>CP092869.1:24799701-24982038 GCA_030710605.1 Cordylochernes scorpioides
AAATATTACAGGTCTCAAGATGTGTGATAATAAATATGGCAATATAGTACAAAACATATTTTAAAACCAACTAGCTATTAACTAATTATAAAAAATTAAAACGAACCCCCCTTCCCAATTAAAATTTTTAACGGCGCGTCTTCACCATCACCTGAGCCCCACAAGTACCGAACCGATCGACTCATTGCCATCTTCTTTCGTATCAGGATTTAACAAGTAAGCTACCTTTATTTTTTAAATGTTTTATTGTTTATTTTGCTATATTAAGAAGTTTATTCTGAAGCCGTTTGTCGTCTTATTGATATAATTGTCATTGTCGCCAACAACTAATATGGCGACGGCGGTCTTTAATTGACCTAAATGTGAATATAAGCTTACCTTTTATTAGAAAAACGATTTTTTTTGTATATTTATACTTTCAGATAAAAATTTGTTTACATTGTTTCTCATGTTAATAGGGCAAACATTTCTAAGGTAGACATGTAAACAATTGTAGGCCTATTTTTTTCCTAAATTTGGAAGACAAAAAAAAAAAAATTCTTCCAAATTTACAAATTTGCTAAAAATTAAAAGAATTTTATCTAGTTATTACGTTAAATTTTGTTATGATTCCAAAACCAACATGCCCAGATATTTCATGATATCAAACTTAGATTTTTTTTCCCCCATTAAATATATGAAGCCTAAATTTAATAAAAAGCCAAAAGATTTAGAGAAATACGAACAAAATTAAACCATACGAATTATTTATGTTTACAAACCTAATTGTTAAATATTTCTTTATCAAAAGAAATGCACACAAATATATGCATGCATGCATTTTTTTTAGGTGGAGCACATTTAATTAGAGAATCCTTGGAATTAATAATTTAAATATATTTGATAGCATATATATAATTAGCAAAAGATACTACAATGTATAATATAATGTAATATTATATAATATGTATAATATATAAACAGTAATGTATTGAATAAGTACTTATATGAATATTATTGTTTTATACACAATAAAATTCTTCACACCAATTTTAAATTGATATATTTTCAAGAGTGCATTCATACAAAATTTAAAAAAATAATTAATTATGTAAATTATATTTTAAACTAAAATGTGAGGTCTCTAAATATAACAAAAATATTTAACAATTTATGTATTAAATATTAAATAAAATAATAATTTTTATATATAATAATTAGCACTAGGCTAAAAATATATATAAAAGTGTGTGAAAGCTATCAAATGTTTTTGGAAGCAGAGACCAAATTTCACTTTGCCAAGGATAATATTACAGGAAGGCCTACAGCCCACAAGGAAATTTTAGTCAAAAATTCTTTTCTAAAATAAGTAAGAGCTTTAATTTTACAAAATTAATAAACTTGCATATTTATTATTATATTTAATAGAGTATATTATCACATTTTTGTTTATTTACAAACAAAAATGACTATAGTCAAATGTGTAATTATAATATCTATGATAATAATAATAAAATAATATTGATCATTTTTACATATTTACAGTACAATGATGAAGCACAATTAGGATTATAGATTATAAACACAAGGTAATAAGACCAATTAAATAAATAGTGTGACGTTTCAGTAATAGCATTGTTACCATCTTCAGACAAAAGTGCTGAATGAGTTTTTCAGTATTAAGAATTCAGTACTTTTGTCTGAAGATGGTAACAACGCTGTTACCGAAATGTCACATTATTTATTTATTTGGATTTGGTGTTATTACCTTTGTTTACAGTCCAATTTCTTCAACACCCCAAAGGATTCCAATTTTCTGTTGAATTAAAGTCAGTGTCGTAGTCTGTTATCCCAACATAAGTAACAAGACCAAATAAATAGTGTGTAACATTTTGATAACAATGTTGTTACCATCATCAGACAAAAGTACTGAATGGATAATAGTAACAAAGCAGTTATTGAAATGTTACACACTATTTGGATTTGGTCTTATTATCTTGTGTTTCTGTGTTGACTCATCCATTAATGAGCTCTACTCTTACCCGGCAGACACCATCAACAAGCTTTACAAGCTTGATACCTTAGTTGATTGAGTGGAGATAAGAAAGAAGATCTTGTGTTTCTAATCCAAATTGTGCCTAATCAATTGATTGCAACATTCCCTGCTGGTGGACAAGACAGTGGCATAGTGCAATACTTTGTTGGATAGCATAGTTAAGGTAAGGTCAATTCATAGCAATATTCAACACAAGTGCTTTGAATTAAAGCCTACAAAGGTAATAACTAGTATACAATCATGATATTCAGTTTTTGTCTGCTCTAATAGTTTTTATATTATTATTATACCCTAGTACACGTGGTACAGGCCATGATAATCATGGTAGTTAGTGACTGCTTTACTGTAAGTGCACCACATGTCTACACCTATGAAAAGCAGATAGTGGTGGTGGTGTTGTGGGGTTTGAAACCAGGGTCAATGGGTGTGTTGTCATCCTCAAGTGTGAGTTGGTGCACAGCCAGGCGCCTACTAGGTGACAACTATGGTAAGAGACATCTCAGCTAAAAAGGAATCCAAAGAAGAGTGTCGTCAGCGGCGGCCATCATGGAACACCATTTCACTATTCCAGATTATTTTATGGATTGTCTACCTCTTCCTTCATTCTTCAAAGTGTATCCTGACATAGTCACCTTGGAGTATACCTTGAAAAATTCCTTTTGATTTCTTTATTTAGAAGGTGGCTCTACTCTCCATTAAATCTTTCTTTCTTTGTCCCCCCCCCCCCATCAATCCATTTCATCTTGAGACATAGCACACACATATAATATTCTTCTCCAGTTCTTTGATGATAGCCCAAGCTTCACTTCCACACAATGACCACAGTTGGTGAAAGGGAAAAAGTAAGTCATAGTGATGGTACCACCAGGACACATGCTGAAGTGTATACAGTCACATCTATCTATCTATATCCATCTGGCAGAGTTGTAGATGATCAGAGTAGTGAACAATATATTGGAAACTTGGATTCCAACACACAGAGATCACTAATTTGTTTATTTTTAATGGACACTCTTTTTTAAATATGGTTAATTTAAAAATAAAATGATGTCTCCTTTTTTCTTTTATCCACTCAACAATCATATCAGGGTATCAAGCCTGTAGAACTTGAGACTTTTGATGGTGTCTTTTTTTTTGCTTATCCCAAGGACACGTGGTACAGGCCATGATAATCATGGTGGGTAGAGGTTGGCAACTGCTTTTACTGTATGTGCACCACATGTCTACACATGTGAAAAGCAGTTTGACTTTGTACTTACAAATGTGCCAGAGCTCAGTTTGGTTACTTGCACTCGCTGGTGGGGTTGGACTTTTGCAAGAATCAGGGGCCATTGGAGCATTTTTTAAAAATCAGAATAAAGTGCCCAATGTGGGAATCGAACCCGGGTCTCAGTGATCAAAAACCAATGGTTTAGACCATCCTTCCACCGACCCCTTGGTGGATGGTGTCTGCTGGGGATGAGTAGAGCTCATCAATGGATGAGTCAATTATGTGGTTTGGGTTTGTAGGTTGAGAATTAGTACATAGGAAAACCTTGCAACCATTGGAAAGTCATTGTCTGTAGATGTGTTAATGTTGTCATCAAAATTATCTCAACTTGGTGAACATTTTGACATTTAATATTATATAGATAAAATACACATAGCCATTATATAGATAACAATACATTTATTTAATAAATATTTTAAAATGTGCAGAGTAAAATTTCTGCTGGAGAGAATATTCACAACTCTTAAACAAACAAAACATATCACCCTGAAGGTAAAATAATATTTTGGTGGTACTCCCAGTGTGTATGGAACTTGCTATCAAGGGCTTTTACAATGGAAATCTTGGCCCTTTGGTGTATCAATGGGAACTTGAAAATTGCCCTGTTGATTGTTTATGTTGTTTGTTGGCAAAATCACAGGCAGCAAAAAGAAATTGAGATTTATCCTAGACAACTTTGAAGATTCCTTACTGTCCCCCAAAAAGGAATCACATCTCAAGAGATTATCAGAATATGCATTTATTTTAACCCTTAACTGGACGGGTGGATTTTTCTTACATAACTGGACGGGTTGGGTAGATTCAACCCACCTATGTAACTTTATGAAATAAGCGCTAAATAATGATTGAAATCAATATTTAAAAAATATATTTAATTAATATATAGTTAATATACAGATTTTGACTTTTAAAAATTCTGAATATAATCTATTTACAGTTTTCAAAAATTATAAAGAAATGTTATTGTAAACGCTTAGTTGACATACAGAGCAAAGGGTTTTTATTTTTTACTGCGCTTTTTGATGGACATTTGTAGCACCTTTTTGGAGTATCAGATTGCTGTGGCATCGTAGATTCACTGGTTTACTTGAACCATCATTCTTCTTGAATTGTCGCCTGTAATTGCAGTGGGAGAGAATTGAGATTACGTGTGGCCAGGTGTTCATCAGTCAATGCTCTCCCGAGATCAACAATAAAATGACTCCTTTCTTTTTTGCCTTTTTTATCAATCTGATTACCGATTTTCTTTTTTTGGAACATGGAGATTAAAGTGGTTGTTCCAGAGAAACCAAAAATAGAGGTTCCTGATTCTCTATTAGGGTGCGGTTGAAATTGTGGTGAATCCAAGGTTTGTTCTCTCTCATCGTTCCTAAATATGTAAGGTCATGTTCTTTCAACTTTATCAACTAATTCTACTGAAGTGAATCAATTGTCTACTGGAATATTCTTCCAAAGTGTGGTTGACTAATCTCTAAAACTTATATATATTTTGGGTTGGCAGGGATAGTTCTCTCTGTTGACTTGATTGATAATTCTACTTATCCAAAGAAAGAAGTGTTATTTTATAAAAGGAAGCTAAAAATAGCGGAAGATAGAGACTCAAGTATGAGCCACGAGCTAACACTGACACAAAAAATTCTCACGCTTCTGGACGGGCTTGGCGGAATCCTCCCACACATGCAAATTCAACCCCCCTCCCAAAATTGAAATTTATAAACGATGGATGGAAAATGTTTGTATCACTGTAAAATTAGAATACACGAAAGCTGGTAGCTCTAGGTAAACGAAAAATATATATTTTTCCTATATTAAATTTATGCATGGCAGAATCTACCCAACCCGTCCAGTTAAGGGTTAAAAATTCTCTCAAGTACATATGGTACAGGCCATGATAATTATTGTTGGTAGTTAGCAAGTGCATCACTCATCTACACATGTAGAATGCTGTTTAACTTTTGGCACTTACAATTGTGTGAAATTTTTTCTCTTCATAAAAAAGTGCTCTCTGTGACAGCTACGTGGCTGTTGAAATTTGACGGTTTACATACCACTCCTCCACCCACGCCCTAATATAGTAGAACTACCTCCCTGTAAAGGACAACACCTAGTTGTAGAGCCAAAGTGTCCTTTAGGGGAGAGGTGTCCTCTTACTGGAGAGTGTCAAAATTAGTAAAAATGGTAATTTTGTAAATGAAAACTGTCCTTTGTAGAGAGGTGTCCTCTTGTGGAGGTTGTTCTACTGTAATAGAATATAACATAGCCACAGATGAATGTCAACGCCCTGAATTTACTCCTAATGAGAATGTCCTTCCACAATTATGTGTTGAGGCACCATTAAATTGGATCAATTTAGATATCACAAGCAACTCCAGAGTCAAAACACTTATTATCAAACCCACCATTTATCTTGGAACATGGATTAATGTACTGCAATGATATAAGAAGCATTTAATAAAATTACAAATAAATTCCAGACTTTATTGATTCCACTGAAGGAAGAATTGTCTGCTCCACAACAGTACCATGCCCAGTCAACTAATTCAATGAAATTATTGACATAGTTTGGAAACTTTACTGCCCAGGAGACAGAATCAAGAATGAAGGGGAGGAAGGATTGGTCAAAAATCTCTTAGAATGGTTTGGGAAGCTTGAAGAGAATTGCTCAGAGAGAGAACAGAGTGAAATGGTGTTGGGGGACAGTAGAATCCTTATGCTGAAAGAAGTAGGCTTCACTTGAGTGAACAAACACATTTCCCCCCCCATTACTTATAGAATTAGTTCTGAAGATAATTTGTTGGTTGGAAGTTGAATCAGAGAAAAACACATCAACCAATGGTTTATTTAACTCCTGACTTTTCAATAACTCTTTGTCACTATTCCCCTGAGGAGAGTGTCAGGAAGTCACTGAAACATCGGGAGTTAAATAAACCATTGGTTGATGTGTTTTTTTCTGGATATAGAATTAGTGTTAATGAAGAATTTTGTGAAATTATAGGTGGTGCTCTTAAAATATTTATTGAATACATTTTCAAAGATTAGTTGTTTCACACAAGATAAAGGAAAGTCTTAAAAGAAGCTCTTCTCTCCCGACTTATGTGTTTTTTCTCTCTCTTCTTTTCCTATCTCCACTCAATCATATCATAAGGAAGGTATTTTCATTGGGCTCCAAAAACTAATGACTTTATTGTATTGACAAAAGTTACTATTTACGGTTAACACACAAATACAATATACTAGGGCCTACAGTAAGAGTATCTTAAACACAGAAAAAACGTGGACTCAAAAGTACAACACCAAAAAAAAAAAAAGGTAAATAATAAATCACAATTTGTTAAATAAAATAAAAAACAGTACTTAGCTTTATTGCTGCTTAGGTAGGGATCGGACCGGGGTTACACAGGTATGCGACGAGATTGCCAGACAGGGATAAAGCACGCAGAGAACACTTTAAGCGTCCCCACACGATAATCCACCACACTCGCCTCGACTCATACCATAGCCCCCTTTATATACAAACATGGCCACATTCGTCCAATGAGAAGGCGGGAGAGATTTGTTCACAAACAAACGAAAACACAAATTCTTTCCACTAAAACCTGAGATATGATAAGATTGCAAATATTTGTCAATATAATTTGACAAAAGGTATCTTTCCCAAAAAAAAAAAAAAAAAGAAACTAACAAATCTCCCAAACCTTCCCATTGTCCCGTAAGGAAAACCTCCCGCTGTCGGGAGGGAAAAAGCTCACGGGAGCCATGTTATAAAGACACAAAAAAAAAAAAAAAAACTAAAGAGAAGAGAAGTAGGCATCCGGGTCGTTCCATAAAGGTGCCTTCCATCTTGTTCCTTCCAAAAGAAACTTTTAAAAAAATCTGCGCATACTACGTGAGTTACCATGAGTGATTACCAAACACACATATATATAATATGCTTTAGCAGACAGAGTTTAATGGGGGACCAAATAAGCTCTCATCTGGGACCGGCTGGGTATGTTAGGTAGAGACTTAGGGTATTGACAGACGCTCACTTGATGAGAAACCGAACGATCCAATTACATTCAGTTCTCTCAAGTCCAAGAGCTAAAAGCTCTTCTTAACGTCTGTTTCTAAACGCTTTCATCCTATCGACATGTACAACTTTCACATCGTGCATGGATGACCCCTCTTACTCTAAAGTTAACATCGGAGACCCTAGCTTCCACACGGAAAGGCCCATAGACGTTGGAGTAACCTTCAGTCTTAGGAACAGCTAGCATTACCAGATCTCCTCTGTCGAAACTTCTGGAATAAGGTGGCCTAGGATTCATAAGCTTTTTAGCAGAATTACCTGACATAAACTGTCTGACAGTCTCCTTTGCTTTCCGCATCACCCTTAACCTCTCAGCCCAAGTAGGCTTTCTAAAACTATTAACAGACCCAGCGCTACACTCACAGCTTCTGTTAAACTCAGTAGGTGGCAACTTTACAGCCTCGTTTTCAATGCGTCTCACTGATTTCTCATCTATGGAGCTTGAAACCATTGGTCTATGTTCACTGGCAACGCAGCTAAGGTCTACATAATCATGGTCTTCTGGTTTCAAGGAAATCCTGTTGCAACGTTCCCGTACGGGAGGTAACTGGATATTCAATCTCCTTATATCATTGATTCCCAGAATCCCGTCGTAGCCTTTATCTCCGAGTGACATTAACCAGAATCTTATCTCTCCCAGCTGGCTGCCGTTTTCGTTACCAACTCTACAGGTTTTAACATGTGTAAGTGTCTGCTCGTGCCTGTCACTGAAACTATACGTAAAGTTTTAAGTGCATCGTCCCAATTCTCCTTCAAGACATTACACTTTTCGGAATCAATAATACTGACTTGGCTTCCTGTATCGTATAACAGGTGCCACATATTGCCGTTAATATTCACCTTAACTATTGGCAGATTTCTAAACTGATCTCCTCCATATGAACGTATGTTCACTATCTCAGCATTATCAAGAGTATTGCGGTTGGAAAACATAGAAGACTGTCTTGAGCAATCACTAGCTATATGTCCTAAGCTACACTCAGGTGGACTCAGCCTGATTTCGCCCAACAATTTAGTTAGTTTTTCTATCTCACCTCTAAGATCTGTAATACACTGCTCATTTTCGTGCTTCATCCTGTTTACACTGGCACTAAGCATCTTCATCTCACTCTTAATGCTATTTATTTCTTCAACCCCTTCTACTGAACATACCCCTTTCATAAAGCTGCAACGGTGTTCTACACTATCCTCCATGGCCATGACACTGACTGCTTTGTCTATTGATTTAGCCTCACTGCGAACAATAGCCTCTCTATACTTATCGAGCACATTTTCGAGGAAAATTTCGAACACTAGGCTATCGTCAAAACTGTACTCTACTTTATCTCTAATGGCCAGGAATCTTTCTTTAAAAACCATAGGACTTTCCCCAACTCTCTGCTTAAGACCTATTAATTTAAGACATTCCCTAATACCACGCGCTTTCTTAGGGTACAATATGTTCAGTTTACTAGCAATACTTTTGAAACTGCTATCGTTACGGATACCCATCTCCTCTAAGCTCAACCTAACCTCAGGGGATAAAGCCTCGAACATGAGCAATGCTTTGACCTCAGGATCCCATTTGCCTACTCGAGCTTTAAGCTCGACTTCCCGAATGAAAGATTCGAGATTAACCCCATTAAACACTGACAAGTTGAGCATAGAATTCGCAAACATGATGGAGTACAAAAAATAGTAATAAACCACTCAATCAAAGAAAAAAAAAAAACCGCACGTAAAATCACAGGAATTTACACGTGCAAACACCAGTAATCCTGGCAGGGCTCGCCAGTGACAAAAGTTACTATTTACGGGTTAACACACAAATACAATATACTAGGGCCTACAGTAAGAGTATCTTAAACACAGAAAAAACGTGGACTCAAAAGTACAACACCAAAAAAAAAAAGTAAATAATAAATCACAATTTGTTAAATAAAATAAAAAACAGTACTTAGCTTTATTGCTGCTTAGGTAGGGATCGGACCGGGGTTACACAGGTATGCGACGAGATTGCCAGACAGGGATAAAGCACGCAGAGAACACTTTAAGCGTCCCCACACGATAATCCACCACACTCGCCTCGACTCATACCATAGCCCCCTTTATATACAAACATGGCCACATTCGTCCAATGATAAGGCGGGAGAGATTTGTTCACAAACAAACGAAAACACAAATTCTTTCCACTAAAACCTGAGATATGATAAGATTGCAAATATTTGTCAATATAATTTGACAGTATAATGTATGCTATATGTTTCCCATAACTTGAGAAATTTTGAGCTAAGCTAAAAATCACATTAATCAGCACAGAAACTATTTTATTTGAGGGAGAAACTATTTGTAGGTTTGTTTGAGTACAAGATAGTTCTGGAAGGTGCCATAGTTCTCTCAATATGCCAATTATTCCAGTATCAGCCCAATTTTAGCAAGTTCTGGAAGCATAGTAGATATTTATAGATGGCAATTACTACAAGGAAGAATTGTCCTTGCAGGAAAAAATAAAATTAAAGCATTTAGCAAGGCGTTATAAATCAAGATTTTTTTTTTCAACTAAAATTTTTTCCCTTCATTTTCTTCTAAATTATGTACTTCTTCCCATTCCATTAAAGCTATGCATTACAAAAATTGACTCTGTGAACACAAGGTAAATAATACAGGTAAATAAATAGTGTATGATGTTTCAGAAAAAGTGTTGTTACCATTATCAGACAAAAGTATTCTGATTATGTTTATAATCTATAATACAAAATTGGCCTGTATCTTTTTGGATGCTGTTGCCGAAACGTCACACACTATTAAATTATTTGAATTAGGTCTTATTTTCTTGCCTGTATCTTGTATGCTGGAAGAATCTTCCGTATCAAATGGGAAGTGAAAGATTTAGTGAAGATTAGAGCCACCTTCAGAATGAAGGAGAAAGTTTTCAGGATATTGTGTGCTCTGTGTATCAGTTTACTGGAGGCTTTGTAGAATGAAGGAAGGATTGGTCAAAAATCTCTTAGAATGGTTTGGAAGCTCTGAAGACAATTTCTCAGAGTGAAATGATATTGCATGAACCTCTCATTTTGGCAATGGCCCTACATACATGTTGATGATTCCAGAAAATTATTATAATATATTGGTGAGTGCATTACTGCATGGTTGGACCAATACTGCAACCAAATAGGACATGGGGCAAATCCAGGTCATTTGTTTAGTGTCAATATGTAACTTACACAACTCTTGAGTTGCCCCCTTATTGTTTTTTTTTAAAGTGCAAACTCATAATCCTTAGGGCTTCTTTGGCTGTGATATGTATTGGAGATGTTCTGCAGGCACATTTCAATGATTGCTGAAAGTTTTTCTCTGTCAACCATTGGGGTCTTCTAGAAGGATTCTCCCCTAACACACCAGATGTCTGTTTAGTTTCTGCTCCAGTTCTTTGTCCAATACAGTAAACTAACCATTCAAATCATTTAAATATCTCTTTTTTTGTTCTATATTTGAATCAATTATTTAAATGCTTTTTTCCCCTCTTCTCCAAAATGCCTCTTTTTCCTTTGCAATTATAACCCTGATTTCATTTTTAAAAAAAATTTCTGTCATGTCTCCAAGACTTAGTTTGACCCCTCTATTGGATATATCTGAAGACTACCTTCCAGCAGATTGGGATCACTGATGGAATTTGATGAGAAGGCTTCTATTTGAATTATCATCATCCCTTGATATGTAGCTATAATCCATGTGAATGAACCTCTCCTTTATTATGTGCCTCTGCTAAATCAGGTATTGTGAAGCCTCGTAGAATCATCCAGTATGTTCTTCTCACGGTGACACCTGAAATTCTCACCTTAATATCCAAGCCCACTTGTAGAACTATAATTTAACCAAGTTGCATGAAAGTGGCATTGTGAGAAACTGGAGGGAACTTTTTTTTCTTCAATGGGAAACCTATATTTACTTGCAGTCTACTGCAATGAGGAAAATATTGGAAGAGAGGGCCCGGATCATCAGTGGTTTAACAGCAGCATCTCTATGGATAAAGAAGAAAAAAACTGGGTGTGCTTCATAGTTTCAATCACACAGAATATGTAAATTAGTCAGATAATTGTCTACTTTGCATATTCTGTTTGTCCCACATAAACAGCTGAAGAAGGGTGATTGGATAGTTAAACAAGTTATAATCCAAATTGTGCCATAACATACAAATTGCTCAATGTTTGTTTGTTTCAAAAAGGGTTTTGAGGGAAAATGGTACAAACTATCCATTTTTGACAACTGTGACCTGGGATCAAATCCTGCAATGGGCTTTTTTTTTCTCTAATTAAAAAAATAATGCTCAAATGGCCCTCAATTCTTTCAAAATTCCAACCCCACCAGTGGAATTCAAGTAACCATCAGGGCCCTAGCACATTTGTAAGTGCAAAAGTCAAACTGCTTTTCACATGTGTAGACATATGGTGCACTTATACTAAAAGCAGTTGCTAACTACTTATGAGATAAGAAAGAAGGGCACACTTTTTCAACATGCTTGAACAATTTTCATTTTATTGTAAACCCCAAGTAGAAGAGTGTGGTCAAAGAGGGGTTCCAGTGTGGGGGGGATCCAGGTTGTATTTAGAGGGGGGGTGTTATATATAGATATCTGGTCAAACAGCAGTAGCACACAACTGCCACATGGTAATTTTAGCTTGGCAGGTAGGGGCCATTCTTCCCTTTATCCTACTTTTTTTTTATCAGAGTTCCATTTTCCACAGATTGTTTTGTGTGCTCAACAATATTTTTCTTGCTTTTTACCTTCGTTAATGATTATTTTTTTGTGGTTTTGTATCGATAGATAATGGAAGAGTAAGATTTTCGGGGTCAATCCAAAAAAAGAATGAATTTAACATTAGCATGCCATCTACACTCATGGACAAAACTTAAGGAAGTTATACCTTATAGCATGTATATCGGGATTGAGACAATAACTCTGAAATATATTGGATACACACTGACCTTTATTGAAGATACAGGAGATAACCAAGTGTAAACAAAACTGCCTTAAAAAAAATAGATGACCGGGGATACACACACATCAAAGACTTTCCACTTTATTAAGTTTTGTCCATGAGTGTGTGTGTGTATACAGTAGAACCTCGTAGTTAAAACATTAACTCGCTGTTATTGCAAGGCTTGACTATTTAAGGTATGGCCATATTATTTCAAATAAAGCAATACTTCCTACTGGCCTTATAGGAATGGAATATTTCTACTCTATATTTTGCTTATATTTTTTAACCCATATTTTTCTTTATATTTTCTAACTGCCCTTTCTGCAATGATAAAAATAATGGGAGGGCCTAGCTCATCAGTAATGAACTCTCCCAGCAGTTTCACCAGTTTAATCTACCATGCGGCTGTAATATTACATTGGACTGTTCTATTATCATACCCATACTGAAACTAAACTCTTGGAAAATGTATTTTAAATCAACTATGGAAATTGATGTCAGTAGAAATACATATATATTTATTATTACAGTAGAACCTCCCTGTAAAGGACAACACCTAATTGCAGAGCCAAAGTGTCCTTTAGGTGTCCTCTTACCGGAGAGTTGCTAAATTGTAAAAAAAAAAAGGTAATTTTGCAAATGAAAACTGTCCTTTGTAGAGAAGTGTCCTCTAGCGTGAGTTCCTCTCATGGAGTGTCCTCTCTACTGTATATAAAAAGAAAAGGGTCGGTGGAAGGATGGTCTAAACCGTTGGTTTTCGACTACTACGGCCCAAGTTCGATTCCCGCATTGGGCACTTTTTTTTTTTTTTTTCTGATTAAAAAAAAAAATGCTCCAATGGCCCCCGATTCTTGCAAAAGTCCAACCCCACCAGCGAGTGCAAGTAACCAAACGGGGCTCTGGCACATATGTAAGTACAAAGTCGAACTGCTTTTCACATGTGTAGACATGTGGTGCATTTACAGTATAAGCAGTTGCCTTCTTCTACCCACCATGATTATCATGGCCTGTACCATGTAAACTAGGAATAAGCAAAAAATATATATATACAGTGGTACCTCGACCATACGAGCGCCCCAACATACGAGTTTTTCGAGATACGAGCCGACGAGCAAGTGATTTTTTTGCTTTTAGTTACGAGCGAAATTCGAGATACCGAACTCGTATCTCGTTCGGTAGTGTTGAAGATATTAATCTGTGATTTTAAATGTTTCTTTTTGACCAGTACTTTTGTTTTGTTTTTGCTTTTCCTAAAATATTTCTTTCTTCTTCTTCATTATTATTTGTTCTATATGCAAAGCTTTGCTTTTTGAGACTTGAATAAACAAATTCAAGTTTATTATATTTTTGTGTGCTTTTAAAGTTAAAACACAACAGGTAGTAACATGCAGTCGCGCCATCACGATCAGTTAGCAGCGTGCTTCCGCTGTGATAAGTTGTGTTTTGTGTTCGTGTTTTGTGTTGTGTTTACTTTTTTCAGTTTTAGTTCATTTATTTTTATAACCATGGATCGGAAGAAAGTTTGTAAAAAGTCAAGTGCTAAGAAAAAGATGATGAGTATTGAATTAAAACGTGAAATTATAGAAAAACATGTGCAAGGTGTTCGAGTTGTTGACTTGTCGAGGCAGTATGGCCGTAGTACGTCCATGAGATGTTCTGTGCTTAAACGGAAGGAGTCGATAAAGAGTGTAACGCCGGCTAAGGGCCTTACGATAATTTCCAAGCTGCGAACCTCCCTTCATGAGGAGGTTATTTCTACAAGTGAGATAAAGGAGATCTTAGGAATGTGGGAGAGAGTTTCACAGTTCGTGGAAAAAAAAACACCCAGAAAAAGTTGCAACAGGTCGTGCATCTGACCTTTTTAATGACACTTGCCTAACTCATTTCCGGAACATTCTGAGAGGGAGGAAGAAACAAACCTCCTTGGACATGTTTTTTTCTAAACGGCCTACAGGTGAAAGCGAGAAAAATGTAGCGAAAAAGGCAAAGACCAGTGAGGATATCTAATTTATTTCTTTACATTCTCTTTTTTGTTTTTGTGAAATAAATATTTGATATTTATAAATACATTTTTATTATTTAAAACCACGTAACAAAAATAACTGGGGTGACATTTTGGAGGTTGGAACAGATTAATGGTAGTTCAATTGTTTTGTATGGGGAAATTTGCTTCGAGATACGAGTAATTCAAGATACGAGCAAGGTTGCGGAACAAATTAAACTCGTATGTCGAGGTACCACTGTATATATAAAGAAACATGCGTCAAAAATAGTTTGAATTTCTTATAACAGGATGGTGTGCTAATGTTAATATAGTTGGCTTCAATAGCAAGAATTCCTCTAAAGTCCCGGCTATATAATGGCCTGATACAATGGTAAATGTGCAAGTTTGATATTAAAGTGGGAAACTGCTGGGACCTGGCAGTAGGGTGTTGAAACATGTATCTATAATACAAATTAATCATTTCCAGTAAAAGTAATTTGTAGAATGTGTGGTGGAGACCCGGCTATCTTACATCAGTCTCTTTGGCTTAACATATTGATTAGCAGTCATTTGTATTAGCAAATGTGTTTTTGGTATAACAAGACTAAATAATCACAAGGTGATAAGACCAAATCCAAATAAATAAATAGTGTGTTTTTTGGATTTGATCTTATTACCTTGTGTTTATAATCTATAATCCAAATTGTGCCTTATCAAGACTAAATAATGTTTTGTTTTTGGTTTAATTTCAGAGTTGAGTAATTCATTTTTCTTTTCAGGAAAGAGTTTATCATAAATAAAATCAATTTCTTTGTATTTTGGTATAGTAATTTGAGCATGTTTCTGCCCATTGAATTTAACAGGTGAAGGTGTATATTCCAAATGTAGTTATATAGACTTGCTTAGCAAAGGTTATAAGACTAAATATAATGTTTGTGTTATATATGTTCTTATCTCCACTTAATCATATTAGGGTGTCAAGCCTGTATATATACTTTTCAGAGCTTTATGGGTAGAAAGAATTTTTGTGTTTCTTATATAAGGGACGTGTTTTATAGAAAAGTTTTAAATATTTTGGATAGATTGTGGTGTGTACCAGTAGTTGTTTGATTTGACTCTCTATTGACATGTTGTATACCATTACATCTGCTGCAAGAGGTTCCAAGGCTAAATTCAAATAAATGTTTGATGACAGCAGCTGTTATTGAAACTCTTTATTTAGGCTTGTCATCCCTTTATATTTTATTTTAGAGATGTGCTTGGAGGCTCCGACAACATCCATTTATATTATGATGTATTAGCACATTCTAATATAAATGTTCTAAAAAAAGACTCAAATTTGATGTTTGCGGAAGAGCGATTGCTCCAAGCATATTATATATTTATAATTGTATGTATTTCTACTGTCCTCAAAGTTTATGTCCATAGTTCATCTAAAATACCCATTTCAAGAGTCTAGCATCAGTATCACTATAAAAGGAAGATAAAAAAGATGCAATATAACGGCGGTATGCTAGATTAAACTGGTGAAACTGCTGGGAGGGTTCACCACTGATGAGCCAGGCCCTCTCATTAATTTTTCCATTGCAGTAAGGACAGTAGAAATTGTTTAACATCAAAAAGAATCTTACGCCTTTAAATAGTTTCGAGTTTTAATATTTTCTTTTATTTGGAGATTTGTGTGTGTGGTCAAATATGTGAGCATGTGGGAAGAATCAGTCCAAAACTGCCTCTCTTGAAACCACCCCCCACATGAGGAGAAAAAGGAACCCCCCCCCCCATCCATCCATCACCCCATATTTCCCAATTTCCAGCAATTAGGGATTACATGCAGGAGTGTTGAAATCCTTTGATGGTCGGCAATATCTCTCTTATGTTATAGAAGAGGGTGAGGAGATTAACACACACACCAATATATTTTAAAACAACTTGTTAATGTCTGTATGCCAATGGAATATTGGGGGAGGGCCTGGCTCATCAGTGGTGAACCCAGTTTGGCCAACCTACCAGATATTGTATCTTCTTCTTCTTCTTTCTTATCTCCACTCAATTATATTAGGGTATAAAGTTGTGACCCTTGATGGTGTCTGTTTGACAACCATTATGACTGGGTGAAGTAGATTGTGTCTGCCTTTGTCATTAAGACTGGGAGCACTACTCAGTGGCAGGCCGACTTAGCTCCAAAAGAAATGGCCGCCTCAGACTTGAGGAACAGACACCATGTACAGCCGCTCCTTACAAGGAGTACAAACGCTGCTCATCCTGTATCCCTGGATTAGGAGCCCTTACAGGGTACTATCAGCCAGGCCAGCTGAACCCAGGTTTTTAGTGAGCTTGTTACTGCTCCCCCTCCTTTTTCATCCGGGCTTGGGACCGGCAAAGGGCGAGTTAGATATTGTATTATTTATGAGAACCAATGAGCTACCCCAGATCTATACAACCGTGTTTATTAAAATATCCTTTGTACATGCATTATAACCACTTTAATTCAACACCTACTTTAATTCAAATGTCTTATGAAATTCCAATGAGGCGATTTCCTTTTATTTTTTATGATAAGGCACAATTTGTATTATAGATTATAAACACAAGACCAAATATATTTATTTATTTGGATTTCTTCTTATTACTTTGTCTTTATTTTTAAAATTTTGTCTTCTACTGCATTTTTGTCTGATGATGGTAACAATGCATCACATACAATTTATCAATTTGGATTTGGTCTTGTTACCAGATGTTGCTATTTTCTTTAATTTAACTGACTATAATTCAACACCAACTTTTTTTACCGGAAATTTTGATCTCTTGGTGTGTTAAATTTGAAGAAGTTTGGAAGATTTGTAATTTGACCTCGTTTGAGTAGGTACATCTATCTTATCATCATCACCATAATTTCTAACCTAAATTACCACCTGTATACAGACTGAAGAATTTTAACAAGTACAGGTTGATAAGGCACAATTTGGATTATAGATTATAAACACAATGTAATAAGACCAAATACAAATAAATAAATAATGTGTGTGACGTTTCATTCAGTACTTTTGTCTGAAGATGGTAACAATGCTGTTACTGAAACGTCGCACACTATTTATTTGGATTTGGTTTTATTACCTTGTGTTTTTAACAGGTACAGTGTGTTAAGTACAACATACATTTAAAAATTGTGGATATTTTAATGAAATACATAAAATCCCGTTGAAGCTATAAAAAGAATGGGCACAAAACTCTTGGATTTGTTTGAATGCCTTGTAAACCAGTGATCCTTAACAGGTGGGACACACCTGTGTAGGTGGGTTGTACCATTTAAAGAAACTGTTGAAACAAATACTAAAATTATCCCATCAAATATAATTCTATATAACTTTATATTTCTAAAAAAGTAAAGTTTGCCTCTCCTGTCAAAACAAATGTCTAAACTAGACCTCGTCTATTGACTGTCGCCTCATTATATCACCAATCTCATTATAACACCAACAATAATCCTAAAGTCCCAAACTGACTATAAAATCTTGCTCCCAAATTATATAGCTAGGTCCGACTGGGACTGTAACTTGTCTCACAATATATTTTTGCATCTGCCCCAACTCTTCTTACATTTGTAGCAAAACCTCCAAATGAATAAGCTATTTTTGATGTTTCAGTAACAGTGTGATCTTTAGACAAAAGTACTGAATGACTGTATAAGTCCAACCCCACCAGTGAGTGCAAGTAACCAAACGGGGCTCTGGCACATTTGTAAGTGCAAAGTCGAACTGCTTTTCTCATGTGTAGACATGTGGTGCGCTTACAGTAAAAGCAGTCGCTAACTAACCACCATGATTATCATGGCCTGTACCACATGTACTAGGGATAATTAAAAAAAGAAAAAGACTGTTATTGTCACATAATTTAATTCAGGTTCTTGTTACCTTTCTTATGTTTCTAATACAAAATGTACCTTATGATACACCCATCTATTTGTGTTTATTCCCACCCCTCTTCATATTTGTCCATTAATCAATTTAAAATGTGTGTGTTCAGATTCAAAATGTCAAGAGATATGAGGTATTTGCCCAAATTGCCAAAGCAGAATCTTTATCCTCCACCTCTAAACAGGTAAGTTGAAGCTGAACTTGTGGAATATTGCCTAGATGGCTTTGTTTTATAAGTAGAACCTCCATGAGGGGGGACAACTCCCTTCAAATAACAGCTTCATCACTGTATATCATCCTGTATTCATTTTATTCAACCAACTACACATGATACAGGCCATGATATTCATGGAAGGTAATAAGACCAAATCCAAATAAATAGTGTGTACGTTTCGGTAACACAGTGTTGTTGCCATCTTCAAACAAAAATACTGAATGATAAGCTACAATTTGGAAAATAGATTATAAGCACAAGGTGATAAGACCAAATCCAAATAGATAAAGGTGTGTGACGTTTCGGTATCTGCATTGTTACCATCTTCAGACAAAAGTACTGAATGACTTTTGTCAGTACAACAGTACTTTTGTCTGAAGATGGTAACAATGCTGTTACCGAAACGTCACACGCTATTTATTTATTTGGATTTGGTCTTATTACCTTGTGGTTAAAAATACTGAATGTTTCTCTTGTTTTTCTTTTTCATTAGGTGCCAGTGTCTTTAGCAGGACATTACGCTTTGTTGTTATAGTTGAATATATCCTGTATTAATTTCTATTCAACGTGGTACAGGCCATGATAATGCTTTTACTCTTATGTAAACTGCTAGTTTGTGCATGTAGAAAGCATTTCTGTGCCATGTTTGGTTATTTGCACTCCCTGGTAACTATACTTTAATATATTATGATGCATTAGCGTGCCATCTGTTATCAAAATTTGAAACTATTATAGACGCGTTTGATTCTTTTTAAAAATAAACAATTTCTACTGCCCTCACTCCAATGGAAAAAAAAAAAAAAATTAATGAGAGGGCCTGGCTCATCAGTGGTGAACCCTCCCAGCGGTTTTGCAAGTTTAATTCCATTGCAGTAAGGACAGTAGAAATTGTTTATTTTTAAAAAGAATCATATGCATCTATAATAGTTTTGAATTTTGATACTTTAATATACCCTGCCAAACTGTAACATGGAAAGCTGGTCTAATGCTGTATTGAATAAACATATAAATGTTATCAAGTGGTCAGCCTAGATTGAGATGTAGTCCTGTGAATTGAGATGATTGTGTCGGAGAAAGATTGACCTCCTTCACCTTGGATGATGACTCAGTGCTACCATAAATCTCCTCTAGTACCTTTATTTCCTTTCTTAAATATTCTCAAACACTACTTCCATTTACAATAATATAATCCCTTGTATTGAGGTTTTTTTTTTTCTTATTCCTAGTACACGTGGTGGTACAGGCCATGATAATCATGGTGGGTAGAAGTAGATCACTGCTTTTACTGTAAGTGCACCACATGTCTACACATGTGAAAAGCAGTTCGACTTTGCACTTACTTACAAATAGGCCAGAGCTCCGTTTGGTTACTTGCACTCGCTGGTGGGGTTGGACTTTTGCAAGAATCAGGGCCATTGGAGCATTTTTTTTTTATTAAATCAGAAAAAAAAAAGTGCACAATGCGGGAATTGAACCCAGGTTGCAGCGGTCAAAAACCAACGGTTTAGACCAGTGATTCTCAACCTTTTTTTTGTTGCGGCATTATTTTAAAGATTTGAAAATTTGGCGGCACAATTTTAGAATTTCGCGGCACACTTTTGATAACTTGAATGCAAGAAAATTCAAATTATGTATCAATATTTCTATGCAAAATATAAGTAATATACATCTCTAACATTCAATTTGCTAATTTCGTTATTTTAAAAAGTAAAAAAATGAAAAAGAAAAAAAGAAAAACCAATACAAACGTGAACATAATCATATGACTAAAATTCGGCGGCACATTTTTAGAATTTCGCGGCACACAAAATTACCGCGGCACATTGGTTGAGAATCACTGGTTTAGACCCTCCTTCCACCGACCCCCCCCCCTTGTATTGAGTAAAAAAAATATCAGGTCTCCAGGGAAAGTATCTTTTTAATCTCAAGCTTTCGGGCATGGACGCCCTTCTACAGGAGAAAATATGGTTTAATGATTCTCTCATGGTATTGACAAAATATAGTCTATATACAGGTTAACACACAAAGTTGCAATAATCTAAGGCCTACAGTAAGATTAACTAAACTCACAAAAAGCGTACACTCAAGATTACAATACACAAAAAAAGTAAATAATAGCTCACAATTTGTTATTATAAATAAAATATAAAAACAGCACTTATCTTTATTAAATTATAAAACTATTTTAGAGGCGTAATATTCTTTTTAAAATAAAACAATTTCTACTGTCCTTACTGCGATGGAAAAATTAAGGGATTTTTTGTGTATTGTAATCTTGAGTGTACGCTTTTTGTGAGTTTAGTTAATCTTACTGTAGGCCTTAGATTATTGCAACTTTGTGTGTTAACCTGTATATAGACTATATTTTGTCAATACCATGAGAGAATCATTAAACCATATTTTCTCCTGTAGAAGGGCGTCCATGCCTGAAAGCTAGAGATAGAGGCCTGATATTTTTTATTCACTACATCTATTGCTGTCCTCCTCTCCCATATTGGACAGTAGGAAATTGTGAAAATTCTTTTTATATCACATCTATATTAGAAAAGTTGAAAATTATATATGGTTGGCACCCACCACACTTCTAAAGTTGAGCTCCCCCTACTATGATTATCATGGAATGCTCTCTCTAGTCAACACATGGGTTAATTTATTTTGAAGGACCCTATTTACATAATAGAACAGAGAAGCAAAAAGAGAAATTGTCTGGGTGACAAAACTTTGTGTTACTAAATATAATAAATATAGTAGAACCTATCTTAGAAGTTACTTTCTTGGGAGTTTTCCTGTCTTAGAAGTTTGTTTTTCCAATTAATTTAGTTTTCTTGGATATCTAACTCATTTCACCCCTAAAGGACATATACCAAATTGTATTGGAAAGGACAAAGGATCCCTCTACAGAGAACCAAAAAGAGTTCTTGAACTTCTTTATGAGCACGACCCCCAAGATCTTGTCTAATTTAGACTAATAAAAGGATAAGTTAAAAAAAAAAAACCCTAAAGGCTATGTTGGATATTAAGTTATTAATCATTGAATTTCCATATGAGAGAATATTTAGCTTTATATTCTAAGGAATTTTATTCCACCTGTATTAAGAGTCATTAAGGTGGAAACACCAGGAGGTTAGACTTATCCCAGAAAGCTTGATGTGGTGTCACCTTAATATTGATACAAGAGATTGTTTGATTGAACTGTATTTACTGGGAACCAAATGTTTCAACAACAGAGTTGTGTGGGTCCAGGCTGATGAGCCCTCTCACCTCGTGGCACTATGAGAGGATGGCGGAACAACTCAACCACCACCACCTGCCTATGGTGGCAGATCTCTCCATCAGGTATGTCCCTCCCTTATTGATGTCTTGGCAGGGAGGCCATCTTTGTTTCTATAGCCTTGTATCTCTCTGACAGCCAATGTTCTGTAGAGGAATGCGACAAAATCCAGCAATGTTTATAGAACCATGGAAGACTGGTGCAAAGACATAGCAGTAACAAAGAGAGAGAGAAAATACCTGATTTTTAATATTTTGCCTATCACTGTCTAGCTTTTGTTTACCTTCTAGGAATGCCAATTCTGTACATATTTCCATTTTTTAAAGCCTCCATTCTTTGGTTGAAGAATTTTTGCATAAGATAAAAGTTCTGCATGTATTTTATATGTAAATATGTATTTTTATTCTTTTCCCTCTTTATTTTCATTGGACTCTCTCCATACAAATCTGGGTATGAGACTCATTGTTTTAATTAGGTGTTGTTCTCTATATATGTCATCTGCAGACTCAGTGAATCCATGTCTTAATAAAGGAATAATCTTGTTTTTAACTCTATATATGTAATAAAATAATCAATGAGTAGTCCATACAAGGTGAAGAACAGGATGTTTTGAAGCTTGGACATTTACCAAAGAACTGGAGCAGAATATTTTCACATGTGATGTGCTAGAAGAATCTTCCCAATCAAATGGACAGATAACAAAAAAGATTTAAATGCAGGAACTCTGCAGGGCACAAGGATCCATTCACCTTTCTATAGGGGTACACATTGCAGGGAGACCTAGAGCTTCAGCAATGTTATGTTCTAAAATGAGCTATTCATCACTTGGATGTAAAACTATAGGCTGTATTATGGTGCAGGAAAGAAGTTCCTAAGGCGAAGGAGAAGCACTCTACGGCTCACTACTCCTCCTACCACCACCACCACCATCACCACCACACCAGTGGCGGCAGTTTAGAAGAGACTATGGACCTCAGTGTAAAGAAGAGGAAACACCCCGAGGACCTGTCTTCCAAGTCCAGCATGCCCCTGGACCTCAACTTCTCCAAGAAAGCCAAGGTGCAGGAGAACCATCACCACCACCACCACAGCAGCAAGCTGCTACACAACAAGAAACACTCCCTGCCACCCCCCCAGATCCCCCTGGACCTGAACAATGGCCACCTCAACGGGGGAGTGGTGGAGCCCAAGAAGAGCGTGCCTCCCCGGGAGCTGACAGAGGAAGAGAGGGCCAGGCACAACAAACAGATCCGCAAGTTGAAGATGGAGCTCTTCAACGAGGAGATGAAGCTGATGCTGCTCAAGAAGCTGCAGCAGAGCCAGATGGCCAAGGAGGTGGTGGTGCCGGAGAAGTCCACTCGGGGCACCCCGCCGCCCCCGCTGGTCCGTGCCAGCAGCAAGCCTCCGCCTGCAGTGCCCTCCAGCAAACAGCCCCCTCCTGCACCCCGGCCCAACATCCCTGGACCCCCGCCTCCCCTGGTGCTAGGCAACTCCTCCTCGGCACGAAGGTCCGCCCACTTCCAGAGCCCCTACAACTACCACTCTCTGGGGGAGTCCCTGCGCCAGGTCAGTCTGCCCACACAGCTAATGTGGCTATGTTTTAACTTGTTGGGAACTTACATAAAGTTAAATACTTTGTTTTAAAGCAACATGAAGTTGTGCTGGGCTAGCTTTCAACCCTTCAATAATGTACACTTCTCCATAAAGACTGATATTCCATCTTTGACAGATGAGTTTGACTACGGGCAGTTTATCTTTGCCTATCTAATCCTATTTACATATGCTATCAAATTGATAACTTTAATGATAGCAAAAAAGTTTTCAGCTTTGCACCCAATTAGATTCACCCAAGCAACATATTTAGAAAATAAATTTAAAATAATATCATAGTTGGAAGATGGCATATTGCACCTGTTTTGAATTTAATTATATCTTTCATGAAAAATCTTTTGTTGTTGCTAGGAAATTGCATCAACATTTAAGATAGGGTAAATTTTGAATAAAATTGAATGTGTATATACAGTAGAACTACCTCCCTATAAAGGACAACACTTAATTGCAAAGCTAAAGTATCCTTTAGGGAGAGGTGTCCTCTTACCGGATTGCTACTAAATAGTAAAAATAATAATTTTGCAAAAGAAAACTGTCCTTTATAGAGAGGTGTTCTCTAGCATGAGTGTCCTCTCATGGATGTTGTTCCGTTGTATACAAGGGTATGCCAGAGAAGATGATGTATTCTAAATTGTGACTTTTTAATACAATCCAAAAGTGGGATGCTAAAGTTTATAAGCTGCATGGGAAGTAAAACAATAATATCAATGTCAACTTTGTCAAGGGACTTAATGCCTGGATTTCAGAAAAGTTATTGTTAAAGATAATTAAAATTGTTTCCTTTGCTAGCTACTTTATATTTTGTTTAAAAAATTGTTGTGGGAGGGTTGTTTTATAGAACTTATAACCACCCCACCAATGAAGATGGTTTTCTCTCCCCATACATGTCTGCCTTATTTTCCCTCTAAAAATGTAAGTGGTGAAGATATTTGATATTTTTTCTTTTCAGTAGGAAGTTTCACCATTTTGATTCTCCCAAAATTGCTTTATTTGATTTTGAAACAATTTCAATCTTTAAAAATAAAGGACACACATCTCTCTCCTGTCAAAATGTGGGCCATAGAATTGGCCTAGTCAGAGATGGCCTTTATTTTAATAGATTTCCATCTTTATTTTGATCTAGCCACTTTGCCAGCTAAATACCTCTTTGGCAGATTTAAAAGATTTGATACCTTGTGGATGTCATGCAATCAAAGTCAGCCCTTTACTGACGAGAGCCATTAGTTAGAAGCCATAGCTTCTCAATCTGCCGACCTGAGTCTGCTGCAGTATATTGACTGTGTTGTGGCTGCAGACCTCAGGAACCCCCCCGGACACCCAGACCCCTGCCCAGCGCCAGGCTGCAGCCAAGCTGGCCCTCCGCAAGCAGCTGGAGAAGACCCTGCTCCAGATCCCCCCTCCCAAGCCCCCACCCCCAGAGATGCACTTCTTGCCCAACGGCAACAACCAGGAGTTTGTCTATCTTCTTGGCCTGGAGTGGATTGTCAACATGGTGGTGGACGAGTCCTTCGGCAACCAGCTGCCCCCCTCTCCCTTCGAGTGCTCCCAGTGCGGCACGGACTTCACCCCGGTGTGGAAGTGGAAGGACACAGGGGGCAGCCACAAGACCCCTGCCGTGGTGTGTGAGAGCTGCGTGACCTCCAACATCAAGAAGGCCCTCAAGGCCGAGCACACCAACCGGCTCAAGACTGCCTTTGTGAAGGCGCTGCAGCAGGAGCAGGAGATAGAGCAGCGCATGGCCACCCCACCCCCGGCCCTCTCACCCCCCACCACCCCCAGGTTCCCCAAGCTGACCCCGGCCCAGCAGTCTTTCCTCCACGCCCAGGCCATGCAGCTGCTGCCCCAGCCGGCCCATATGTTGCCCACTGGCCCCTTCCCCCCTCCCCCCTTGCTAGCTGCAGCGGCCGCGGCGTACTCCTACCAGATGTTGGCCAGCGGGGGCAAGCAGCCCACGGACCTGCAGCGCCAGTACCTGCTGGACATGATCCCGCCCCCCACTTCACAGAGCTCGGCCAGCGGGGGCTGGAAGACGTGATCCTGGGTATGTACATAGTTCCCTCCCCTCTTCTCTGTTAATGTTGACCCTGTACATAGTCACTCACTCTGGTTTGGCCACGATTGCTCACTCACACAGTTCGGTACGTTTCCTATCTCTCAGGTTCTTTTGCCCACCCATTTGCCTTGGAAATCAGAAGCTCTATTTTTGACATCTCACCACCTCTCACAACATTTCTCCAATGTCATCGATGGCATTTTGTTTTAATGGGGTTTAGTTTTGTTTAGAAGGGGAAATGCATCTCATTTTTGTACACTTCCTCCTCCTCCCACCACTACATCCTATAGAGAACATAGAAGTCTGTCTGTAATAGGGAGACAACAACGTAGCACTGCTAGTTCCTGTGGTTTTTTTGTTTAGTTTTACCTTTTTTTTTTTTTTTTTAATAATGAGATTAGAATTGCATTTATATTTGTGAGAAAATATATACAAGAACACTGTTTGTGTATAATATATTCTCTGTATTTATGTTTTTGTTTAACACACACGTATATATATATCTGATATATAGACCAAAATTTTTGACATTGTGTGAGAAGAAAGATTTTTTCTTGTAACACCACTTTCATTGAACTACCATGTATGGATAGTTCTCCCATCTCAACTAGTGCAATAATTCTACCCTTTTTTTGTTTTTTTTTTACAAATAATTGTTTTTTTGAAGAAGCCAAAGGCAAAGGAAATTTTGTGGGGGAAACTTTTTTTTGTTGACAATATTATATATTAAAATAAAAAAAATGTTTGAATAACTTGTATATAGTGAGAAAAAAAAAGGCACTCATGTTTTTTTTTTTTATATATATAAAACTTTTTTTTATCATTTTTTTTTCCTAAGATCTTTCAATATAAGGAAACGAAGAACCTCTGTTATGGAAGGATTAAATGTGATAGTGCTTTCTTATCTCTTTCTATCTATCTCTATCTCTCTCTCACCTTGGTGGATAATTCCTTGTGTACAGCAGCAACTAACTAAACTAACTATGATAGCTTACGTGCTCAAAAAGCCGGAACCTTTCTCCTCTATTTTATTATCAACTTAGAACCGTTAGCCAATTTGACACACAAGTCTTTTTAGAAGACACCTTTAGAATATGTAAAATTCTATACATATATAAATATATATATATATATACATTTTTTCTATTTATTTGTGTAATAAAATATTTTTAAAAACTCCCTCTCTTTGTGTTTGTTTCCCTAATTTCTTTCCCCCTCCACTGTATACATTATAATGTTGTTCTCTTTGGGAAATGTATCATCATCTTTTTTTATCTCGCAATCATCATGGTTGGATGAAGTAGAATGTGTCTACAGAACCAAACAACAAGATTTACAACAGGCCCTCTTAAGCACAGTTGGTACAGTGGAGTCGACCCAGGAGGAGCTCTGGACCTCAGACAGCATCAAATAACACTAACAAGATTTAGAACTGGCCATCTCAAACCATTGAAGATAAAAAATAACAAAATCTAACCAATTTGCTCAAAATGTAGCTTGGCACCTGCAGCTCCAGAACACATTTTGGCTTGCATTAGATGCACTAAACAGGATCTTTGGGGAGAGGCCACTGCTTATCATAAAACAGCTCAAGGAGCATGAACTCATGGAATTTGTGTAATCTTTACACAAGGGGATAGGAAACAACAACAGAATGTGTCTACCTTTGTTATTAATACTGGGAGAAGGTCGACTTAGCTCCAATATGAAATAGCCGCCTCTAACATGAGGAAAAGACATCGTGTGCACAGCCACTCCTAACATGGAGTACCTTCTAAGGTGTTTGAAGATGTGATAACATGTGATGAGACTTGGATTTATCATTATGATACTTCTTCAAAGCGCCAATCAATAGCTAGGTAAGAAAAACAAAGTATTTTCCTTTCCAAGGACAAAATCATGATCTCTTTCCTCAGGGACCAAGAATAACTGAAGTGCCATGATCAATGAAAGCTGCACCCATACACCCCATTCCATGTGAAATCATGAACTCATAAAATTCATGTAATCTTTGCACAAGGGGATAAGAAACAACAACAGAAGTGTAAATCATTTGGCTAAGTTGTATCAACATTTTTTATGGCTTAAAGTGGAGACTTTTTTTCTAATGTTAAATTAAGTTATATTTGTTGCCAGACCTGCCCCAAAGTGTATATAGAATACATCCCTGTGATGGGTTTCACTCCGTATATAAACAACCATCCAGAATTATCGATACAGAAGGTTACAAATGGAACAGAGCTAGCTTCTTGAAGTAATGTGATTTTTATCATTTTTGTTCCAAACAGATTATTTTGACGGGAGAGGCGACCCTTGTCTCTTTAGATTATTATATAGAGATTGAAATACACTCATGGACACAACTTAAGGAAGTTGTACTTTTCAGCATGTATATTTGGATTCAGACAATAACTGAAAGATATTACAGTGGCCTTTATTGAAAACACACATGATAACTAAGTTTGGACAAAATTTCCTCTGTTTACTAAAAAAAAAATAGATGACTGGTGACATCAAGGCTTAAGTTTTATCCTTGAGTGTATTTGCAATCTGGATAAAATTATTGTAAAACTTGTCTTGAGAGTTTCCATTTGGTTCCAGGCAAAAGTGCACTCTCTATACAGGTTGACTCTTAATATAGGTTGAATAAAATTGGTTGGGGGTCGGTGGAAGGATGGTCTAAACCAGGGGTGGCGAACGTGCGGCCTTAAGGCCGCATGTGGCCTTTTCTTGCCCAAGTTGTGGCCTTTTCATAAATTCAAAATTATAATTTTTGTTTCGCAGTTTTCAATTACATTCATTATTTTATTGAAAATATCTAATACGAATGTCATATATTATACAATATATATAATATAGTAAATGTAAGTATTTAAATTTTACATTTTGTATATAAATACCTTTAATTAAATCGTACATATATTTATATATATATGGATGCGGCCTTCTCAAAAATGGTAAAATGAAAATTGGCCTTCTAATATAAAAAGGTTCGCCACCCCTGGTCTAAACCATTGATTCCCGACAGCTACAACCCGGGATCGAATCCCCCATTGGCATTTTTTTTTTCAATAAAAAAAAAAAAATGTTCCAATGGCCCCCAATTCTTGCAAAAGTCCAACCCCACCAGCGAGTGCAAGTAACCAAACAGGGCTCTGGCACATTTGTAAGTGCAAAGTCGAACTGCTTTTCACATGTGTAGACATGTGGTGCACTTACAGTAAAAGCAATCTCCAACTTCTACCCACCATGATTATCATGGCCTGTACCACGTGTACTAAGGGATAAGCAAAAAAAAAAACCTAATAAAATTAAATTAACTCCTAAGACAGATCCATATACTCTGGTCCATTATATCCAAATTGTGGTGTGTTAATTATAAAATCTTCCAGGGAGCTACTACAGGGTGAAACAGGTAAACTATAATGGAATTTTATTAAAGTAAAATCAATATATTGGAATGTGGTAGTTGTCACATTAGTATTTTCCATTATTAGTTATGACAGTACAAGTCAAGTTTGGAAAGAAGCACAGGTCTTGGTGACAATGACCTTGTCCATCACCATGTAGCCTTTACAAGTTAATGGGTTGTTCTTGTTTCTTATCCCCCTTGTGTAAAGATTATACAAATTCCATGAATTCATGCTTCTTGATCTGTTTGATGATAAGCAGTGGCCTCTCTCAAAGGTCCTGTTTAGTGCATCTAATGCAAGCCAAAATGTTTTGTGGAGCTGCTACAAGTTATTGGGTGGTAGTGTGGGGAGGTACATCACTCTCCCTCCCCAAGACCTGTTAACTGCCTCAAAGTGGCGGGGTAGTGACCCTGGACAGGACAGGTGAAGTATGTGTGGAGTTCTGAACTCCTGGTACCCAAGGCTGTCCCACTATGTCCAGCTAAATGTTTTTTTTTTTTCTTGTCCCAGGTCTGGACTTCAAGTCTAGACCAGATCCTGAAGGCCTCTTTATCGCCTCGATGACCACAGCTGGGTCGGTGTAGATGTCTGTTCGGCAATGGCCGATGTGATGTGTTCTGGGCTCGCTGGAGAATCCTGACCTTTGGTGCAATTCGGAAAGGTTTTGGATCCAGCTAAATGTTAACAGGCAAAGTCTTATACCTACATATGTATCTACAGGTGCCTCAGATCTCCCATCAACAGGAATCACATCTAAATACTCCAATGAATTCTGCTCCACCACATCACTCTCAGCCACACCCTGTACACAGTGGTTGAGGGGGACAAGGCAGGCATTCTTGTGTCCATTGCAACAGTTATTGCAATAGACCAGGGGTCTGCAAACTGTGAGCAAATGCGGCTCTTTGGATGTGAAACTGCAGCTCTTTATATATAGTTACTAGCCGAATGACCCGGGCAACGCCCGTGTTTTACCCGATTGAATGTTTTGATTCAAATACTATTTGTTACAATTATAAATTGGCGCCTTAAATAATTGCATATGTTAGTTAATAACTATAGCCTATGTGCTTTATCTGTCTATGTACTGTTGGCTTCCGTAGGCGTCTCTTACTGGGAAAAAGAAAGAGGATTCCATTTGGTTATTATCTAATATATGCATTTATTTAGGGAGCGACCCGCTCCAACACAATAGTTACAAAGACGAAATAGCAAGTGGGGGGGTGGGGCAAAGGTGGCGTGACCGTAGCCAACCAATAGGAGGGCGCCATTCCAAAAAAAAAGCAAACGGTGACAGAGATGAAAACTGACTGATTGATTAGGAGATGAGGAATGACGCTCGTAACTGTATATAGTTATGCACGAATATTATTCATGCCAGTGCTATTTATTGTTGGCAAGAAAACATTTTGTAGCTCTTTAAAAACTTTAAAATTTTGTAAATTTTTGACACTTCTGACTCAAAAGTTTGCCTACCCCTGGCCTAGACAGATCCAACAATCATTCCTGGAGTTCACCTTTTGGTCAGAATTCAACAGAGAATAACACCAGCAAGCTACAAGAATTATGTTTCAGGGTAACATCTTTTCCTTTTGAAACACAAGGTAACAAATCCAAATAAATAGTGTACGACATTTCAATAACAGTATTGTTACCATCATCAGACATTTTGTGTGATGATAACATAATTACCGAAACATTGCACTGTATTTATTTCAATTTGGTCTTATTACCTTGTCTTCTTCTTTCTTATCTTCACTCAATCATATTAAGGTATCAAGCTTGTAGAGCAATTGACAACCATCATATAGACTGGGAGCACTTTATTACCTGTGTTTCTAATCTATAATCCAAATTGTGACATATCACTCTTGTTTTCCATCATGGTCAGTAAGTGGAAATATTGTACAATTTGTATTATAGATTATAAACACAAGGTAATAAGACCAAATCCAAATAAAAAAATTTGTTTGTAACGTTTTGGTAACAGCATTGTTACCATCTTAAGACCATTCATTCAGCACTTTTGTCTGAAGATGGTAACAATGCTGTTACCGAAATGTCACACTATTTTTTTATTTGGTCTTATTACCATGAGTCAGTAACTGGCCACTTGGGACCAAGGTCTTCATGGACAGTTCTGACACATGGCATAGGATCAATACCCATGGTCCTCATGTACTGGAAATGTTCTTCATTCTCCCCCTTGACAATCCCTATATACAGTAAAACCCCTCTATAGTGAACCCCAATGGGACAGAGCTTTTGGTTCACTATAGCCACGGTTCACTATAGCCACGGTTTGGCTATTTTTTTTTACTTTTCAAAAATTTTAGACCGTATAATTAAAAAACAGCCATACACACAAGAAGAGGCTGCCTCTTAATAGTGGTCACTTTATTTTAATTCCCTTAATTGACTAATTTCCTTATATTAATACTGAATAATAATAGAAATCATTAGATAATAGGTTCTTCTTATGATTAACATACATGTACCTCTATGTCTAAGTTAAAAATCAAGACAAATCCTAGGCAAAGTTTTATTAAATATATATTCAAAGATATGAAATGATTTTAAAACATCATTATCACATTATATAATACAATTTTTACTTGAAAAAAATGGCTCTAATACCTTGTTGTTTCAAAGCATTCTTCCAAGCATTGCACCATTCAAATAAAGTTAGTGTTTTTCTTCCATTTCATGTTTCCCCATATTCTTCTAGGTCTAGATTTCGTTTTTTTTTTAACCTGCCATGCAAAACATTGCTGACTTTAAAATCACCATAGTTAATGGCATAAAAATAATTTTTGTTTCATCACGGGACCGTTTATTTGGACTTTTTTTTTTTAAGTTCTAAAACGTACGATCGCGATCGCGGCAAAAGTTGAAGTTGATTCCTCTTTGTAACAATTTTTAATAACTTTATATTTTATCTTTTATAATAGAAAAGTTATATTCTCTTATTTTAATATGTTCTTAACATTTTGCCTATGTTGTTTCACTTTGAAAAGTTCTGAAAATGGCCTTTTTTTTTTTTTTTTATGAAATAATGCTTTTGTTTTTAAAATGCCTTTGTTTTCTTCATTTTGGAAGCCATTTGCATTTTTTATATTTCAAATTTAATGGATGCAAAGATATTCTAATTAATAAAAAGTATAATGTGTAAAAATTTATACAACATACAGTAAAAATAAAGTGCAAAAATCAAACAAACAATGCTGCTAAATTTATTGTTTTGAAATCGCGATCCGCGAGCTTTAAACATGCTCAAAATTTTGTTTTTTATTTTTTTTTTAAATTACAATTCTAAGTTCGTTATAAGCATAGTATTTTTAATAGATTTTATCATTTTGGGACCCGAAATAGGTTCGTTATAGGGGTAGTTCGTTATTCTAAAAATCGCAAAGTTCGTTATAACGATGGTATTTTCAATGGAATGGAATTGGGAATCGGCGTGGGTTCGTTATAAGGGAAGGTTCGTTATATCCATGGTTCGTTATAGCGGGGTTTTACTGTATATAAAAGTCAGTGTATGTATATATACATCCACAATACATAACTAATCTGGCTGAAATTTTAACAGTATATAGAGTAGAATCTAGAAAAACTCATAGTGAAAATTTCAGGTCTCTATCCCGAATATTCTTTGAGTTATTTGCAAATTTTCGCTCGCAAGCAATGCCTCTAGCGGTGAAGATGGGAGGTAATATCAGCTGACCTAATGTACATGTAAAGTTTGGAGCGGGACGTTTCACAAGGGAGACATCCACGGCGCCAATTTATAATTGTAACAAATAGTATTTGAAAATCAAAATGATAGAATTTTCAAATATCGTTGTGAAAATTAACATTTTTATATTTTAGAAACGCACAAAGTTTGGAGCGAGACGTTTCACAAGGGAGACATCCACGGCGCCAATTTATAATTGTAACGAATAGTATTTGAATAAAAACATTTAATCGAGTAAAACCCGGGCATTGCCCGGGTCATTCGGCTAGTTGTTTATAAGACTTCTTCATGTCCTATCACCACACTACAGGCTTTGCCACTGTGGACCTCTTCAACAAACTGCTCCATGACAACCTGTGGTTTGGCCAACTCCCAGAGCAACAATGTCTTCTCTAGTTTGGTTTTTTGGTTACCTGATTGTTATTCATCAATATATGCTTTGCACATGTATAACACATTTTATAGATTTAATTAAAAAATAAATAATAATATCAATATACAATAGAACCTTCCTGTAAAGGATAACACTTAATTTCAAAGCCAAATTGTCCTTTAAAGAGAGATGTCCTCTTACTGGAGAGTTGCTAATAGTAAAAATGAAAACTGTCTTTTATCTCTATGAGTGTCCTCTCATGGAGGTTCTACTGTACATTGTAACCTCGTTGATTCACCACTTGTGATAATTCGACCATGTTTTCATGTATCAACCTCTAGCCTATCAAATATCCAATGTTAATTCGACCAAACAATAATTTGACCGATTTTCCCAATAAATTTTGACATTAGATATAATTAAGAGAGGCATTTCCTGATTGTGCAACTAAAAGTGGCTGATGGTTTGCGCCATCTGGCAGAATCTTCTTTCTTATCTCCACTCAATCATATTAGGGTATCAAGCTTGTAGAATGTGTCTGCCTTTGTCATTAAGACTGGGAGCACTACTCAGTGGCAGGCTGACTTAGCTCTGAAAGAAATGGCCGCCTCTGACATGAGGAGCAGACGCATTGTGCAGCCGCTCCTAACATGGAGTACAAACGCTGCTCATCCTGTATCCCTCACAGGATACTATCAGCTGAGCCCAGGTTTTTTAGCGAGCTTGTTACTGCTCCCTCTCTTCCTTTTTCATCTGGACTTGGGACCAGCAAAGGCAGAGTTATCTGTCAAAATAAATATCACAACCATTCATTGACTTTTAAATTTTCCAGAATTGATTAATTAATCAAGAAAGGCTAACTGTATGTGTTTCGTGCTTTTGGCTCTCATCTGTGTGGTGCAAGCTGTACATCAACAACCAAAAAAAATTGGTCATTCAGTCATCCTGAAAAATCATAAAGGCCGGAATGTTTTTGGCAGTTGAGGTACAGCTTGCAACTCAACTGATGAGGGCCAACAGCCCAAAACACCTACATGGTTATCTTTTCTTGATTAATCAAGAATGAGTATTTGGTCAATTCTGTAATAATTAAAAATCAATGAATATTTGTTCTGACAGATAGTGCATTCCATCAGAAACTTTTAGTTACAAGGTCAGGAGATGCCTTTTTCTTAATTTATCCATCTGATCCCAGTACAATTTCACTTTTGTACAATTTTTTCACATTAGATATAATGCTTGTTTAAATACAAATTTATTGTTAAAAAATACAATACTTTAGCATGCTGGGCATAATTAGTGTATGCTCATTGTGGTTAAAGTCTTATAATAGGGGGTTGGTGGAAGGGGGGTCCAAACCGTTGGTTTTCGGCCGCTACGACCCGGGATCAATGGCCCCCCCAATTCTTGTAAAATTCCAACCCCACCAGGGTGTGCAAGTAACCAAATGGGGCTCTGGCACATTTGTAAGTGCAAAAGTCAAATTGCTTTTCACATGTGTAGTCATGTGGTGTACTTACAGTAAAAGCAGTCACCAACTTCTCACCATGATTATCATGGCCTGTACCATGTGTACTAGAAGTTTTATAATATATCACAAATATTGCCACTAAGGTCATGCATGATCTTTGTTTTTCTCTAGGATGATTAAGACCTAGCTGAGACATCAAAAATAGTTAACCACATCCCCCTTTCGAACTGTTGGCCCTCATCAGCATGGTGAAAGTCCTACCTCAATGACCAAAATAAGCTGATACATAGCTTTTCCTATGTGTTCATTATTATCATATGTGGTTAGTATTTCTTGATTAATCAAGGGGGATTTGTGGCCAATTCTGGAATAATTAAAAATCAATGATTAGTTAATATTTATTCTAACAGCTGGCACAAGCTATCGGCAAACCCTTAGTTACACCATCAGATGTCAGATTCAGTACTTTTGTCTGAAGATGGTAACAACGCTGTTACAGAAATGTCACACCCTATTTATTTGGATTTGGTCTTAATACCTTGTGTTTATAATCTATAGCCGAATGACCCGGGCAACGCCCGTGTTTTACCCGATTGAATGTTTTTATTCAAATACTATTTGTTACAATTATAAATTGGCGCCTTAAATAAATGCATATATTAGTTAATAACTATAGCCTATGTGCTTTATCTGTCTATGTACTGTTGGCTTCCGTAGGCGTCTCTTACTGGGAAAAAGAAAGAGAGGATTCCATTTAGTTATTAACTAATATATGCATTTATTTAAGGAGCGACCCGCTCCAACACAATAGTTACAAAAACCAAAAAGCGAGTGGGGGGGCATGATGGGGGGGGCAAAGGTGGCGTGATCGTAGCCAACCAATAGGAGAGCGCCATTCCAAAAAAAAAGCAAACGGTGACAGAGATGAAGAATTAAGAACGCATGACGCTCGTAACTGTATATAGAATAATCTAAATTGTGCCTTATCAGATGTCTTTTTCCTAATTTATTCACATGTACCAGGACAATTGGCCTTCCCCGGAGGCTTATGTTTTTATTTTAATATTAATTCAAGGGATTATTTGATCGAATTATTACTTTGTGTTTATAATCTAAATTGTGCCTATCATCAGCTGGAAGTAACATCACAGGCCAAAAAAAAAAATAATAAAATCTCTTAACATAAAAAAATAATAAAATAGTTATTTATTGTTATGTGGATTCTGAGATGGGGCAGATCTTGAGAACCTGCACCAGATCCTGGTCGAACCAGCAGGAAACATGGAGGACATCCAGGTCAAAGAAGAAGATTCGATCGGAGCACTTGGCCTTGCGGTAGACAGAGCGGGGATCAGCTGCCAGGATATCTGCTAGGGCTGCCAGGGCATCTTCAGGGCCACGTAGGTAGCGCAGACAATGCTGGCATGGCGGAGAGTGTGTGTCTGGTCCGTGGAAGAGCTGCAGGCTGGAATGTGCTCGTGGACAGAGCTCCACCTGTAGTTGGGGTCGGGGTGGGGAGGCCACCCACTGGGCCACACGGACAGTGGGACCATCATCCTGTGGGCTGGCCAGGGGGCTGTCGTACTGCGGGATGTAGGGCTTGACATCCAGGACTGGAGTGCCGTCAATCAGGTCCACCCCAGCCAGAGTGAGGGTGTTCCCTGCCACAAGGTTATTCCAAGGTCAATAGTGTTCCCTGCCACAAGGTTACTCCAAGGTCATTATTGTTGAGGGTGTTCTCTGCCACAAGGTTACTCCGAGGTCATTATTATTTAGGGTTTTCTCTGCCACAAGGTTACTCCGAGGTCATTATTATTTAGGGTTTTCTCTGCCACAAGGTTACTCCGAGGTCATTATTATTTAGGGTGTTCTCTGCCACAAGGTTACTCCGAGGTCATTATTGTTTAGGGTGTTCTCTGCCACAAGGTTATTCCAAGGTCATTATTTAGGGTGTTCTCTGCCACAAGGTTACTCCAAGGTCAATTATGTTGAGGGTGTTCCCTGCCACAAGGTTACTCCAAGGTCAATATTGTTGAGGGTGTTCCCTGCCACAAGATTATTCCAAGGTCAATTATGTTGAGGGTGTTCCTTGCCACAAGGTTACTCCAAGGTCAATTATGTTGAGGGTGTTCCCTGTCACAAGATTATTCCAAGGTCAATATTGTTGAGGGTGTTCCCTATCACAAGATTACTCCAAGGTCAATATTGTTGAGGGTGTTCCCTGCCACAAGGTTACTCCAAGGTCAATATTGTTGAGGGTGTTCTTTGCCACAAGGTTGGCCACAATTTTTCTTTTTACAATTAAATCAAACTTCTACTGTCCTTACTGCGATGAAAAATATTGGGAGGGCAGATTTTGCTTAAATATCATTATAATACAATATAATGCGACTTATGATTGTAAAACAACATTTCTAAGATTCCACCCTTCAGTGTAGCATATAAAAGCAGAATGATCCAAGACAGTATTAGAGCTCTAAAAGTGGTCTGGTAGATTAAATTGGTGAAATTACTGTGAGGAGATTCACCATTGATGACCCAAGCCCTCCCAATATATTTTTTCATCGCAGTGAGGAAAGTGTAGATGTTTTATTTATTTGTAAAAAGAAACATCTGCATCTTAATGTTTTCATTTGTTATATACAGTAAAACCTCCTTGTAAAGGACACCTAATTGCAGAGCCAAAGTGTCGTTTAGGGAAAGGTTTCCTCTTACCGGAGAGGTATAGTAAAAATGGTAATTTTGTAAATGAAAGCTGTCCTTTGTAGAGAGGTGTCTGCAGCTCCAGAACACATTGCATTAGATGCACTAAACAGGACCTTTGGGAGAGGCCGCTGCTTATCATAAAACAGCTCGAGGAGTGTGAACTCATGGAATTCGTGTAATCTTTACACAAGGGGATAAGAAACAGAGAGTTGTCTTCTAGCACGAGTGTCCTCTCATGAAGGTTCTATTGTACTATTAAGGAAAAATCGCATGTGATGCGTTTACAGTAAAAGCAGTCGCTAACTACCCACCACGATTATCATGGCTTTGAGATAAGAAAGAAGAAGGAAAAAATACAATCAAGATATCAACACTCAGTCAACCATATAAAGAGATAAAGAACCTGTGACGGCCACCAGCTCCACCAGAGACAAGGCCAAGGGGTTGGGCCGGTGTGGCGACCTCGTGGACAGGACTCCCACGGACTGACCCTCCAGTCTTGGAGGACACACCTTGGCAGCAGTGCTGGGTCCACTGACGTGGAAGACACACAGCAGCCTGAACACATGTGACATTGGAGTCACATAAAATTTAGATTTGTAGCATAAAGTTACAGGAAGATGATATTTATATACCAAAAGAGACACCTCTCTCTTTAATCAGGCATCAGAATAATGCACTGTTCATCACACTAGTGAAAAAACTTTAATAACTCCACCTTTACCGGTCCCAAGCCCGTATGAAAAAGGAGGAAGGGGAGCAGTAACAAGCTCACAAAAAACCTGGGTTCAGCTGGCCCGGCTGATAGTACCCTGTAAGGGCTCCTGATCCAGGGATGAGTGTTTGTACTCCATGTTAGGAGCAGCTGCACATGGCGTCTGTTCCTCATGTCAGAGGTGGCCATTTCTTTTGGAGCTAAGTCGGCCTGCCACTGAGTAGTGCTCCCAGTCTTAATGACAAAGGCGGACACATTCTACTTCACCCAGTCATGATGGTTGTCAAACAGACACCATCAAGGGTCACAACTTGATACCCTGTGAGTGGAGATAAGAAAGAATAGTTTTTTTTATTTATCCCAAGTTCCAGTGGTAAAAGCCATGATAATCATGGTAGGTAGTTATAGTGACTGCTTTTATTGTAAGTGCACCATATGTCTACACATGTGAAAAGCAGTTCGACTTTTGCACCTACAAATATGCCAGAGCCCCGTTTCGTTACTTGCACTCGCTGGTGGAGTTGGACTTATGCAAGAATCCAGGACCATTGGGAGCATTCTTTTTTTAATTAGAAAAAAGTGTACAATGCTGGATTCAATCCCGGGTCATAGAGGTAGAAAACCAACGGTTTAAACCATCCTTTCACTTTACTAGTGATGATATAGAATAAGCCACACCAGTTTTGACAAATTCAGACAACATTACAACCTGTATACCAAGGTTTCGGACTATGACCCTCATCAGTACAAGGGCAGCTTCTATTTCACAACATCCTACAAAAGGGATTATGAAATCTGTCAAATTTACCAAACAGGTGTTTAATCTGATGTTGAAGCAAGAGCAGATTTTCAGACAAGAATACAACATAAAGTTATGGGAGGATGATATTCATGTACCGATAGAGGCATCTCTCCCTTTAATTAATGTATCAGAGCGATTAACAGTGTATCATTCTGATACATAAACAAATGGAGGGGTGCCTAATTATAGTATATTTTTATTTGTGTTTTAAGGCACAAGACATGAGCAATGTCAATACTTGATTTATATTAACATGATTAAAGACTGATAAGGTACAATTTGGATTATAGATTATAAAACAAGGTAATAAGACTAAATCCAAATAAATAAATAGTGTGTGACGTTTCAGTAACAGCGTTGTTACCATCTTCAGACAAAAGTACTGAATGAATGTACTTTTGTCTGAAGATGGTAACAATGCTGTTACCGAAAGGTCAAACACTATTTATTTATTTGGATTTGTTCTTATTACCTTGTGTTTATGATTAAAGACTGTTTAACAAAAAGATTTTCTGGTTCCAGATAACAAAAGTCAAACAAACTCCTCTAAATTGAACCGGCAAACCTTCACATTCAGCTAACACTACACAAGTATGATGTGATCCTCACTTTCTTCTTTTCACATATTTTGCAATGAAAAAATAGTACATATGTGATATTGTACTGGGATAAGGTGCATAAATTATGGAAAAAGGCATCTTATCGTGCAACTAAAAGTTTTTGATGGCTTGCTCCATCTATTGGAATAAATATCAACTATTCTCATTGATTAGCCAATTCTGGAATAATTAAAAATCAACAAGAATAGTTGATATTTATTCCGATAGATGGCACAAGCCATCAGAAACTTTTAGTTGCATGATAAGGAGATGCCTTTTTTCATATTTTGCTATGTTTATGCAAATTCAACCTAAAATACCTAATTCTATATTAGTCAGGAAGCCTCATTGACCATCTTGGTGGGTTGTTGTGGTAGTCTGCATCACGCTGACAACTTTTCTTGATTTATAACAGGTTAGATGGTGGAATAAATTCAGTTTACAACTTCTTTGAATCAACAGGGATCATAGCTTTTAGTTGGATTAAAGTTGATGTTTATAGTAAGTTAAATGATTAGTTTATCAATACAAGGTAATAAGACCAAATCCAAATAAATTATTTGTGTGTAACGTTTCTTGAACAGCATTGTTACCAAAACGTCACACACTGTTTATTTGGATTTGGTCTTATTACCTTGTGTTTATACTCTATAATCCAAATTGTATTCTTCTTCTTCTTCCTTATCTCCACTAAAACATATTAGGGTATCAAGTTGTGACCCTTGATGTTGTCTGTTTGACAACCATCATGACTGGGTGAAGTAGAATGTGTCTGCCTTTGTCATTAAGACTGGGAGCACTACTCAGTCGCAGGCCGACTTAGCTCCAAAAGAAATGGCTGCCTCTGACATGAGGAACAGACGCCATGTGCAGCCGCTCCTAACATGGAGTACAAACGCTGCTCATCCTGTATACCTTGATTAGGAGCCCTTACAGGGTACTATCACCGGGCCAGATGAACCCAGGTTTTTTACCGAGCTTGTTACTGCTCCCCCTCCTCCTTTTTCATCCGGGCTTGGGACTGGCAAAGGCGGAGTTATCCAAATTGTGCCTTATCATGATTAGCTTATCATCTAGCTCAGTAAAATAATAATAGTTTTAGTAAAATAGTTTTCCTCACTTTCTTACTGCTACTCTTTTTGTGTTGTTTTTCTTGCTTCCCTCTTTCTCGTTTTTTTTTTTTTTTCTTTTTCTTCTGTCTATATCGTTGTTTCCTTGTCTCACTGCTTTGTTCTTATGCATACCTCTGGTGAATCCTGTATAGGGTAGGTGACCCTAAATAAAGGCTTTTTGTTGTTGTAGTAGAATAGTTTTAATATTGATTATAATGAATTCATAATTAGACACCTCAGGGATCAGTGTGATTTCTGTTGAATTATAGTCAGGATGGTTATAAATTCATCACAACATTTATTGGACTTTTTTTTGACATCCATAATATTACATCATTAAAATGGTAAGGTACAATTTGGATCATAAATTATAAACACAAGGTAATAAGACCAAATACAAATAAATAAATAGTGTGTGATGTTTCGGTAAATCATTATATTATTAAAATGGTAAGTTACAATTTAGATTATAGATTAAAACACAAGGTAATAAGACCAAATACAAATAAATAAATAGTGTGTGACGTTTCGGTAACAACATTGTTACCATTATCAATTCAGTACTTTTGTCCGATGATGGTAACAATGTTACCATATGCAACACACTATTTATTTGGATATGGTCTTTTTACCTTGTGTTTCTATATCATTAAAAATATATTATGTGAAATTTTCTTCGAAAATGTTTTAATTAATATTAGGAATTGGGGGGGCCTTTTTTATTTCATTTATTTAGAATGTTTCATGAACTTTTAATGAGGAGAGAGAGAGAGAGAACAAAATTGTTTCAATACACATTTGTATTATTTATACCAATCTGGCCTTGTCCTTATTGTTTGCACAAGAGCATTGCTCGATGCAAATATTTAAATGCAATTCTACTGTCCTTAAAACTTATGTTTATAGTTTTCTTAAATGCCATTTCTAAGATTCCACCCTTCAATGTAGCATATATAACCAGAATGATCCAATACAGTATTAGAGCTCTAAAGAAGCGGTCTGGTAGATTAAATTGTCAAAACCGCTGGGAGGGTTCACTACTGATGAGCTAAGCCCTCCCAATATTTTTTCATCGCAGTAAAGACAGTAGAAGTTTGATTTATTTGTGAAAAAAGAAACAATCATGTCTTAGTTTTCATTTGTTCTAAAAAGAAAAATTACATATACAGTAGAACCTCCATGAAAGGGTACTCACATTTCTACAAGGGACAGTTTTCATAATCAAAATTAGCATTTTTACTAATTAGCTTCTCTCTGGTATTTTTTCTCACTTTGGCTCTGGAACTAGGTGTGGTCCTATACAGGGAGGTTCTACTGTATTCTTTTATATATGTCTTCTTCTTTCTTATCTCCACTCAATCATATTTGGGTATCAAGCTTGTAGAGCTTGAGACTTTATATAAGTGAATAAGTGCAGTGTGAGGAAAATTTGGGAAATAAAGAAAAAGATTTAACCCTATTATTTTAAAAAATGATCTCTCTTTTAAATAAATCTTTTATGGCTCTTTGTTTTTAGGCTAGAACCCTATTTAGTGTGTACTCTAGCTGATCAATCTATAAAAGACTTGTATGTCTTTCCTCTTCTGTATGTTATGTCAAATAGCAGAATGTTCCTCTCTAAGACACCTCATTGTTTATGCAAGTGACTAGTGGCCACTTAGTTAGGTTATAGGTCAACTGTGCCTAAATTGTCCATGAGGAAACTAAAATTACATGCCACTTATGGGCAATGTTGGCAACGGCATTTGCAACGCCACATTTTAACACTTTTAAGTATGATGTGCATGCGCTTAACCTTGGTTGCAGTATCTTGTATGCCAAAGTATTGCATTGTTAGCAATAAAATTTAATTTAAACAGGAATTACCTAATGTTGTTGGCAATATTTGATTAAAAAAACGGTTGAAATACACTACCAGAGATGAAAATATTCATGAGAAATTCTAGTTGAATTGTATATTATTTGGTGTCCTGATTTTGAAAATGAGCTCCATTTTTCCCATCATGTCAGGATTTTTCTTAAAATCTATCTACAGTCAAACCTCTTTGATTCAACACCCCAAGGGATCAGAGCTTTCGGTTGAATTAAAGGGAGAGAACGCTTCACGATTTTGCGTGTCATCCTTGCGCAGGGGCCATGCTAATCTTCTCTGTATCGTTCCAATTTTAGTATATGTACCGCCGAACAAGCGTGTATATTAAAGGGAGAGAGAGAGAGTGTTGAATTAGAGTTAGATGATTAGCTAATCTAACTCGACAAAATAACATTTTTAAAAAATAGCTTTGTAACATAGATTAATGATATTAATTGAAACCATTGTGTGTATTTTTTGTATTAATTTTTTTATTTTCATAAATAACTTTTAGTATAAGGGATAAAAGCATTAATACATATTTTCAAAACATAAATAATTACAAATATTATTTTATTATAATTGAAGAATATAGCAGTTGAAATAAATATGGAAAATAAAAAGAAAATTTAAAAATATCAATTTTAAAAAGTCATGATCTTTTAAAAAATTCCTTTATAGATGTCTGTTTTGCACTGAAATCCTATTCAGGATGTATTCCAGATGGTCTATTTTTAAAAGACATGCCTGTCTTTCTTCCTCTGAAATGTCTTTTAAATAACAAAGAGCTTTATTGTATCAACCCTTAACTGGACAGGCGAAATTTTCTTACGTAACTGGACGGGTAGATTCAACCCACTTATGTAACTTTATGGAATAAGTGCCAAATAATGATCAAATCAATATTCAAAAAATATTTAATGAATACAAATGTTAACATAGATATTTTGACATTTATAAAAATTCTGAATATAATCTATTTACAGATTTCACAAATTATTAAGAAATGTTTTTGCAAACGCTTAATTGACATACAAGGCAAAGGGTTTTATTTTTTACTCTATTTTTGATGGACATTTGTAGCACCTTTTTGGAGTATTAGATTGTTGTGGCATCGTAGATTCCCTTGATGTACAGAACCATCATTCTTCTTGAATTGTCGTCTGTAATTCCAGCGAGAGAGTATTTAGATTATGTGTGGCCAGGTGTTCATCAGTCAATTCTCTCCCAAGATCACCAATAATATTACCCCTTTCTTTTTTATCCTTTTTATCAATCCGATTATAAATTTTTTGGGGGGAACATAGGAGACTAAAGTGGTTGTTCCAGAGAAACCAAATATAGATGTTCCTGATTCTCTATTTGGGTGCGGTTGAAATTGTGGGGGAATCTGAGGTTTTTATTCTTTCTCATCCTTCCTAAATATGTAAGGCCATGTTCTTTCAACTAATTCTACTGAAGTGAACCAATTGTCTGCTTTAATATTTCTATTACTCTTCCAAAATGGTCGACAAATATTTAAAACATATATATTTTGGGTTGGCAGGGATAGTTTTCTCTGTTGACTTGATTGATAATAATACTTATCCAAAGAAAGAAGTGTTATTTTATAAAAGGAAGCTAAAAAATAGCGGAAGATAGAGACTCAAGTTTGAGCCACGGGCTAACACTGACACGAAAAATTCTCAAGCTCCTGGACGGGTTGGGCCGAATCCGCCCCCACATGCAAATTTAACCCCCTTTACAAAATATAAATACACGAAAGCTGGTAGCTCTCAGTAAACAAAAAAAAAATATTTTTCCTATATTATGCTTATGCATGGGCGGAATCAACCCAACTCGTCCTGTTAAGTAATTGGCTATTGGGATTAGATGAGTAAATTAAGTGACCAGCTTATATAATTGTCTATATGGATATTTTTTACTTCTAAGTAAACATGTCACAGGTCATGATAATCATGGTATGTAGTTAACTTCAAGTTAGGAAGGATAGGTTACTTTCAGTATTTGGCTTTTGGGATTAGATTGGTAAATTAAGTGACCTGCGTATAAATATGTCTATATGGATATTTTTTACTTCTAAGTAAACATGTCACAGACCATGATAATCATGGTATGTAGTTAACTCAAGTTAGTGGTTAGTTACCTACACTAAAAAGAGATGTTTCCATGTGGCACAACCATATTTTATTCAAACAACCATACAAGTGATTAATTCAGTACTTATACTGGTCTAGAACAATAGGATATTTTATAATGCCATGATGATATATAAAAGTGGGTTATTTATAAACATAATGGAAATAGGGAACAGAATATTTAACATAGAGAGATACCTAATTTCTATATTTTGCTACAAGGTAAACATATCTCTCTGTTCTTTGATGTAAAAAGGGTTTAATTGTGGGAATACAAATTAATTACTTCTTGACCTTTGTCTTTCCTTCTATATATGTCAGACAAATCATTGTTATAAGGAATAAATTTAACAATTATAAATGTAAATAATGTGTTTGTTACAATGTATGTTGGGAGAATAAGGTCAGTTGATGGTAAATTATATGTGGAGATATAAAATGTTACAATGTATGTTGGAAGAATAAGGTCAGTTGATGGTAAATTATATGTGGAGATATAAAATGTTACAATGTATGTTCGGAGAATAAGGTCAGTTGATGGTAAATTATATGTGGAGATATGAAATGATACAATGTTGGAAGAATAAGGTCAGTTGATGGTAAATTATATGTGGATATATAAAATGTTACAGTGTATGTTGGAAGAATAAGGTCAGTTGATGGTAAATTATATGTGGAGATATAAAATGTTACAATGTATGTTGGAAGAATAAGGTCAGTTGATGGTAAATTATATGTGGATATATAAAATGTTACAGTGTATGTTGGAAGAATAAGGTCAGTTGATGGTAAATTATATGTGGAGATATAAAATGATACAATGTATGTTGGAAGAATAAGGTCAGTTGATGGTAAATTATATGTGGAGATATAAAATGTTACAATGTATGTTGGAAGAATAAGGTCAGTTGATGGTAAATTATATGTGGAGATGTGAAATGACTGTTTTTAAAACTCTATTGTTGACATAGTGATCCTATTTGTGGTAACTGATGGTAATAATGGTATTTCTCTTTGTAGAAAATATATCACTGTGGTTTAAACAAAGCTATAGATGCAGAAATATAATCGGTTTTTCTACAATATTTTTTCAACATCTTTGTGTCTATCAGGTAGCGGCAGGTTTGATCAACCAACACAGAGTTGATAACTACTCCACCAGTGTTCCTAGAACCCCCCACAAACAAAATAGAATATTTATATTGGGCCAGGGTGTTGACACCTCCATCTCTCTGATGGAATGACACCTCAACTTCACTCTTCCCTCCTCCAACTCTCCACTTGTTCTTAACATTGTACTCAGTGTCATCTATATTCTTATTTATCTCCTCTGATCTATCTTGGGAGAATTTAGTCCAAATATACCAACTAAATAAACATAAGTATTCCAATTTATCTCTGTGATCTCCATCTCCATACAGATATTTCTGAAGTACATTCACCCAGTCATAATATCCACTACTAGGAGGAAGCCAGTTCTGGACACCAAGTGCAAGGTCAAGCCCCACATCTGCCATTTTCACAGGATTCTCCAACTCTTGACATTTGACATCACAGCAGGTGGTGGTAGGAGTTTGGAGCTCTGATCTCACAGTGGCCAGTTCTTCCTTAGTACCTTGTTGTTCTGTTTTTATACTTTCTAGTTCTTCCTTAGTACCTTGTTGTTCTGTTTTTATACTTTCTAGTTCTTCCTTAGTACCTTGTTGTTCTGTTTTTATACTTTCTAGTTCTTCCTTAGTATCTTGTTGTTCTGTTTTTATACTTTCTAGTTCTTCCTTAGTACCTTGTTGTTCTGTTTTTATACTTTCTAGTTCTTCCTTAGTACCTTGTTGTTCTGTTTTTATACTTTCTAGTTCTTCCTTTATATCTTGTAGATCTTTCTTCAAAGAATCAATTTTTTTGTCTTTACAATTTACTCTTTTTTTAACAATTTCTATTTCTTCCTTTTTATGAATTAATTCTATTTGCATAGCTTTCAGTTCTTTTTTATCAACTTGTTGTTTTGTCAGCATAGTTTCTAGTTCTTTTTTGTTAACATGTAATTCAGATTTCAAACCTTTCAGTTCTCCTTTAGTGTTTTGCAATTCTCTCTTCATCGTGCTCAGTTCATTTATAGTAACTTGAAATCCTGCCTTCACAGTTTCCAGTTCTTCCTTTGTGTTTTTGAAATCTCTCTCCAATTCTTGTAGATGATCTTCACCAAGTGAGGTTGTAGTTGGGCCACTGGACAATTCTGACTTCACACCCTCTAGTTCAGTCCTGATGTATCCGGGGTCAACAAGATGTTGGTTCGATATATCCTCAATCTTATTGGACAACATGGCAGTCAAGTTCTGGACTCCTGCTAGAGATGACCCAGCGGACCTCTGGTTGACCAATATTTGGCTGAGGGAAGCCTGAGAAGTTTCTAGCTGCCGGGTCATAACTGCCATGAGGCCTGACATCTCCCTCTGCCAGGCTTCAAGATCTTCCTTCTCTCCAGATTGAGCCTTCATACTGGAACTGATTTCTTGAAGGAGCTGAATGATAGGAGATTCCAGACTCTCTCCCCTGAACTCATTCCTAACTTTGATCTGGTCCAGGTTTTCTTTCAGCAGGTTTTTGCACTGTGACATTTCCAGTGAAAGGTCCCTCAATGAATCACATATAAGCGGGAGGTAAACATTCAGTAATTTTTCATCTTTTTCTTTTAAACAAACATTTGCCTCATTTCTACATCCCTGGTCCAGCAGACTACATGACTGAGTATTCTTACTGTCAGAGTGGACACTCTCCCCAGGGCTGACACCAATTTGTCCACACAGAGCCTCATGTTGCTGGAGAGAATCCCGAGTTAGGACTGCCCCACAAAACTGACAGCATCCAAATAGACGTTTGCAGGCTACGGTCATGTGATATGCTAGATCTTTTCTCAGTATTTTTGTTCCGCAGGACTGTGGGCAATCTACCAAACAAAATTGGCACAAGGTACTGTGCAACATGGCTTCCAGCATATTGCTGAAGGTCTGGGAACATCCCTGGAATGGGCAGGTGTTCTCCATGTTCTGGAACATGATCCATACAGTTGGAGAAGATTTCTAAGTTAAAAGTTGAACAAGTATAAACAGAAAATTTGGTAGCAAAGAGATAAAGTATTTTATTATTTTTGTGAGGGAAAAAAAGAAAGAGTCCAAATGTGGTGACATTACTAAAGTAGAATCTACATGAAAGGCCAGTCTCGCTAGAAGACTCCACTCTACAAATGACAGTTTTTATTAAACAATTACCATTTTTACTAATTACCAACCTTCCAATAAGAGGTGCCTTTTTCTAATAGTTACTATGGTTCTGAATGGACGAGAGAAAAAAAAATTCCTTTCAAACTAACAAAAATAGGCACAGTCTTTGGCAAATTGAGTGGCTGGAGTTCATTAAATATGGTCTGGGTTGTCAGGATTGGACCAATTTTTATAATCTTTAAAAATTTTGTGATTAATTTTCAATATACAGTAAAACCCCTCTATAGTGAACCCCAATGGGACAGAGCTTTTGGTTCACTATAGCCACGGTTCACTATAGCCACGGTTTGGCCATTTTTTTTACTTTTCAAAAATTTTAGACCGTATAATTAAAAAACAGCCATACACACAAGAAGAGGCCGCCTCTAAATAGTGGTCACTTTATTTTAATTCTCTTAATTGACCAATTTCCCTACATTAATACTGAGTAATAATAGAAATCATTAGATGATAGGTTCTTCTTATCATTGACATACATGTACCTCTATGTCTAAGTTAAAAATCAAGACAAATCCTAGGCAAAGTTTTATTAAATATATATTCAAAGATATGAAAAATGATTTTAAAACATCATTATCACATTATATAATACAATGTTTACTTGAAAAAATGGCTCTAATACCTTGTTTCAAAGCATTCTTCCAAGCATTGCACCATTCAAATAAAGTTAGTGTTTTTCTTCCATTTCATGTTTCCACATATTCTTCTTAGATAATAAAAGGCATATATTGGATTTAATAAATAAATCTTTTATTAAATCCAATATATGCCTTTTTATTATCTAATGAATTAAATATGGATTGCTCTAGATTTTTTTTTAACCTGTCATGCAAAACATTGCTGACTTTAAAATCACCATTGTTAATGGCATAAAAATAATTTTTGTTTCAACACGGGACCGTTTATTTGGACTTTTTTTTTTTTTTTAGCCCTAAAACGTACGATCGCGATCGCGGCAAAAGTTGAGGTTGATTCCTCTTTGTAACAATTTTTAATAACTTTATATTTTATCTTTTATAATAGAAAAGTTATATTCTCTTATTTAATATGTTCTTAACATTTTCCTATGTTGTTTCACTTTGAAAAGTTCTGAAAATGGCTTGTTTTTTAAAAAGAAATAATGCTTTTGTTTTTAAAATGCCTTTTGTTTGATTTGTTAGTGTCTTGTACAAAACAACAAACAACTAACCTATCATGAAGACGTAACTTTATTAAGTTTTTCTTTTAAGTAATATATGGTCTTACATATCTTACATGAACCAAAACATTGACTTGTGATGATGATATATTCAATCACTGAATAACCTAACATCTTCCCTTTTTTTACTAGTCTTTAAATCTACTTGGTTTTTTCACCAGTCGACCTGATCTGGTTCTAGTCCCTGATGCAGCATTCTCAGGTTCACTTACCGTGGGGCTGTCACTCTTTGATTGGATTCTGCATTCGGTAGTTTCAATTCGGGTTCTTTTCACAATGTTGTCTCCTCCTGCTGATGAAGTAGATGGTAAGCAATTTGATACAGTTTGTTCTTGATTAATGCTTTCTTTTCTTCCTTCTTCTTGATTGTTTGTAGATTTTTGATTTGCTGAAGCCTGTTGTGGTTTAATCCAGGTTCTATTTCTTCTGTAGGTTCTACCATGAATATTTACATCATAGGATCTTGTGTTGTGTTCATTTGTGATGTTAGCTTTGGACCATGATGGGGTGGTATTGGGTGTTCTGACATACACTTCTTGTCCTATGTCTAAGTCTGGTAAATTTTTAGATTTTCTATCATAGTAGTATTTTGCCTGTTGTCTTTTGATGGATATTTTATCTGGAATATTTTCTGGAATTGATGGTTTAAGTAAATTTGGGTGAATTGGCAGTATAGCTCTAGTTCTTCTAGACATGATTCTTTGTACTGGGCTTGAATCTATGTCTATAGTGGGTGTATTTCTCCAATTTAACAAATTTTGCCAAAAATCACTATTTTCTTGTTTAGATTTCTTCAGTAGGTTTTTGGCTATTTTAACTGCCGCTTCAGCTTTTCCATTTCCCTGACTGTGAAGTGGGGATGATGTAGAATGTTGAAATTGCCATTCTTTGCTGAATTTTTGGAATTCAGTCGATGTAAATTGCCTTCCATTGTCTGAGACTATAATTTGAGGAATTCCATATCTGCTGAATTGTCTTTTGCAGCATTCAATTATGTATTCAGATGTTGTATTTTCTAGGCATTCAACTTCAAAAAAATCTGAGTAATGATCCACTATTATTAAGTAATTCTGTTTGAAGATTTCGAATATATCAAGAGATATTCTTTCCCAGGGATAATTTGGAATTTTGTGAGATTTCATTGGTTCTCTCACTTGATTCTGTGAATTTGATAGACAAATAGAACAATTTTCAATTTCTTGCCCTATTTGTGCATTCATTCCTGGCCAAAAGATATTGTCTCTTGCTCTTCGCATACTTGAATTAATTCCAATATGTCCTTGATGGGTTTTTATTATCATCTCTTTTCTTAATTTATTTGGAATTACAATTCTATCATTCTTTAGTATGATTCCATCTTGAACTGTTAATTCTTCTCTAAAATTCCAATATTCTCTGGTTAGCATTGAAGTTTGATTTTTATTTGGTGGCCATCCATTTAGAATAAGTTGCTTCACTTCACACAGAATAGGATCAGATGATGTTTCTTCTCTAATTCTCAGGACAGTGTCACTGCATACACTTAATGTTTCCATAACATTGACTGTGGCAATTTCTTTGTAAATGATGTCAATGGGATACACATCATATTTCAGATTTTCATTCCTTACATCTTTGATGCAAGCTCTTGAAAAGATGTCCGCCAAGTGCATTTGAGATCCTTGGACATGTTCTAGTTCTAAGTTATATCTTTGCAGTCTTAAAAGCATTCTTTGGAGTCTTTGTGGCGCTTTTAGAATAGATTTCTTAAATATTGACAAAAGAGGCTTGTGATCAGTTTGCACAATCACTTGACATTTGCCCAAAATGTACTGATGAAATCTTTCGCATGCAAAAACAATTGCAAGACATTCTTTTTCTATCTGAGCATAGTTTTGCTCAGTCTTGCTTAGACTTCTAGATGCAAAAATTATTGGCTGGCTTTCTTGTAGTAGGGTAGCTCCAAGTCCATGTTTACTTGCATCGCATTGTATAGCTATAGATTTGTCCGCATCAAAATATCTTAAAATTGGTGCTTTTGAGGCTAGATCTTTGATTTGTTCAAATGCAGCTTGATGATTCTTGCTCCATGACCATGTTGAATTTTTCATTGTCAATTTTCTCAAAGGTTCACTAATCATTGAAATATTTGGCATGAATTTACATAGGTATGTTGCAAAACCAAGGAAACTTTTGAGTTCTGTTATACTTTCTGGATGAGGCATTTCTTTTAAGGCTTTAACTTTTTCTGGATCTGGCTTTAATCCATGTGGAGTTATTATATGTCCTAGATATTTTACTTCTTTTAGTCTGAGCTTGACTTTATTGATGTTGAATTTCAAATTAGCTTGTCTGGCTGTCTTGAAAAGATTTTCAAGATTTCTATCATGATCCTTCAGTGCTTCTTCATATGAGTCACCTTTTCCCAAAATCAGAATGTCATCAGCTATTATTTCAATTCCTTCAAGACCTTGGAAGATTTCATAGAGTCTTCTTTGGTATTCTTCAGAAGCAGTCTTTAATCCAAATGGCATTCGAAGAAATTTGTATCTTCCAAAGGGAGTCCAGAATGTTGTAAGGTTCGATGATTCATCAGAGAGCTTCACATTCCAAAAACCATCTTTAGTGTCCACTACTGTGAATATTTTGGCATTTTGAAGATTTGGTATTATTTCCTCAATTGTCGGTATTGGGTATTCAGCTCTTTTCAAGGCGACATTTAATTCTCGAGGATCAATGCATATTCTTAACTTCTTAGTTGACTTTACTAGTACTAGATTGCTAATCCAGTCTGTTGGATAATCAACTTTGGCAATGATATTTTTCTTTTCCATGTCAATCAATTTTTCTTTTAATTCTTTTCTTAAGGTAATAGGTACTCTTCTAGGTGCTTGCTTGATGGGTTTGATTGTAGGATCTGTTTCTAGTTTGTATTCCCCTTGTAAGCATCCAATGCCTTCAAATATGTCTTTATATTTATCTAGAAGGTTATTTTGTTTTGTCCATGTGGATTCAATTTGGCATAAGTCAGCTTTAATTTCTATTAAATTCAATTTCTGGCAAGTTTCAGCACTTAGAATAGGTTTTTCCCAATGATCTATCACTTGGAACACTATAGGATGTTGCTTGCCTTGGTGGGAACAGTTGATTTTGATTTGACCTCTTGGCTTTAATATTTCTCCTCCATAGCATCTTAGTTTGATGTAGCTTGGTTTAAGAGAAGGATTGCCATCTTGCATGATTTTGCATAAATCTGCAAAATTTAAAACATTGACAGTTGCTCCTGTATCTATTTGGCAAATTATGCTTTCCTTGTATCCATTCAATTCTAATTCTAATTTAGTCATCAATTTTCTAGCAGAAATTTCTGAGACGTATTCTAAAGAATAACAATCTTCTTGTTCATCATTGGAGTTTTGAGATTCAAGGCTTTGAACTGTTCTCATTCTGGATTTGCAAACTTTTGCCCAATGATTCTTTTTGTTACACTTTCTGCAGGTTTGATTCCATGCAGGGCATTTTTGTCTGTTGTGCTCATGGAATGTTGCACAATATCTACAAGGAATGTTCTTTTTCATTTTATTTGGTTCATGACTTGATTTTTTATTTTGATTGACTGTTTTCTTTCTTATATTCAATTTGTTCACCTCCTCTTGAGTGTTTTTAGTTAAGTTTTCAATTTGTTTGTTAGCGCTTTCATTAGCCTTACACACATCAATGGCTTTTTGCAATGTTAGTTGAGGATCACTGATCAGCTGTCTTTTGGTTTGCTTGTCAATTATTCCCAAAACTAACCTATCCCTGATCATTTCTTCAGTCATTGCACCATAATTGCATGTGGAAGACAATTTTCTTAATCTACAAATATATTGTTCAATACTTTCATTTGTTTCTTGATTTGTTTGGTTGAAAATTGATCTTTCATAAATAATGTTAATTTTTGGTGTAAAATGCTGAGTCAATGCATTTATTATCTCATCTGAGTTATTTCTTTGTTCATCTGAAAGATCGAGATGTTCAAATATATTATAAGCTTCTTTGCCTATAATAGACAATAAGGTTGCAACTTTTAATTTGTCTTCTTTATTGTCCAACCCTGTTGCTATTGAAAAGTTACGCCAATGCGATTTGAAATATCTCCAGTTTTCTTCTATATTTCCTCTGAAATTAACTGGTTCAGGTGGCGGTATTTGTAAATACATATTTTTTTGTCTATTTAGTATACGATAAGGCTTATTTATTATTTTATTAGTCTTAACGTAAAATTGGACTTACCGCGATATTTTTTTTTCGTTTGTTTTCAAATCACTTTTCTGACACCATGTTTGATTTGTTAGTGTCTTGTACAAAACAACAAACAACTAACCTATCATGAAGACGTAACTTTATTAAGTTTTTCTTTTAAGTAATATATGGTCTTACATATCTTACATGAACCAAAACATTGACTTGTGATGATGATATATTCAATCACTGAATAACCTAACACCTTTGTTTTCTTCATTTTGGAAGCCATTTGCATTTTTTATATTTCAAATTTAATGGATGCAAAGATATTCTATTTAATAAAAGTATAATGCGTAAAAATTTATACAACATACAGCAAAAATAAACTGCAAAAAGCAAAACAAACAATGCCGCTAAATTTATTGTTTTGAAATCGCGATCGCGAGATGAAACATGCTCAAAATTTTTATTTTTAATTTTTTTAAATTACAATTCTAAGTTCGTTATAAGCATAGTATTTTTAATAGATTTTATCATTTTGGGACCCGAAATAGGTTCGTTATAGGGGTAGTTCGTTATTCTAAAAATCGCAAAGTTCGTTATAACGATGGTATTTTCAATGGAATGGAATTGGGAATCGGCGTGGGTTCGTTATAAGGGAAGGTTCGTTATATCCAGGGTTCGTATTAGCGGGGTTTTACTGTACTTCCAAACCATGTGGAAGTTTAACCTTGTTGATTCAACACATGATAATTTGAGTCTTGCATTTATTCAACCATATTCTCATGTCCGCAACTAAAGCCTGACAAAACAACACAAATGTAATAAATATCAGACTTCTAGATGGCAGCTATGGTCTGGAATACATTATAGAACAGAATTAATAGTAGAAAATTTGTGGTGTAATGAGCGGCTGGCCTTCCATACAAATAAATCTGTAGTATGAACCAAGTTATAAATAATGGTAAGAATATTGTTAGAAATACAGAATAACCTTGTTGATTCAACACATGATAATTTGACTCATGCATTTATTATACCATATTCTCATGTCCACAACTAAAGCTTGACAAATAATAAATGTTAATTTGACCGAACAAAAATTTGACATTATCGATAAGTTGACAGATTTTATCTAAAATTTCAAAACCATGGAAAATTCTTGTTTGAAAATTAATTTATTTCTAGAAACACAACAGCTTAACTCTCAATGCACCGTGGCTGTAATTAGTGTATGTGCACCATTCTTAAAAGTGTTACAATGATACAGAAAATTTCGGCAGCAAATTTCTTCAATTTTTGTCCATCCTGGACCAAATTTAAACCTAACTGGTGCCTGCTAGTTACTGGAATAAACAAAAGTTGTTTTATAAAGTAACATTTTGTTATTAGAAATAAAATACAGGAAACTGTACAACTCTATTTGGCTAAACACGGCATCCAAATACTTCAACAACCTCCCTATTCCCCAGAATTAGCTCCAAATGATTTTTTTCTCTTTCCAAAACTCAAAATGGCTCTAAAAGGAAGGAGATTTGACACTAGAGGGTCCATCATAGCGGATTCGAAAAAGGTCTTGAAGAACATCCCGAAAGATGCCTTTTCTAAAAGTTTTAAATCATGGGAGAAGAGATGGAAATTATGTATAGATGCGGGAGGGGACTATTTAAAAAAAAATACTAATAAACATTTTTTTAATCATTCTATTTTTAAAAATTTTTTACCAGTCTCATTATTTATCACACACCTTGTATTTTGAAAACCCTGAAAGATGAGGATGTTCAGAGGTGTTTTGATATCTGGAAAAAAAGATGGAACGAGTATATAGATAGTGACTGTGATTATTTTGAGGGAGCGTTCCCAGTAAGCAACAACTTGGGTAGGCGGCGCTGTACGTTGCCACTGCCGTACCTTCCAGGCGTTTTACACGAGTTAGATTAAGAGCGATATATTTTGTGCCCCCCCTTTATATTTAAATAATTTATATAAATATAACTATAGAATTGAAATATTTCGTACTCTATATTTTTGTTTTTATTAATATTTTTCATTTTATATTTACCGTTTATATATAAATACGTGTTTTTACATCTAAATAATATTTGGGCAAATGTTAACCGTCTTCATATACACTTTTACACTACCTTTCAATTACAAAATTAAATTAAAATAAGTTTATATTAAATAACTAGCGGACGTACCCGGCTTCGCCCGAGGTTTTACACGAGTAAAGGTTTGTCTAACGAACATTTGGTAAAACAATTCTCTAAAAACTTATAAAAAATAAAGATATACAGTCGAACCTCTTTAATTCAACACCCCAAGGGATCAGAGCTTTCGGTTGAATTAAAGGAAGTGTTGAATTAAGGTTATATGATTAGGTAATCATCTAACTCGCTAAAATAATATTTTTTTTTAAATAGCTTTGTAATATAAATTATTGATATTAATTGAAACCATTGTGTGTTTTTATATTATTTTCATGATTAACTTTTAGTATCAGTGACAAAATGGCATTAATACATATTTTAGAAACATAAATAATTGTAACAAATAAATTTATTGGCAATGTGTTTCTTTTCAGTAATATAATCAAATATTAACTCTACAGACATTAAAATATTAAATATAATATATTAAATAATATTTTATTCTAATTGAAAAATATAGCAGTTGAAAGGAAATAAATATGGTAAATATATAAAAAGAAAATTTTAAAATATTATTTTTAAATAATCATGAAGAGATCTTTTAAAAAATTCCTTTATAGATACTGTTTTTGCACTGAAATCCTATTCAGGATGTATTCCAGATGGCATTTTGAAAAAACATGCATGCCTTTCTTCCTCTGAAATGTCTTTTAATAAATAAATTTTAATGTATTAAAGGCATCCACTGCTGCTGCAGGTGTTATTGATTTTGTGTTTAAATCTTTTATAATAACACAGAAATGGAATATTGAAATAAAATGTTATCATAATCATTGTTGGATCATTTTATAAAGATTTATTTATTTAAAAAGAAATTATTTATAAATTTAAAAATAGCTAAAATATTTCAATGTTAAAAATAAAAATTGTTATTAGTTAGCGCATGATGCCGAAATTCCCGCGTAAAAAAAAACAACAATAACATCCGCGAAATTGCGCAACGGCACTGCAAAGTGAAACTTAAACTAACCAGAAACCAAAAGTGCGCATGGCGCGATCGTATCGGCGCCGCCCGCCGATGCCGATCGTCGCCGCCGTAATACCGTTTAGCGGTAAAGTTGCATGTAAAATAACATTCAACTGTCGAAATTCGAATTTTAAAATGGTCGAACTATCGGAACTGTCGTATTATCGATACTGTCGAATTACGGTTTGTTATTTGATAGGCCGGAGGTCGGGACATCGGAATATGGTCGAATTATCGCCGAGTGTCGAATTGGGGTGTGTCGAATTAACGAGGTTATACTGTATTTTGATAATTTGAAACTCGTAAATTTGAATCTCTCGATAAAGTGAACATTTTTTCCCGGTCCCTGTGTGCCGTGTCATCCTGAATTTTGTCTTTCATAATTTTCTACATTACAAAATCATCGTTTTATCTAGTGAACATATTTTCCCGGTCCCTTGAAAAATACTCGATAAGTTGAATAAAGTCATGGTCGTGAATCTCTCGATAAAGTGATTTTTTTTCCCGGTCCCTGTGTGCCGTGTCAGCCTGAATTTTGTCTTTCCTAATTTTCTACATTACAAAATCATCGTTTTATCTAGTGAACATATTTTCCCGGTCCCTTGAAAAATACTCGATAAGTTGAATAAAATCATGGTCGTTTATGGAAGATGGACGTAGTTCCCGGAGGTCACCCGCCCCCCGCGCGCCAGGACCTCTTGATCACTCTCTGATTGGCCGGTGGCCGGACGGGGGGGGGAGGGGGCTCTTGATCCCTCTGATTGGTCGGTGGGAACTTGGACTGTCCAACCAACTGGCCGGTGGCCGGACGGTGGGGGGAGGGGCAGATCTCCGTTGCAAGATGGCGCTGCTTGCGAGTTAAAGCTACAAAATCTGCAAATAACTCTAAGGATATTAAAGATATTCAAGAAACTATTTTTCCTAAACCTTTCCGGAGATACACCTAATAATATCCCAAAATTTCACGGCGATTGGATGTATGGTTTTTGAATCCATAGAGGACACACACACACACACAGACATTCAATTTTATATATATAGATAACATTTTCATAAATCGACTTTCTGGTTCACACTTTTGTATCTAATCAATTATGTATTTTTTAATTTCTCTCTATAAAAAAATCTCGGTATAGTTTAGAATAAAATATTTTAAGTGGTATATTTTCATGTCATATATTTATACACATGTTTTATATTTATTTTACAAATATTGTATAAGATGTGATTAATAAACTTTGTAGAAAAAAAATCTTAATACATTTTTAATAACGTTACGCGTTATGTTATATTCAAATAGATAAAATAGGTTAGTTTCAGATGGGTTATAAATTAGGTTAGTTTCTGATAGGTTATAAATATGGTTAGTTTAAGATGTGTTTAAAAAGGTTAGTTTCATTAATTAAAATAGGTTAGTTTCAGACAACTTGAATTAGGTTAGTTTCAGAAAATAAAAAAAAATAATGTTCGTTTTTGAATAATTATTTTAATATTTGATTTATAAATATATTTTTTACTTTTGAATCTTTTTTTAAATTATAATTTCAATTTATAAATTTAAATGAATAAAAATCAAAAACCGAAATTGTATTTTTAACTCGTGTAAAACGCCTCGAAGTTACAACGCCGGCGGCAACTTACAGCGCCGCCTACCAAAATTGTTGCTTACTGGGAACGCCCCGTGATACACTATGTATTTATAATTGGATAAATTTAACAACATATATGGCATTCCATGACTGCCCCTTTTAATTTTCTAATGTTAAAAATTTATCGTCAAACCTTGTATGATAAAATCGGTTTAGTTACTCACTGTAAGGTTTGTTTATAAAATCATGAAATTTTGATTTAAAATAGGCTTGTAAATTTTATCGGTAAAAATATTAAAATTCAATTTTAAAAAAGCTAATAATTAAAAAACTTGAAGGGCAATATACGTGTAACGCTAACATCTTACCTGAATATAGTCAGCAAAACCAAAAGTAAAATAATTACAACGTAGTTTCCGCAGCACGCAGACACCTATCGCCATTTATCATCACATTTTGTAACTATTTATTATTTTGTATTTCTTTGGTGAAAGTCGGTTGTGTTCCTCAACTTGTTTAAATTTTTCTAATTATTCTAAAATTTAATATTTCATTGAAGTTTAATAAAAATTATCATTTAATTTTTTCAGAAACATTTGTGTATTTAATTAAAAATCATATTCTATTGCTGGAATTTATGGCAAAAAAGGGTCAATGTTATATTGAATAAATTTTAAAACTAGTGAATAAAATTTTGGCATATTTTTACCCACAGAATTTATAATATTTATATATATATACACTTCGTTCTCTTTTTATGCGGTTTTTTTTTATGCGGTTTTGGAGTTATGCGGTGCAAGAAAAAACAAATTATTCGAATTTCGAAAAAAAAATTTTTGGTGATTCACTTTTTCTGAAAACGAATAAGAATAACAACTACAACTCTACTATTACGCAATCAATACAAAGAAAGAATTTTGTAACGTCCTGGTTGTATGTTAAGTTATCCAACAAACAGTAGAGGGGAAGTTCCAATTGTCTTTTATTCCGCGCCTGCCGGTGTCTTACACAACTCGTGCAAAACCGAAATCAAAACTGAAAACCCGCCAGCGTGCCAGCTGCCGTTACAAATTTCTTTTTTCTTTTATTGACATGTTTCCTCTTGATTTGTTCTTAAAAACAAAAGAGACAAAAACAAAAATACCTCGTTAAAATTGCGTGTTTTTATGCTGCATTTTGTTTTTGTATGAAACTAATTAAAAAAAGTCTGCATATTGGAAAGCATTAGAAAATAAAACTTGGTGAAAGAAGGTTACTACCGAAAACCGGAAGATAAATTTACTCAAGTGAATTGTAAGTTTTTTTGAATAATTTTAGTGCGTAATTGTACATTAAGTTTTTCCATAATTTTTAGTCCTCTTAAAGAAAATGTGTGACAATAATAAAAAACAAAAAAGAAGTGCAATTTCGCTAGAAACCAAAATTATAATTCTCGATTGCTTGGCGAAAGGAGAAAGATCAACAGCAATAGGTAAACGTTATAATTTAGGCGAATCTACTATAAGAGCAATTAAAAAAAAATGAAGCGGCAATAAGAAGATCAGTCAGATCTGGTACAAATTTGAGTTCTAAAATTTCATCATATTCAAGAGGCACTTTAATAGAAAAAACAGAAAAGGCTCTCGTAATTTGGATTGAAGATTTAACTCAAAAAAGAATTCCGTTAGATGGACATTTAATCAAGATGAAAGCCCTTAAATTTTACAAGGAGTTAAAAGAATCAGAGCCATCTACATGTTCACGTGAAAGTAATCCACAATTCTCTGCCAGCACAGGGTGGTTAACTGGTTTTATAAAAAGACATTCTTTTCATAATCTAAAAATAAAAGGTGAGGTGGCTTCTGCAGATGAAGAAGCTGCTAGAAAATATCCTGAAAAGTTGGCTAAAATTATTAAAGATGGAGGATATTGTGCCCACATCAAATCTTCAATGCTGATGAAACAGGATTGTTTTGGAAAAAAATGCCAACCCGTACTTACATTGCAAAGTCCGAAAAAAATGCCAGTGGTTTTAAAGCTGCTAAAGATCGAGTTACTTTATTGCTGTGCAGCAATGCATCTGGCGATCGAATGTTAAAACCGCTGCTTGTAAATCGATCTTTAAAACCACGTGCATTAAAAGGAAAAGACTTAAATACACTGCCCGTACATTGGATGGCAAACAAGAAGGCCTGGGTAACAACGGCTATTTTCACTGAATGGTTCAATAAATGCTTCGTACCCGAAGTAGAAAATTATATGAAAGAGATGGGTCTCGAATTTAAGATCTTATTAATTCTTGACAATGCACCAGGTCATCCAAACTTAGAGCATCCAAATATAAAGGTAGTTTTTTTCCCTCCAAACACAACGAGCCTAATTCAACCATTAGATCAGGGAATTATTTCAACATTTAAAAAATATTATGTAAAATTCACTTTCCAATTCATTTTCGATAAACTGGAATCCGATACAATAACAGTTACTGAAGTTTGGAAACAATTTAATATCTTGAACTGTGTAGATCATGTTGCGTTAGCAATTGCCGAGATAAAATCACAAACTTTAAATGCATGTTGGAAAGCTGCTTGGCCTGAATGCGTATCAAAGAGAAATGAATCAAATAGAACAACAATAGTAACATCAGATATTATTTCAATTGCTAAGGAAATAGGTGGGGAAGGTTTTGATGATTTTGGCGAGCATGATATAGAAGAATTGCTTGTGGACGAAGCCCTAAATGATGATGATATTTTGGAAAGTATGGTAGATACTACTAAAGATTTCGAAACAGTGTGTGTAGATAGCGAACTGGAAGATGTTACTCCACTGGACGAAAAATTACTTCGGGAAGGCCTTCAACTTTCCGGTAAATTGGAAATTTTTTTTATTCAAAATGATAATGATGTAGAACGCGCCTTAAAATTCCAACGTGATCTGAAATTTTGTATGTCTGGCTACAGAGAACTCTACAAAGAACTAGTCAAGCCATCACAGCGTTTGATTACTGACTACCTTGTCAAAGAAAAAAAAATCACTGAAGTTCCTAAAGAAGCATTACCATGTAGATCTGATGACGTAATTTTATCTTCAAGTGATGAAAGTGATCTTGCACCAATCCACAAACGGGTTCGCACATTATCAGACAGCGAATAATGATGAAAACATTCTTAATATGATTTTAAATAAAGTTTTGTTTATGTTTTTTTTTTTTTTTTTTACATATTAAGTTTTGTTTTTGTTATTAACACACATATGTGCCATTTATTAAAATATGATGAGAAAAAAATTAAATCTTATTATTTATAAATCTTTTTTTATGCGATTTCTGGTGCATTTTAAAACATTATTTAGGTTTTATGCGATTTTTTAAATAAATGGAACGTATCCATCATTTTACATATAAATGTATGTCTTTTTTTGTGCGATTTTTTTTTATGCGGATTCCCCTGGAACGCATCTACCGCATAAAAAAAGAACCAAGTGTATATATATATATATACAGTGGACCCTCGGTCTACGAGCACCTTGGAGTACGAGCTTTTCGCAGTACGAGCAAAATTTTTTGAAAAATTTTACCTCGGATTACGAGTGAAATTTCGCATTACGAGCAACTCGTGATGGTTGCCCGTAATCGTGATGGATGAAAATTCACTGGGATCCCTCCCTTCAGATCAGATTCGGGAAATATGTAAAATGTGGGAAACTGTGCAATTGTTCGTAGCAAGAAGAATTGCCCGAGTTTCAATTATTAAAAATAAGAAATTAGTTTCGCACTACGAGCGTTTTGGAGTACGAGCATGGCTCTGGAACGGATTATGCTTGCAAACCGAGGGTCCACTGTATATATATATATTTTTTTTATATATATAACTTCTAACATATTAATTAAAAAAATATTTTAGAAAATGTATCATGTGTTTAGAAAACACCTAATAAAGAAATATTTTAAAATAATTTCATAAAAATAAAGCTAAAGAAAAATAAAATAAACTTACTTATAAATAAGTTAAACAAAGCATCTAGGGCTGCGTATCTTTTCTGCGTATAAAAGAAACGCGGCCCTAGATGCTTTGTTTTAACTTATTTATGAATTTAACAGGGTTTTTTCAATTGATAAACTTACTTATTACGCCAAATTTTACAATAGCACAAAAACATAGTTATCTAGACAGGAAGAGAAACGTGGATTAGTATCGCCATCTATCAATCAATTTTGAAACTATTTATAGTATCTCATTTTTACCAGAGTGTTTATAGCAGATATAATTTAGAGCAGAAAGTAAGTTTCTAAAGTTGTATTTACTAAATATTTTCAAAATAAATTTTGCCTTTATCTTATATTTTTCATTACTAAATATGTATATATATACCAGGTCTATTAGTATGAAACGCGAAAATGGGTGCCAGAGGCCGCTGTGCAACGTTATTTGAGCCGACGGTGGCGCTGTTGTAGGCGTTTTGTTCTTTGACTCACGTGGCATCAGCATGCATGCAGTTTTAGAAAAATTCAAATAGTGAAAAATTTCTGGAGCCCGTGGAAAATGGCGATTTCCGAGCCAAAAAGTGCCCATTTGCGGGAAGTTTTGTTGTTCGCCTTCAACTGGAAGAAAAGTGCCACTGAAGCCCACCGAATGCTCGAGGAAGTTTACAACGACAATGCTCTGAGCAAATCGCAGTGTTACAGGTGGTTTAAAAAATTCCAAAGTGGCGATTTTGAACTTGATAATGAACCACATGGAAAACCGCCCCAAAAGTTCGAGGACGCTGAACTGCAAGCTTTGTTGGATGAGGACAGTACCCAAATGCAGGAGAAACTCGCAAAACAGCTCAAGGTGCTGTTTCTCTATGTTTAAACAGCCTCGGAATGACCCAAAAGCTTTCCAGATGGGTCCCCCACGAGTTGAGCGAAAGGCAGCAATAACGGCGTCTGGTAACCTGCGAAGGGCTGCTCGCCAGGCATGAAAAGAAGTCATTTTTGCACCGAATCGTAACTTCTGATGAGAAATGGATCCACTTCAGCAATCCTACACGCCAAAAGTCGTGGGGCCTGCCCGTCCAATTTCCAAAACAGACGCCTAGGCCCAATCGCTTCGGAAAAAAGGCAATGCTTTGCATATGATGGGACCAGACCGGCGTAGTATATTTCGAGCTCCTGAAACCTGGCAAAATGGTCAATACTAGTCGCTACGAACAACAAATGCACAGTTTGAGAGAGGCGTTGAATGAAAAAAGACCGGAATGGCGTGAAAAGCACAACAACCTGATACTGCAGCATGACAACGCTCCAGCCCACAACGCTACGGTGGTCAAAAACACCATAAAAGACTTGGGCTAGGAACTCTAACCCCACCCGCCGTACTCACCAGACTTAGCGCCGTCGAACTACCACCTTTTCACATCTTTAGGACACGCCCTAAAAAACCAGGAATTTTTGAACTCAGACATACTCCGAAAATGACTTGTTCACTGGTTCGACTCAAAAGGAATAGAAATTTTCAGACAAGGAATTCGAAAATTGCCTGAAAAGTGGTCCGAGTGTATAGCTAATCAGGGCAGTTACTTTGAATAAAAAATCTTTTGTTATATGGAATTGGTGAACTTTTGAATTCACTGAAAATTTTTGCGTTTCATACTAATAGACCTGGTATATACAGTTAAACCTCTTTAATTCAACACCCCAAGGGATCAGAGCTTTGGGTTAAATTAAAGGAAGTGTTGAATTAAAGTTATTCAGATGATTAACTAATCATCTGACTCGCTAAAATATTATATTTTTAAAATAGCTCTCTCTCTCTCTCTCTCTTTGTAATATAAATTGATCATATTAATTAAAACCATTGTGTTTGTCCTTTTTAGTATTATTTTTTTATTTTCATGATTAACTTTAGTATCAGAAACAAAATGGCAATAATACATATTTTTGAAACATGAATAATTACAAATAATATTTTATTCTAATTGAAGAATATAGCAGTTGAAAGGAAATAAATATTGAAAATAAGAAGAAAATTTTAAAAATATATTTAAAAATAATCATGAAGATCTTTTTAAAAATTCCTTTATAGATGTCTGTTTTTTTATTGAAATCCTATTCAGGATTTATTCCAGATGGTCTATTTTAAAAAAACATGCATGTCTTTCTTTTCTGGAATGTGTTTTAAATAACAAAGTGTTTTTATTGTATTAAAGACATCCACTGCTGCTGCAGGTCTTATTGATTTTGTATTTAAATCTTTTATAATAACATGGAAATGGAATATTGAAATAAAATGTTATCAAAATCATTGTGGCTACATTTTATGAAGATTTATTTATTTAAAAGGAAATTATTTGAAAATTTTAAAATAACTAAAATATTTCAATGCTGAAAATTATAAAGAAAATAATATTATTAATTAGCGCACGATGCCTAAATTCCCACATAAAAACAACAATAACATTCACGACATTGCGCAATGGCACTGCAAAGTGAAACCCAAACTAACCAGAAACCAAAAGTGCGCAGGCGCAATCCTATCGCGTTTGCCGCCGATGTAATACCTGTTTAGTTGTAAAGTTGTATGTAAAAAAACATTCAACTGTCGAAATTCGAATTTTAAAATGGTCGAACTATCGGAACTGTCGTATTATCGATACTGTCGAATTACGTTTTGTTATTTGATAGGCCGGAGGTCGGGACATCAGAATATGGTTGAATTAAGGTAGAGTGTCGAATTTGTTTGTGTCGCATTAACGAGGTTATACTGTATATAAGAAAATTGGAATATGGGTCTGTTTGTGTATGTTTGTTATACACTCCTACAATATGTGACCAATCTGAATGGAATTTTTACAGACAGACCACCCTGTCTATAGCGGCCACTCTAGACAACCCTGTTATCAGCTGTGTGGAAGGATCACACATCAGTTTTGAGTCCAGAGAATGTGATTTAGACATAAAAACATCCATACACCAAATAACATACAAATTAGTTAAAGCTCCTCTTGAATTTTTCAAAAATTTCAATTCCGTAGGCCTGTGTAATCAATGGTGTTGATTTATTGTAAGTGCCAAAATATCATTGATTAAATTAATGGGGTTGGATTGCATTTATTCCAAAAGTTTGCCATCTAAAATGTTCATTTGAGTGGTCAGTCTTTGCACTCAATATTGGATCTTCTTCTTTCTTATCTCCACTCAATCATATTAAGGTATCAAGCTTGTAAAGCTTGAGACTTGATGGTGTCTGCTGGGGATGAGTAGAGCTCATCAATGCATGAGTCAATACAGTCAACAATGTGTTTTGGGGTTGCAGGTTAAGATTTCAATATTGGATAAATACAAGGTATGATTAAAAATTTTCCACACTGGCCTAATGAAAGAAATACGTAGAGTAAAAAATAATATTAACAACATGCTTTTTAAAAAGAGAAAAGAATTTAACACCTGGTGCATGTAAGTGTTTGCACTTGTGCCTTGCATTAATTTAAATGCTTCTATTTTTAGAAGACAAAGTAGTAACAGCACAGGTAAATTAAAATGGACGCTAAAATGGGAAAACGTGTTTGTTTGAAATTCTGTTTCTGAATCTGTAAATCAGCCAGTGAGAGCTTTGATTTGTTACAAAAAGCATTTGGAGAATATTAATATAAAAGAACAGCATTATTTGTGTGATGTTTTAAAAGGTTTAAAGATGGCCAAACTTCTGTGTAAGACAACACAAGGTATGGACAGCTAAAAGCAGTGAGTGTCCCTGAAAATGTTGAAAAAATTAAAGCCCCGGTGTTTCCAAATCGGAGAATAACAATCTGAGAAGTGTCCGAAGAAACTGGAGTGTCGTTTGGGATATGTCCTTCCTTTATCCATGATGATCTGGGTATAAAACAACAATATTGCAAGTTTGTCCCTCGGGTATTAACTCTGGGGCAGAAAGAGACACGTAAAGAGTTCTGCGAAAACTTACTTAAATTGGCCTTACAAGACCAAATATGTCAGCATAAGGTGATAACAGGGGATGAGACATGTGCCTATGGCTACTATCTCAAAACAATACTCCAATCAAGTCAATGGTTGGCAGATGACAAACTGAGACCTAAACGAGCCAGGATGGAAAAGTCAGAAATGAAGGTTCTGTTTGTCACTTTCTCTGACAGCACAAGGCTCTTATATCATGAATTCATACCATGGGAGACACCAATTAACCAACAATCTTTGATAAGGCACAATTTGGATTATAGATTATAAACACAAGGTAATAAGACCAAATCCAAATAAATAAATAGTGTGTGACATTATGGTAACATTGTCTGAAGATGTTAACAACGCTGTTACCGAAAAGTCACACACAATTTATTTATTTGGATTTGGTCTTATTACCTTGAATCTTGCTATTTTGAAAAGGTTACAGGAGGCTGTAGGAAAGAAACACTCAGAAAGATGGCAGAATAAAGATCGGTGATTTCATCATGATAACGCACGGTCACATATGACTCCTTTGGTGATCATTTATTTTACAAAAAAAAAAAACACCCCTGTGCTTCCACACCCTCCCTATTCTCCTGATTTAGCACTGAATGACTTTTTCCTTTATCCAAAATTAAAGATGGCATTTAAAGGTCAATATTTTGACAGGATACAAGCCATTAAAGAGAAATCGCTGAACATTTTACGAGGCATACATAGAGAATTTTCCAAGTGCTTTCAAAGTTGAAAGAAAAGGTGCATTGATGCAGAAGGGTGTTATTTTTTAAACTATTAAAATTTTTGTTTGTATTTAGAACAAATAAAGTTATAGCTTCATTGTGGGAACTTTTTGATCCTACCTTGTAAGTAAGTATTAATTTCACTTCCAACCTCCATATATGGAAATAATCGTCTGATCATAAAACATCTGTATAAAAATATATCCTTCATGTCGGTTTAGTTGATGCGATATTCCCGTTGAAGGGCTGATAAGTCGAAAGAGTTTGAGAAAATAAAAATTTATATAAGAAACTCAGCCCTTGAAACATTATTTATTTAATTAAATAACTTCATATATTTCTCGGGGGTCGGTGGAAGGCTGGTTAAACCGTTTGGATTTCGACCACTACGACCCGGGTTCGATTCCCGCATTGGACACTTTTTTCTGTTTAAAAAAAAAAATGCTCCAATGGCCCCCGATTCTTGCAAAAGTCCAACCCCACCAGCGAGTGCAAGTAACCAAACGGGGCTCTGGCAAATTTGTAAGTGCAAAGTCGAACTGCTTTTCACATGTGTAGACATGTGGTGCACTTACAATAAAAGCAGTCGCTAACTACCCACCATGATTATCATGGCTTTGAGATAAGAAAGAAGAAGAAGAAGATATATTTCTCTCTCTTTTTAAAAATAAAAACAATACACTTAAATAACTTGTAATTTTTAGTATAGATGGCGCATTTATATATTTTGTAATTAATTGGTGCCCCAAAAAGAGTGTATATCGTTGTGTATCAACAAGTAGCTGACCAAACGGTACACATAACTGGAAATTGTTATCTTTTAAATTATAAATTGTATCTTTTATTATTTTTTTTATTCCAGAAATATGGCATAACAGAGATAACAGGTATAATTAATTATACTTGACCATTGACAACTATTTACGCAGCAATGTGTGAGCAATAATGAACCAGATATCTTTTACTCCTTGATCAGAATACACCTTGACGGAAAATTTTACAAAATGTTGTCACAGCAGCAACAACCCCTACAACCAGTCCAACGGAACCCAACAACCCCAATGGATCGGCCCCTAGTGACCGTGGCTCACCATATTAATTTACCCTCCATAATAAACCCTCTGAGACTTTCATACTTGCCTCTGTCACATCAGTATTTTGAAAATGTTAAAGTATTGTCAGTAGGTAACCATGTTTCAACTACAGTTGAAATATAAGGATAAATAAACCAACAGAATGATTGTTGAGGTTGAAATCTTCTATCAGTACATGTGATAGAAAGTGGAGTCCAAATCCTGCCTGAAGACTTGATATCCCACAATGAGGTAATGTAAAATTGTTGACCAACATTTGGGAAATTAGAGCTATTCACCATTTTGCCAGAGTTTCCAGTTAAAGGGAGAGTTGACCAACCTACCAGACATGGGAGAATTGCTCCAGGCTATGGAGAGCATGGCTTGGATTGGTGAATGTGCCCTGGTCCAGAGTCAAGGATGCCAGGCAGCGAGGATTGAGGGAAGCCTGCCGTGGTGTGCCGTTCTTGTGGGTGTGGCCGCAGCGGAGGAAACCCAGAGGGTACATGGTATGGCCGCCAGGCTGTGAGGTGTCTTGTGGTGGAGGTGCTGGCAGGTTTATGGAGTTGTGTGGCGGTGAAACTGGCTCCCCAACTTGGGACAACTTCCGTTGTATGGCATCTAGGTCACTTCTCCATCCTTTCTGGAACTTCATGAGGGACTGCCTGTCTTCAGTCAGCTCAGTGAGATACAGCCACATCACATTACATGTGTGACAACAGGTATTTGGGAATAAAATCCCTAAGAAGATGGATTACAAGAAATAGGTGTTTTTATTATTATTATCCGTAGTACACCAGGTACAGGCCATGATAATCATGGTGGGTAGAAGTAGGCGACTGCTTTTTACTGTAAGTGCACCACATGTCTACACAGCAGTTTGACTTTTTCACTTACAAATATGCTAGAGCCCTGTTTGGTTAGTTGCACTTGCTGGTGGGGTTGGACTTTTGCAAGAATTGGTGGCCATTGGAGAATTTTTTTTATCAGAAAAAAGTGCCCAATGTGTGTTGATTCGATCCCGGGTTGTAGCAGTTGAAAACCAACAGCTTAGACCACCCTTCCACCGACCCCCTAGAAATAGGTGTAAAGGTAAGAAGTTTCCTTTATTAGGAGACCATACCATAAGCTTTCAAATTTCCAGTCCTTTGATTGGTGTAAATTTCAAAGAACAATAACAAAAAGATTATCTTTCATGCTTCCGTTGTATAGAATATATGCAACACATTTTTTTTTTGCTTATCCCTAGTACACGTGGTACAGGTCATGATAATCATGGTGGGTAGAAGTATGCAACTTCTTTTACTGTAAGTGCACCACATGTATACACATGTGAAAAGCAGCGACTATGCAACACATAGTTACAACATGTACACTCATGGACAAAACAAGGAAGTGTTATAGTTTGATATTGCCGGTCATCTATTTTTTTTTAAAGGAGACAGCGGTAATTTTGTTCACACTTGGTTATCTTTTGTGTTTTTAATAAAGGTCACTGTAATATCTTTCAGAGTTATTGTCTGAATCCCAATATACATGGTGTATGAAGTTTATATGTTAATTTTGTAATTATTCTTATTTTTTTTTAATTCATAGAAGAATTTTTCTGGCAGACATATTCAATTTTTGATCATCATCATTTAAATTTTTTTTTTTCTTTGTTAGTTATCAAATCATTTTGCAATTGTAGTTTCTTTTTTGTTTTGTTGTGTTCCTTTTTAAGCAATAAAATAAATAGAACTAAGGTGTAATTTACAATTCAAGCATATGGAACCAACATCGATTCATTTTTAAAACAAAGCAAAATCATAAGCTTATACAACTTTCACTTTTTCATACACATGGTAAAAGGTACAACTTCCTTAAGTTATGTCCATGAGTGTTTATAAAGTTGCTGAGTTTGAATTGAAATGTAATTAATGTTCACTTTTCAGAAATATTTATCATTTTATTAACAAGGTGATAAATCTTCCTGTAAGCTTTTCATGTGTGGCAGCTCTCCCTCCGATATCTTTGTCTGAAATTCCACACAGAACTCAAACTACACTCAGTGGCAAAACTTGAGGTAGTGGAAAGTTTTGATGTCACCAGGAGTCTATATATTTTTTGGAGACAAGGGACAATTTTTTTCACACTTGGTTATATTTGTGTCTTCACACAATAAAAGTTACTGAATATCAAATATCTTTCTGAGTTATTGTCTGAATCCCGATATACAGCTAAAAGGTACAAACAATTTTCTTAAGTTTTGTCAATGAGTGTTGTTTCTTATTCCCTTGTGCAAAGATTACGCGAATTCCATGAATCCATGCTTCTTAAGATGTATCTCATGTACCTCCTAGACACCTTTCACTTTACAAATCAGAACTCTCAGCAATAGATACTGCTTTTAATAAGCATCAACTCACCAAATAAAATAATCATCTACTCCGATCAAGAGCAGCCATTTACACCTAAAAACCTCTTCTCAAGAGCATTTCCAAATCATTAAACCAGCTCCCAATCAACAGCTCTGTCACAGTACAATGGCTTCCAGCTCATAATTCCTGGTAATGAATTGGCAGACTCTCTGGCAAAATCTGGTGCTCTTGGCCACCCTGACCACACTACTAGATGAAAGATACCTCCTCTGTACCACCAAGACCCAATGTCAAAAATAATGGCTATTAGCAGCATCAGTCAACAGAGCAGAAGAAACAAGCATCAAATCTGTCCTTTCAAGAGAATTTAGTTCTTGATTTCCAGACATATGCCTGGTCATCCATGAATAATTAGTTATAGAGCGGGTCCAAGGTTTTTCCAACATTTACCAAGTGCAAATTCCAACTTACAATCCCAATTCACATCATTGACTGTATCAGCTCAATGAGATCTATTCATACCCAGAAGACACTATCAAAAAGCTCAAGTTAAAATATACTTAAAACACCTAATGAATAATCCTGATTACAAAAGAGAGATTGATTAATATTTCGATTATGTGATTGACTACTTTACCTGATGTTTTTAAGTTCTCCTCTCATTGTTTTAATTTGGCTTCTGTAAAATTCTTCATCACACTTTGTTGAAGTTTGCATTTCTTCAATTTTACAGTTAAGGTTTCGTTCGGAGTTCATTAGGATTATAAATAGCTGAATAAAAGAAATCTAAAAATTATAATAATATATAAAAATTAACCCAGGTTTCTGGACCAAAGAATAATAATATTATGGCGAGAAATTAAATAACATAAAACTAAAAAAAAGTAGCATGTAAATATTTACATCTTACAAGGTTGTCAAATACTTAATTTAAAAATAAATAATCTACAATTAAAGAGGTGTTTGAGAGAAAAAAAGTTTATGAATAATATAAGTGATATGTATATAAATTTTTAGATAATTTTATTTTAATTATTAGACAATTCAAAATGAGGTAATATAAATATGCTTAATCCTATTTTAATAGGAATAAAAGTCTTCTGCTCTTTAAGTTTAAAATTACTTTTCAACAAAGAGTTATTAATTTTTAAAATAGGCAAAAAATGGCTTAGCTAATACTAAATCTATCATAATCATTTTTCAACCCCCCCTTCCCCACTTCCCCCGCATCTACACCTTCTATCGCCTTACCCCTGATTGAGGCATTAATTTAAAAAGTCATATTTTGAGATACTTTTCAGTACATCATTGTGTTTGAAATCTTCTTCAGTTTTATATCAAGCTCCATTTAAATAAATTTGAGGTTTTGGAAGAAAAAAATATTTTGTATTGAAGTCAGAAGAATGAAAGAGGTTGCTAAAGTATAAGGTATTTTTGATCAAAAAGCCATCACAGATGTGGGCAAGCATTGTAATGACAAATGATTCCATTTTTAGAAGTACTTTTTTTTTCTTTTCAGGTTAATCGCGTCCGCCGCGATTCATATAAATGTCTGAGGATGTTGAAATGTAACAAATTAATCTATTTTTATTGGTTCATTCTTTTCATTCAGCTCCATAGATTGTTAAGTGTCAGCCACGATTGTGTCTTTTTTTTTTTTTTTGACGTGACAACGTCTTAAATTAGGTTGCGGCTGGGAGTCACTTATGAAAAAGTGTAACGCCCGTAACGTTACGATGAGTCACCAAACGAGAGTGCTGCGCGCGCAGCGCTAGAGAATTAGGCGCATTGAATCGGCGCATGCTTGTCACTGTCTTTGTCTGTCTTTGTCTTTCTCGAACGTTCTTGGCGTTGGAAAAACAAGAAAGCGTCATAATACAAGTTCACACGTGTGGTTAAAGTATCGTCAGCTGTGTCTGTAGTGAAAATGTGGAGTGCTTAGATTCGTCATTTACAACAACTACAAGAATAAAGGTAAATAATTGTACACTGATATTTCATTATCGTAAACTATGATTGATTGATTAATTGTTAGATTGACACAAAAGTTGAGAAACTGAGTTTATAGGTTATGTCAAACTATTGATAAATGTTGATAGTGTTAAGTAAATTATTAGTTTAAAATTAATTAATTAATTAATTATTATTTTACAAATTTTAAATAGTTTCAAATTTATTTAGCAAAAATTTGAACCTTCGATCTGAATAAATGTTTTGATTTTCGAATTGATTCTTTAAAATTACAAATATTAAGAAAAAGTGGCAGATATAAGAAAACTTTATTTAAACTGTTGAGCAAGAATTTTAACATCTAATTTAAGTAAATGTTTTAATTTTCAACTTCATCATTTACAATTACAAATTTTATTTAATTTCAAATTTATTTAGCAAAAATTTGAACCTTCGATCTGAATAAGTGTTTTGATTTTCAAATACCAACGCGGCTGGTGGAGTGGCGATCTATCGTAAATTATCATCGACATCTACGGCGGAAGTGTTCCAAGTTGCGATTACAGACGTAACTCGTGTCATTAAAACCAAGGGTGACATGTGCATGACTGAAGTTACTTGCTTCGCCGCTAATACTAGCTTCAAGTTTATACTCGGTGCTGTATATATTCATCCAGGAGCTAGTATGCAGGATATTGGAATGTTACTATGGCAAGGACTCGGTCCGTACATTCACAACAGCCAGTACGTCGTGCAAGTTGATTCTAGTATACCGATTATTCTGTGTGGTGATTTTAACAAAAACGTAAAGCCTGACAACTCGTTTCTTAAATTCATGAAAAATACGTATAATCTTGATTGCGTATCAAACGTTTCTAAGTCAACTACGTTAAAAGGAACAACTATCGACTTGACTTTCGCAAGACACATTACAGCAGAAACACTTCCTTTCATTTCATATTTCTCCTATCATCGTCCTATCCTCAACAAAATCACTCAAATAGGAATTAGTTAAGTTTAAGTTTACATGTACAATGTTTTAGTAAACAAAATATATTTCTATAGTTAAAATTTGTGCAATTCTTATTTTCATTCAATTCCTTGTTCCTATTGTGCAATTTAATTATATTCATATCAATAAATATTCTACCGTTGTCACGTAAAACCGACTTTACAGGCAACCATTTTTTTTTTGCTTTGTAGGCTGGTGCTGAGGTGGAAGACATACTCCTTTCCTGCAGCCACCATGTCTATCTGTTAGGACACCTCGTGACCATAGTATGCCAAAATCACCCAGAACCTCACCTAACCATGTCCCACCTTTTCCATCTAAGCTGCAAACCTCTAGTGATTGTGAGGTGTAGAGATGGAGCCTGAGGCCACCTTCAGCCTTGACAACAACGAGCCAGAGTCCAAGAAGGACTCAGACACCCCTTTCCTATGGTCAAGCCACCTGACCTGTGGTGGATGACCTGACTGCACCAATACCAAGTTGGTCTGAGGTAGACTCAGACACCTCTTCCTGGTGGTCGAGCCACATGTCCCATTGTGGCTGACTTGAACCAAAGCCAGAGTCCAAGAGAAATGTACACCTCGATCAACAAATAAACTTATATTGAAAAATTCCTCAATTAGATGATAGTGAATGCATGGGTCTGCAAAGATATAAGATTGAAGGTCCGGCGGCCATATACTGCCTCTCATATAAGGGGGCGGACGGCGCTGCAAGACTAGAAGTAGAGAACCAGAGACAAGTCCCAGAAGCGGCGGGCGATGCAGACAGGTTGGCTCGGCGCCGAATGCCCCCCTGGATGAGGCAGGGCGTGCAGAGTTAGCAGCAGTGCAATGTTTGCCGCATGGTTCCCGAAGGAGCAGCGACGAGAGATGAGGACACGCTAGTGGAAGTCACGTCGAACACGGGTGCCCAGCGCCGTAGATACCGATAGATAAGAAGCGCTGCCAGGCGGGGACGCTCCATTACGCAGAGTGCGTAATATGCAAGAACGGTGTGACCGCTCTGTGCAACTCCATAGCTTCCTCCACTGTCCTTTACTGGTGAAAACCTCTAGCATTCTCGACCAGCAACCGTTGCAGCATGCTCCAAGGAGAGTTGCGTTCTTGTGGACACTCGTAGTCCTGGTGATGAGCGGCGAGGCAGGGCCAGCCGCGTCACGGGCACGCACTTCATGCCACTGTGAGGGTGCTCGAAGCGATAAGTCTCCAGAAACTTGCAGGCGCCAACGAGGGGCCAGTTCAGTAAGGTGGGAGTGGACACCAATTGGTGGTTCAGCCCTAGGTTGGAGGAGGCCTGCTCCCACTGAAGGGACGGTATTTTTAACTCATTTTTATTGCCTGGCTGTCCCTTTTCTTAGACTGCAGAAAGCCAACCTTTGAAGCTAGTTGCCACAATACCTATTACATTTTTGTACACTTTAGTGTCAAAGTTGTGCATTGAATAGGCTAGTATTTTTCATCTAATAAAATTTATTAAGAAAAATTGATGCGAGAGAGAAAAGGGGAATAAAATTAATAAATATATTCAATTAATATACACTGCGTGACATTGAAAATGGAACACCAAGAAATAGTGGCCAGAAAGTGATGAAACTCGGCAGACAGAGAGAGACAGGGACGAACAATAAGTGATCTTTATTTCAAAATGATAGTCATAATACAGAGCGAGAACGGCGTCAGCTTAGTAGCAAGTAGGACCACCGCGGACGGCGATGCACGCAGCAACACGTCTAGGTAGAGAGTCAATCAGAGTACGGATGGCGTCCTGAGGGATGGCTCTCCATTCCCTCTCAACCATTTGCCACAGTTCGTCTTCTGAACGCGGCTGTGGCAAGGCATGCAAACGGCGTCCAATGATGTCCCAGACGTGCTCGATTGGTGAGAGATCAGGAGAGTATGGTGGCCAGGGAAGCATCTGTACATCTTGCAGAGCTTGTTGGCTAATGCGAGCAGTGTGCGGTCGGGCGTTATCCTGCTGATAAAGGGCATTGGGTAGCCCCTGAAGGCAGGGGAGTGTCACCGGTCGCAGCACATCATCAACGTATCGTTGGGCCGTCATAGTGCCCTGAATACGAAGTAAAGGTGACCTGGAATCATACGCGATTGCGCCCCAAACTATGATTCCACGTTGTCGCACGGTGGGGCGTTCCACAATTGCTGCCGGATTGGACCTTTCTCCACGTCGACGCCACACGCGTACACGGCGACTATCACTGGACAAGCAGAAACGCGACTCATCTGAGAACACGACCCTGTACCATTCCGTCATCCACGTCGATCTAGCCTGGCACCATTTCAAACGTTGGCGCCTATTCGGTGGGGTCAATGGCAGTCTGCTTAGCGGACGGCATGAGTGCAAGCCATTAGCAACCAATCGACGGGAAATGGTTCTGGTCGAGATGGAATGATCTAGGGTGTCTTGCACATGTTGCAGGATGGCGGTACAAGTGGCTTGTGGGGCCGCCACTGCTTGTCGAAGGATACGCCGATCCACACGTGCTGACGTCACTCTGGTTGCACCGACATTCCTATAAATTGCCACATTTCCTTGTTCCAACCATCTTCTCCACAGTCGGTGCACCGTGGACGCACCAAGGTGTGTATCAGCTGCGATTTGACGTATGGACCAACCTGCCCTTTTCAGTCCGATCACCATGCCCATCGTAAAAGCGTCTGTCTGCTTGAACTGCCTCCGTTTACGATGACCTGGCATTCTCTGTTATTACACGTGTCTTTTGACACAAGAACAAAATTTCTACAATGATTTTCCTTGAAGAAATAACGACACAAATACTGTCCTTTCTGCAAGTTCCTTCCCTTATATCTTGCTCCATGTGCGCACGAGAGCTGCGCATTTTACATCATTTGCATAACTCGGTTAGGCGCGTCTACCCTGAAATTTGCATAATTTTCTGGCCACTATTTCTTGGTGTTCCATTTCCAATGTCACGCAGTGTATATTATGTTCATTTTTTTTTAACTATAAATATTTAATTAAAAAAAAAAACAGAAAGAGCAAAAGACAATTTCATGCCTGATGTCTTTGTTGGGTGATGGGTTCTGGGCCTTCCTCTCAGTTGGAGGTTGAGGCTGTTGGTGGTGGTGTGGTGGTGGGGGTTCACAGGCTCATCTATTGTCGGTCATCTCCAGGCTGCCGAGCCTCACAGGTCTGCCTCCATCACTTGGCATCTCACTGAGGGACTCTTGGCATCGGGGTGTAGCAGGTCACATGGGGTGTGTAGACCGTAGGAAGGGCAGGGAGGTCTATAGGCCTTTTTTAAAACAATTCTTCCAGCCACACTTTCCAGCTCCCCCACACCAGGCTTGGTGTAGTCCCTCACACCCACTTTCTGGTAAGTGGTGAGCTCCTGTAGCATGCCATCTCCTTGAAGTTGTCCATGGGGTTCTGGACCTGGAGTAGGTTTGCCTTGGTTTGTAGTCCAGGCCGCATGCTACAGCAGTCAGTTGGCTGTCAGAATTGGTCCTCGGTCACTGGATACTCATGCCTCCCCTGCCACAACACTCGCATACAGGTGAGCTCTTCTTTTAAAATTATTATTAACATTGTTCCCCCTACAGCAGACATCCTTTCATTCCATTTAATTTAGGCCACCAGCTAGATATTTAAAACCAATTAAGGTATATTTGTCTTCCGCATCCTCAACACCACAGCTCCAGCGGTCGACAGCGGTCCAGAGAGCCGGGAATACAAAGGGGGCCATCCAGCCTTTGCTAACCACGAAAAATCGTTTTTGCTTCCATCTCTGCGTGCTGCCTGGATCCACTTGAAGTAGATGAATTGGAGTTGGATCCTGATTTTACAAAAGACTCCACCGATTGACACAGGGCGAGCCAGTAGATCACCTGGGAACCAGGCGTCGCGTGATAGCAGGACCCCGAAACGAGTTGCGCCAGCATGTTCTGTATTCTGGCGGTAGTCGCGTCGGTGGGCAAGTAGCCGTTCAGATGATGGAACCCTGAACCCAGTAATAACGAGTTGGACACTCTCGCTCGCCCTACTAGGGAGAATCTAGGAACGTAATAGGGGCCATCTGGAAATTGCCTTCTCCAAGATACCAATCAGTAGATTATCCTGAAGCGAGGTCTCATGGCCCAAAGAGATTCCACAGCCCAGCACTCTGATGAAAGATAATGACCATCTGATATCCAGCGTTGGTGCGATCCTTCCAGGCGCCTCACCACAGACCCTTGCCAATGTTCACGTTTACTCCTGAAATGCACCGGAATTTGTCAAACTTCAGCCTCCACACAGAGGAGCAGGAGCCATTCTAGGAAAGGTGTAGGCAGAACGATGGATCACAGCTGTGAGGCCAGGAACTGTTGGTCCATTTTTTCAAAGGCTGACTGCTGGTTGATGACTGCAAGTGGCGACTTGTTCTTTAAAGGAAATCTCCGCGGTAGATAATAGTTATGACATTCCAGTAAAACAGCTTGCATGTTGCGACATAGACGACCCAGAAGAAAGCAGCTAGTAAGAATATTGGCCTGTAACCCTTTAGGCCCCGAACATTGTGCGCTTGGGAACAAGGTAGACGATGTTTGTTCTCGAGAATTCTGGCAGACCCTCGGGCTGCAGGTAGAGCTGTCCAAAGGCTCTCTGAAGGTGTTGACAGTGCATCTCAGTTTCTCTTCCTTGACGAGCGTCGAATATGGTCATTGGACCCAAGCAGTGAAGTCCGGACTAGCAAGCACGCCCAAGTTCAGGCAGTGAAGGGAAGTCTGCGTGAGGGGGAGCAGTAACAAGCTCACTAAAAACCTGGGTTCAGCTGGCCCGGCTGATAGTACCCTGTAAGGGCTCCTAATCCAAGGATACAGGATGAGCAGCGTTTGTACTCCATGTTAGGAGCGGCTGCACATGGTGTCTGTTCCTCATGTCAGAGGCGGCCATTTATTTTGGAGCTAAGTTGGACTGCCACTGAGTAGTGCTCCCAGTCTAAATGACAAAGGCAGACGCATCCTACTTCACCCAGTGTGGAGATAAGAAAGAAGAAGAAGAGAGGGAAGTCTGCTTTGAGTGCAGAACTTAGCTTGCCGAAATGTATGAAGCACTTGATGTTTTCAACCAGCTTCGGCTTTCCCCATAGACCTCCAGGAAGGATGTCTTCGGTCTCCTGCAATGCTTCCCCAAGAAGTGCAGAGAGGGATACCACAGATGGTGAAAAAGGATCTACCTCTTGAAGAAGGATGGCACTGTGGTTCAAGCAGCGGTATTTGATGGTCAAGTAATAGGTATGTATCTGGAGAGCCTTGATGGTATTAGGACTCAATCCAGAAGGGCAGCATCTACTCAGTTTCTGTAGCTGACAACCCTCACAGGCAGGATCTCTGCATCCAAGATGGTAGCGGTGTCAACAAGGGCGGTTCGTTCCAGAAACTCCACAGCCCTGAACTAACGTTGCCTATAAGACTCCTCAAAGATATTTTAGTCACTGAGGTCACATTAAGGATGGACTCTTCACAGATGGCCTGCAGTTAGAGATGCAGTTAACGCAGGTTTTGAGACCCTGGATGTTGATACTGGCGATCTTACCTGCCTAAGCTAACAACAGAGTATGGCTGGCTAACTAAAAAAAGCCACAAAAACTCAATGGTAATACTGTGAACATCATAATTATATACCACCAATAAAAGTATGTATATCAACCAACAACTACATCTGAATCCATGTTATAGTGGGCAACAAAGGTTCTCCATGATAGAAGGGGTTCATCTGAAGCTAATTCATCAGGCTGCTACAGTTCTTGGGATCAATAGCAGACAAGCATTTACCCATCTTGAAATCTACTTTTATTAAGTTGACTGATTTTAAGGTAATGGGGATAAGAAAGAAGAAGGGGATAATGCTTTCCCTATGGATGACATCTTTATTGGAAACTGCACAACTAGGAACAACTTACTCTACACCATTTTCATCTTTTTCTTTCAATCTACATAGTAAATATCATTTTATTCGCGATCAAATGTTGTGTGGCCCGGATCAGTTGGTTTAGCCCCAATCTGCAGAGGAGAAAATTTTGACCAATACTCGGATATTTTATTTTTACCAATTTTGAAACTCAGCACATATTAAAAACACAAATCCTATTTTACAAAATTTAAACAATATTTTTACATGAATGCCTTAACTTTAGGGCTTATAATCCAAATTTTTTGTTACAATTAACTTATAAAATTGTTCTTTAATACCCAGTAAGATTTTTATGTTTAAAAAAAAAATAGGCCCACAAAATATTTTCACAAATTTAACCAGTAAGAGAAACACTGTTGATGAGGGTTATAGTGAGTTAGGAGAAACAAACAATTGAAATTAGCAGCATCTTTATTATAACAAATACATAAGGATAAACTATGGTTAAAAATAATAATAAGACTTTTATATTTTAGTTATTAGATTCCCATCCTTATAAGGCCTCTCCAATATTTCATATTTCCAATTGCTTCATAAAATGCTTACACTTTTTTAATTTAAAATCTCAAAAACTAAAAAATTAAATAAAAAAAATATATATTAAATAAACCAATACAGATAGACTTATCTTTTTTTTTTTTAAACTAACAATAGTACCACATATATATATTTTTTTTTAAGTGAAAAAAAAAAATGCTTTTTAAAAAACAAACATAAAGGAATTAATTTATATAATAAATCCATAATATTTATATAAAATGTCATATATAATTTCTTTTTTATACAATTGCAAGAAGAGATACAACAGAAATTAAAAAAAAAAGATGTTTCAATTAGATACATCTTTAAAATTATTGAAGTTTTTTTAAATTTTATTATCCAAAAAAAAAGGGGGAAATATGTAAATATATATATATATATGTGATATACAAGGTAAGTAAACAACTACAAGGGGGGTAAAAATATACATAAAGTATATATATATATATAGGTATAGGGTAAGAGGGTAGGTAAGATTAAACATTTATATACAACAATAAACAGGCTTACAAAGTCTAGCCTCATATACAAAGAATTTTTTTCTGGTGTAATCATGTAAAAAAATATATTTATTCCAAAAAGTCGAGCAAAAATGGGAGAGAGAAAAAGGAGGAGTGTGAGTGAGTTTGACAGGTCAATGGTCAAAATATTTAGAAAGTAAAAAAAAGAAAAAATTAAAATAGGGAAAAAAAGAAAAAAAATCACCACACCTGGACCAAAGAGGTAATAATATGCCATTTTGAGTTTAAGGCACATTCTATGGAATGCTAATAGTGAAAAAAAAAAGGAACTTCAGAAAAGAATAAAGCATAGGTTATATTTTAAATGGCATATTTTTCAAAGAGGTAATATATAAAGAATTAGAAAAAAAAATCATTTTTGACTAGAACTTGATGAGGAGGGGGTTATACATATTCCTAATGATATACATATATATAGATATATATATAACTTAAGCTCTAAACACAATCTAATTGGCAGCATTGGAAAAAAATGAGATGATATACCATGGTCAAAAATTAATATTTATTATTCAATGATTAAAAATGCAACTTTTTTTTTCCCCTCCACTTTTTTATATATCTTTTTTTTACTTCTTCCTCTTCTTTATTAGAAAATTGAGCAGTTGTAAATATATATATTAGATTTTTTTTTTTTTCATTTTGATCTTTGATGGGTTTTTTCTCAAATGTGAAAAATTTGGGAGATAGATAGTGTGTATTGATAAAAAATGCTTTGAAGATTTAAATATTAACAAAAAATAATAAAAAGTTGAAAAAGTTCTTTATATAAAATGGATTATTATTAAAATTCTTAGAGGTATTTTTTAAAATTTGAAGAAAAACTAACGTTGATAAAATATAGTAGTATATATATATAAGAGAAATTATCATTTTGCCTTTTAAAAAAAACCTAACAACAAACAATAATTTTACTTGCACTAAGATTAATATTTTATAAATGGATTAACTAATGGAGAAAACAAAAAAGAGATTCAGAGAGAAAAAAAGTTGACAAAAATATGGCAATAGGTTATAACTGGCCTTCTAATAAGACAAAAAAAGAAGCAATCTACCAAAAACTTCCAACAGCGATATAATCCTCTAGTTTAATACTCTGTATAAATATCAGAGCATAATATACAGAAAAAGGGGGGGATGATGAGATTTGTACATGGAAGGTGTGTGGAAACATAATTGAGGGGGGAGTTTAAGAAGAGAAATGGTTCAGAAATGTTGTCAGGTATTAAAATATGTGTTTGGATAAAAATAGAGCTTTGATTTAAAAAAAAAATCTCTCATATGTTTTCCAGATGTGGCTGACTAGGCTGCGGCCTGTTTGGCATGGCAAGAGGAGCAGAGGTAGCCAGTGCTGGCACTGCCAGGCTGGGGACAGCCTGGGCTAACGCACTGCGGGGGTCCCACAGTGGGGGCGGCAGCTGGCCTCTGCCGGGACTCCCTCTCTCTCAGGAAGCGGCTGCGGGCAGAGTTGAGATAGTTGCGGATCATGTCCTGCTGGTACTCATGCCTCTTCTCTGTGTGGATCACCGCTGCCAGGAGCACCACAGGTTTCTTGGGGGCGGGGGGCTCCACTCTGGTGGCTGCGGTGGGCAGAGTGGCCGACTTCTTGTCTTCCTGTGGTTTCTCCAGCTTGCCAACCTTGAAGGAGTTGGTCCTCTTCGCCACCATGTGCCCAAAGTTTTTCTTAATCTTCTTGCTCATGGAACGGCCCAGGCTGCTGAAGTGGCGGGCAACAGTGTGCAGCCTGCCACTGGGCCGGGCAGGTACAGCGGGGGGTGGGGGAGGTGTGGGGGTGGGGACAGGAGGGGGCAGGGTGGGGGTGGGAGACTCGGGGGGCAGCGGCAGCTCTATGACATCCAGGTATTCCTTCATCAGCCCCAGCCTGTCCTGCTCCGTCAGACTAGGAGGCTGCTCACCCCCCCACTGGACCTCGGGACCCGGGTCCACGGCAAACTGCAGCGGCAAGAGCTTGAGATCGGGTCCCATGAGTGGCACAGCAGCCGGGAGTAGAGGGGCCTTGTCCACGTAGCCCTCATTGTCCATGGCCACCAGGGCAGAGAAGTGGGCAGCATCGTAGGTGAGACAGAGGGGGGAGCGGTGGCACTCCGCAGGGGGAACTTCCAGTGGCAGGTAGAGTCCTCCAAAGGGGATGGGAGCGAAGGGCTGTCCAGCAGCGTCCCGTAGCAGGGTGTCAGCCACCACCAGGATGGGCCGTCTCAGGATGTGGGAGAGCCCCAGCACATGGATCTCCTCCAGACTCTCGTAGACATCGGCCCCCCTCAGTCTGCCTCCCCCCGCCACAGCACCCCCCGTCCCGCTCCCAGTGCGGCCGGGCCGAGGTTCTGTGCTGGCCATCCGCACCACTCCGGCCCATTCAGACTCCCACTCTGCCTCACTCAGCTCCAGCCCAGCCTCTTTATGCTGCTTCTCTGTCTGCCATCGCCAGCGTCTGTAGAAGAGGTCACTGCGCTGGCTGAGGGCTGAGTGCAAGGCCTTTCTGAGAGTCAGGAGCCTGTCGTGGAACCCCCACATGCCTGCACCCAACACCACACTTAGCTACACCAACCAACCAACCTGAGAGAAATCTTTGCCTGTTTTACCTCAACATTTCAGAGGCTTCCCTCTTTTAAGATATCCTGTATGCTCCAATGGCCCCCGATTCTTGCAAAAGTCCAACCCCACCAGCAATTGCAAGTAACCATACAGGACTCTGGCACATTTGTAAGTGCAAAAGTCGAATTGCTTTTCACATGTGTAGACATGTGGTGCACTTAGAGTAAAAGCAGTCGCTAACTACCCACCATGATTATCATGGCCAGCACCACGTGTACTAGGGATAATTAAAAAAAAAAAAAAGATATATCCTGTATAAAATAAAATTGTTTACATATCTTATTTTTTCTATAACATTTAATTCTTTTAATATAAAGCAATAACACGCCATCTATATGTAGCAAATAAAAACATTTAGATGAAAAACATTGGGAAGGCTTGGCTCATTGATGGTGAACCCTCCCAGTGGTTTCCCCAATTTAATCCACCAGACTGCTTCTTTATAGCTGCTGTATTGGATCATTCTGCCTATATATGCTAAAGGGTGGAATCTCAGAAATGATATTTAAGCAAACAATGGACATCACAATCATTTAATTCTTTTAATGAAACAACTTCCAAAAAAAAAAAAAACATTTTGAAACCTCTGGTACCCAAATGTCACCCAATGGCAGGAAAAATCGTACGAGTGTATTAAAAAAAAAAGAGAGATAATGTTGTAAGATATTTTTAAATTTAATAAGGGAGATTTAGTGGAGTTAAATGTATTTACATATACACAAGTTTGTTGTATTCTTTATTGTTTCATCTATAGAGAGATGACACATTATGACTATAGGAGGGTGTAGTCACACCCCCTTTCCATGTCTTCGGTATGGGCCTCTCTCAGGTGCAATCCAACCTGCCTTGTTCTTTGTGTAACCCATTGATGCCTGAAACCACTTGGCCCCATGACTGCTGCTAGTGCTTGTGGTACAACATATATATATGTTATAAAAATATTTTGTTGAGATTGAAAGATTATTAGTTTGCTTTTTGATATAGAGAATTGAGCATTTGCTTGAAGTTGGTGTACAGAATTTTCTTAGGTTTTTTGTTCAAGGATACACGAGTATATTTGTGATATTGTTTTGCAGTTGTGAAAAAGATATTAATAAAATAAAGGTTGAATCACAATTTACTTTTATTGGTCTGATGAACATAATTAAAGGATGAAATACCTGATTTGAGGCGTAAAGAAGAAAATAAAAGATTACATATTTACATATGTACAAAAAGATCTTAGCCGGCCAACAGGAAACAATAGATTTATATAGGGAAAGCGACGACCTCTGGCAGTCGACCGACCTCACAAGAGTATTTTTTAATAAGAAATTATAATTTTAAAATGATATAGAAGTTTTTACATAACAATATATATATATAGGTTGTTATGCAAACAATCCTGTCGACCCTCTGCAGTGATGCAAAGGATTAGTTGGATGCAGTTGGGGTAGCCACAATGTTCAGAGTGGTTTCAGGCGTGAATGGGATAAGCACAAAAGGACGAGGCATGTTGGATGTCAGTCACTCAGAGATAGCAGCCAGTCGAAGGGTGTCTGATATATTCTAGAGCCAGAGGGGAACTGGTGATAATCTGACTATGTTTTTCGGACCGACGGTGTAATTGGAGACCTTTCTCTTGTCTGGGCGCCGGTGGTCACTCAATTTAATTTTATTATTTAGTTTTGTATTACATGATGGCCAAACTGGTGAGTTGTATTGTATCTACAGTTTTGACTGTTACACTATAACTATATTACTTAAGGGGATATAAGTATATACAGTTAAACCTGTCGCCCCCTCTTGGGACTTACCATAATAGGGTGCTATAGACAGGTCACTTTTAATGTAAAATGTTTAAAATCATCCGCTATAGAGAGGAAGGCACTATTTAGAGGGGGCACTATAGACAAGTTTAACTGTATTGGAATATATTACAACATATATATATATATAAGTTGATATCAGAATGTGTACTCACCCAAGGAGGCAGCGTGCAGGAGACAGTTGCCGTCCCCAGAAGTGGCAAGGGGCCACAGCCTCTGACAGATGTCTTTCTCCGCCCACCAGTTGAGTCTTCCTGCATATACAAATTAAATATTTATTTATTTGAGAGGGATAATCTATTTTAAAATTACAAACATTAAGGTAGCATTAGTGCAAGAGGTGCAATCTCCCTTTTTATACAAATGAATCAAAACAATGCAGAGTGTTGACATTCATGGTGCAGAATGCTCATAGAATAAGGTGTTGTAGCTTTGATAGGTTTTGCTACATGATTATATCATTTTACAATGTGAAAAAAAGGTGTATAGAAAAGGAATATGTGCAGGTTAATGCAGCAACAATGGAGGACTTCCATACCTACTAGGGATGTGTTGTTTCATAACCTCACCTTATGTTAGAGCTCTTTGAGTCATCAACTCTTCACTCAAGAACAATGGATAATATGAGATTATCTGCAGGATTCAATCCATATGTCGACAGTAGAAGCCACTAGAAGCTTTCTTCTACTAATGTACTTTGTGTTTAATATAACCTCCTTGAGGAAGTGGTAGGTTGAGGTTTCGTTGCTAGCTTAGCAACTGGTTTTGGCAAGGAACCATCCTCAACTGACAATTAGTACATTTACTGGAGAACCATTTTTTTAAAAGTTTATGCACATATGCACTGGGAAGAGGACTTAGTGGATCTACAGTACAGAAGTCATTGTCCAGAGTGCCAGTCCCTAATTTAACACTAATTGCAACTTGTACAGCGTGACCAGATCACCAATGAAAAAATGACCAATCAAACAAAATGTTTTATGTGCCAGCAAGATTTTTGTGATATACTGAAAAATGGCGATTAACAGGGTATAAGAGCATTGAGGCAATAGACCACTGGCGTAGAGGTACAAGACTGTCAGTGTGGAGGCACAAGATTGTCGGTGTGGAGGCACAAGAATGTCAGTGTGGAGGCACAAGACTGTCAGTGTGGAGGCACAAGATTGTCAGTGTGGAGGCACAAGACTGTCAGTGTGGACTGGTTGAAATTAGGAGAATCTGTCAGTGATAGAAAATTTCTATATGTCGATAAATTTGCACAACAATTTTTTTTTTATAAAAAATAAATGTTTACTCTCTCATTAAATTTGTTCTTATGGCAAAATTTCCATTACTTTTATACCTATTTACATAATGAAAAAAAATAAGGAAGTGAGTCACATCACACCCATTGTCATACACAGCTGGGAACAAACAACACTCCATGGTAGCTAATTATAGCTCCCACCCAGGCTACTATCTGAGGAAGGAAGTATCTCGCGGATGCCAAAACTTCCTCTCTAGGTCTACTTGGTCATTAGGTCAGTTAGCCAGTCTCGACAGGTTGGCCACAACAACAAATAAACAGGTTGAAAAGCACAAGGAATTTGTGTAATCTTTCCACAAAGAAACAACAAGACCAAATAAAGTCATCCTCAACATGTGCCATGAACAACAGATAAAAAGAGTCAATATCTCAATCTTAGATGAAAGATTGATCCTGGAAGAAGATCCCAAGAAGACCAAAATGTAAATAGAGACTGACAAATTCCGGACACCTAATAAGAGCAGATGGATTGAAAAGATGCTGATTTTGTGAAAAATTGAATTAAGATATCCAATGAGTTGAAAGGGTTTTTTCAAGGAAGCTACTGGAAGGTCACTAGATGAGTTGTAATCATGGTCACTAACAGATCAAATTAGAGAATAATAAAAGAAAATAAGACCTAATCCAAATAATTTATTAGTGTGTGACAATTTGGCAACAACATTGTCACCATCATCAGACAAAAGAATAAAATTATATTCTTTTGTCTGATGATGGTGACAATGTTGTTGCCGAAACGTCACACACTAATAAATTATTTGGATTAGGTCTTATTTTCTTTTATTATAATCTATAATCCAAATTGTGCTTTATCAAATTAGAAAATATTTATAAAATAATAAACAAAACGGCTTCTGAGGGTGAGTTTTTTGATTTATGTTATATTATCTAAAACTTTTAGATTTCACAAACCCTTCTACAGGAGTATACATTTTTGGATGAGAGGGCAACACGCTCGATTCCCGACAATAAGTCGGTGGATGAGAGGGTAACATGCTCGATTCCCGACAGTCATGAACCGGGACTAAATCCCGCGTTGAAAATTGTTTAATATGTGAATAACCTTCACATATTATTCATTGTTCAATTATCATGAACTAGGTTACTCTTGCTGAGCGGTACCTATTAATGTGATTTGAACCAGGCAGGATACTCCTGTAGAAGAGTAAGTGAAATCCGAAAGCTTGAGAAGAATATATACATTAAAGCAAGATACTCACTCTCGGAAGTCATTTTGTTTATTATTTTATATAGGTATTTCATGGGAGTTTATATATTTCCGTTTTTGGATAATATTTGTCCATATAGTCACCAAAAGTTGAACTCGACTTGATGGATGCTAACATCTTCAACAAAGAGTTGATTGAAAGTTTTGTAAAATTAACATATTCTCTTATTGTGGTTTTAAGATGGCACCAATCACCTCTTCTTCTTGATCTACTCAATCCTAGTAGCCACCATCAGGATGTCTCAGCTATATTTGTCAAGACTACTTCTCAGTAGCAGGTCGGCTTAGCTCTAATATTTAATGGCCGACACGAGGAACATGGGCAGGCACTCCTAACTTGTGAGTACAGACATCCTGTATCCCTGGATCAGGAACACTTATAGGGTACTATGGCTTGCTTCCATTTAGAAAATTGTAGGCATTAATTTTCAAATAAATTAGAAATCAACCACAATACAGAAAAAACATCATATTCTTTGTGAAATAAACACAAGGTAATAAGAAAATCAAATCCAAATAAATAAATAGATTTGGTCTTATTACCTGGTGTTTATAATCTACTAGCCGAATGACCCGGGCAACGCCCGTGTTTTACCCGATTGAATGTTTTTATTCAAATACTATTTGTTACAATTATAAATTGGCGCCTTAAATAAATGCATATATTAGTTAATAACTATAGCCTATGTGCTTTATCTGTCTATGTACTGTTGGCTTCCATAGGCGTCTCTTACTGGGAAAAAGAAAGAGAGAATTCCATTTAGTTATTAACTAATACAGTGGTACCTCGACATACGAGTTTAATTCGTTCCGCAACCTTGCTCGTATCTTGAATTACTCGTATCTCGAAGCAAATTTCCCCATACAAAACAAATGAACTACCATTAATCCGTTCCAACCTCCAAAATGTCACCCCAGTTATTTTTGTTACGTGGTTTTAAATAATAAAACGTATTTATAAATATCAAATATTTATTGCACAAAAACAAAAGAGAGAATGTAAAGAAATAAATTAGATATCCTCACTGGTCTTTGCCTTTTTCCATGCAGGGGTCAAGGTCCTCGTTGTAACTCCCAACCAGGCCTGATCGATAATTTGTAGGCAAATCGCTATATTAAAGTGGTCCTTCCAGAACTCACTTCAAAGCAGCGCCGAAACAGATGCTTGGTGTATGATTTTTTAAAATTAGAAATCACTTGCTGATCCATGGGCTGCAGGATAAGAGTGGTGTTGGGTGGTAAGTAGAGAACCTTTATGAATTTTAACTCCTCGAGGATGTCATCTTCAAGGTTTGGTGGATCATTACATATTATCAATACTCATCATCTTTTTCTTAGCACTTTACTTTTTACAAACTTTCTTCCGATCCATGGTTATAAAAATAAATGAACTAAAACTGTAAATGTAAACGCAGCACAAAACGCGAACACAAAACACAACTTATCACAGCGGAAGCACACTGCTAACTGATCGTGATGGCGCGACTGCGTGTTACTACCTGTTGTGTTTTAACTTTAAAAGCACACAAAAATATAATAAACTTGAATTTGTTTATTCAAGTTTCAAAAAACAAAGCTTTGCATATAGAACAAATAATAATGAAGAAGAAGAAAGAAACATTTAAAATCGCAGATTAATATCTTCAACACTACCGAACCGAACTGAACTCGTATCTCGAATTTCGCTCGTAACTAAAAGCAAAAAATCACTTACTCGTCGGCTCGTATCTTGAAAAACTCGTATGTTGGGGCGCTCGTATGTCGAGGTACCACTGTATATGCATTTATTTAAGGAGCGACCCGCTCCAACACAATAGTTACAAAAACGAAAAAGCGAGTGGGGGGGGGCAAAGGTGGCGTGATCGTAGCCAACCAATAGGAGAGCGCCATTCCAAAAAAAAAGGCAAACGGTGACAGAGATGAAAACTGAAGAATTGATTAAGAACGCATGATGCTCTTAACTGTATATAGAATAATTCAAATTGTGCTTTATCATCTTTATGAAATAAAATAAATATTTAATTGAAAGTCCATTCTATATTGAAATGAATTTGAAAGAAAATTCTGAAGGCTGAAGAAAGCTCATATCACCACACATTACAAAACTCTCCAAGGAAAAAATTTCATTTCTCCACTCTGATTACAAAGTGATAACAAAATGTTGTTATGCAAGAGAACTAGGTATTGCAATTAACACACACATTTATATATATAATATTAATTTAATAGTTTACATATGTATTAACTTTTTAATGTTACATCTGAATTCACATTGGTAAATGTTAAATACATATTCAGTATACATAATCTTTCAAAATAGCTTTTGTTATCTTGAGGAAGTTTTGCATTAAGATGTAAAGTCTTAATAAAAGGTTATACAGGAGAATCTCCTTTTAGCTGACACCCCTCTAGCGAACACCTCTCCACAAAGGACAGTTTTCATTTTCAAAATTACCATTTTTACAATTTAGTAACTCTCCGGTAAGAGGACACCTCTCTCTCCCTAAAGGACACCTTGGCTCTGCAATTAGGTAGCCTTTACAGGGAGGTAGTTCTAATGTATACATTGTTGTTTCTTATCCCCTTGTGTAAAGATTACATGAATTCCATGTTTCTCGAGCTATTTTATGATAAGCAGTGGCCTCTCCCAAAGGCCCTGTTTAGTGCATCTAATGCAAGCTAAAGGTTGCATCCATCAGGTAATAATTGAATCAGTCACAAGGTGTGACAAGAAACATTCTCTAAAAGCACTTCATTCTATTATAAAATGTTCTTTGTTGTGGAAGATAGAATTTGCGGCAACCTTGGGTTTATTTACTGATGACCCACTGTCACCATTCTCAAGGTGAAATTTGCTGAAGTCCTATCATCCTATTGACATCCAACCAACCTTTCTACTGGCCTCACTGCAAGGAACACAAATATATTGGGAGGGCCTGGTTCATCAATACTGAAACAAGACTGTCAGTGCAGAGGAACAAGACTGTCAATGTGGAGGTAAAAGACTGCCAGTGTGGAGGCAAAAGACTGTCAATGTGGAGGCAAAAGACTGTCAGTTCTCCAGTTTAATCCACCATATTGTTTCTTAAAATAATACAGCAGGTGTTTCTGGAGATGAGTTTCTTTTTATCAATGTAATCTCAAGCTTTCAGGCATCTCCACCCTTCTACGGGAGTACAAAAACTAATAATAATAAAACAGCATTTATTTATTATTATTTGTTCATATACGCCCGTAGAAGGGAAGAGATGCCTGAAAGCTTCAGATTATATTAATAAAAAGACACTCATCTCCAGAAACACCTGCTGTATTATTTTAACCTATATCCAGGAGATTCAAATCAAGCACAGTAGAACCTCCATGAGAAGACACTCACGCTAGAGAACACCTCTCTACAAAGGACAGTTTTTATTTGCAAAATTACCATTTTTATTATTTAGCAACTCTCTGGTAAGAGGACACCTCTCCTTAAAGGACACTTTGGCTCTGCAATTGAGTGTCCTTTACAGGGAGGTTCTACCGTAACCGTTCTACTGTTTCTTGGAGCTTTACGATATTTTTTCTTAGAGGTTGTATGGGATGATTCTGTTTATAAATTGTTGGATGTGTTGTGGCGCTCACTCACCGGCAGACTCCAGCGACACCAGAGTGGAGGTCTCAATGAGGTCCCGCTCCAGGAACTCTCGGAAGTCCGAGGGGTAGATGGAGAAGTCTGGGAGAGTGAAGGTGAAGACAGGGGTGTCCAGGGCCTCCTCCCGGCCATCACTGCCGGACCTCCACAGTCCCTGAGCCAGCTCGGAGCGAGCTCGCGACACCAGTGTGACATTGTCTGTGGCACGAGAAATGCCGCGTGTCAGCCTTTTGCTCAGTCCACCTGCACACAGGCTCCCAGTTTTTAACTCATAAACACATCACCTAATATTATAGGACCTTTGGGAGAGGCCGCTGCTTATTATCAAACAGCTTGAGGAGCATGAACTCATGGAATTCGTGTAACAAGCAAATAAGAAACAACAACACCAACCTAATATAATAGAATTTAAATATATAATTATTCTTATCTTTATTGGACAAGAGAGAGAGAGTGTTTAAGACTTCATATGCAGTCATAGTGAAATAGCAAAACTTCTTTATAATAGGAACTTGGCAATAAAATTCTAAAGACCCTTGTCCCAATTGGCCATAACAACATCCAGTCTATCTTCTTTATTTCAACACCTCAAAGGATCAGAATCTTTGGTTGAATTAGGCAGTTAAATTGAAGAAAATAGCCTTTTATTGGGATTTGAGTAAAATAGTTGAATTATATTAAGAGAAAGGCATCTCCTGATGGTGCAACTGAGAGTTGCTGATGTCATCTGCTGGAATAAATACCAACTAATCACTGAAATATTCCAGAATTGGCAAAAACCCTGCATAAATCATCAGCAACTTTCAGTTATACCTTCAAGAGATGCCTTAATTTATCAACTTGATCCTAGCAAAATATCACTTTTTACATATATATATATATAAAAAAAAGAGGTACCTGGATCTTAGAGAGCAAAAAAAAAATTCTAAATATTTTGAGAAACTGCCTTTTTCCCCCCTCAATTTATTGCACAATAAACTTAATTCTTGTAGATCACATAAAAACAACACTTTGTCATTAGTCAAACATGTTTTTAAAATTGTCTTCTTATTGATAAGGCACAATTTGGATTATAGGTTATAAACACAAGGTAATAAGACCAAATCCAAATAAATAAATAGTGTGTGATGTTTCGGTAACAGCATTGTTACCATCTTCAGGCAAAAGTACTAAATGCAAGTATTTTTGTCTGAAGTCATTCAGTACTTTTGTCTGAAGATGGTAACAACGCTGTTTCCAAAACATCACACACTATTTATAGATTCAGTACTTTTATCTGAAGATGGTAACAATGCTGTTATCTAAACGTCACACACTATTTATTTATATTTGGTCTTATTACCTTGTGTTTGTCTTCTTATTCTTTCTTATCTCCACTCAATCATATTAAGGTATCAAGCTTGTAGAGCTTGTTGATGGTATCTGGGGATGAGTAGAACTCATCAATGGATAAGTCAATACAGTCAATAATGTGGTATTGTTTTTAATCACAAAATTAAAAGGGTAAAAAAATAATAAAATATGAGTATTAAAATGTAGATATGGAATTTAAAGGCACACCATTTGTAATGCAGTAGAACCCCCCTTTAGCGGACACCTCGCTAGAGGACACCTCTCTACAAAGAACAATTTTCATTTTCAAAATTACCATTTTTACTATTTAGCAACTCTCCAGTAAGAGGACACCTCTCCCTAAAGGACACTTTGGCTCTGCAATTAGGTGTCCTTTACAGGGAGGTTCTACTGTAATAGCAATACAATTAATGTACAAGAAAAAGAGATGAGTTGGGGAAGAATAATTAAAAAGAATTAAATAATAATTAAATGGAAAATGAAATTAATGTAAATTATAAGTTTAAACAAAAAAATAAGGAAATAAAAAATATAAACAAAAAAAAATTTTTTTTTTTCTTTTTTCACAGATTGAGGTACGCCTTTTTTTTATATATAAATATATTCAATTGATCGCCTTTGGGCTTAAAATTTCACTTTTGCACTATTTTTTTCATAGAGTTGAATTATGTTGTTGTCTCTTATCCCCTTGCGTAAAGTTTAAACAAATTCCATGAGTTCATGATCTCATGGAATGGTATGAAGGGGTGCAGCTTTCGTTGATCATGGCATCATGATCCAGGCACACTTTGGTGAAAGTCTGACTTTGCCTGTAATTTGAGGCCGTTTCTAACATGGAAACCTTTGCTGCCGACTCTAACATGAGTACACATACAGCTCCTCCGTATCCCTGGAGAGGAACCCTTGCTGAAGTCTATCAATTGGGTCAGTTGAACTCAGGATTTTGAAAGAGGTCTTTCTCCTCTTTCTAACAATGCTGCTGTTGTGGTCCGCAACTGCTTATTTGTCAGAGTTATTCTGCTTGTTTCTCAGCTGGCCTTCATATCTGAAAGTCATTCCCTTATCCGCCACCTGGGGAACGTGTCCTGTAGCAGTCAGCTTTGCCGTGGGAGAGTTGAATTATAGTGGAGAGTGTAGCTAAGGTACTCACTGACGTCATCAAAGTCCTCCTTGAGGGAGGGGCTGGTGGGGGAGGAGTCTGGGCCTCCGGTCTCTGCCGCCGGCTTCACTGCCGTGTCACAGGCACTCATGTACTGCACACATCACACTTGGTTGCCGACTAAGTCTTTAACACGGTTCCAATACCAATTAACACAATCCCCCAATGTATACATTCTTTTTTTAACTGCAATTAAATTGACCAAACTGCTGGGAAGGTTCACCACTGATGAGCCAGGCCCTCCCATTATTTTATCATTGCAGTAAGGGCAGTATGAAATTGATTTATGTTTTAAAGAGTCATACGCGTCTAAAATAATTCAAATTTTTCACATACAGAAATCTTTACATACAGTTGAACCTCACTAAGTCAACATTACTTGGAACTAAGATTTTAGGTTTGTATAACCACAGTTTGAGACTTCAAACTTGGGATTTTATGCCGTTATAACCATGGAGTTTCCACTAACAAGGCACAATTTGGATTATGGATTAGAAACACAAGGTAATACGACCAAATTCAATTTATTTATTTGGTCTTAATGATTAAGGCACAATTTTTATTATAGATTATAAACACAATGTAATAAGAACAAATTTAAATAAATAAATAGTGTGTGATGTTTCGGTAACAGTGTTGTTACAGAAATGTCACACACTATTAATTTATTTAGATTTGGTCTTATCACCCTGTGTTTATTTGGTCTTATTACGTTATGACACTGTATACAGACAAATAAGATAAACTTACTGTCACTATGTTTGCTAAAACCTGCGGATATGGGGAACAGATAAGGCTGCAATATTTGTTGTGGTGGCACAGTGCTGGAGGAAGGGGCACAATTCCTCTTATAACATGTTGTTTAAACACAAAGACTAAACTATGGTCAGGGACTATTGTCCAAGTTTTAAGTTTAGCCATAGCAAAAACTCCATCTTTACCGTTCCCAAGCCTGGATGAAAAAGGAGGAGGGGGAGCAGTAACAAACTCGCTAAAAAAACCTGAGTTCAGCTGGCCCGGCTGATAGTATCCTGTAAGGACTCCTGATCCAGGATGAGCAGCATCTGTACTCCATGTTAGGAGCGGCTACACATGACGTCTGTTACTCATGTCAGAGACGGCCATTACATATTGGAGCTAAGTCGGCCTGCAAGTGAGTAGTACTGCCAGTGTTAATGATAAAGGCAGACTACTTCACCTAATCATTATTATTGTCAAATCTCCTTTGATGAGCTCTATCATCCCCAGTAAAACCATCTCTACAGGCTTGATACTTTAATATGATTGTTGAGTGGAGATAAGAAAGAAAAAGAAGACCATAGCAACAGCAATGATGTTATAATGAGGGATACTTATACAATGGAGAAAGAGAGAGGAATATTTAACAAAGGCACAAGCAGAGAGCATCAACAAACCTTTACCAGAACCTAACTCAACTGCTGATACAATCACATGTTCTATGATTAGTCATATTGCAGGAAATACTTTGTGATAGACCCGACTCCTCTCTTATACTGACATGTGAAAACTTCCATGACACACACACACACACAAAATGATACATAGTAGATACAGTATTACAACCTCCGTGAGAGGACACTTCTCTACAAAGGACAGCCTTCATCACCATATTTTAGGCCTGTAACTAGGGTTTAGAGCAGTGATTCTCAACCACTGTGCCGCGGTAATTTTGTGTGCCGCGAAATTCTAAAAATGTGCCGCCGAATTTTAGTCATATGATTATGTTCACGTTTGTATTGGTTTTTATTTTTTTCTTTTTCATTTTTTTACTTTTTAAAATAACGAAATTAGCAAATTGAATGTTAGAGATGTATATTACTTATATTTTGCATAGAAATATTGATACATAATTTGAATTTTCTTGCATTCAAGTTAGCAAAAGTGTGCCGCGAAATTCTAAAATTGTGCCGCCAAATTTTCAAATCTTTAAAATAATGCCGCAACAAAAAAAAGGTTGAGAATCACTGGTTTAGAGAGAAGATTGAAAAGGAATGCAGCAATTTATTAACTACAAATAATTTCCTGCTATATACAGTAAAACCCCGCTAATACGAACCCTGGATATAACGAACCTTCCCTTATAACGAACCCACGCCGATTCCCAATTCCATTCCGTTGAAAATACCATCGTTATAACGAACTTTGCGATTTTTAGAATAATGAACTACCCCTATAACGAACCTATTTTCGGTCCCAAAATGATAAAATATATTTAAAATACTATGCTTATAACGAACTTAGAATTGTAATTAAAAAAAAAATTTAAAACAACAAAATTTTGAGCATGTTTCAACTCGCGGATCGCGATTTCAAAACAATAAATTTAGCTGCATTGTTTGTTTTGAATTTTGCACTTTATTTTGCTGTATGTTGTATAAATTTTAACACATTATACTTTTATTAAATAGAATATATTTTCATCCATTAAATTTGAAATATAAAAATACAAATGGCTTCCAAAATGAAGAAAACAAAGGCATTTTAAAAACAAAAGCGTTATTTCTTTAAAAAAAAAAAGCCATTTTCAGAACTTTTCCAAGTGAAACAACACAGGCAAAATGTTAAGAACATATTAAAATAAGAGAATATAACTTTTCTATTATAAAAGATAAAATATAAAGCTATTAAAAATTGTTACAAAGAGGAATCAACCTCAACTTTTGCCGCGATCGCGATCGTACGTTTTAGGGCTAAAAAAAAAAAAATCCAAATAAATGGTCCCGTGATCAAACAAAAACTATTTTTATGCCATTAACTAGGGTGATTTTAAAGTCAGCAATGTTTTGCATGACAGGTTAAAAAAAAAAACGAAATCTAGATCTAGAAGAATATGTGGGAAAATGAAATGGAAGAAAAACACCAACTTATTTGAATGGTGCAATGCTTGAAGAATGCTTTGAAGCAACAAGGTGTTAGAGCCATTTTTCCAAGTAAACAATGTATTATATAATGTGATAATGATGTTTTAAAATCATTTTATATTATTTGAATATATATTTAATAAAACTTTGCCTAGGATTTGTCTTGATTTTTAAATTAGACATAGAGGTACATGTATGTTAATGATAAGAAGAACCTATCATCTAATGATTTCTATTATTATTCAGTATTAATGTAAGGAAATTGGTCAATTAAGGGAATTAAAACAAAGTGACCACTATTAAGAGGAAGCCTCTTCCAGTGTGTATGCCTGTCCTTTAATTATACGGTCTAAAAATTTTGAAAAGTAAAAAAAATGGCCAAACCGTGGCTATAGTGAACCGTGGCTATAGTGAACCAAAAGCTCTGTCCCATTGGGGTTCACTATAGAGGGGTTTTACTGTATATATATATTTTTTCATTCATAAGATGATCTTCATCTGACCAAAATGATTAAAAACAACACAGAGAAATTCAAGTAAAATTGAACAGCTATGTACAAATATCTCTTGAGTATAAATCTAATAGAAAGAAAGTCACACTCTTCTTCTTTCTTATCTCCACTCAATCATATTAGGGGATCAAGATTGTCAAGAAAGTCACACTCAAGTACATATATACAAGGCACAGTAGAACCTCCATGAGAGGACACTCCTGCTAGTGGACACCTTTCTACAAAGGACAGTTTTGATTTGCAAAGTTATCATTTTTATTATTTAGCTACTCACCTCTCCCTAAAGGACACTTTGGCTCTATAACTTTTGTCTGAAGATGATAACAACGCTGTTGCCGAAACGTCACACACTATTTTTTCATTTGGATTTGGTCTTACAGTAGAACCTCCCTTTAGCGGACACCCCGCTAGCAAACACCTCTCTACAAAGGACAGTTTTCATTTGCAAAATTACCGTTTTTACAATTTAGCAACTCTCCGGTAAGAGGACACCTCTCCCTAAAGTGCACTTTGCCTCTACAATTAGGTGTCCTTTACAGGGAGGTTCTACTGTATTATCTTTTGAGATAATATGAAAATAATTAATATATGAAACTTTTATTGTACCAGAGTCTCTTTAATGACAGCAACTTGGTTATATAACATCAGAATTCTAGAAGTCCCAAGTTTAAACCGTGGTTATAAAAACAGTTCCAAATGACACTTGTTAGAGCAAGGTTCACCTGTATTTAGATTTTTATAAAAGTTATTAGGGAAAAGAAAAAAACTCAAAAATAATGTTCCATCTTACAAAGATGTCGCAGAATAAAACACAAAACCTTGATGTAATTAGAAATACAGTAGAACCTCCCTTTAGCGAACACCCCACTAGCGGACACCTCTCCACAAAGGACAGTTTTCATTTGCAAAATTACCATTTTTACAATTTAGCAACTCTCCGGTAAGAGGACACCTCTCCCTAAAGGACACTTTGGCTCTGCAATTAGGTGTTGTCCTTTACAGGGAAGTTATACTATATCAAGAATGTTTCTACACAATCCCCAACACACCATCTAGGGGCTAGTCCACCAATTAAATAAATGATATAAGATATTTAGGTTAAAGAGAGAGCTGAAATAAAACCAAGAAAAATGAAATAACCCGATACTTTTGTTTAGAATCCTAATGAGATTTACCTGATGTTTGGCAGCCCAGAGTGGGCAATACTTGTATAGAGTGAAACCGGATCTCCCTCTCTGAATGTTTACTTCCTGGTCTGACAGTGGTGTACAGTAACTGGCATATGCTATGGTATATCTAGGTACTGTCACTTAGAATTGTATTTTATTTTCTCTCTCTTTGTCTTCTTCTTCTCTCTTATCTCCACTCAATCATATTAGGGTATCAAGCTTGTAAAGCTTGAGACTTTGATGATGTCTGCTGGGGATCTTTGTACAACACTGTATTAAAGTGATGAAATAAATCTATTCTAATCATCATTTTTTATCTCCTAACACACACTTGAAGACTCTCTGATAATACAACTTCTCTCTATAGAGAACTACAGTAGAACCTCCCTGTAAAGAACATCTAATTGCAGAGCCAAAGTGTTCTTTAGAGAGAGGTGTCCTCTTAGCGTAGCTAAATAGTAAAAAGGGTATAGACACAAAATAATAAGACCAAATCCAAATAAATAAATAGTGTGTGACGTTTGGGTAACATCGTTGTTACCAAAATATGTCACACACTATTAATTTATTTAGATTTGATCTTATTACCTTGTGTTTATAATCTATAATCCAAATTTGTGCCTTATCAGTAAAATGGGTAATTTTGAAAATGAAAACTGTCCTTTGTAGAGAGGTGTATGCTAGCGGGGTGTCCTCTAAAGGGAGGTTCTACTGTACCTGGTTGCAGAGAAACTCTCACTGAAGGATACCGCTTAGTGGCAGATTCAAAATGTTTGTTAGGGAGGTGTCCTGCTACTGGAGAGAAGCTAATAAGAAGAAATGATCATTTTGGTGACTGTAGAGAGGTGTCAGTGTACCACCTTTACACAAAGGTAGTCATATTCATTAAGACAGAAAACTCCGCCTTTGCCGGTCCCAAGCCCGGATGAAAAAGGAGGAGGGGGAGCAGTAACAAGCTCACTAAAAAACCTGGGCTCAGCTGATAGTACCCTGTAAGAGCTCCTAATCCAGGGATACAGGATGAACAGCATTTGTACTCCATTGTTAGGAGCGGCTGCACATGGCGTCTGTTCCTCATGTCAGAGGCGGCCATTTCTTTTGGAGCTAAGTCGGCCTGCCACTGAGTAGTGCTCTCAGTCTTAATGACAAAGGCAGACGCATTCTACTTCAACCAATCATTAAAAGTGACACCCAAATAGATTGAGTAGAGATAAGAAAGAAGAAGATTCAGACAGAATGTGGTTCCACCAACCACCCACCTGTGATGAAGACAACTATGTCAAGCAGATAAGTGGCAGCCAGCTGATGATAGCCTATCAACAATAACAACAATTTTGAAGCAATCACCTTTCCTGTGGCTGAAGATAGCTCCAATCTGTGGAATTATATTTTATAGAATGCTCTGTTGTGGGACTTATCCCAATGGCGGCCATGGTAATCGTATTGTGGCCAAGAAATAATTTACATTTTATTATTTAATTATTCAATGAAAATATTTAACACAGATTATTACTATATACAGTAGAACCTCCCTGTAAAGGACAACACCTAATTGCAAAGCCAAAGTGTCATTTAGGGAGAGGTATCCTCTTACCGGAGAAGTGCTAAATAGTAAAAATGGTAATTTTGTAAATGAAAACTGTCCTTTGTAGAGAGGTGTCCACCAAAGGGAAGTTCTAGTGTATTTGTGAAATCATCATATGTCCCTTAGCTTGCTTGTTCAATATTCTCTAGCTCTAGATATATATTGTTTTGTTTGTTTGATAATTGTTGACAAGTCTTGCGGAAGTCATCAATAAATACTTTTACATCTTCAAGATATTCCAAGACTGATTTCTACGCTACAATATATAGATATATATATACAGTTAAACCTCTCTATAGCGCCCGATTTTAAATACGTAGTACGATACGATTTACATTAAAAGTGACTTGTCTATAGCACCCTATTTTGGCGAGTCCCAAGAGGGGGTGCTATAGACAGGTTTAACTGTATATGAAAATGATTTATTAATAAAAAGTGTTTGAAAAAAAAAAAAAAAGCTTTTGTTGAGATGCACACTTACAAGGAGAAAATAATTTGAACCTTCCAACAATTAGATTTATACGAGTCGAAATAAAAGTGGTGATGGACAATCATTTTGGACTTTTAACTTATGAATAATGTAGAAAAAAAAATACAAATGTGATATTGTACTGGGATAAGGTTCATAAATTAAGAAAAGAAAATGGGGGCATTTCCTTATTGGGCAATTGAAAGTTGCTGATGGCTTACGCCATCTATCAGAAAATTCCAATAGATGACACAAGCCATCAGCAACTTTCAGTTGCCCAATAAGGAGATGCCCTCATTTTCTTTTCTTAATTTCTGAATAACTGTTTGGCAGGTTTTTATGTTTCACTAAATACAAAAACCCCTCTATAGTGAACCCCAATGCGGCACGGTTCACTATGGACATGTGGTTTGACTGTTTTTTTTTTACTTTTCAAAATTTTTAGACTATATAATTAAAGGACAGCCAAACACACAGGAAGAGGCTGCCACTTAATAATGGGCACTTTGTTTTAATTCCCTTAATTGACCTATTTCCTCTTACATTAATACTGAATAATAAAAGAAGTCATTTGAAGATAGGTTCTTATCATTAACATACAAATCAAGACAAATCCTAGACAAAATTTTATTAATTATATATTCAAATATATAAAATGATTTTTTAAAACATCTTTATCACATTATATAATACAATGTTTACTTGAAAAAAATGTCTCTAATACCTTGTTGCTCTTCAAATATTGTCCCTTTCAAATAAAGTTTATAAATATTTTCTTCCATTTCACACATATTCTTCTCAATTATAGATTTTATTTTGAACCAGTCATGAAAACCATTATTGGCTTTAAAATCGCCATACTTCATGGCATACAAATAAATTTTGTTGCATCACAAGCTTATTTATTTGAACATCAGCCTAGGTTAATCTATAGAGAGAGCTAGAAATTCCTCTAAAAGGACATATGCTAATATGTATGATTGCAGCAGAAGTTGGAGTTGATTCGCTGTTCATGTGAGAAAATAAGAAAAAAAAAGTAAAAAAGATTTTTTTTTTTCTTATCCTTTTATTAGTCTAAATTAGACAAGATCATGGAGGTCGTGCTCATAAAGAAGTTCAAGAAATCTTCTTGGTTCTCTGTACAGGGATCCTTTGTCCTTTCCAATACAATTTAGTATATGTTGGGGAGTGGCCTCTTCAGTTTTGCACCTAGTGCACATGGGGAAGCTTTTGGCTCCCTCTTTATAGACTAGAGGGCGCAGGTGACCAGATTTCCATCTGGGAAACTGTGTCGACTCCCTTCTGTTTAGTTGGAGGGTCTGTTTCTTGGGGTTTTCTATTTGGTACCAAGAATGATGGAAACTATCTCTATGGTTCCTTATCAGTTGAAGTTTGTTAATATGGTCCCTTGCTGAAAGGTAGGTCTCGGAGTTCACCACATCAGGATGTAAATAAGGTAAGGTGTTGATATTAAAAACAAAAAAAGGTATATCCTGACATTCACGTGAACTTTTTTATCCACTAGATGGCGTTCTGCCGTCTAAAATGCTCATATAAATGGTCAGGATATGTCTTTTTTATTTTTAATATCAACACCTGGCTTTTTTTACCTTTTTTTTTTTTTCACACAAACAGCATATTTATACTAATTTGGCCTTAAATATATATTTCATGATTTCTTAGAAAGCCTCTTGTATCAAATTTTGGTTGTTAAGGTACAACTTGCAGCATGCTGACGAGGGCCAACAGCTTTAAATACCATTAGTGGCTGGCCTTTCTTGATATAAAAAAAATGGGTTGGCCAAATATCATGGAACAATTTAAATCAATGTTTAGTTGATTTCTATTCCCCTAGATGGCACTCTCTGCCATCTAAAATGTTCATGTGAGTGGTCAGGATATGTCTTTTTATTTTTAATAATCCTATTATTATAAAATAAAAACATTTACACACTAAGATACAGTTAAACCTCTCTATAGCGCCCCCTCTTGGGACTCACCAAAATACGGTGCTATAGAGAGGTCACTTTCAATGTAAAATGTTTACATTTTAATGTTAAAAATCAGGCGCTATAGAGAAGAAGGCGCTTATTTAGAGGGGGCGCTATAGACAGGTTTAATATATTTATGTGTACAGTGGACCCTCGGTTTGCGAGCATAATCCGTTCCAGAACCATGCTCGTACTCCAAAACGCTCGTAGTGCGAAACTAATTTCTTATTTTTAATAATTGAAACTCGGGCGATTCTTCTTGCTACGAACAATTGCACAGTTTCCCACATTTTACATATTTCCCGAATCTGATCTGAAGGGAGGGATCCCAGTGAATTTTCATCCATCACGATTACGGGCAACCATCACGAGTTGCTCGTAATGCGAAATTTCACTCGTAATCCGAGGTAAAATTTTTCAAAAAATTTTGCTCGTACTGCGAAAGGCTCGTACTCCAAGGTGCTCGTAAACCGAGGGTCCACTGTATATAAATATATACAATTTTTTTTATTTTATTTTAAAATTGGTTAAATTTTATTTATTTTTAATGCCAATATATATATTTCTGACAATATCCTCACAAATATTTATAGCTCTAGTTTATTCTACAGATTTATTTTCAGGGAATGCCAGCTGCTCATTATGCCACAAACGGCTGCACCTATTTTGTGGTTTTGTTATAAATTTTATTATATAGTCTATTCCAGACCATCACAGCCAATTAGAAGACTGATGTTCTGTACACTTGCATTGTTATCTTGATTGAATGAGTGTACACAATTTTAGACTTCTATGTGTGTTGTTTGGAAGTACAGTTAAACCTGTCGCCCCCTCTTGGGACTCACCAAAATAGGGTGCTATAGAGAGGGGGTGCTATAGACAGGTCACTTTTAATTTAAATCACATCGTACTATGTATTTAAAATCAGGTGCTATAGAGAGGAAGGCGCTATTTAGAGGAGGCCTTATAGACAGGTTTAACTGTATATTAAAAATTGATCACAAAATTTGAAAAGAAGTATAGAAATTATTCCAGTCCCGACATTTTTTAACTTTATTTGAGAATTAATAAACTGACTTATACACAAGATGAAGCCAACTAGTGGGAACAAGAAACCAAATGACACTTTGGAAATTTCTAAACGCAAGGTCAAAGTGCTTTCTATATGTGCTGATACATGGTACACCTCCTGTATTTCCTACACAAAACAATTTCAGAGGTTACAGAAGTCTTAAATTTTGTAGACTTGCATTCCTAGCTGGAATGAGCGAGAGTGTACACAATATCCAACTTCTATGTGTAGTCTGAAAGTATATTAAAATTGAAAGTAAATATAAAAATTGGTTCATTCCTGACCACCCAGAAGTCTGTGAAAATCTGTTACTAACTTGACTAACAAGTTAGACTGACATAGTTTGTTTCTGTGTTTCCCAGCTCCCGGATAAAACAACACTGGGATCCCAGAGAGGATGGCGACGGAATTGATTTGACCCTGAACTGATGATTAACACAACTGCCACTACTTCGCCGCCGCCACAGACACACTGCTTTTGGTTTCCTAAACATGACTAACCCGCTGGGGAACTGTGTGTGTGTACGTCACAGGTGTTATCACCAAATATTGAGGTTAATCCTATAATTGTCTTTGAGCCACACTCAGGTTTATGTTCTTGGTGCCAGCCCAAACAGAACTCAGACATAGCGTGTGCTATAAGTATAGAACCACCCCGAGTTATACTCAAATGAAATTTAAGAAGTATATTTCACAGTTGACTCTCTTCTCAAGAGCATTGCCAAATCAATAAACCGACTCCCAACCAACAGCTCTGTCACAGTACAATGGCTTCGACCTCACGTTGGAATTCCTGGAAATGAGCTGGCAGACTTTCTGGCAGAATTCAGAGTTCTTGGCCACCCTGACCACTCAACTAGATGTGCCAAACCTCCTCTGACCCATCAAGGCCCAATTCCAGCTAGAATGGAAATCTACTGCAGCACATGACTGGTACAGAGCAGAAGGGACAAACATCAATTCTGTCCTCCCAAAGAAACAGCAGTCCTTGATTTCCAAGTCTGGTCATCTACAGAAAATAACCTTCCAGAGTGGTTGCAAGGTTTACCCACTATGTGCCAAGTGTAACTCTCAACCTGCAACTCCAAACCTTATCATAAGCTGTATTGGCTCATCCATTGAAGAGCTCTACTCATCACCAGCAGATACCATCCATATCAACCTGAATCAAGCCATAGTTCACTATAGCCATAAAGAGAACAAGCACCAAAGACTGGTACTGGAAGCTTTGGTTTCCCAAAACTCAAAGGGGGTGTCGGTGGAAGGGTGGTCTAAACAGTTTGTTTTTGACCGCTACAACCCAGGATCGAATCCCGCATTGTGAACTTTTTTCTGATTAGAAAAAATGTTCCAATGGCCCCCGATTTTTGCAAAAGTTCAACCCCACCAGCGAGTGCAAGTAACCCAACGGGGCTAAGGCACATTTGTAAGTGCAAAAGTCAAACTGCTTTTCACATGTGTAGACATGTGGTGCATTTACAGTAAAAGAAGTCGCCAACCTCTACCCACCATGATTAGCATGGCCTGTACAACGTGTACTAGGGATAATTGAAAAAAAAAAAAACTCAAAAGCATAAACAGTACAATAGATACCTTCCTGACCATTACTGTAATATCCCAGCTTAAACCCTTTCCTAGATAATTATTTTTCTTTATTTAGCACTATCCCATTTGTAATTATTGTTCCTTGCTGACAAACATACTTTATTCAATTTTAGCATATAATTCATTTATACTGAAAGAGGCACCTTTAATTATGCACATAAGAACGACGCACTTGCTCATCACCCCAGTAAAAAACTTTACTAGTGATCATGAAGAACAGTAAAGTTTTTTACTGGGGTGATGAACAAGTGCCTTGGTCTGATGCATAGTTGAAGAGAGAAGTGAGTCTTTTGTACATGAATATTATCCTTCCATAACTCTGTTTAATCTTTTTGCATGAATTTTTTTCACCAAAGACAGGAAACCTTGGTTTTCCAAAAACTCTCGAAGCATAAACTAAACAATACATACCTTCCTGACCATTACCAATCCTGTTGAAGGACTGACAAGTCTGAAAGCTTGAAAATAAAAAGTTGCACAAGAAACTTAACCCTGGAAGCTTTATTTATTTTATATTGAATTTTTTTATTAAAAAAATAATGGTTGCCTCTCCTATCAAAATAGATGTTACAACTAAGTGCCATCTTTAGAATATATCCTTTTTCACATATTCATTTTTAATATATAAATTTCCTCCATGCAAAATTTTCATCTATACATTTGAAAAAAAAAAATTTTTACATATTACATAATTGTAATCTATAACCAAATAATTGCTGCAGCATGTATATATGTGGTTATCTTTGTATCATTGTTCCTTGTAAGTTTACAATTGAAGGACTGAAAGGTTAGAAATCTTGTGAAACAATTTACAATTACAGAAACTTTTTGAATTTTTTCCTGTGGTAAATCTTCTCTCCGACTATTACAAAATAATGTATATACTTGATATATGGAGATGCTAATATTGATTAAAAAATTTATTAACAAATGAAAACATTAAGATGCGAGTGTTTCTTTCACAAATAAATCAAACTTCTACTGTTCTTACTGAGATGAAAAAATATTGGGAGGGCTTGGCTCATCAGTGGTGAAACCTCCCAGGGGTTTCCCCAATTTAATCACTTATATAGATGGCGCATTATTGCTTTGTATTAATTTATTAACTATAGTATACATAAAAAATTTACACCAATAAAATGATTTTTTTTTAAATTTCAATTAAAAATTCTATTTACATAATTACATCTCTTATACTCATTTAAGTGGGCTAAGCACACACCTTTATCAGTGGAAAAACATGGTTATCTAGTACGCCTCTAATTTTGGGGACAAAAATGTATTGCCTTCCCTTCTTTGCAGGAATCTGCTCCAGCCGTGTGTAGGTATCAGTGGCTTTTGAGGGTCTTCATTTTTTTTTGTCAAAATATTTGATGAGTTATTTAGCCAAAACTTTCTGAACATCATATGAACTTGATAAGGCACAATTTGGATTATTGATTATAAACACAAGGTAATTAGACCAAATCTAAGTAAAAAACCATGTGCGACGTTTTGGTAGCAACGCTGTTACCGAAATGTCACACTATTTATTTATTTATTTGGATTTGGTCTTATTAACTTGTGATCATATGGGTATGTCAATGTTTTATTTATAACTGATATAAAAGCATTAAGATCAAAAGGGAACAACATCATATTATTGAAATGCTCATGACATTTCAGTAACATTGTTGTTACCATCCTCAGACAAAGTACAGAATCTTTGTAACAACGCTGTTTCTGAAACATTACCAACATTTCAATAATTTGGATTTGGTCTTATTATCTTTTGTTTCTAATCTATAATCCAAATTTACCTTATGATATAAGCATTCAAAAGAGTTCAACAAATCATGATTATAAAAACATTTTCTTATAATTTGAGAAATTTTCTCTTGTCTTGATACATGATAATCATATCAAGTAGATAAATTTACCTCTCCTTTTCCAGAACTGGAGTGTTTTTCTTGAGGATGTTTTTTCAAGTTGGGAGCTAGCTCCAGTATATGTTGAGGCTAAGATGACAGGTAAAGGTTGAGACTTCATGTTAATCAAGGAGCAATACAGACTTTTTGAATCTGTAAATCCTCTTTCCAACTCCCATTTCAAATCCTTCAAGTAAATATTTACTGTTTCTTCTCAGTATATCTGTAGGATAGTTGTTTCTCAGGTAAAAATCACTGGAAATTCAACAAAGGTATAAAAATTATTACACACCTCGCAATATTCTTTATCCAAAAGTTTGCTTCTTTCCAAATTATGAAACACTAATCATACATTCCACAATATTTCTTATTTGAAAGGAGCCCTTTAAATGCTTCACATCAGCAGAGCCTTCCTTTAGCCATTGAAGATTGTATAGATGTGGGAGAAAGATTTGCTTCTGGTAAAAACTGCTGGGTAAAGAGTATGCATATAGAGAAGAACATACTCCATGAGAGGACACTCCCACTAAAGGACACCTCTCTACAAAGGACAGGTTTCATTTGCAAAAATATAATTGTTACTATTTAGTTACTCTCCTGTAAGAGGACACCTCTCTGTAATGGACACTTTGGCTCTGCAATAAGGTGTTGTCCTTTACAGGGAGGTTCTACACTGTATATTAGTTTCTAAAAAAATTTTCAAACTATTTATATTAAAAATATTTCAACATTACCTTTATTGTCTATAATTTATTTTTGAGATAAATTTATGATTCAACTTTTAGAGAAATTAGATGAAAATCTTGAAAAAGGGGTTGATAAACTTGAATACACAGTGATGAGCTAGAAATTGTAGAGTTCATCCTTTTTATTGCTACTATAATGGCATTTTCTGAATCAGAATTATATTCTTCAGGTTTATAAATAAGGTTCGGAGTTATCACAAAATACAAGTTTCATGGGAGCTAGTAAAAGGAAGTTCAGATTTCATCTCAATGAGGAAACTTGCAAGCTGAAGCTGCAAGGAAAATAGATAGCGAAAAATAAAAGATAAGTGAAAGGGTACAAATTGGATTAAAGATTAGAACTACAAGATAATAAGCCCAAATCCAAATAAATTAATAGTGTGTGACATTTCTGGAACAACGCTGTTACCCAAAATGTCACACACTATCAATTTATTTGGATTTAATGATAAGGCACAATTTGGATTATAGATTATAAACACAAGGTAATAAGACCAAATCCAAATAAATAAATAGTTGAATTTGGTCTTATTACCTTGTGTTTATAATCTATAATCCTAATACTTTTGTCAGAAGATAGTAACAACGCTGTTACCGAAACTTCACACACTATTTATTTATTTGGATTTGGTCTTATTACCTTGTGTTTATTTGGATTTAGTTTTATTATCTTGCAGTTTTAAATGATAGATAAACTGTGCTGAAAAATAATCGAGAGCGGTCCCAGTCTCATCCTTCCCGGGAACCACCCCTAAAACGAGGTAACCATGTTCCTATGCGTGAGGTCTTCATTTGTCTTCAGGCTAGTGTGTCTCCGGCCCTGACTGCATGTTGGATGAGGAGCCCACTGTGACCTTGTCAGCTCAATTTTATTTTATTACACAACAGACTAGCCAATCTTCTAAACAGGGGGTGGGTGGAGTTAGGGATGTTATATGTACTATCATGGAACTTTTGAAGACATTTTCTAGGAATGTGTCATTTATATTATCCTGTGGCACTTGTAGGTTAAAAACACAAGGTAATAAAACTCCGCCTTTGCCAGTCCCAAGTCCAGATGAAAAAGGAGGAGGGGGAGCAGTAACAAGCTTGCTAAAAAAATCTGGGTTCAGCTGGCCTGGCTGATAGTACCCTGTAAGGGCTCCTAATCCAGGGATACAGGATGAGCAGTGTCTGTACTCCATGTTAGGAGCGGCTGCATATGGCGTCTGTTCCTCATGTCAGAGGCGGCCATTTCTTTTGGAGCTAAGTTGGCCTGCCACTGAGTAGTGCTCACAGTCGTAATGACAAAGACAGACACATTCTACTTCACCCAGTCATGATGGTTGTCAAACAGACACCATCAAGGGTCACAGCTTGATACCCTAATATGATTGAGTGGAGATAAGAAAGAAGAAGAAGAAGACAAGGTAATAAGACCAAATCCAAATAAATAAATAGTGTGTGACTTTCAGCGTTATCATCTTCAGACCATTCAGCACCTTTGTCTGAAGATGGTAACAATGCTGAAACGTCACACACTATTTATTTATTTGGTCTTAATACCTTGTGTTTATAATCTATAATCCAAATTGTGCCTATCGTAGAATAAAAATGTAAAGGATGATAAAAGAGGCAATAAAAAAAAGCCATATATCAGGCTACCAACTTGACATAGTTGTATCCTAAAACATATATTTAAAAATACAACAATACTTATGTATAAAAAATCAAAAATTATATTTACAATACAAGTATAGGGTGCATTTTAGCTGGCATCTGTTATATAAGATATTCAAACTATTATAGAGATGTATGATTCTTTTTAAAATTAAGACAATTTTCTAGTGCCCTTATTGTAATGATAAATGGATGGGAGGGCCTGATGAAACCAGGGTTCACCACTGATGAGCCAGGGCCTCCCATCAATTTATCATTGAAGTTAGGGGGACTGTAGAAAATTATTTTATTAAAAAAAAAAAAAAAAAAAAGAATAATACATATCTATATAAAGTAGTTTCAATAAACATATCTATATTAGTATGATGCACTAGTGCGTGATCTGTTATATGAAATAACAAAATGTAGTTTGGTACCTGCAGCTCCAGAATACATTTTGGCTTGCATTAGATGCACTAAACAGGACCTTTGGGAGAGGCCGCTGCTCATCATAAAACAGCTCGAGGAGCATGAACTCATGGAATTCGTGTAATCTTTACACAAGGGGATAAGAAACAACAACAACAACAAATCGGCCAGTAGAAAATTGTTTTAAATCAAAAAGAATCATACGCGTCAAAAAATAGTTTATATTTATTTAATAAATCTATATTTATTGTAACAAAGTATTTATTATTTTATTAACAGAGTATCATTTTTTATGTTTATATTTTGATAATCTGTAAACTTCCTTCATTGCTCATCTTTTTTTTTTTTATCATTCATAGTTTGTTCTTGCCTTAAATAAAGTACAGTGTTATCCTGAAGTTTGTCTTTCCTAATTTTCCATGTGGCAATATAGTCCCTAGAGGCATTGCTGACAGTGTTGGAGGGAAAGCTCCGGGGGAAGAGATTGAGGGGAAGGAGACAACAGGGATACACAGACGATCTAAAATAATGGACTGGACGATACACCTACGAGGAGATGAAGAGGATGGCGGAGAAAGTATGGAGAGACCATGTGGCCCACCCTCAGTAGAGGAAGACATTGAAGGAGGGAGATATGGAGAGACCATGTGGCCCACCCTCAGTAGAGGAAGACATTGAAGGAGGGAGATATGGAGAGACCATGTGGCCCACCCTCAGTAGAGGAAGGCATTGAAGGAGGGAGATGTGGAGAGACCATGTGGCCCACCCTCAGTAGAGGAAGGCATTGAAAGAGGGAAGTATGGAGAGACCATGTGGCCCACCCTCAGTAGAGGAAGGCATTGAAGGAGGGAGATATGGAGAGACCATGTGGCCCACCCTCAGTAGAGGAAGACATTGAAGGAGGGAGATATAGAGAGACCATGTGGCCCACCCTCAGTAGAGGAAGGCATTGAAAGAGGGAAGTATGGAGAGACCATGTGGCCCACCCTCAGTAGAGGAAGGCATTGAAGGAGGGAGATATGGAGAGACCATGTGGCCCACCCTCAGTAGAGGAAGACATTGAAGGAGGGAGATATGGAGAGACCATGTGGCCCACCCTCAGTAGAGGAAGACATTGAGGGAGGGAGATATAGAGAGACCATGTGGCCCACCCTCAGTAGAGGAAAGCACTGAAGGAGGAAGCTCTAGTCCCTAATGTAATTTTTTTGTAGAATCCTTGTACTCCACATCAGCCTGCTGCATTCAGTATTTAGCCAGGTCTGCCGCCACCTTGTTAGATGGGAGGCAGTGAAACTTATCTAACTAGGCAGTCAGTGGGCGGCACCGGCTGCCACTTGTGTCACCACTCCTGGTGCAATTAACAGCAGTCAAAACTTTGATGCCATGTGCTGCTAGGCTGTTTCAATGGAAGATGGACCAACTCTCGGATTATAAATATGAAACACAACAAATCCCCCCAACTAGAATAAAAAAAAAAAAAGAACATTCCAACTTGACAAAGCACAATTTGGATTATAGATTAGAACTACAAGGTAATAAGACCTAATCCAAATAAATAGTGTGTGACATTTCAGTAACAGCGTTGTTACCGAAAATTAGTTATTATTTTCCTGTAACATTCCAACTTCTTTAATTCAACACTCCAAGGGATCAGGTTTATGGGTATAAAAAGAACCTGAGGGACATCTCTGTTAATATGGAAATACTTCACCATGACTCGACAATAACCTTCCAATGGACACACATTGGAAGACATGGAAATGAAAAAGCAGATGCCTTGACAAAAGCTGCTGCCCAACCCAGTGACAACCAGGACTTTGATTATTTTAATTCAAGCCAGAAGAGAAAAATGGAGAAGGCCTTCTACCTCACCAGTGGTACCTGCCTGGGGCAATCATCAACCTACCCCGTGGAGATGTCACATGTCTGCCCCGCCTCGGGACACACCAGACAGATCGAATTTGAAGGTGGAGTTAGGATCTTCCCAACATGTACCTTCTGCAAAAAGGAGGAAGCAACCCCAGACCATCTACTCACTTGCAGGGGAGTCACCAAGCACGACTTGTACCACAACTAATCCTAAACAAGATACATGTGTCTCCATGACAATGTATAATGCCACAAGGGATAATAATTAAAAAAAAAAGGATTATGGGTTGAATTATAGGCAGTTAATTCATCGCAACATTCACTGCTAGCGGACATTTTTCTTGGACATTTTGTTGTAACACTTGAGGGAGTGTTGAATTGAGGTGCTGGTTAAATAAGCTGGTTGGGATTAAAAAAGATGGTTGAACACAAGGTAATAAGTCCAAATCCAAATAAACAAATGAATTTGGTCTTATTACCTTGTGCTTATAATCTACTAGCCGAATGACCCGGGCAACGCCCGGGGTTTACCCGATTAAATGCTTTTATTAAAATACTATTCGTTACAATTATAGATTGGCGCCGTGGATGTCATTCTTGTATAATATATAAATGAGTTTTAAAAATTGTAAAAAAAAAAAATGCATCGGCCGGGAATCGAACCCAGGGCGCCCGCCACTATAATATATAAATGAGTTTTAAAAATTGTAAAAAAAAAAAAAATGTATCGGCCGGGAATCGAACCCGGGGCGCCCGCGTGGCAGGCGAGCATTCTACCACTGAACCAAAAGCAAACGGTGACAGAAGTGTCTCGCGCATTGGCGGCACCAAATGATGGGGGGGGGGGGGGGGGGGGGGGGCAGAGGCTTCAATGACTCAATTCTTGCAAAAGTCCAAACCCACCAGTGAGTGCAAGTAACCAAACTGGCATATATGTAAGTTTAACTGCTTTCTACAAGTGTAGATGGAACTAATCGTAATAGCAGTACCCACCATTGCGCCTGTACATGGGATTAATAAAAGTAAAGAATGGCTATGTGTCTAATAAAACTTAACTACAATACAACAATAAGGTCATAACTCAAAAAGATACAAATCGAGTAAACCATTTCAATTATTTGTGGTACAGTTAAACCTGTCTATAGCGCCCCCTCTAAATAGCGTCTTCCTCTCTATAGCGCCCGATTTTAAACATTAAAATGTAAATATTTTACATTAAAAGTGACCTGTCTATAGCACCCCCTCTCTATAGCACCCTATTTTGGTAGGTCCCAAGAGGGGGCGCTATAGACAGGTTTAACTGTAATTATAAAGCTAAACCCTAGTGTGTAGTGAATCTGGATAGGTGGAATTGAGGTGAGGCAAGCAAGGAACCGTGATTATTTCCACCTCAGCAGAGATGCATTAAACATGAGAGAGATGCTGAGTCACAAGGTCATCCTTTCTCACATCCAGGAATGTCCACTCAGGAATCCTACTGCCATACTGGTCAACAAGAGATCATTTACTGACTGGGAACATTAGGTAGACTTGCTGCAAAACCTGCTTCTTTTATTTTCACTGGAGAGTGGCGCAAGGACTATAAAATCAATCCTCTTGTTACATACAGGTGACAAGGTAATAAGACAAAAGTACTGAAAATACTTACAATCAGACAAAAGTATTATTCAGTACTTTTGTCTAATGACGATAACAACGCTGTTACTGAAAAGTCACACACATTTATTTGGATTTGGTCTTATTATCTTGTAGTTCGAATCTATGATCCACATTGTGCTTTATCACAAGTGACAGAAAAGTAAAAGAATTGTTTGCTGAAGCATTATTCTCTATATTAAATACAGGAGGAATTTCTGTTGCCAAATGATGCGTGTAGCTGGCGAACATGTGCAGCTTACAAATTTGAACACTGACGAGAGAATTCTCTAGATTCCAGAACTGTAAGAAAAAACTCCAGTGAAAACTGCCATCTATTAAAGTCAGCAGTTCAACCTCCAATAAGAGACCACCTCCAGAAGAAACCTATAACCCCTCAATTGCCAGTTCCAAGCCCAGACGAAAAGAGGAGGAGAGGAAGCAGAACCAAGCCTGGGTTCAGCTAGTACCTCAGGCACCCTGGATGATCAGCATCTTTGCTCCAAGTTGGAGTACAAGACATCTGCGACTGAGGAGTGCAGCAAGTCTTAATGGTTAAAGCTTCTTTCAATCCTGAAGCTCTGCAGACTTGAAATTTTTTATTTTTTATTATCCATAGTACACAGGTAAAGACCATGATAATCATGGTGGGTAGTTAGCAACAGCTTTTACTATAAGTGCACCACATGTCTACACATGTGAAAAGCAGTTCGATTTTTGCACTTACGAATGTGCCAGAGCCCCGTTTGGTTACTTGCACTCGCTGGTGGGGTTGGACTTTTACAAGAATCGGAGCCATTGAAGCATTTCTTTTTAATTAGAAAAAAGTGCCCAATACAGGATTTGATCCCGGGGCGTAGCGGTCGAAAACCAATAGTTTAGTCACCCTTCCAACGACCCCCAGACTTTAAATTATTAATAAGAGTTAAAGAAGAATAAGAAGAATGAATTTCTAGTCCATGATCTCTCATGGAAGTTGTGCCGGGCTGTCCTCATAACACCAGCTAGGGGAACAAAACACTCCACTTGATGGATTATTAAGGTTAGACACCAGCTAGCAACCAAACAAGGAAATCTTGTAAAATACCAAAGTCAGTTACTACCATGGCCTTCTGTACCATGGATATACTTAGGATAAGTTGAAAAAGGAACTGGATAAAATGGGAGTCCAATATGAAAATGTTCCAATTTAGCCAAGCGGCTGCTGTACAGGCTGGCATTCCATCTTTTAGATGTGTTCCCAAGACAATAACACTGAGGCAAATCTAGAATAACTTGGGGAAGCCAAAAACAAGATGGTGAAGGGTCAGCACTAATCATACTATAACTAATCCTGAAAAGAAGTGGATGGCATAGAGTTGAGGGGCTTTCAAGGTGAAGCAATTCCAGCACCAAAGTGTAGCATCTTGGTCCAATAGGACTTCTAGCATGTTGGAAAATGGCACTTCTACCGGACATTCTATTTAAGGAGAAATCATCTCCAGGGATAAAAGAAACAGGCCACTCTATGTAGACATTCTACGTTGGACAATTGACAATTCAAACGATTTTATTCATTCTTCTAATCAATTATTACAGAAAAAGAATCAAATAAAGGATAATATATAATAAAGGGTAGATAAAATGTAAGGAATACAAGGTAATAAGATGGTAGCAACGCTATTACTGAAACGTCACACACTATTTATTTGGATTTGGTCTTATTACCTTGTGTTTATAATCTATAATCCAAATTGTGCTTTATCAAAATGTAGAGGAATATATATAGTTATGTATATGTACAAATTTCTTCAGCAAAGGAGGCTTCCCCACCTTGAAAGAGTTCAGACAAAGTCTTCTTGAACATTTTCTATGTTGGAGAGTTTGTTGGAAAGATGGAGACGTCCATTGAAACAATTCCCTCTGATGTAAGAACAGATGATCAAGAGGTTATGTAAAACTCTATTTCCTATTCTTTTAAACTGGAGCTCTCATCTGTGAAGTGTAAAATTGTCTGATAAAGGTATATACAATTAGGAATATAGATTCTCAACTTTCTCAACAAAATTCTCAACCTGCAACCCCAAAACACATTATTGACTGTATTGACTCATGCATTGATGAGCTCTACTCTTCCCCAGCATACACCATCAACAAGCTCTACAAGCTTGATACCCTAATTTAATAAATAATTAATTTTAAATAATAAATTTAATAAATAAAAACATTCAATCGGGTAAAACACGGGCGTTGCCCGGGTCATTCGGCTAGTAGATTATAAACACAAGGTAATAAGACCCAATCCAAATAAAAAAATAGCGTGTCACGTTTATTTCAAGGAACCACAAACTACAAATGCGGAACAAAGGGGGGGGGGGGGGGGGGGGAAGGAAAATTTAAACTGAAACAAATTCTTCAACTAAGCCAGAATGATGAAAAGTGGAAAAATAGGAAGGTGCCAGTTTGGACTAAGGACTATTGGATTATTTGGTCCAAACCCACTGTGTATTGATATCACAGGTGACATAAGGTCAATGGAGATCCTCACACCCTGCCAACTTGGTCCAAGAAGAAAAGGAAGAGCAGTAACAAGTTTTCTCTCAGTCCAGCTAGTGGTCTAGCTGATGGTAAAGGGGAGTTACTGTGTACATGGCAGGTGTTCATGATGTCAGAGGAGGCCATGTAATACAGTAGAACTACCTCCCTGTAAAGGACACCTAATTGCAGAACCAAAGTGTCCTTTTGAGAGAAGTGTCCTCTTACCGGAGAGTTGTTTAATTGTAAAAATGGTAATTTTGCAAATGGAAACTGTCCTTTATAGAGAGGTGTCCTCTAGTGTGAGTGTCCTTTCATGGAGGTTCTACTGTATGTGCTCCTAGCCTTGACAACTAAAGCAGACACTTATTTCAATCATAAAAGAGTAAAAAATAAAAATATATATATTTTTTTGTACTCTTTTGTCTGATGATGGTAACAATGTTGTTACCGAAACGTCACACCCTATTAAATTATTTGGATTAGGTCTTATTTTCTTGTATTCTATAATCCAAATTGTGCTTTATCATTCAATCATAAAACTTAATAGGAAAGAGGCCAGGGAAGAACCCTGTTGTGGGCTACTTAGTAACCAAACCTGAATGAATGAAACCACAGCTATTAGATAGCAGCTGGAATATCTATTGAAACTTTATGCAACAAGAAATCTGAGGTAAACCACCAATAGCTGAAGACCAATTGTGTTAATATTTGTCCCAAGTACACAGAGTAGAGATAGCTTGTACTGTAAATACAGTTAAACCTCTCTATAGCGCCCCCTCTAAATAGTGTCTTCCTCTCTATAGCGCCCGATTTTAAATACGTAGTACGATGCAATTTACATTAAAAGTGACCTGTCTATAGCACCCTATTTTGGTGAGTCTCAAGAGGGGGCGACAGGTTTAACTATATACACCACATATTTACACCTGTAGTTCTAGGCCATGATAATCATGGTAGGTAGAGATGTCTTTTACTGTAAATACAGTAAAACCCCTCTATAGTGAACCCCAATGGGACAGAGCTTTTGGTTCACTATAGCCACAGTTCACTATAGCCACGGTTTGGCTATTTTTTTTAACTTTTCAAAATTTTCAGACCGTATAATTAAAGGACAGCCATACACACAAGAAGAGGCTGCCTTTTAATAGTGGGCACTTTAATTGACCAATTTCCTTACATTAATACTGAATAATAAAATAAATCATTAGATGATAGGTTCTTCTAATCATTAACATACATGTACCTCTATGTCTAATTTAAAAATCAAGACAAATCCTAAGCAAAGTTTTATTAAATATATATTCAAAGATATAAAATCATTTTAAAACATCATTATCACATTATATAATACATTGTTTACTTGAAAAAATGGCTCTAACACCCTGTTGCTTCAAAGCACTCTTCAAGCATTGCACCATTCAAATAAAGTTAGTGTTTTTCTTCCATTTCATGTTTCCACATATTCTTCTAGGTATAGATTTCGTTTTTTTTTTTTAACCTGTCATGCAAAACATTGCTGATTTTAAAATCACCATAGTTAATGGCATAAAAATAATTTTTGTTTTATCAGGGGACCGTTTATTTGATTTTTTTTTTTTTTATCCCTAAAACGTACGATCGCGGCAAAAGTTGAGGTTGATTCCTCTTTGTAACAATTTTTAATAGCTTTATATTTTATCTTTTATAATAGAAAGTTATATTCTCTTATTTTAATATGTTCTTAAAATTTTGCCTGTGTTGTTTCACTTTGAAAAGTTCTGAAAATGGACTTTATTTTTTTAAAAGAAATAACGTTTTTGTTTTTAGAATGCCTTTGTTTTGGAAGCCATTTGCATTTTTATATTTCAAATTTAATGGATGCAAAGATATTCTATTTAATAAAAAGTATAATGTGTAAAAATTTATACAACATACAGCAAAAATAAAGTGCAAAAATCAAAACAAACAATGCCGCTAAATTTATTGTTTTGAAATCGCGATCCGCGAGTTGAAACATGCTCTAAATTTTGTTTTTTTCTTATTTTTTTAAAATTAGAATTCTAAGTTCGTTATAAGCATAGTATTTCAAATAGATTTTATTATTTTGGGACCGAAAATAGGTTCGTTATAGGGGTAGTTCGTTATTCTAAAAATCGCAAAGTTCATTATAACGATGGTATTTTCAATGGAATGGAATTGGGAATCGGTGTGGGTTCGTTATAAGGGAAGGTTCGTTATATCCAGGGTTCGTATTAGCGGGGTTTCACTGTATAAACACCACATATCTACACATTCTTGACCATATTAATCATGGTGGTTATGATTGTCTATGATTGAAGTGAATTACAAATCTATATATTAAGAAAAAGGCATCTCCTTATCGTGCAACTTAAAGTTGCTGATGGCTTGCGTCATCTATTGGAATAAATATCAACTATTCATCAAATAGTTATAGTAATAGTTGATTTTTTTTTCTGATAGATAGCTCTAAACCATCAGCAATTTTCAGTTGCACAATAAGAAGAAGCCTTTTTCTTAATGTATCCACCTTATCCCAGTACAATTTCACATTTGTACTATTTTTTTTTTTCAAATCTATACATAAAAGAAAATAAGACCTAATCCAAATGATTTATTAGTGTGTGACGTTTCAGCAACAACATTGTCACCATCATCTGACAAAAGAATAAAATTATGATGATGGTGACAATGTTGTTGCCGAAACGTCACACACTAATAAATTATTTGGATTAGGTCTTATTTTCCTTTATTATAATCTATAAACCAAATTGTGCTTTATCAAATCTATACATGTTTAAGGCAGTTTGTACTTTACTAGAGCCCTGGCAATCAGTGGTGGGGATTGGACTTGAATCAGGGGGTCAGTAAAGTTGAAAGGTGGAAGGCTGGTTAAACCGTTTGGTTTCGACCACTACGACCCGGGTTCGATTCCCGCATTGGACACTTTTTATGTTAAAAAAAAATGCTCCAATGGCCCCCCGATTCCTGCAAAAGTCCAACCCCACCAGCGAGTGCAAGTAACCAAACGGGGCTCTGGCACATTTGTAAGTGCAAAGTCGAACTGCTTTCACATGTGTAGACATGTGGTGCGCTTACAGTAAAAAAGCAGTCGCTAACTACCCACCATGATTATCATGGCCTGTACCACGTGTACTAGGGATAAGCAAAAAAATAAAATAAAATAAAAATAAAATAAAATCAAAATGGCTCAATATGGGGTTGTTGTAGGAATGGTGGGTTTAGGACATCACTTTGAAATGACAGAAACTTCTGGATCAACAAGTCCTTGAAGTTGGTACACTGAATACTAACTGATATAACTACCATCGCAAAATTGGAGAGGAGTGGACTTCAGGAATTGGTTTAACCATGGAGATAAGTACCACCACTACCACACTGAACCTCCCCACATAGCCATGCTGAAGGCTTCAACAAAAGCAAACCCATCTGTCTAAACCTGGCTACATGGTCAACACAAAGTAATAAGACCAAACTAAAGTGAATATCAATGTTGATGCCATCACTTGAAGATTCCATTTTAAAGAATTCCGAATCTCTCCTCTATTTCAAGAAGTTGAGAAAACACAGCATTAAAAGGGATAAGTTCTTTTTCTCACATCTATTTTCTTCAATTCTGTAAAAAAGCATCAAGTAATTCCTAATGCATTTCTCATTACAAATACAGTAAAACCCCGCTATAACGAACCCTGGATATAACGAACCTTCCCTTATAACGAACCCACGCCGATTCCCAATTCCATTCCATTGAAAATACCATCGTTATAACGAACTTTGCGATTTTTAGAATAACGAACTATCCCTATAACGAACCTATTTTCGGTCCCAAAATGATAAAATCTATTAAAAATACTATGCTTATAACGAACTTAGAATTGTAATTTAAAAAAAAAATTAAAACAAAAAATTTTGTGCATTTTTCAGCTCGCGGATCGCGATTTCAAAACAATAAATTTAGCGGCATTGTTTGTTTTGATTTTTGCACTTTATTTTTGCTGTATGTTGTATAAATTTTTACACATTATACTTTTTATTAAATATAATATCTTTGCATCCATTAAATTCGAAATATAAAAAATGCAAATGGCTTCCAAAATGAAGAAAACAAAGACATTTTAAAAACAAAAGTGTTATTTCTTTAAAAAAAAAAAAAGGCCATTTCAGAACTTTTCAAAGTGAAACAACACAGGCAAAATGTTAAGAACATATTAAAATAAGAGAATATAACATTTCTTTTATAAAAGATAAAATATAAAACAATTAAAAATTGTTACAAAGAGGAATCAACCCCAACTTTTGCCGCGATCGCGATCGTACGTTTTAGGGTTAAAAAAAAAAAAGTTCAAATAAACGGTCCCGTGATGAAACAAAAATTATTTTTATACCATTAACTATGGTGATTTTTAAAGTCAGCAATGTTTTGCATGGCAGGTTAAAAAACGAAATCTAGACCTTGAAAATATGTGGAAACATGAAATGGAAGAAAAACACTAACTTTATTTGAATGGTGCAATGCTTGAAGAGTGCTTTGAAGCAACAAGGTGTTAGAGCCATTTTTTCAAGTAAACATTGTATTATATAATGTGATAATGATGTTTTAAAATCATTTTATATCTTTGAATATATATTTAATAAAACTTTGCCTAGGATTTGTCATTATTTTAAAATTAGACATAGAGGTACATGTATGTTAATGATAAGAAGAACCTATCATCTAATGATTTCTATTATTATTCATTAGTGCTGTAAAGACCAGGATATCCTAAAGGATATTTGGTCATCAGTTGGTGATATCTGTCGATCAAAAGATCTAGCCCGAGGGCGCATGCCGGCCATCACCTTCCTCGGAAGAAGCCGCTCCTAACATGGAGGACAGAGGAGGCCCTGGAGTGGATTCGTCACCTCGACATTCCACTCTAGAGAAACTTGCCAACATTGTTGTATTGTGCTGTAAAAAACAATATCATACGCAATATATATATATATTATTATTCAGTATTAATGTAAGGAAATAGGTCAATTATGGGAATTAATACAAAGTGACCACTATTAAGAGGCAGTCTCTTCTTGTGTGTATGGCCGTCCTTTAATTATACGGTCTAAAAATTTTGAAAAGTAAAAAAAAATAGCCAAACCGTGGCTATAGTGAACCAAAAGCTCTGTCCCATTGGGGTTCACTATAGAGGGGTTTTACTGTAGATGGAATTTTCGAAAAATCTGATTTAAAATTGAAAAAGACTATCACTTGAACACAAGACCAAATCCAAATAAATAAATAGTGTGTGACGTTTCGGTAACAGCATTGTTACCATCTTCAGACAAAAGTACTGAATGTACATGGTTACCGAAACGTCACACACTATTTATTTATTTGGATTTGGTCTTATTACCTTGTGTTTATAATCTATAATCCAAATTGTGCCTTATCACTATCACTTGAACTTATAAATGGAGAGATTTAGATTTTTCATTGGAAAAATATTAATTTCAATACTAAGGCAATAAATTCAAATCTAGATTTGGTCTTATTAGCTTGTGTTTATAATCTATAATCCAAATTGTGCCTTATCAATATTCATGGTCATTGAATACAGTATTCCTTAAACCTGGTTAAAACACAATCGGGCCTTTTATAAACAATAGGTAATAAGACCAAATCCAAATAAAGTGTGCAACGTTTCGGTAACAGCATTGTTACCCTCATCAGACAAAAGTACTGAATCCAAAAATTGGATTTGGTCTTATTATCTTATTTTTTTAAATATAAAATTCAAGTTGACCCCCTTTTTTTTCTTTGGCTTATCCCTAGTACACGGTGCAGGCCATGATAATCATGATAGGTAGAATTTGACGACTGCTTTTACTGTAAGTGCACCACATTCTACACATGTGAAAAGCAGTTCGACTTTGCACTTTAGCTCCATTTGGTTACTTGCACTCGCTGGTGGGGTTGGACTTTTGAAAGAATCAAGGGCCATTGGAGCATTTTTTTTTTTAAGTTGAACCTAATCAATTGTGCCATTTTTCAATTTGAGTTCACAAAACCCCTTGTATCTAATCACAATGATAAACCAATCAGGGATGAGTTGTTCTTATCTAGAGATATTGGATAGAATCTTTAAAGAAACTCATCTCTGGATGGATTTAGCTTTCATCTCAACCTTTTTTTATAATTATCCCTAATATTCATGGTACTGGCCATGATAATCATGGAGAAAAAAAAGAGTCGGTGGACGAGTGAGTAACACCCTCGATTCCCGACAGTCATGAACTGGGATCAAATCCTGCGTTAATATTTTGTTTAATAACCATCACATATTATTTATTGTTGCAAATATCATAAACTAGGTTGTTCTTTTTGAGCGGTATAAAGTGATTTTGGAACAAGAGTGATAATAATGGTGGATAGTTAGCGACTGCTTTTACTGCAAGTGCACCACATGTTTACATATGTGATCACAATTGTGTCTACACAATACAATCCTTAAAGAAATTCATTACTGAATATTTAACTTTTATTTCTTTTTTAAAAATTATTTTCCATAATACACATGGTACTGGCCATGATAATCATGGTGGATAGTTAGCGACTACTTTTACTGCAAGTACATCACATGTCTAGCCATATTGAACACAGTTTGCACTTACAAGTTTGTCCGAGTCCCCATTTCGATAGTTGCATTCAAGATGGGATTGGACTATTGCAAGCATCAGGGGCTATTAAAGCAATTTTTCTTCAGAAAAAAAAAAAAGGTGGAGTCCAACATGGGATTTGAACCCGCATCGTAGCTTTTGAACATCAACAGTTGATACCAAACTCCGCCTTTGCCGTCCCAAGCCTGGATGAAAAAGGAGGAGGGGGAGCAGTAACAAGCTAACTAAAAAACATGGGCTCAGCTTGCCCAGCTGATAGTACCCTGTAAGTTCTCCTGATCCAGGGTTACAGGATGAACAGCGAGCGTTTGTACTCCATGTTAGGAGCGGCTGCACATGGCGTCTGTTCCTCAGGTCACAGGCGGCCATTTATTTTGGAACTAAGTCAGCCCACAATACTAAGTAGTGCTCCCAATCTTAATGATAAAGGCAGACACATTCTACTTCACCCAATCATGATGGTTGTCATTTTGACTGGATTGACTCATCCATTGATGAGCTCTACTCATCCCCAGCAAACACCATCAAAAGTATCAAACTCTACAAGCTTGATACCCTAATATGATTGAGTGGGGATAAGAAGAAACAGTTAATACCACTCTTCAGCAACAAGCCTCTACAATTGGGACCTTAGAATTAAGATGTTAGAACCACATTGCTGTTATATTAGACTATAATGCGGCTATGATTATAGAACGACTCTAACAAGTTTTACCGCAAATGTTTCTTTTTACAGAACGAAAAATCGTAATTTATTTTAAGGAGAAATAACAACTATTTCTATCCTTAGGGATGAAGTATGAATTGTGAAGAGTAATGATAAAAATAAAAATGGACATGGCATCTGCCCGGTAAGCGGAACACTGTGGGTTCGGTTCCCATCCCTGGACACTTATATTTTTCCGTTTATCATTACTCTTCACAATTTATCTTTTTATACTTTATCCCTAAGGATAGAAATAGTTGTTATTTCTCCTTAAAATAAATTACAATTTTTCATTCTGTAAAAAGACACATTTGCGGTAAAACTTGTTAAACATCGTCATATTAGACTATGTGGTATTCAAGAAACATCTGCCCTAGTAAGGCTGATACATTTTTGTCTATAATACCATTTATATAAAAATGACCCCATTGTGTTTTAATATGAAACCATAAGCTGTTTACAACACTTTCATAGCATTTAAAAACTACAAAATTTATCAACACAAGGTTATAAGACCAAATCCAAATAAATAAGTAGTGTGTGACGTTTCAGTAACAACGTGTTTATAATCTATAATCCAAATTGTGCCTTATCATTACAAAATTTATCTTAAATTATTTCATATCATTACTAAAGATTTCAACCATAAGGTATAACTCCGCCTTTGTCAGTCCCAAGCCCGGATGAAAAAGAAGGAGGGGGAGCAGTTACAAGCTCAGTAAAAAACCTGGGCTCTGCTGGCCCGGCTGATAGTACCCTGTAAGGGCTCCTAATCTAGGGATACAGGATGAGTCTGTACTCCATATTAGGAGTGGCTGTACATGGTGTCTGTTCCTCATGTCAGAGGTGGCCATTACATATTGGTGCTAAGTCGGCCTGCTACTGAGTAGTGTTCCTAGCCTTAATGACAAAAGCAGACTACTTCACCCATCATTATGGATGTTCATGCAATGCATCGGGCATTGCCGAACAGACATCTATACCGACCCAGCTGTGGTCATCGAGGAGATAAAGAGGCCTTCAGGATCTGGTCTAGACTTGAAGTCCAGACCTGGGACATGAAAAAAAAATTATGGATGTCAAATCTCCTTTGATATGCTCTATTCATCCTTAGCAGACACCATCAAAAAGCTCAACATGCTTGATACTCTAATGTGATTGAGATAAGAAAGAAGGTGTAATGGAATGCGGAAGAACAATCAGTAAGAAAGACAAATTGGCCGTGATGAAAAATTAATCTCTTTTTGATATAGAAAATGAAAAAGATTAGGCATGAATGTTTCTTATATACACAAACCCAAACTTCTACTATCTTTGATATGACTATATTTGAGCAGGTAGGAAGTTTGACTATCATGTTTATTACCTGCCTGTGTAAAACACTATTACTTGATCAGGTGAGAGTTGATAGAAAGAATTGTCAGTTAGAATAATATGCCCTGTCAAAACTTCATACCTCCTTATTACCTTAATTTCAGTAATTGTAACATAATTTTAATCTTTTTTTAGTTGTGAAAGTGTTTTACACAATAAGCCTAATCATTTGAAAAGGTGCTACATATTACACATGTGCTAATGTTTACATTTGTGTGATTGATTATATTATTTTTAAAAAGTTCTGTTTAGTTATATGTTATTATCGCATTTTTCGCGTGCAGCGAAATCTATTTAACCTCATGGAAATTTATGGAATTTTTATTTTTAATCATAATTATGAAAAATGAATTCATGTGTTAATATTAAAATATTGCAAATGAAACTAATAATAAATAGAAGATTCCCTTTAATATTATACGATTTTAATATTGGTTTCTCTTTAGTAAAAAATGGACATTTAAATCGCTTTCTATTTTGGTTTACCTTTTATGGTAATGTCTACACCATTTCAAACGCTACATAAGTAATTTATGAAATATGGACGTTAACAAAAAATATTTACCTTTCTTTTAACTTTATATTAAAATAGTTTTGAGCAATATTTATCAATATTCAAACGTTTTAAACGGGATGCCATCTTTATTTGCAGTAGAAAGGCGTTGTCAAATACAAATGAGATAGAAAATTATAATAATAAAGAGATTTTAAACACAAGTGGCTCTGTGACCTTTAAAATTATTTTTTTTATTTATCTAGCTGAAAAATGTTTAAATGTTAAAATATAAAGAATATGGATGGTAAATACTTTTTCTTCTGAAATTTTATTTGAATTTATATTAATTTATCTCTGAATTGCATTTCCAAATTAAAATAAGTCTTGATTTTTGGTGTAGTTTCATTTTACTAAAACTAAATATCTTATTTTTTTTAAGTTTGTTTCAGATGAAAAACTTTATTAAGAGCTTTTATTTTACTTGCTTCCATGTAGTTTAGTATACCTCTAAAGCACGTAGAAATCTGAAATTTTGTACACATATTAAAACCTGATGATAATGAATGTTGACAAATTTTTAAACTTGGGGGGGGGGGGGGGTGTCAAAATAGCCAAGAATTAACAAATCTCTAAATTGCATTTTGAACTTTAAAATTTAATTTTAATATGCTTTCAAATCACATAGAAGTATTGTAAGGCGGGAATTCTAGATGTCTTCTGTCTGGGATTCATGACAACTCTTTTGTTCTCAGGGTGTTCACGATATATAGTGTGGAGTTGGCTTTAGCTGCCTCCACAAAGCTCACCCACAGTACCTAATAGAAAACTGGTGGACAATGGTGAAGCTGCCTCGACAAGAACGAAGTGGACTTCGAGTATTCATCATTGTCAAACCAACCCATCTCTTCACCTTTCTTTTATTACCTCTTCTTTTTTTTTATGTATATAATTTATTATAATAAATTTCCTTTTTTTAAAATAAATAATCAGCTATTTTTGTCTTAATATTTTCAAATAATATTCGTTAATTTAAATAATATTTCTAATAATAATTTTAATGATAATTTTATTTTTTATTTTTACAGTTGGAATATTTTTTTTTAATATATTTTTTTACTCTGTTAAAATAAAAATATCTCCTACTGCTCTTATCTCATTCTGCCCTAAAAAAATCAATTTTTACGCCAAATTTCCTATATAACCAAGTAACAATTTTTCATTTAATAAAAAAAAAATTCTAAAAAATATTGAACCATTAAAAAAATTAAATTCTATTTTTGAAAAATTAATAATATTATTTGGTTTCAAAATTCAAACTATCATAGACGCGTATGATTCTTTTTAAAAATAAACAATTTCTACTGTCCTTACTGCAATGAAATTGCTCATTTTTTAAAAAGAATCATACGCGTCTATAATAGTTTCGAATTTGGATAACAGATGGCGCGCTAGTGCATCATAATTATTTGGTTTGTTCTGTAAAATAAGTTTAGATTGAAATTTATTAATATTAAAAATAAAAATTAATAACTGATTACTTATTCTAAATGGAAGAGGGGTACCATAAACATAAATATATATACATATAATCTTATATTTAAAACATAAATAAATAGAAGAAAGGAAAAGAGATGGGTTGGTTTACAAGGATTCATTCTCGACGTCGTCTGTCCACTTCTTTATTGGTATTGTCAAGGCAGCTTCACCATGGTCCACCAGTGTTCTATGGTGTACTGTGGGTGAGGCCTTGTGGTGGTTGCGGAAGTGGGCTCAGCAGTATGAAACTTTCAACTCTCGCTCAGTCCAATGAACAATGCAAGTGTACAAATTTTCAGACTTATGGGTTGTCGGAGTGGTCGGGAATGAAGGAATTTATACATTTCTTTTCAAATCTTATGTGTGGCATGAAGTCAAGTCGGACACTAATGGGGATTGCGAATTGATTTTTTCTGAAAATGTTCAAGACCCCAAATGAGAAGTTAGAAATCCGAAAATCAGGTTCGAATTTGAATCTCCTTAGAATTAAATACCAAAAGCTGTAAAAAGTCGAAAAATATTACCTCTAAATATATATTTGGTCGTAGAGGTACAGTCTGAACTACGCTGAAGAGGCCCGAAACGCGTATGTGGCTGATTTTTCTTGATTTATCAAGAAATTGGTTTGTCTAAATATCATGGCACAAGTTTAATAAAAGTTTAGTTTCTCTTTTGTTCCACTAGATGGCGCTCTGCCATCTAGAAGGACTCATGTGAGCACTGTCAGGATAGCCTCTTTTATTTTTAATATCAACACCTTACATTTTTATATTTTATTTTTATTATTTTTCACAGATATATATGTAGTATATTTTGACATAGATAAATCACAACCTTCTTCTAATACTTATTATAACCCCATATCTATATAAAATTATGTATCAAACTTGTAATAATAGAAGTGACAAATAAAACAAAGGAACAAAGAGGTAGTCCAGACGACAAAGGCCAGACGTGATAAACAACCCAGACTAACAGGTGTTTATGCTAATGAGTTCATTCCCCCGTCAGCAGGTGGCCGAACACGTGGCCAGACATAATTAATAACCCAGCGCTTGACAGGTGGCGTGATTACGGGAACCAATCAGAACTCGCCGCCATCTGCGAGCGTCTCATATATAAGCCCCCCAAGATTGGGACAAAAGAGAGTTGAGTTGTTCAGTTAGCTGTTTTCAGAGCCATGCCGTTATACGGTCGGGTCTCTCACCCCTATCCGCGATGTAGGCATCCGCGGCGCCCGTGGTTCGACTTGCCTTCGTCCGTGGTCTGCCTCTACCTTCTTGGAGTTACCATCTAGACCTGCCTCTGTCTCTTGCTGTCCCAGTGCGGAAATCCCATCACGCACCCACTACCACGACTGCCCAGCACATTCCACAACGGGATTACTACAGAACCCGTTAAAGTCGACAGGATGACTGAGGACAGCAGCATGCAGAGGATGACGGAGGTCAGGGACGACTACTTCGCGGATGCCCTCACCAACATGCAGCCCCACTACGAAGACCTAGTAGGCCGCCAAACAGACGCCATTCAGGGACAAGCCGTGCCTCGTGCGGAGGAAGCCCTTATCTCCTCTTTCGACGGATCCCACGCAACAAGTAGCCTTCTTCCCTACAACCATCTCCAGAGATCAACTCCAGCCAGAATCAGCCATTTCAAGGTACTTTAAACTTTGTTTCTGACATTTTCCCATAAATTTTATTCTTATATTTTCACCTTAAGCATTTTAAAATCAATTATAACCTTTTTTATATCATTTTTATGCAAATTTTAAAACTTTCACACTCTCATTTATCATTTTTATTTTATTTTAATCAAATTATAAATTTTAATTCATCATTTTCAATTTTATTATTAAAAATATTCAATCACGCATTTTTGACAATTTATTAATCTTACATGCCTTTCTTAAATTCACCTAAAATGGCATTATCCAAATATGCAACTTTCAATATTACATAAAAAATCATATTATATTTTAATTACTCGAATCATATTTTCTAAACTTATTTGTGTGTTTTTTTTAATACCTTATTTATGGCCATAGTATTAATAATTAAATTTATTACGCTCTTTATTTTACTTAACCTATTACTATTTCAATTGATAGTTCTCAATATTTAAAAGTTTAAAAAACTGGTCCTAGATTTGTATTTTTATAAATATCAATTTTAAATTATCTCATCTCAAAATGTGCCTCCCATTTTTCCCACAATTACAAATACAACCATAAATGTAAAATGCGAAAACTAAATAACATACCATAAAATTTCCATACCCCATTGCATTTCATTCCTGCCTGTGTTAAATTGTTAATTCACGAAACTCTACCGAATTTCGTACCCATGCCATAACCTTTTCTCTTAAAAAATTTCGTAAAGTCATTATTTTATAATTTTTCTAAACCTAATCACCGCTAATAATCTCCAATCTAACGTTTGTCTGAACATCTTGACGCAAAACTTACTGAGAAACTAAGGTTATTTCATCTAGAGAATCCCAGAACCTCGTGGACGAAGTTAATTAAGATAGTTGACAACCAACTCAAGGACGCACTGAGCTCCCCCCTAGTTTTTTTTTCTACTTCTAAAGGGGTGGAATGACCGTTGTACCCACCATTAGCAGTCTGTCAATCATTCAATTATAGGCCTTCCATGCTTCTCTCGTCTCTTGATCATTTTCCATTGCCCTTCTATGCCTTCGTTCTAACCACCCCTCGTCCATCGCAGAGTTCCTGTTTGCCGACTTTTTTTATTTACACCCAGGTCGTCGTCCCAGCATTCTTTATTTCATTCTTTTTTCCTCAAACCCGGGTTCAATCAATCACCGACAGCAGTGCAACTCTTGAGACACCATCTCTTTTTAACCTCTCTTAGAAAAAAATTCTTTCCCATATTCCCCCATTACCTACCTCTCCTTCGATCTTCACGCCTTTTGCCTTTCTGATCTAATGCTACTTACAGAACATCTTGAGATTGCTGAACCTTGAAAACAATACTTCGCTTCTAAGCTCGTATTGCAGGGCAGAATTCCTGAGATGTTCTTTGCAGAAACCAATTCAGACCTTCTTCCTTTATTTCTCACTGCGTCACTACCTATCGCAACCTTTTGCTTAAGTCAATTTTCTTTTATATTTTAATTTTACTTTTATTACCTCTACTTCTCCTCCTTTCTGTATTATATACCTGAAACTATGTTGTAAATACTTAAGGCACCTTAAATAACAAAAAACTGTAACTAGTATACCAACTTTCCCAAATATTTATTTTCGCTATTGTGTGTGTTTACTTTAAATTTATCCTCCCTATGTACTCCTCTTATATATTTTTTGTAGTTTTATAATATTAAAATAGTGTGTCACCACTTCCCCTTTATCTTTATTTTATTCTAGTAACTGATTTGTGCCCCAAATTATTTCCCATTTCACAGGTTTGCTAACTTTTCGCTCATTTATTTGTAAATAGACTTACAGTTTTACTAGTTTTGTGGTGTTGGACTTTGCTTTTTAACTTACAGATGTAGATAAAATATTTCAATATTAATCGATAATATCATTTTGTTTATTAATCAACATTAATGCCTTAAACTACCAATCAATCCTTTATATATTATTACCTGTAATATTTTTATTTTCTCTTTTTCTCATCATGTTCAGACTTAGCATTTTACAACTTCAACTATCTTAGGCACCATTTAAAAAACCTACACTTAACAATATTTATAATATTTCTTTAACAGATAAAACATTTATCATTTATTTTTCTTTGTAGATTTCAAAATGTTATTTTTGACGCTTCCCTTACAACCTCTAACTCTATCCCATGAACCTTTCCTCCCAACTTTTTACAGCCATCAAGAGATTATTGTTCGTCAACCATTTTCTTTTTTTTTTTATTGATTAAACTAACTAGAAGACCCTTCCTCGCTGTACATTTCCCAACAGTGAGCTCAGGAGACCCAGTTAGGTTTTATTTTTTTTTTCTCTCATCGTCCGGCTCATCATTTTTTCATCTTTCAACTTTTTTTTTCACCACACAAGCCGGACACAATCAAAATTGACAGCAATAATTCTCTTACATCCACCTACCCTTTTCCGCATCCTTCAAACCTCCAACTACCTTCCAAGGGATTCCAGTTCGCCGAACATTTTTATTTTTTTTTCATTGATTAATCCGACTGGAACACTCCTTCCTCACTATACCATTCCCGATAATGAGTTCAGGATATCCAGTGCGATATTTTTTTTTTCTCATCGCCCGACGCATCATATCAATTCATCATTTTTTCAACTTTTCACTTTTTTTTGTCATCATTCAACCGGGCATAATCATTATGGACAACAGGGATCCCTCTTACCCCTATTACCTCTACCTCTCCCCTTTTACCTCCATCAATCTTCCCACCTCTTTCCGCTGTCTGAGCTAATGATGCAGACGGAATATCTTGGGCCTTCTGCTAATGAAAACAATGCCTCACTTAAACAAGTTCGCATTGCATTGCAGGATGCTTGGGATACTACTTTTGCAGAAACATGCTCAGATACCCCCTTTCCCTTTTTAAACCTTAGCGTCACATTATAAGTTCAGTCAATAAACTAACTTCATTTTTTCTCTCATCTTTAATACAATAAGATATTACTTTCCTTGTACGATTCATTTTACCATATTTACCATTTTGTATTATATACTTCCTCTTAATCTGTTATCATTCATTTTGTGCGTTTTTATTTTTATAACCTTAAATTTTATTTCATTGATACACCACCATTACAACATCTCTCTCTGTTTAACTTGTAACTTTATAATATTTTAATTAATTTGTATACAAATTATTTCTTTTATTTTTTATAATAGGTTTGTTAGGTTATCATTCATTACATGTCATTCCCCCAACCAAACCTTCATCACCGGGGACACATTCTGTAGTATATTTTGACATAGATAAATCACAACCTTCTTCTAATACTTATTATAACCCCATATCTATATAAAATTATGTATCAAACTTGTAATAATAGAAGTGACAAATAAAACAAAGGAACAAAGAGGTAGTCCAGACGACAAAGGCCAGACGTGATAAACAACCCAGACTAACAGGTGTTTATGCTAATGAGTTCATTCCCCCGTCAGCAGGTGGCCGAACACGTGGCCAGACATAATTAATAACCCAGCGCTTGACAGGTGGCGTGATTACGGGAACCAATCAGAACTCGCCGCCATCTGCGAGCGTCTCATATATAAGCCCCCCAAGATTGGGACAAAAGAGAGTTGAGTTGTTCAGTTAGCTGTTTTCAGAGCCACGCCGTTATACGGTCGGGTCTCTCACCCCTATCCGCGATGTAGGCATCCGCGGCGCCCGTGGTTCGACTTGCCTTCGTCCGTGGTCTGCCTCTACCTTCTTGGAGTTACCATCTAGACCTGCCTCTGTCTCTTGCTGTCCCAGTGCGGAAATCCCATCACGCACCCACTACCACGACTGCCCAGCACATTCCACAACGGGATTACTACATATATATATATATATTAATAAAATGCAAATTTCATAAGTGTTGTTCACTAAAAACTTCCGTTACAATGCATCAATTTCGACCAAATTTTCAACATTTATGTAAAACGAGATGGAGCAGGTTTTGCTTAACATCAAAATATTTTCCTAACTTTAACATGCGTAACTTCGCTGTTATCGATTAAATACAAAAAAAATCAACAGAGTTAATTTTATTTATATATAAATAAAAAAAAATTCAGCAATTCATTCAACTCAATCTAAAAAATATTCAAAACAAGCAATTTTAATATAACACCATATGTAAAACAGTCGGCCAAGAAAACAACAACGATATTACATCTTTCTCACATATTCACACACAATCTTGATTAATAATTAAAACTAATCTTTAACATTGTTTATTATACTTCATAATATATAATATTCGTTAGGCAAACTTTCACTCGGATAAAACCCGGGCGAAGCCGGGTACACACATCCGCTAGTATATATATATATATACATATATCATAATATATGCTCTTCCAGAAATAATAAAGTAAACCTACAGTCAACGAGAGAGAGACGTCGATAGAAGGCAACTAAGTTACGGCCATTTTGAACCACTGGCCAGATGCCGGAGGGGGCTTTACTTGGAACCCTCAGGACCTATTTTTGGACAGTTGGGGGGTGGTTGGCGACACAAAACGGTCGTTCAGCGGACAGCCCCTCGCACTACCTCTCTCTCTCGGATGGCTTCCAAATTCCTCTACCAATTTGTGGCGTGATTATTTCCCTTTCCCCACCACATTATTACCACTATATTGTCACATTGAAAGTCGACAGGATAAGACCTGGCCGGGAAGCAAATCCCTCATATACCGGAGTATGAAGAAACAAGAAGCCAAGCCACGATGATCGACCAAACCCAACTCAACTGTAACCACTCCTCTTCGAGCCCTCAACCCCTTCTTCGCCAACCTTTGAATCGTGATCCCGAAGAAGTATTCACCTACGACGGAGATGGAGCTGCCACGCACTTCTTCCAGCACTAGATCTGCCCAAGAACGACCACCGTGCCAGGGCAGGACACCTTCCTCCATCATGGACAAGACTTGATGTTCAACACTGGTACGCACAGTGTTACAGACAGAACTCTCCCGAAGCTCAATGAACTTACCTGCGCCCTAAACCAACATAACTCGTGAGTGTAATTGTTTTAACTCCTACCATTCATTCTTTAAATAAGTCATTCCTTGTAAATTGTCCCAATATTTACACTTTATTCTCTCCACGCCTATTAACAATGATTTTATTCTCCATATTATTTATCTAGATATTTGTAACTCATTTAATTAGTTACCTTACCAGTAGAATTTAACAATCGTCATTTTAATTAAATAATTTCCATTTTAACGTAATTTAAAAAAAAAGGAATTCTACCTTTTAATGCTTTACGATTTTTACTATTAACAATAATTTTTCATAATCAATTTATTTATAAAAATATGCCTCCAGCACCTAAACTTTTGTATACCTATTTGTATATGACCTCTCCTACTTGTAAGCACGGCTCACGAAAAATAATTTCTTTCCCTAAACGACTCAAAATTCACCCTGTAATTCAGGCGTCGAAGAATTCCAACCACCACGTGAGCCTTAATGTCCCACTCATTCTTACAACTTTTTTAACCTTATACCAGCTCAGGACCTTTTATAGAATTATTGATTAATCAATTATCGAACTTCTATATTGTCATTTCAAAATCCTAACCTTCGCCCTTCATTTATGATAATATATTTCGTAGTTCATCTCTAGCATACGGTCGTTCAGCGGACAGTCCCTCGCACTACCTCTCTCTCTCGGATGGCTTCCAAATTCCTCTACCAATTTGTGGCGTGATTATTTCCCTTTCCCCACCACATTATTACCACTATATTGTCACATATATATATATGTAGTATATTTTGAGTCAGATAGTTCACAACCTTCTTCTGATATATATTATAACCCCATCTCTATATAAAAATATGTATCGACCTTGTAACAATGGAAGTGACAAATAAAACAAAAAAGTAAAAGTAGACTAGACTATGACAAGGCGACGGCCAGAAAGTGGCGTGATTACAGTAGCCAATCAGGAATCACCCCATATGCGGGAGTCCAATATAAAAAGGCCCAGAAAAGAAACAAAGGGAGTTGTTTGCAGAGCGACGCCGTTATACGGTCGGTCGGGTTTCTCACCCCTATCCGCGATGTAGGCTTAGGGCATCCGTGACGCCCGTGGTTCGACTGCCTTCGTCCGTGGTCTACCTCTACCTTCTTGGAGTTACCATCTAGACCTGCCTCTGTCTCTTGCTGTCCCCGTGCGGGAATCCCATCACGCACCCACTACCACGACTGCCCAATACATTCCACGTCGGGATTACTACAGAACGCGTTAAAGTCGACAGGATAACTGGGGACAACAGCATGCAGAGGATGACGGAGGTCAGAGACGAATACGTCGCGGTTGCCCTCACCAACATGCAGCCCCACTGCGAAGACCTAGTAAGCCGCCTAACAGACGCCATTCGGGGACTAGCCGTGTCTCGTGCCGAGGATGTCATCATCGCCCCCATCGACATCTCCTGCGCCACGAACATCTTCCTCCATCGGCTCGAACAGGCAGACAAGATTCATCGAGAAATCCTGGCATTTCCCGCCAACCAGTATCGACGATGTCCCATGGCAACCACCGCAAAAAAGATCACCAAGCCTCATCGCAGCCCACTCCACAAGACACATTCAAGACATCCATCTGGTAGGAGAAATTTCTCTACAGAACAATTTAATGTAACACTATCTCCGTTTTCTCTGAATTAATTATTCGATACCATTTTAATAGCAATAACATTATTATTATAAATCCATCAAGTTCATTATTTTACCATTTTTATAGCATTTCAATTCAAATTTTAAATCTTGTACACCCTCATTTACCAATTTTTACTTTATTTTAAGCAACTTTTAAATTTCAATTCATTAATTTCAATTTTACATTAAAAATCATGTTATATTTTAATTACTCGAATCATATTTTCTAACCTTATTTGTGTGTTTTTTTTAATACTTTATTTATGGTTATAATAGATGAGAAAATAAGGAGAAAAACGTTTCTTTAATGAACGGATTCGTGGCAAGCTTTCGGGCTGTCAAGCCCTTCAACAGGTACAATGAAATGTGAGTAGACAGAACTATATAAAAGAATCGATCTATGAGATAATCTTCTATATATATAAAAATGAATGTATGTCTGTTTGTCCTTTATGCCTGACCAAACCACTCATTGGATCGCCATGAAACTTTGGGAAGTTATTTAGTATAGTACTGGGAAGGTTTCTAGCAAATAAAATTTTTGAAATAACTTTTCGCCTAGATATAATCAAGATAAATATTCTAATTTATCTGTTATAATTCAACAATCTGCTCTAAATATTATCATGATGATACGATGATTTTGTAATGTAGAAAATTAGGAAAGACAAAATTCAGGATGACACGGCAATTTATTTGAGACAAGAATAATGATACAATTCCAAGGCAAGATACTATTCCTTTAACTTCCAATTACGGAGGGAACCAATTAATAATGATTTTATTCAACTTATCGAGTATTTTCAAGGGACCGGGAAAAAATGTTCACTTTATCGAGAGATTCGTTAGACAAACCTTTACTCGGGTAAAATCCGGGCGAAGCCGGGAATATCCATTTCGTAGCTACACCGTCTCTCCAAGAGGCAGTCTCTTATTAAAGGTCTATTAGAGATTCTTTAATAGCAATTAGAATCTTCAATGAGAGACCACCAACAGGAGAAACAAGTTGATTCATGTTTTTAGGTGGTCTTTCTTAAGAGACTCTATTTACATATCTATATATATAAAAATGAATGTATGTCTGTTTGTTTGTCCTTTATGCCTGACCAAACCACTCATTGGATCGCCATGAAACTTTGGGAAGTTATTTAGTATAGTACTGGGAAGGTTTCTAGCAAATAAAATTTTTGAAATAACTTTTCGCCTAGAAATAATCAAGATAATTATTCTAATTTATCTGTTATAATTCAACAATCTGCTCTAAATATTATAATGATGATACGATGATTTTGTAATGTAGAAAATTAGGAAAGACAAAATTCAGGATGACACGGCAATTTATTTGAGACAAGAATAATGATACAATTCAAAGGCAAGATACTATTCCTTTAACTTCCAATTACCGAGGGAACCAATTAATATTGATTTTATTCTACTTATCGAGTATTTTTTCAAGGGACCGGGAAAAAATGTTCACTTTATCGAGAGATTCGTTAAACAAACCTTTACTCGGGTAAAACCCGGGCGTAGCCGGGTACATCCATACAAGAATAATGATACAATTCCAAGGCAAGATACTATTCCTTTAACTTCCAATTACCGAGGGAACCAATTAATATTGATTTTATTCAACTTATCGAGTATTTTTCAAGGGACCGGGAAGAAATGTTCACTTTATCGAGATATTCGTTAAACAAACCTTTACTCGGGTAAAACCCGGGCGAAGCCGGGTACATCCATACAAGAATAATGATACAATTCCAAGGCAAGATACTATTCCTTTAACTTCCAATTACCGAGGGAACCAATTAATATTGATTTTATTCAACTTATCGAGTATTTTTCAAGGGACCGGGAAAAAAATGTTCACTTTATCGAGAGATTCGTTAGACAAACTTTTACTCGGGTAAAACCCGGGCGAAGCCGGGCGGGTCCGCTAGTTAGAATATATGATATAGATGGCGTAATGATAAAATGAATCAAAATTAATATTGCTGCTTTGTATAACTAATTTTGTAAAAATATAAAATTATGGTAATAATAAAATTCAAAACATAAATAAAGCTAAAACGGACGGAGATATTAACACAATTTTAGGAGGAATAAAGTGAAATCTAAAATAAAGTATGACCATATGGGTAAAACCAAACAATGGAAAAAAGAATATACAGAAATAACTTGGTAAAGAAAACATTTAAAGACAAAGAGGATGAGTATCTTTTTATGAACAAGCGTTCGAGCTTTCGAGCACAAAGTCGCCCTTCAACAGGAATAAAACTACACAAAGAATCAAGATACATCTATATATATACAGGTGATTAGCATAACCAAAAAAACTATTATTTTTAGAGAGATAAAATTTAAGTTTTTTGTATGATATACAAAACAGGCAATAGGAGAAATGTAATTATGCTAATATATGGTATAATCTACTAGTAAAGAATCTATAGGTTGTTGTATGAACAGCTTATGTAAATATATCATTGTAAATTTCCCGGATCTCAATGTGCCTATTGATGCTATTATATTTCAGAGATAGCAGCGCCTCGACAACCAATCTTTTATATTTATGATGAATGTTAGAAAAATGCGAACGGGGTTCTATTGTATTAAAAGTATGTCCTGTATTTGAAATGTGTTGGGCTATGAGGGATCTAGGGTCATTATTTCTGATATTTCGGATATGTTCATCGAATCTGTCTTTTATGTGTCTACTAGTTTCACCTATGTATAGGCTGGAGCAATTATTACATTTTAATGAGTATACTGCATTATTGAAGTGTATGGGTTGTGGGGGGAAACTGTTTTTGGTGATAGGGTTTCTGAGTAATGTGCCTAAATTTGGAGTATTAGAGTAGAAGGTGCGGATACCAAAGCTTTTTAGATAATTGGATATGTTGAGGCTCTGAGGGGAAAAAGGAATAGTGCAAATAGATTTATAACTATGATTAACTGCTGTTTGTAAAGGGTTATGAAAGTGTCTCAAAATAGAGTTTTTTGGGTAGCCCAATGATAATAAATGTGATAATATGGTATTTGTTTCCTGCTGTTTTGATATATCTGTGGTACAGTGAGTGAATATGCGTTTAGTTAATGTTTTGACTGTATTAATTTTATGGCTAAGTGGGCAGTACGAAGAAAAATGTATGTATGATGGAAAAAATGACGGTTTGTAATAAACGCCTGTGGTGTATCTATTATCTATTTTCGTGATAAGTATATCTAAGAAAGCTAAAGTGTTATTGGTCTCTATTTCAACTGTAAAACGTATATCTTGGTATAGATTGTTTAATGTGGAGAAAATGTTATCAAGTGAACTGGTTTTGACTATTGCAAAGATGTCATCAATGTATCTATGCCATGATAAAATATCTATGTGGTATTGTTCAACTATATGCTTATCTATATGGCGCATTACTATTTCTGATAGTGGGGAAGATAGTGGGCTACCCATGGGTGTACCTTTTGTTTGTTTAAAATATGCCTGATTAAAGTTGAATATACTGTTATCTAAACTGATTCTGATCAAGGATATTAATCTGGAAATGGTGTTATTGGGGTAATTGTGATCTGATAAGAACTTTGTGGTACAATCTATAATAAGTTGATGGGGTAGACTGGGGTATAAATTCACCACATCGAAGGATACCATGATGCTGTTGGATAGAACCGGTGACTGCTGGATGTGGCTCAAGAAATCTGGAGTAGAAGATATGGATGCCGTGGCTCCACCATCTCTGAGCATAGGAGAAAGTAACCTGGCCAGGAAGGAAGATAAAGGGGCTGCAGGGGATAAATGGTATGCTATTATAGGTCTTAGTGGGATATTGTCTTTGTGCAATTTTGGCAGGCCATATATGTATGCTTTCCCATAAATGTTCGACATAAAGGATTTGCATTCTTCTATGGTGATGGATTTTTTCTTTACAAGAATATTAATTTCTTTTTTAAATTTAATGATGGCTAATTTCTCTTCCTGTAAGGAAATAGGGGTGAAAATAAGGGGATCATTCAATATTGCATTCATTTTGGTTGTATAATCTTTGGTGTTCATGATGACTGTTCTTGCGCCTTTATCGGATTTTGTAATGACAATATCTTTATTTCTAGAGAGGGACTGGATTAACAATTTTTTGTTATTATGGCTGTTATCCTGGATTGAGTTATCAAGAACTGGTGAGACATGTTTCCTGATCTTGTACTTCTCTTGGTGGTTTAGGCGGGTGATGGATGATTCTACGCCTGCGATAATTGAAATACGATCAGTTTTAGATGGAAATCTGTATTTAAGACCTCGTGAAAGGATATTGAGCTGTTTTACAGAAGGTTGGAAACTTGACAGATTAACTATTGTATCTTGTTGGTTTTTGGGGTGAAGTTGAAAATTGTACCTTTTTGACCAATAAGAAAGTTTCCTGAGATGTCTGGCTGTGATGATGCTAACCTGCTTTCTGATGTTCACGGTAATTCTTGACAAAACATCTGCCATGGCCTGTTGGGGTAACTGCTGGGAAATGTGGAACAATAAACCTTTGATGGACTTGGTGAGTATACGTATGTGAGAATAACAACCTTTGGTGCGGGCACGTAGTAGGCTAAAACGGGCTTCGGTTAATCCTTTGGACGAATAATGATTTCCAACCGGATCTTTAATGCGTAACTAAAGTGGGATAAATCCCAATTGCTCACAGGTTCTGTTGAATATAAGATGTTTTCGCCATCTTGCAAGCGCAAGAGATTTGTTACGAAGGCTATTCATGTAATAATTCGTATCAGGATTCATGCTTTAAATGAGAAAGATAACGATTTACAAAATTTAAACAAGGTAAAATCCTCTGGAGTAACTTGGTAAAGAAAACATTTAAAGACAAAGAGGATGAGTAACTTTTTATGAACAAGCGTTCGAGCTTTCGAGCACAAAGTCGCCCTTCAACAGGAATAAAACTACACAAAGAATCAAGATACATCATATATATACAGGTGATTAGCATAACCAAAAAAACTATTATTTTTAGAGAGATAAAATTTAAGTTTCATGTATGATATACAAAACAGGCAATAGGAGAAATGTAATTATGCTAATATATGGTATAATCTACTAGTAAAGAATCTATAGGTTGTTGTATGAACAGCTTATGTAAATATATCATTGTAAATTTCCGGGATCTCAATGTGCCTATTGATGCTATTATATTTCAGAGATAGCAGCGCCTCGACAACCAATCTTTTATATTTATGATGAATGTTAGAAAAATGCGAACGGGGTTCTATTGTATTAAAAGTATGTCCTGTATTTGAAATGTGTTGGGCTATGAGGGATCTAGGGTCATTATTTCTGATATTTCGGATATGTTAATCGATTCTGTCTTTTATGTGTCTACCAGTTTCACCTATGTATAGGCTGGAGCAATGAATAGCCTTCGTAACAAATCTCTTGCGCTTGCAAGATGGCGAAAACATCTTATATTCAACAGAACCTGTGAGCAATTGGGATTTATCCCACCTTCGTTACGCATTAAAGATCCGGTTGGAAATCATTATTCGTCCAAAGTTATAACCGAAGCCCGTTTTAGCCTACTACGTGCCCGCACCAAAGGTTGTTATTCTCACATACGTATACTCACCAAGTCCATCAAAGGTTTATTGTTCCACATTTCCCAGCAGTTACCCCAACAGGCCATGGCAGATGTTTTGTCAAGAATTACCGTGAACATCAGAAAGCAGGATAGCATCATCACAGCCAGACATCTCAGGAAACTTTCTTATTGGTCAAAAAAGTACAATTTTCAACTTCACCCCAAAAACCAACAAGATACAATAGTTAATCTGTCAAGTTTCCAACCTTCTGTAGAACAGCTCAATATCCTTTCACGAGGTCTTAAATACAGATTTCTATCTAAAACTGATCGTATTTCAATTATCGCAGGCGTAGAATCATCCATCACCCGCCTAAACCACCAAGAGAAGTACAAGATCAGGAAACATTTCTCAACAGTTCTTAATAACTCAATCCAGGATAAGAGCCATAATAACAAAAAATTGTTAATCCAGTTCCTCTCTAGAAAGAAAGATATTGTCATTACAAAATCCGATAAAGGCGCAAGAACAGTCATCATGAACACCAAAGATTATACAACCAAAATGAATGCAATATTGAATGATCCCCTTATTTTCACCCCTATTTCCTTACAGGAAGAGAAATTAGCCATCATTAAATTTAAAAAAGAAATTAATATTCTTGTAAAGAAAAAATCCATCACCATAGAAGAATGCAAATCCTTTATGTCGAACATTTATGGGAAAGCATACATATATGGCCTGCCAAAATTGCACAAAGACAATATCACACTAAGACCTATAATAGCATACCATTTATCCCCTGCAGCCCCTTTATCTTCCTTCCTGGCCAGGTTACTTTCTCCTATGCTCAGAGATGGTGGAGCCACGGCATCCATATCTTCTACTCCAGATTTCTTGAGCCACATCCAGCAGTCACCGGTTCTATCCAACAGCATCATGGTATCCTTCGATGTGGTGAATTTATACCCCAGTCTACCCCATCAACTTATTATAGATTGTACCACAAAGTTCTTATCAGATCACAATTACCCCAATAACACCATTTCCAGATTAATATCCTTGATCAGAATCAGTTTAGATAACAGTATATTCAACTTTAATCAGGCATATTTTAAACAAACAAAAGGTACACCCATGGGTAGCCCACTATCTTCCCCACTATCAGAAATAGTAATGCGCCATATAGATAAGCATATAGTTGAACAATACCACATAGATATTTTATCATGGCATAGATACATTGATGACATCTTTGCAATAGTCAAAACCAGTTCACTTGATAACATTTTCTCCACATTAAACAATCTATACCAAGATATACGTTTTACAGTTGAAATAGAGACCAATAACACTTTAGCTTTCTTAGATATACTTATCACGAAAATAGATAATAGATACACCACAGGCGTTTATTACAAACCGTCATTTTTTCCATCATACATACATTTTTCTTCGTACTGCCCACTTAGCCATAAAATTAATACAGTCAAAACATTAACTAAACGCATATTCACTCACTGTACCACAGATATATCAAAACAGCAGGAAACAAATACCATATTATCACATTTATTATCATTGGGCTACCCAAAAAACTCTATTTTGAGACACTTTCATAACCCTTTACAAACAGCAGTTAATCATAGTTATAAATCTATTTGCACTATTCCTTTTTCCCCTCAGAGCCTCAACATATCCAATTATCTAAAAAGCTTTGGTATCCGCACCTTCTACTCTAATACTCCAAATTTAGGCACATTACTCAGAAACCCTATCACCAAAAACAGTTTCCCCCCACAACCCATACACTTCAATAATGCAGTATACTCATTAAAATGTAATAATTGCTCCAGCCTATACATAGGTGAAACTGGTAGACACATAAAAGACAGAATCGATGAACATATCCGAAATATCAGAAATAATGACCCTAGATCCCTCATAGCCCAACACATTTCAAATACAGGACATACTTTTAATACAATAGAACCCCGTTCGCATTTTTCTAACATTCATCATAAATATAAAAGATTGGTTGTCGAGGCGCTGCTATCTCTGAAATATAATAGCATCAATAGGCACATTGAGATCCCGGAAATTTACAATGATATATTTACATAAGCTGTTCATACAACAACCTATAGATTCTTTACTAGTAGATTATACCATATATTAGCATAATTACATTTCTCCTATTGCCTGTTTTGTATATCATACATAAAACTTAAATTTTATCTCTCTAAAAATAATAGTTTTTTTGGTTATGCTAATCACCTGTATATATAGATGTATCTTGATTCTTTGTGTAGTTTTATTCCTGTTGAAGGGCGACTTTGTGCCTCGAAAGCTCGAACGCTTGTTCATAAAAAGATACTCATCCTCTTTGTCTTTAAATGTTTTCTTTACCAAGTTACTCCAGAGGATTTTACCTTGTTTAAATACAGAAATAACGATAAAAGCGTCATACCAGAAGGAAATAATGATTAAACCCGCCATCAGCGGAATCTTAGGACTATAGAAAAGGAAGAACCGGTGGGGGGGGGGGGGGGGGGGGGGCTCATGGAAAAATTAGGTTTTTTAGTAGCCGGCCTATAGATTCATACATATGTCATGATACTGCTTTGGTAAATCAATATGTCTATTAATACTATTATTGTTAATGGATAAAATTGCTTCTAAAATTAATCTTTGGTATTTGTTATTGATATTGGAATACAGGGTGGTAGGGGAGGATAAATTGAAGGAGTGGCCAGTGATGTTGATGTGCTTAAATATGAGAGATCTATTGTCTTTATTGGAGATGCATCTACCGTGTTCAGTCATCCTGGTGGCCACGGATCTACCGGTCTCGCCTATGTAGGAAGCGTTGCAATCGTTGCACGTGACCGAGTAGACCGAGCCACCAGAAGACAGAACAACGGCAGATCTGTGTAGGCGGGTTATAGGGTGTCTAAGAATGGTACCTATACTTTTGTTATTAGAGAAATATGTATTGATTCCATGGGATCTGAGGATGCGGGAGATGGAGACCGATTGGTGGGAGAAGGGCAATAAACAGATGTTTCTACTGACTATAGGGGGTTTGACAAAAAATGGGTTATTTCGGTATTTATGTATAAAATGGGGAGGGTATTGGGAGAGGGCTAGTTGTTTTATGATTTTAGAAAATTCTATTGATCTGAATATGGGAAGGGAGCAACTCACTTTATTTATGGCCATAGTATTAATAATTAAATTTATTACGCTCTTCATTTTACTTGACCTATTACTATTCAAATTGATATTTCTCAATATTTAAAAGTTGCAAAAATTAGTCCTAGATTTGTATTTTTATAAATATCAATTTTAAATTATCTCATATCATAATGTGCCTCCCATTTTTCCCACAATTACAAATACAACTATAAATGTAATATGCGAAAACTAATATCATACCATAAAATTTCCATACCCCATTGCATTTCATTCCTGCCTGTGTTAAATTGTTATTTACGAAACACTACCGAATTTTGTAGCCATGCCATAACCTTTTCTCTTAGAAAAATTTCGTAAATTCATTATTTTATAATTTTCTAAACCTAATCACCGCTAATAATCCCCAATCTAACGATTTGTCCGTACATCTTAACGCAAAACTCACCGGGAAGCTGAGGTTACTGAACTTAGAGAATCCAGGAACCTCCTGGACTAAGTTAATTAATATAGTAACTAATAAATATAGCGATACTGTACATGTAAATAAATTACAATATTATAATGAAGAGGTCCTCTATATTTCACCACCCAAAAAAAAAAAAAAAAAAAAAAAAAATATATATATATATATATAGAACCCCTAAAAATAAATAGAATAATAGATCCTTTCCGACATTTAGATCCCAACTTGTTTAGTCCAATAGAAAAAAGTATTCGCAATATTAACTCGATTAGAAAAACATTTGGTACGCAGGCGCCACTGAGTGGCAAACAATCCATGTTACATAAATAGCTATTATATTACCGTCCTCCCCAAAACAAAACATCTTCGCCAATGCCATCCATCAAGCTATCACCTTTTTTATATTTGTATGCGCTATGTCTTTATTTTATTTTCTATACCTCAACCACTCAGCCAGTATAAACCATCCAAGCCAACATTATTATATAGTTATTATTGTCATTGCTCATTATATCTTAGAATATTCAACCATCAGCAATCTTTTGAATCATTACTATTCGACTATTTTTCATCTGTCAGCACATATAGATTCTAAAACTTTACAAATTCAAGCTTTTTAAACATCATTTGAGTTTTTTTTATATAACATTTATATATTTTTAAAAATACCTTAAGATCGTCTTATTTCAGATATCAGTGTTTTTTATTAGATTATTATTATTTTCTCATATTGACGCCTCTCTCTATCAATCCTATCTTCCCATCCTATACCACTTACTCACACCTCTTTAACCCATCTCTTTTCAACCTCATAGTCTCCCATAGGGTTCCTGTTGCCACCCATTTTATTTTTTTCAAATTAATTCATCTATTGGACCATCCTTCCTCGGTATACAATTCCCGATAACGAGTTCAGGAAATCCAAAGATTCTTTCTTTTTTTTTTTCTCCATCACCCGACAACATCATTCATTACATTCAACTATGTCGGGTTGTTCAATCATCATTGGCAACAGTACCCTTTAACTCCCTTACCTTCCATATTTCCCGCAGTCAAGAGTCTCCTGCTCGCCAAACAAACTTTTATTTTTTTATATTTTGATTCAACCAGCTGGCTCTACCTTCCTCGCTGTACATTTCCCAACAGTGAGCTCAGGCGACCAGTTCGAGTTTTTTTTTCTCAACGCTCGGATCATCATTACAACCATCATTTTTACCATTTTATTACTTTTTTTTTCAATTTTAATCCGAGCTCAATCATTGGCAACAGGCAACTCTTGACTCCACCTTTCCCATTTCTCCACTTTCAACTTACCTACCTCCCCTGTCTGATCTAATGTTGATTATGAAAAGTCTTGGCAGTTCGGTCAATGAAAACAATACCTCACTTACACAGGCACGTATTGCATTGCCGAACGCCATTGCAAAATTCAACTCAGACTTCCCCTCTTTTTACCACTGCGTCACTCTAAACCTTCAGATATCCATTATAAGTTTATTTGTAACATTTTACTACTTTTGATAAGTTCGTTTTCCTTTTTCTCTCTCTCACCATGTGAGACGTATCTGAAATTATAATTATGAAAAATAAAAAACGAATCATAATGGCATTTCAATTTATTTACCACTTTTGACTTTTCCAAACATCGTCTAATTTGCGATTATAAGCATTGCATCACGTGGGGAACACACTAACCTAAATACTTACTATATTTTAAAATCTTAATTATTTATATTTTTACGATCCTTGATGTGTGCCATTTTATTTTTTAGAATCAATCCATATATTTTAGGATATTTCTTTTACATTAAGATATTTCTTTTCCTTCCATCCCTAAACAGTTAAAACCATTACCCAACCTATATAAACATCACCTGAAACCTTATATTCTTTGACATCATTTGTTTTAATTTTCCATGGCCTACGTCTAAGCTAATTTAACTTAAAAAATTTATTTTAACAGTCACGCCTTATACCAACTGTCCCTTCTTATATCTTGATCCTTCCAACTCTGCCTTCCATACTTCTCTCGTCTCTTGATCATTTTCCATTGGCCTTCTATGCCTTCATTCTAACCACCCCTCGTCCATCGCAGAGTTCCTGTTAACCGACCTTTTTTATTGATTTATCCCAGTGGACTACTCCTTCCTCGCCATCCCGTCCTGATGGTGTGTTCAGGAAAATCCATGGCTTATTATTTTTTTATACACCCGGGTCACCGTCCCAGCATTCTTTATTTCATTCTTTTTTCCTCAAACCCGGGTTCAATCAATCAATGGCAACAGTCGAGCCCTGTTTTCACAATCTACCTCCATCCTCTAACCTCTTCAACGGTTCCTGAGACGCCTGCTCGTCAACATTTTTTAATTTTTATTTTTTAATGATTCATTGACCTGGTACACTCTTCCTCCCCATGTTAACTCCACACGGAGAGCTTGGGTAACCAGCGAGATTTTTTTTTCTCTAACGCTCGACCCAGGCCATCATCAGCACGATGCGCCCACTCATTTTTCGTTTAATTTTATTTTTCATCTGGCGAGCTCAATCACCGACAGCAGCGCAGCTCTTGAGCCACCATCTCTTTTTAACCTCTCTCAGAAAAAAATTCTTTCCCATATTCTCCCATTACCTACCCCTCCTTCGATCTTCACGCCTTTTGCCCATCTGATCTAATGCTACTTACAGAACATCTTGAGATTGCTGAACCCTGAAAACAATACTTCGCTTCTAAGCTCGTATTGCAGGGCAGGACTCCTGAGATGCCCTTTGCAGAAACCAATTCAGACCTTCTTCCTTTATTCCTCACTGCGTCACTACCTATCGCAAACCTTTTGCTTAAGTCAATTTTCTTTTATATTTTATTTTACTTTTATTATCTCTACGTCTCCTCCTTCCTGTATTACATCCCTGAAACTATGTTGTAAATACTCATGGCACCTTAAATAACAAAAAACTGTAAATAGTATACCAACTTTCCCAAATATTTACTTTCGCTATTGTGTGTGTTTACTTTAAATTTATCCTTCCTATGTACTCCTCTTATATATTTTTTGTAGTTTTATAATATTATATCAGTGTGTCACCACTACTCCCCTTTATCTTTATTTTTATTCTAGTAACTTTTGTGCCCCAAATTATTTCCCATTTAATAGGTTTGCTAGCTTTTCTCTCATTTATTTGTAAATAGACTTACAGTTTTACTAGTTTTGTGGTGTTGGACTTTTGTTTTTAACTTACAGATGTAGATAAAACATTTCACTATTAATCGATAATATCATTTTGTTTATTAATCATCAACATTATTGCCATCAACTACCAATCAACCCTTTATATATTATTACCTTTAATATTTTTATTTTCTTTTTTTCATCATGTTTAGACATAGAATTTTACAACTTCAACCATTTTAGGCACCATTTAAAAAAACCTACACCTAACAATATTTATAATATTTCTTAAAAACAGATAAAACATTCATCATTTTATTTTTCTTAATAGATTTTCAAAATGTTATTTTTGAAGCTTCCCTTACAACCTCTAACTCTATCCCATGAACCTTTCCTCCCAACTTTATATATCCATCAAGAGATTATTGTTCGTCAGCCATTTTATTTATTTTTTATTGATTAAACTAACTAGAAGACCCTTCCTCGCTATATCATTCCCAATAGTGAGCTCAGGAGACCCAGTTAGATTTTTTTTTCTCTCATCGTCCGACTCATCATTTTTTCATTTTTCAACTTTTTCTTTTCACCACACAAGTCGGACACAATAAAAATTGACGGCAATAAATCTCTTACATCCACCTCCCCTTTTCCGCATCCTTCAAACCTCCAACTACCTTCCAAGGGATTCCAGTTCGCCGAACATTTTTGTTTTTTTTTTCATTGATTAATCCGACTGGAACAATCCTTCCTCGCTATACCATTCCCAATAGTGAGTTCAGGATATCCAGCGCGATCTTTTTATTTTTTTTCTCATCGCCCGACTCATCATTTCAATTCATCATTTTTTCAAATTTTCACTTTTTTTTTCATAATTCAACCGGGCACAATCATTATGGACAACAGGGATCCCTCTTACCTCTACCTCTCCCTTTTACCTCCATCAATCTTCTCACCTCTTTTCACTGTCTGAGCTAATGATGCAGACGGAATATCTTGGGCCTTCTGTTAATGAAAACAATGCCTCACTTAAACAAGTTCGCATTGCATTGCAGAATGCTTGGGATACTACTTTGCAGAAACATGCTCAGATACCCCCTTTCCCTTTTTCAACCCTAGCGTCACATTATACGTTCAATCAATAAACTAACTTCATTTTTTCCTCTCATCTTTTTGCAATAAGATATTATTTTCCTTGTACGATTCATTTTACCATATTTACCATTTTGTATTATATACTTTCTCTTAATCTTTTATCATTCATTTTGTGCGTTTTTATTTTTATAACCTTGATTTTTATTTCATGGACACACAACCATTACAACATCTTTCTCTTTTTAACTTGTAGATTAAAAATAATTTTAACTAATTTGTATACAAATTATTTCTTTTATTTTTTTATAATAGGTTTGTTAGGTCATCATTCATTACATGTCATTCCCCCAACCAAACCTTCATCACCGGGGGCACATTCTGTAGTATATTTTGAGTTAGATAGTTCACAACCTTCTTCTGATATTTATTATAACCCCATCTCTATATAAAATATTGTTACGACGCTTCTCAGCCGTCGATGTCTGCGTTCAAGGTTTCTAAGAGAACAATGTGGATTCTTTAGGATACAGCTTAGTGCGGTATATTTATTACAAGAGCTTAAAAGAGTAGATAAGTAACTATACAGTAGAAGATTGACTTGCCTTCAATGCCCGCCACTAGAGGGATCCTTCTCCGCTACCGCCTTCCCGGTCAGTCCATACGGCCACACGTTCGGAGCCCACTTCTCAGACAGACTTCTCTCCCCAGACTGCCATGTCTTCTCGGCACACACAAATCCTCGGCAGGCCGGCCAGCTTCCTTCCACTGCGGCACCAGCTGGGCTCGGCTGATCCCTTCCCCACGGCGACGCCAGCTGGACTCCCTCTGCTGTCTGCCACCCCTTACTCTGGCATTTGTCAATCCACACTTCCCTGAGGGAGCCCCGGCATACCTTCTCTCTTGGCTTCCCCACGTCTTCTCTTCTATTTCTCTGCTGCATCGCTTCACTGCCCCCTTCTCAATCCTTTTCGTCCCGAAAAGGCTGATTGCACCAGAGGCGCTGATCGGCGGCCCTTTGATCTCCCTGACGTCTCTGGCCACATGAGGGTCGTCAGCCTCCCGGAAGCGTAACGGCAGGGTTAACACCAACCCTTGTTTGCAGAACCACATCTCAACTTGGGCTTTCTTTCCACTCTCAACCAGTGCCGACACCATTGATTGGTCTCGCTGTCTAGCACAGGGCGGTGGTTCTCCACAAGATGGCGGCCATAGTTCACTGCCTACGATGCTTCCATCTGATATTTTGAATTCTCCTTGTGAACACTCTGTAGCCGCAATGTACAAACGGTTGTGATCGTTTGTATTGCGCTTTCGCCGCTTCCTTCCACGACGGGGCTGTAGATCGCCGATCTTTACAGTGGATTCGTCCACCTGATCCACGCTGTCCATTTCGTGGCCTCCCTTTTCTTCTTTAGATTTCCCATTCTCTTGCTCTAGAGGCTCTCTTTTTCCTAACCCTTCAAACCTGGGCTTCTTAGTGCCGACCACGCACAGGGCTGTGAATTTCTTAAACCTTCTGGAGGTGTCGGATCCCGTGGCAGTCTCAAGATCGGTAGAACTTTTCCTAGGCGGTGGCTGCTTGATCTGCACCTTGTCGGGCGAAGGAACGAAGATGAATGGTACACATTCTTGGCACATCTTTTCAGCTTGCATTGCAGACGACGGCGCTGACACATTGCGCGCGACTTCCGCGTCACAGACATTGTCGTCGGACTTCCACAGAGCGTCCAATGCTCTATCCCGTTCAGTCGGGTTGCCGGCTCCAACTTCAGGGTGCTTCGACCATCTAGCCTTGTCGCACTTCCACGGAGCATCCAGCTCCGTCCCGTCCAGTTGGATCGCCGCTGTAGTCCCTGACAGTCTGACACTGTCGCTGAAGTCAGCCACGCTGTCGCACTGCAGATCGCCAAGATCGTTGCTGTTCTCATGGAGTATTTCAGAAAGAATCCCAGGGGTTGAATTTTCGCTCTGTATATCACCTTGAGGGCATTCTCCTTCCGTCCGCTTGATTTTATACAAAACACTCGTGCCACAGCCGTTGTCGGAGGCGATCAGCTCACCCTCCTCCGCTACACAACCAGTCTGGATCATTTCCTGCTGTCGACACTCTTCAGACTTCTGGATCACGGGAGAATCTTCTAGCGCAGATTCTGGCAGTTCACTTACAACGTCTCCTGACGTGATGATCTTTGTTGTGATGGTCTTGTCGGGATCTTCATCACCTGGGATCGTCTTTTGTCCCCTCAGACATTGAATACGTGGGCTATTGGCTGCTGTGATTGCTTTTGAAAAGCCATCCGGACTTTCTGGCGGTAGTACATTGAACTTAACTTCGCAAGACATGGGTGTGGCAGAACGTTTGACATTCCGAATATGCTCGAGTCGGCTCAACCGAGAATCCAAGTTTTCTCCGAGCTCATCTACTTTCTGGCTTATTAGTCTGAGCAATTTTGTGAATTTTTCAATTTCGAGGTCGTTTAGTTTTTCCATTTTTCTTTTTAAATTAGCGCAAAATAAGATCTTCAATTAAAATTAACTAAGCTGTATCCCACTTCTGACACCAAATGTTACGACGCTTCTCAGCCATCGATGTCTGCGTTCAAGGTTTCTAAGAGAACAATGTGGATTCTTTAGGATACAGCTTAGTGCGGTATATTTATTACAAGAGCTTAAAAGAGTAGATAAGTAACTATACAGTAGAAGATTGACTTGCCTTCAATGCCCGCCACTAGAGGGATCCTTCTCCGCTACCGCCTTCCCGGTCAGTCCATACGGCCACACGTTCGGAGCCCACTTCTCAGACAGACTTCTCTCCCCAGACTGCCATGTCTTCTCGGCACACACAAATCCTCGGCAGGCCGGCCAGCTTCCTTCCACTGCGGCACCAGCTGGGCTCGGCTGATCCCTTCCCCACGGCGACGCCAGCTGGACTCCCTCTGCTGTCTGCCACCCCTTACTCTGGCATTTGTCAATCCACACTTCCCTGAGGGAGCCCCGGCATACCTTCTCTCTTGGCTTCCCCACGTCTTCTCTTCTATTTCTCTGCTGCATCGCTTCAATATGTATCGACCTTGTAACAATGGAAGTGACAAATAAAACAAAGAAGTAAAGGTAGACTAGACGGCGACAAGGCGACGGCCAGAAAGTGGCGTGATTACAGTAGCCAATCAGGAATCACCCCATATGCGGGAGTCCAATATAAAAAGGCCCAGAAAAGAGACAAAGGGAGTTGTTTGCAGAGCGACGCCGTTATACGGTCGGTCGGGTTTCTCACCCCTATCCGCGATGTAGGCTTAGAGAATCCGTGACGCCGTGGTTCGACTGCCTTCGTCCGTGGTCTACCTCTACCTTCTTGGAGTTACCATCTAGACCTGCCTCTGTCTCTTGCTGTCCCCGTGCGGGAATCCCATCACGCACCCACTACCACGACTGCCCAATACATTTCACGTCGGGATTACTACATATATATATATATATTTGAAAATAGAGCAATCCATATATTATATTATTTAAAAATGCCTATTTTGGATCAAAAAGTTTTATTTCCGATATTTCGTGTGGCAACTCGCCAAACTTCTTCGGGGAACAAGATTGTTTTGAATAGCTCGCGTATCATTTCACGAGTATGTACAACTGCTATAAAATTTTAAAATTTCTAAAATCTACAAAATGCATGTTTATAAATATAATTATTAATAATAAAGTGATATATACAATATTAATATATAGCGAATAAATAAATATATACATTTAAAATAAAAGAATTGAAAATCAGTAATTTGTTATATATATAAATGTATAGTAGTGGGCTATATGGTTTTAAATTGTAAGTATAATTGAGGAATGTCTATTTTTCGATTGATACTGTTTTTATCTTCTATTGAGGTCCAGCTTTCTAGAAAAAGTCTTGAATGTTTGTCCTTGATATTTTGATATACTATTTCAGTTGAGTCAAAATTTGGTATGTGGTCCTGTTTCAGTGCGTGATCTACTAAAAGGGAAAGAGGGCTATAGTTTTGAAGGGCTGTCCTGTGTTGATTGGTTCTTTCTTCTAGAGTTTTCCCTGTCTCTCCTATGTATGTAGCTGGGCAAGATCGGCACGGGATTCTGTAAATGAGGTTGGATTTTTGACTGTTGTTTGTGTTATGTTTGGTATCAGGATGGCGGAGAAGTGTTTTTAAGTTGGATGGTGTCTGGTATATCGTCTTGATGTTGTACTTCTTGAGGGCTCTACTGATTCTTTCGATGCCGTAGCTGTACGGAAGTGTGCAATATGATTTGTGAGATTGGCTATTGGAAGGAGGGATGAATGTTGATCTGTAGAATTGTCTTTTGATAAATTCTGTGGGATAACTATTGCTTTGTAATTCATTCATTAGTATTATTTTTTCTTGTTGTACTTTTTCTAGATTATTAGAGCAATGAGTAGATATTCTTTTTGATAGGGTTTTTATGGCAGATATTTTATGGTTAATAGGGCCGAATGAGCTGAAATTCAAGTAACCACCTGTGTGAGTTGGCTTGCGGTAAATGCCTGTTTCTATTTTAGAGTTGTTTCTGGTGAGAATTATATCTAAGAATGATAAAGAGTTTTTTTCTTCTATTTCATGTGTAAATGTGAGAAATGGTTTTATATTGTTCAGGAAATCCAGAATGCTTATTGTATTGTTGTTTTCGGTTATGCAAAGAATATCGTCAATATATCTTTTCCAGAATGTTATTTTTAGCTGCTTATTATCTATTATTAATTGATCAATATTATTCATGAAAATGTTTGCCAGAGCTGAAGATATTGGGTTGCCCATCGGGAGGCCTTTGATCTGTTTGTAGTATTGATTCTTGTAATTAAAGTAGTTGAATGATAGGCACAGTTTGAGTAAGTCTATGAGGGCTTCCTTTGGTATAGATAATGGTAGGTTGGGGGTGGGCATTCAAGAATTCTGAAATTTCTGTAATAGCTTCATCATGTGGGATTGAAGTATATAGTGATTCAACATCAAAGGAGACCAGGCGACTGTTTTCTGTTATTTGAGTTCTTGAAATTATTTCTATTGCTGCTGTGGAGTTGAGAATTGTATGAGGTAATTCTTTCTGAAAAGGGTGAAATTACTGAGGAAAGGTATTTTGACAAGGGGTATATGGGGGTGCCAGCGTAGGATACAATGGGGCGTAGAGGGCTGTTTAGTTTGTGTACCTTTGGTAGGCCATAAAATATAGGTAAGTTAGTTTTTGCTGCTTTTAGTTTGTCGAATGTTTTGCTATCCAATTTATAATTACGTTTTAGTTTGTTCAATTGTCTATTGAACTCTTTGATTATGTTTGCTAGGGGGTTACTAGGTAACAGTTCATATACATTTTGATCTTCAAGTAGCTGCTTGATTTTGTTGTCATAATCTATCGTGTCCATTATAACAGTATTTTTGCCTTTATCTGAAGGAGAAATTATAATACTCTTGTTTGCTTTTAAGGAACTTATTATATTTCTTTCATCTTGCGTAAGATTATTCTTATTCTGTCGGTTCAAGCTTTTGAGGATGGGTACTATTTCTGTTCTAACCTTTTCTTTTTCTTCATTTGGTATGTTTTTAATTGAAGTTTCAATGCTTGCTATTGTTTTTGGGATGTTTATTTTCTGTGATGGGACGAAGTTAAGACCCTTTTGCTAATAGTGTTATGGTTTCTGGTGTGAACTGTTGTTTCGACAGATTGATTACATTACTTTCTTTGAGATGGTTTTTAGGGTTATGATTCCATCTGTTGAGTTTTTGACTTTGGCGATTGTGCATACCAGCTCTTCTATTTCTGCATTTTGACTCGATATATTCAGTTAAATGTTTGAAATGTGAATCATCAATTATTTCTTGAACTTTAGGCAGGAGGGTTTGTAGAGTTAATTCAATTCTGCGGAGATTAAAATGACAGTTTTTTATTCTGGCATTCAAAAGCTTTTTGCTAGTTTGATTTAAAATTTTGCGTGAATAATTAGTTCGAATCGGATCTTTGAGCATTAGTGATGGTGGAATTATGTTGTCCTTCAAACATCTGTGGTTGAATTCCAAGTGTTGCTTCCAAGTGCTGAAGGATAAATGGGAATTTTCAAATTTTCTTGCTTTTTGAACAGCTTCAATGCCAAATCTGCATTTTGTAGATTTTAGAAATTTTAAAATTTATAGCAGTTGTACATACTCGTGAAATGATACGCGAGCTATTCAAAACAATCTTGTTCCCCGAAGAAGTTTGGCGAGTTGCCACACGAAATATCGGAAATAAAACTTTTTGATCCAAAATAGGCATTTTTAAAATAATATATATATATTAAAGGGCATATTTTGGATCTAGAATAAAACAAACATTTTATTTAATATAAAATGCAAATATTTCAATAATATATATAATAAAAATGGCATATCCTGACCAGGAGCACATGTGCTTTACAGAAGGCAGAGCGCCATCTTGTGGAACAGAAATCAACTAAACATTGATTTAACCTGTTCCCTGATATTTAGCCAACCCAATTTCTTGATAAATCAAGAAAAGCCATCCACGAACTGGATGCATATATTCAGAACTAACATAATTGTTTGAAACAAAGAAACAAGGCTCATTCTTTATCATCACTAGTGATTTTTTTTTTCACAAGGGTGATGCATAGTGCATCGTTCTGATGCAAAAATAAAGAGATAGGTGCCTTTTTGATATATATATGAGGCAATATAATAAGGTAGGGAAAGAGAAATAATCACACCACAATTTGGAAGAGGAACCCAGGCAACCAGAGAGAGAGGGAGAGAAACGGGCCGAGCCCGCCAAAGCCGGGTGGCCGTTCGTGTCGCACACAATCCCCAACTGTCTTAAAAGTCCTAAGGTGTTAACGGACGGACCCCAGTTGCGCCCTTTGGAATGTCGCTGCTGTCTCAAGTGACCGGACTTTACATCCCGTCTCTCTCTGGGCTGGCTCTAGGTTTGCTTTATTATTCCTGGAAGAGTATATATTATGACATATATATATATAATATTTAAATATTATTTTATTTAAAACTAGCGGATGTGCCCGGCTTCGCCCAGGTTTTACCCGAGTGAATGCTTGTCTAACGAACATTTGTTAAAACAATTCTCTTTAAACTTATAAAACGTACTCGGCTTCGCCCGGGGTTTTACCCGAGTAAAGGTTTGTCTAACGAACATTTGTTAAAACAATTCTCTAAAAACTTATTAAAAAATAAAAAATATATATTTTGATAATTTGAAACTCGTAAATATGAATCTCTCAATAAAGTGAAAAAAAGTTCTTCAAATGAAAAAAAGAAATAGCCAAAAATACTAATCAAAAATGCAGCCGAAAATTTTGCTCAGGTTTATAAAAAGCGACATGCAAAATTTGGTACCAATTGGTTCAGTAGTTTTTGAGTTTATCGCGAAACAGACAGACAGACAGAAATTGACTTTTATATATATACTAGCGGACGTACCCGGCTTCGCCCGGGTTTTACCCGAGTAAAAGTTTGTCTAACGAATCTCTCGATAAAGTGACATTTTTTTCCCGGTCCCTTGAAAAATACTCGATAAGTTGAATAAAATCAATATTAATTGGTTCCCTCGGTAATTGGAAGTTAAAGGAATAGTATCTTGCCTTGGAATTGTATCATTATTCTTGTATGGATGTACCCGGCTTCGCCCGGGTTTTACCCGAGTAAAGGTTTGTTTAACGAATCTCTCGATAAAGTGAACATTTTTTCCCGGGTCCCTTGAAAAATACTCGATAAGTTGAATAAAATCAATATTAATTGGTTCCCTCGGTAATTGGAAGTTAAAGGAATAGTATCTTGCCTTGGAATTGTATCATTATTCTTGTATGGATGTACCCGGCTTCGCCCGGGTTTTACCCGAGTAAAGGTTTGTTTAACGAATCTCTCGATTAAAGTGAACAATTTTTCCCGGGTCCCTTGAAAAATACTCGATAAGTTGAATAAAATCAATATTAATTGGTTCCCTCGGTAATTGGAAGTTAAAGGAATAGTATCTTGCCTTTGAATTGTATCATTATTCTTGTCTCAAATAAATTGCCGTGTCATCCTGAATTTTGTCTTTCCTAATTTTCTACATTACAAAATCATCGTATCATCATGATAATATTTAGAGCAGATTGTTGAATTATAACAGATAAATTAGAATATTTATCTTGATTATTTCTAGGCGAAAAGTAATTTCAAAAATTTTATTTGCTAGAAACCTTCCGGGGTACTATACAAAATAACTTCCCAAAGTTTCATGGCGATCCAATGAGTGGTTTGGTCAGGCATAAAGGACAAACAAACAGACATACATTCATTTTTATATATATAGAAGATATATATATACTAGCGGATGTGCCCGGCTTCGCCCGGGTTTTACCCGAGTGAATGTTTGTCTAACGAACATTTGTTAAAACAATTCTCTTTAAACTTATAAAACGTACTCGGCTTCGCCCGGGGTTTTACCCGAGTAAAGGTTTGTCTAGCGAACATTTGTTAAAACAATTCTCTAAAAACTTATTAAAAAATAAAAAAGATATATTTTGATAATTTGAAACTCGTAAATTTGAATCTCTCGATAAAGTGAACATTTTTTTCCCGGTCCCTGTGTACCTTGTCATCCTGAATTTTGTCTTTCCTAATTTTCTACATTAGAAAATCATAGTTTTATCTAGTGAACATTTTTTCCCGGTCCCTTGAGAAATACTCGATAAGTTGAATAAAATCAATATTAATTGGTTCCCTCGGTAATTGGAAGTTAAAGGAATAGTATCTTCGCCTTGGAATTGTATCATTATTCTTGTCGCAAATAAATTGCCGTGTCGTCCTGAGATAATCTTACTTTTGATAAATAATATTTAAGATAACAAACTTAGTGATAAGAAAACTTGTTATCATCGTCACAATGGGGGCGATGCTTGCGAGTTAAATCTACAAATCTGCAAATAACTCAAAGGATATTCAAGATATTCTGAAATTATTTTTCAAAAACCTTCCCGGTGATATACCTAATAATATCCCAAAATTTCACGGCGATTGGATGTATGGTTTTTGAATCTATAGAGTACAGACAGACAGACAGACATTCAATTTTATATATATAAGATAATATAAATGAGTTTTAAAAATTGTAAAAAAAAAAATGCATCGGCCGGGAATCGAACCCGGGCCACCCGCGTGGCAGGCGAGCATTCTACCACTGAACCACCGATGCTTAAAAAAATGGCCATATTTAGGTATTCATTCCATTCCGGATTGGTCCGCGTAAAAAAAAGTTCTTCAAATGAAAAAAAGAAATAGCCAAAAATACTAATCAAAATGCAGCCGAAAATTTTGCTCAGGTTTATAAAAAGCGACATGCAAAATTTGGTACCAATTGGTTCAGTAGTTTTTGAGTTTATTGCGAAACAGACAGACAGACAGAAATTGACTTTTATATATATATATATATATGGAGATTTACTCTTCATTGTTGGCTTTTTATCTTACATTCATTCTTCATTGTTCGCTTTTTATATTACATTCACTCTTCATTGTTGGCTTTTTATATTACATTCACTCTGTTGGCTTTTTATATTACATTTACACTTCATTGTTGGCTTTTTATCTTACATTCACTCATCATTGTTGGCTTTTTATATTATATTTACTCTTCATTGTTGGCTTTTTATCTTACATTCATTCTTCATTGTTGGCTTTTTATATTACATTTACTCTTCATTGTTGGCTTTTTATCTTACATTCACTCTTCATTGTAGGCTTTTTATCTTACATTCATTCTTCATTGTTGGCTTTTTATATTACATTCACTCTTCATTGTTGGCATTTTATCTTACATTCATTCTTCATTGTTGGCTTTTTATCTTACATTCACTCTTCATTGTTGGCTTTTTATATTACATTCACTCTTCATTGTTGGCATTTTATCTTACATTCATTCATCATTGTTGGCTTTTTATATTACATTCACTCTTTATTGTTGGCTTTTTATCTTACATTCACTCTGTTGGCTTTTTATATTACATTTACTCTTCATTGTTGGCTTTTTATCTTACATTCACTCTTCATTGTTGGCTTTTTATATTATATTTACTCTTCTTTGTTGGCTTTTTATCTTACATTCATTCTTCATTGTTGGCTTTTTATATTACATTTACTCTTCATTATTGGCTTTTTATCTTACATTCACTCTTCATTGTTGGCTTTTTATCTTACATTCATTCTTCATTGTTGGCTTTTTATATTACATTCACTCTTCATTGTTGGCTTTTTATCTTACATTCATTCTTCATTGTTGGCTTTTTATATTACATTCACTCTTCATTGTTGGCTTTTTATATTACATTCACTCTTCATTGTTGGCTTTTTATCTTACATTCATTCTTCATTGTTGGCTTTTTATATTATATATTACTCTTCATTTACTACTTCATCACTCTACATTTACTATTCATTGTTGACTTTTTATCTTACATTCACTCTTCATTGTTGGCTTTTTATATTACATTTATTTTTTTATTTTTTTATTGTTACAAAAGCACGAAGTCCAAAGGACTATTGTGCTGTGCTAGTATTATTTACATATATATGATTAATTATTTACACGATGGATTAGTATTGTTTTGTAAATTATTGTACAAATAGTTCTAAACTTAACAAAGTTCTCATAAGATAGAGTATATACACAAAGAGAATTTGGTAATGTTTCAAAGTATCTACATACAATTTGATTAGTCAGAGGGCAAGATAAAAGAAGATGCTCTGGTGATTCAACATCTAAGCGGCATTCACATGTTGGATCATTGATAGCATTCAGTTTGAATAGGAAACTTAAGAAGGGTCCTTTGCCAGTTAAGAATAAAGTAGTGAATTTATCAGAAGAAATGAAATTTGGGACAGCAATTGGAAAGAATTTCTTGAACAGTTCATTAGATTGAGAAAGATAAAACTTAAATTTTAGATCCAGATATAGTTTGTTTAATTCTTTTTGAAGGGGTTTTTTGAGTGTTCGATCTGTGAGGGAATTTGTCATATTATACTTTGTTTGTAATAATTCAAGATAATCGGACAGTAAAGGGGTTTCCGCTAGTATATGTGTGATGTAAGAAGATGAAGTCCTATAAGCATGAATGCATCTAATAAGAATTTGATATTGTATAGAATTCAACTTGGATCTTTTTGCTGCAGTGATAAAAGGAAACCAAATATTTGATGCATAGCTTATTGTAGAGCGTATCATAGCTTTATATAAGATCAATCTACGTCGAGTATCAATGCCCCAAGTACGTGCACATAATGAGAATAATATATTCTTAAGTTTCGTAGCTTTCATAATTATATTGTCAACATGTGTTCCAAAATTAATCTTATTCCTTTGTCTATGATTTTTAAAAATAACTCCCAAAATTTTAACAGTTTCTGATGGTTGAATTATTTTTCCATCAAAATTAATGGGCAATTTTTCATAGTTATGTAGATAGAGTATACCTGTTTTATTTGGACATAGTGAAAGTTTTACCTTTTCACACCAGGCTTTGATTTTTATTAAACATTTGGTAATATTATACTGAAGATCATAGATGTTTGAACTCCATACCACAAATGTCACATCGTCCGCGAAAGCAATTACTCTAGCAAAACTTTCGTTAAAAGATAAGTTGAAATCATTAAGTAATATATTCCAAAGAATAGGAGAAATAATACCACCCTGGGGACATCCCTTATTTATCTTTTTTATACACTTTACATTAGTATATTTAAACTCTACACTCCGGTCTTCAAAGTAAGAATTAATTATTTTATAAGTACCGCTGGAAAATTTGCCTTGTCCAATTGTTGGAGAATTGCCGGATGCCATGCGTTGTCGAAAGCTCCGCTGATGTCCACTGTTACTATTGCCGTATTTTCTGTTTCTCTTTTCAAAAGACTTAATTTAGTTATTTCTTGTAAAGCAGAGATTGTTGATTTTTCTTGTGTAAATCCATGTTGAGCAGGATGCATAACATTATTACTATTAATATGATTTAAAAGTTCAATATGAATTAGACTTTCAAAAATTTTACCTAAATTAGAAGACAATCTTATAGGGCGGTAGGCTTTCGGATCTTTATAATTTTCTTTATTAGTTTTTTTTATAATCATTACTGCTGACTTTCTCCAGGCCTCCGGATAATAATTAATTCCAATACAAGCATTGAACAATTTTGTTAACACAGGAGATATATGATGAACTGCCGTTTTGATCATCTGATTGCTTATATGATCTATTCCTGGAGCCTTGCCATTTTTAAGTTTTTTAATTATTGAACAGATTTGAATATTATCAAAATAAATGATTTTATAATTAGAAAAAGTATAACTCTTGTCTCTGATTAATTTATGATAGTTTGTGTCAGAAGATTGACAGTCATTCGGAAATAGAGAAGATAAAAGATTTTTCATTTCTGATTCGAGCACATCTTGAGATACATCTAGAATTGGTAAATCAAAAGACCTAGGAGAAATTTTTTGTTTAAAAGTTTTGTAAGTATTACCAAAAGGAGATGTATTTTCAACTTCCTCCAGGAATACCCTCCAGCTTACATTCTTGTTTTTTCAATAATATTCATATACTTATTTCGTATTTCTTTATACATTTTTCATCAACTAGCTGTCTATTAGACCGTTTACCCCGATAATATAGATTTCGAACATATTTAAAATGATTTTTAAAAAGTTCCAGTTCATCCGTCCACCAATTAAATGGATTATTATTTAAATATTTTGGTTTTAATCGTAGAGATGCATATGCAGCTTCAATTAATATGTCAGTTATGAGAGAAACTACACAGTTTATATCGTTTATATTTACTATTTTACCTAATTTCATCATTGCCTCATTTATCCTAGACACATTGATTGCCTGCTCATATTTTTGCCAATTGGCTCTTTTTTCTTGAAAATACCATGTAGAATTATTTTCATGTAATAAACTTTCTGTTTCCAGACTAATGTCGAATGAGATTGCGTGATGGTCTGTGATTTGCGAAAGATTTAACGTTTTCCATCCATTAACAAGTACATGAGCATGACTATTAGTAATAGTAAGATCTATTATACTTAATCCTCGACATGTTTTGTTTCGATTGTTATGTATGAGCATATTGTGAAAATCAATTATTGGTTGAAGTCTTCTACCGTTTTGATTAATAATATTATCAAACCACATCTGACTTCGAGCGTTAAAATCTCCAGCTAAAATCAATGGATTTGTGTTAAAACTTTTAATTAATTTATCAAGGAATTGAACATGACAGGTATCCATTTTATTAGGGTGTATATAAATATTTGAAAGAATAATTTGCCGTTTAGTAGTTTGTACTGATATAGTGGTTGCAAATGAATTTGAAAACTCTTTAATTAATTTACATGATAAGAAAGGGTTTGTAACGATTGTTGCGGTATATATTGGAACTCCCGGTATATTTGCATAATATATTTTTGAACGCATATTAAAGATTACTTCATTATTTATACTATATGGTTCTTGAACTATAATAATATATCATATTTTTCTTTAGAAATAAATTCCCTTATTTCATTATTAACCAAATTGCTTTTCCGCGTGTTTTGTTGTAGAATTTTTAATTTGAACATTGACCAAAAAAACAAGAATAAGTCTATTCTAATCCAAAGTAACAATATCATGATCTAAATCTGCATAACATGTTCTTTGTATCTCATATTTCATTTGTTGAAGGAACACAGGACATAATTTGTCATTGGAACGATGATTATTGCTATTCCTATATTTAGGATGTGTAGAGCAATTTATGCACTTGGGCAAGGATTGACAGTTAACATGTTGGTCATTGTCTCCGCAATTTTTACATTTTATGATGTTACATGAATTTTTACTATGACCATAACTAAAACAGTTTTGACATTGACGTACAAGCACCTTATCCTTCATATATGTAACCTGTATGTCTGTATATATACGTTGTAATTTCTTCATAATTTGGTATGTTGCCGGGGAAATGCGGAGAACAACATCCTGTACATCAGTATTTGATCTCATAGCGAACAGAACCTTTATCTTCTTCTCTCGACCTTCTAACTCTGGGTTCATATTGCATAAAATCGAAGGCAATTCCTTAATATCTGTAGATTTAGTAATTGACTTAAGAACAATTGTTGGATCTAGTGGTTTTGGTGCATAAATTAATGCTTTTTGATTTACCTCATCAATCTTTTTAAACTCTTCAATCAATGTATTCAAATTTTCACCTGAATCAACTTTAAGTATTACGCCAGATTTTGATTTTATTATTTTATTTATTTTGACTTTAGATCTATCATTTCTCATCTTTTTAATACCATTATTTACTTCGCCTAATACTTCAGCCGGGGAAACATTTAACTTGGATTTAAATATTATAGTTTTATCTGTTACGTTTTGATTTTGCATAACTATTTTATCGTCTTCACTAGTAACTTTCGTAGCTTGAGCATATGACCTATTATAAAATTGACTTGAAGGAGATATTTTCTTTATTGATTCGTCCAGATTTCCAAGTCTATCACAGATAGAGCCATTGATTACAGCGATATCTCCCATTGTATCCATCAATATATTCAATTGCTTTAACAAACCCTGTACAATTGTAAGATCATTTTGATTTATGCTTTTATTTGTAGATGAGTACTTTGATTTTAATGTGTCAGCAATTTGTTCCGAGATGATCTTATGCTGAATCCTACATTCCTCAGTACGTTTTTCAATTTTATCGACCATATTGTTCTAACAAGCGGCAAACGGTCGCGCCGCGCCGTCTGCTGATATGCAAATCAGCTGTATATAAAATGTTTAAGTATACTTAAGAGTTAGTTATTATATATATAATAATATAAGTAAGGTATAAAAGATTTTAAATTTCAAAAACAACTCTAAAAACAAATTTGAAATAATATTTACCGGAATTCGCGGAGCGCTGCAAAAACACGTCCGCCCGACGATAAATATGCAAATAATTTTTATATTACATTCACTCTTCGTTGTTGGCTTTTTATCTTACATTCATTCTTGGGCACATACTGGATGAAGACGGTATTCGACCAGATCCAGCGAAAATCGAAGCAGTGGCGAGGATGCCTGCTCCGACCGATGTTCATGGCGTAAGAAGATTTCTTGGCTTGGTGAACCATCTGGGACGCTTTGTGGAAAATTTATCTGAAATTGTGGCTCCACTGAACCAGTTGTTGGTGAAAGGTCAAGACTTCGTTTGGGATTGCAGCCAGGAGCGAGCATTCCGAAAGTTGAAAGAATTGCTCACGACTCAACCCATCTTGGCAGCATACGACGTCAGGAAACCAACTATGGTGTCATCCGACGCATCTTCATACGGCTTGGGAGCGGTACTGAAGCAAGAAGGTAAGAATGGAATCTGGCGACCTGTTGCTTATTCTTCTAGAACTATGACACCTACCGAAAAACGATATGCTCAGATCGAGAAAGAGGCTCTCGCAATTACATGGGCCTGCGAACGTTTTCAAGATTTCCTGCTTGGAAAGCGTTTCCGAATTGAGACCGACCATAAGCCTCTCATTCCTCTATTTTCGACGAAAGAATTGAGTTCGCTGACCCCAAGACTGCAACGTTTCCGAATGCGTATGATGAGGTTTGGATTCGAAATAGTGCATATCCCTGGAAAGGAGCTGCTCGACGCCGATGCATTATCCAGACAACCACTTCTTACAACCGAGGGAGGTGAAAACGAACGGCAAACCTCAGCGCATATAAATGCAGTTCTCTCGAGTATAACCGACAAAGACGAGATGTTGACGAAGATATTTGAAGCTCAACAAGAAGATACGACCCTGAAAGCAGTAGTCAACTACCTTGAGAAAGGCTGGCCAGATAAGAAGAAAATGTCACAGGCTCTGCTCTCTTATTGGCATGTCAAGGATGAACTCGGCGTTCAAAATGGACTACTGATGCGTAGCTGTCGTCTTGTTATTCCAGCAAGTATGAAACTGGAGATCCTAGATAAGTTGCACGCTGGGCACTTCGGGATTACAAAAACAAGACTTCGCGCACGTGAGACGGTATGGTGGCCTGGAATTTCGGAAGAGATCGCGGAAACGGTCAGAAAGTGCAGTGTCTGTATCCAGGAAGCCGTCTCAAAACATGAACCTTTGATACCAACCAACTTTCCTACACGACCGTGGCAAAAGATTGGAATGGATTTGTTCAAGTTCGAGAATAAGTGGTATCTAGTCGTAAATGACTATTATTCTCGATATCCTGAAATGGTTCAGCTGGATCGGCTCACAGCCAGTGTGGTGGTGCGTAGTTGCAAATCCATATTTGCCCGACATGGAGTACCAGAAACTGTTGTAAGCGATAATGGGACGCAATTTGGAGCTGCTCGTGAATTTGCAAATTTCGCAAGGCAGTACGGATTCACACATGTCACTTCAAGTCCTCGATTCCCGCAGAGCAATGGGATGGCAGAAGCAGGTGTGAAAATTGCTAAGTTGATCCTCAAGAAAAATCAAGACCCATCGCTTGGACTCCTGGAGTATCGATCGACCCCTTTGGAGAACGGTTACAGCCCTGCTGAGCTTCTCATGGGACGTAAACTCCGAACGACCTTGCCAATTGCACCAGAGAATCTTAATCCAAAGTTGGTGGACTCTCAGGCCCTGAAAAGAAAGGAGGGGAGAAGGAGAAAGGATATGAAATCCAGATATGATCGACGCTGCGGAGCTACGGACATGGAGGAGCTATCCGAAGGTGACACTGTTTGGATTACAGATATGCGAACCTGGGGGATTGTAAAGAAGAAAGCATCGACACCAAGGTCGTATATGGTTGATACTCCAGTTGGGACTTTACGTCGAAACAGGTTCCATCTACGAAAAGGAGTTACAGTGCAATATCCAGCCGACCCATCGACGCCGACCTTTTCGGGGGAGGAACTGGTTGAAAATGAAAACACCCCAGTTGTGGATTATCCCTCTAACGACTCAGAAGACGGCCAGATAAGAACCCGGAGTGGACGAATTGTTAAACCTGTGGATCGCCTTCATTATTAATTATATTATGCATTTAAAGTTTGTAATGTATATATATATTTCAAGTCTTAAAAAGGGGGATGTGCTGAGAACATGTAAGAAAGCATCTACGTATGTTTTCCCACGTGACGCAGCGGAGCGTGACCTCGGCTGCACGGGTGAGTCAATTGTTGTTTTTAATTCGGTTAGATGGACGTTAAAACACATTGAATTCGATGATGAATATGATTTGCTTTTCGGAAGGTTTCGATGGGACCACGCAAGAGGAATGGATTCCTGACATCCGAAAAGTAAAAATCACCATGCTACCTCGAGAAAATGTAGACAGCAAGAAAAAAATAGTTTTCTTCCATCAACCGAAGACAGAGATGTCGCTAATAATAAATCCAGAAAATCGACCAATGGCTCATAATCAGAATTCGCCAATAGCTGTTCAGCCGAATCGACAAATTTTTTCAAATAACGCAAATATCCAAGTTCTTAAAGATATATTAAACCTATTCAAGGATATCAGCAAAACTAAATCCAATATGAATACAGAAAGGGGAACTGATCAAATGGTTATTTATAAACTACCAGAGAAAACTAAGAAAACGGATTTCATAAACTATCATAAAAAAGAGGTTGAAGGCCTTAAACAAGCAGTTTACGAAAACATCCAACCTTTTTACAAGCAACTTCAAGCACCAAGCCAACGTCTGGATGAATCCAGAATACTATCCGAATTGGAATATACTAATCCAAAACCTTTCAAGAAAGTGTATCACAAATTATATCCTAAAAATAACCATAAAAAGGATCTGAACAAATTATATTATACGAATGAAAATACTAAGTATAAACCAAATAGGCGCCTTGAATATGGAGTATCAACTTATTCTTTTTTACAGTACATGTGCAGTAAATACAATCGCCCTCCAGCTATCTGCCAGCAATTAAAATCGTCAATACATAGCGAACATACCGATGTTTCCCCAATGATGGCGATAGTTATCCTTTTACTATCCCTTATTCTGATAGTTCTTCTGGTAGGACTGATCTTCCTAATGCAAAATAAGAAAAACGAGGGGAAAAAAGCGAAAGAACTTCGGTTCAAGATTAAAAACCTTGAACGTTCAGATGATGATAGTAGTTCAGAATGTCTCAAGAAAACCTTGATACCAGTTAATACAGGACATAATCTACAGTATGCTGTTGAATATGAGGATCAAGGATTTAGTAAAAAGGATCTTGATGCGCCTCAAGCGGCTAAGATGAAGAAATGGAATCTGGAAATCAAGAAAAGTTTTGCAATCATCAAAGCATCCAAATATAGATTCAGACCTCTTCACAAGAGATTATAAAGGACGCCGAAGAATTTCGTGACCATTTCCAAATTTTCCAATCCCCGAAGCCATAGGATCATATGTACATAAAATATTTCTCTTTACAGTACCATTCAAATAATTTATTTATTCCCCTATAATAAAAATTATATTATATATATTTGGTTAATATTATCATATTTACTTTATTTCCGCAACATACATCACACAAGGGCAATTTCTAAAAAGATCCTGGGGAAGAGGTCATGTCTCAGTGTAGCAGACAATCTGTACCAATTACAAATTCCTTCTTCACTCGAGTAATGAAATGAAGCATTCATATAGATCACACACACACATGTGATTCTCCGTGATATAGGTATAATTTAGGAATATATGACTTTTCCTATTTCCATCCTTCCACCATAAAGAAATAAAAGCTGGATAGGCGTTATATCATATTTTAAATGACGCTACTTCATGTTTTAAATAGCTATTATATTGTACTTTAGTTTCTAGGTTTTATATGGGTTTATTCCCATAATATCTCATAGAGAACCATCCCCAGATATTCAATGCTTCAAAGCTATAACTGAATTAAGCGATGTGGACATAAAGAAAATACGAATTTTTAAATAATTTCAGAATTATCATCATGTACTTATTTCCTGCTATAAGGCTCTTTCAATTTAGCTGTTTGTTTTTTATTCCTGACCAAGCTAGAGGATCAGAGATTCTTTGCTTTAAATTCGATTCGGTTCTTTATATCTTATCAATATTAAATTATATTATTATCAAAAGCTCCCCAAAATTCCAGTCTAAATCATTCTAAAATGAAAATGAAATTAAGCACTTTTTCTGAGACAATAAAGTGATTATTAAAATTATTTATTACCCTTTTGGTATTTAGGTCTTAATCAATATCTTAAATAAAATTGAACTGGGGACTTGATAATATAAATCTTGAATCCTATTTGGTCTCTCTCTCTCTCTCTTAGATACGATAAAATTGATATGCAATCGGTTATTATACATGACAAATGGCCCGTTCAATGAACGGGTCTTGAATGACACCCCCATTTCAGCTTTATTAGAGGTAACCGTAATGAAGCCAAAAAAGGCTGATCATTTTTAAAAATTATGTGAAATTTTCCAAAAAATAAATGAAAAAATCTTGTTGAAGACACCGAAGACGAATCAAGTGAATTTACCCTTTCAATAAATGAAGTTAAAACTCGACATGGACATGATTAGTTGGAAAAGGTTACTTTCAAAGGAAATAAAACAGTTGATTTGAGATTGGGTACTGGAGCCCGCTGCTTTCAATATCTCTAAAATACTTAAAGATCAACTTGAATTACACCAAATTTCTAAAACCTGTTCAATAGAATTTAAACAATTCTCATATAAATGGTCATTTATTCACCAACCCTCTAATCCTTTACACCCTGGGTCCAATGGTTAAGCAGAAAGTGTTGTTTAAACAGAAAACAAAATCTTCTAAAATGTGAAAGAATGAAATATGATATTCAAAAATAAAACCATCTAAACAACACAAGTGGAGTATTAGGTTCACCTGTGCAACGAATTGGCAGTCACAGAACCAGAAACTTATTGCCAATCAGAGAAGAACTTTCGGAACCATCTTTGCTGAAGAAAACTAGTAGAATTCTCTCTTAGGGACGCTCGTTTAAGACAAAAATCTTATGGTGATATGCATTCTATTCACATCATCATATTCACATAGCAACTCTCTGAAAATAAATCTGTTTTCTTTAAAGAGCGAGGACTCCGGTAACTGTAGTCAAACAATTAAGCCCTAGATCATATGCAGTGAGATTTCAAGATAGAATTTTACGATGTAATCAGCCCTTTTGGGACCTGTTCAGGGTGGGCCAGAAGTTCAAACTTCGTCCATTAGCTATCATAATGAAACATAAACACTGGCATTCGTCCATTTGAAAGAGAGTACGCATCACCCCGACCTATGCCGATTCCACTGGACAGGACTGACACCCTTCTATGGAGCCCATCACAGACTTTACCCACTACTGACCACAAAGTAAGGAAAGACGCCTCATTAAATTACTCTCTCGGTTGAACCTTTGAGAAAAAGATGTAAATATAAAAGTACTTATTCTCTAAAGTCAATAATAAGAGGGCTATCCAATAAATAAGTTTCCCTATTTTTTTCTGCAAACGAAACGTTGTAAAAATTAGTTAGTATGGAATAAATGGTCACTAGAATGCGTTGGAAGCTGGTGACCTTCAAAATCACGCTACTCGTACGCGCAAATCCGTAGCGCTTCAGTTTCCATGGAGCTACCATTGGTGAACGTGTCCACTTGCGAACTCCGTTCTGTAATTCGTTTTTTCACGGCGAAAAATGAAACTGCGGTCAATATTCATCGCAATTTAGTGCCAGTGTATGGTGAAGAATGTATGAGCATCCAAATGGTTCGCCGATGCAAAAACACGTCCGCCCGACGATAAATATGCAAATAATTTTTATTTTACATTCACTCTTCATTGTTGGCTTTTTATATCATATAGAAAATCATAGTTTTATATAGTGAACATTTTTTCCCGTGTCACATTGCCGTGTCATCCTGAGATAACCTTACTTTTGATAAATAATATTTAAGATAACAAACTTAGTGATAAGAAAACTTGTTATCATCGTCACAATGGGAGCGCTGCTTGCGAGTTAAATCTACAAATCTGCAAGTAACTCTAAGGATATTCAAGATATTCATGAAATTATTTTTCAAAAGCCTTCCCGGTGATATACCTAATAATATCCCAAAATTTCACGGCGATTGGATGTATGGTTTTTGAATCTATAAAGTACAAAAAAAAACAAACAGACATTCAATTTTATATATATAGATTATTACCCGAGTGAATGTTTGTCTAACGAACATTTGTTAAAACAATTCTCTTTAAACTTATAAAACATACTCGGCTTCGCCCGGGGTTTTACCCGAGTAAAGGTTTGTCTAGCGAACATTTGTTAAAACAATTCTCTAAAAACTTATTAAAAAATAAAAAAGATATATTTTGATAATTTGAAACTCGTAAATTTGAATCTCTCGATAAAGTGAACATTTTTTCCCGGTCCCTGTGTGCCTTGTCATCCTGAATTTTGTCTTTCCTAATTTTCTACATTAGAAAATCATAGTTTTATCTAGTGAACATTTTTTCCCGGTCCCTTGAGAAATACTCGATAAGTTGAATAAAATCAATATTAATTGGTTCCCTCGGTAATTGGAAGTTAAAGGAATAGTATCTTCGCCTTGGAATTGTATCATTATTCTTGTCGCAAATAAATTGCCGTGTCATCCTGAGATAATCTTACTTTTGATAAAAATTATTTAAGATAACAAACTTAGTGATAAGAAAACTTGTTATCATCGTCACAATGGGGGCGCTGCTTGCGAGTTAAATCTACAAATCTGCAAATAACTCTAAGGATATTCAAGATATTCATGAAATTATTTTTCAAAAACCTACCCGGTGATATACCTAATAATATCCCAAAAATTCACGGCGATTAGATGTATGGTTTTTGAATCTATAGAGTACAGACAGACAGACATTCAATTTTATATATATAAGATAATATAAATGAGTTTTAAAAATTGTAAAAAAAAAATGCATCGGCCGGGAATCGAACCCGGGCCGCCCGCGTTGCAGGCGAGCATTCTACCACTGAACCACCGATGCTTTAAAAAATGGCCATATTTAGGTATTCATTCCATTCCGGATTAGTCCGCGTAAAAAAAAGTTCTTCAAATGAAAAAAAGAAATAGCCAAAAATACTAATCAAAATGCAGCCGAAAATTTTCCTCAGGTTTATAAAAAGCGACATGCAAAATTTGGTACCAATTGGTTCAGTAGTTTTTGAGTTTATCGCGAAACAGACAGACAGACAGAAATTGAATTTTATATATATAATATATATATTGTAGCGTAGAAATCAAGCCTTGAAATATCCTAAGATGTAAAAGTATTTATTGATGACGTCACAGCGACGAGTCGACAATTATTAACAGGTCAGCCCAAAACTATTTACAGCTAGGGAATCTTAAGCAAGCAAGCAAAGAAATATTTTAAAGATGATTTCTCAAATACAGATTAATATATATTTTTATAATCTGTTGAATATATTTTCATTGAATAATATTAAATTAAATAATAAAATATTTCTTCGCCACATAGCCTCCTCCTATAAAGAGCATCGACCTGATGCTCAGAAGGAGACTTACGTCGTCAGTCTCAATAACTACATAGTACTAGGGCCAGGGATATTTTCAGGTGACTGTGGTGGATGTCTTCTTTCAGTTGAGATAACTTCTTCCTGAGGGCTTGGCAGGTCTATATTTACGTCAATGTAGTTTTTTCTTATTTATACTGTGGTCGGCAAGGTAAGATTTCTTAACTTTGCGGCCTCACCTCCAATATGGTCTATCATCTAATTTTCATGGCGGGGCGACCAGCTAGATCTTCTAGCAGGTGAGAAATTTTGTCTGTTTCGACCGGTATATGGGGTAGGGATTCGGTAGCGACTGAAATTTTTCCTCGATGATTCATCGTTGGGTTCCTGAGATTCGGTTTGAGAGTTGTAGAATTCCATTGCGTCTTGCTTTCTTTGGAAATATTTATTTCTCCTTTCCTCATTGTGTCTCTTCCTGTCGCGGCAATAGCGGACGACGTGACCTGGGCGTCCGCAGTAGAAACAGATTGGCTTTCCCTCAGTTGTCCGCCATTCATTGGTGTCACATCTTCCTTGCTTTCGGTAATGAGGTTCAGAATGCGGTCGTATCGTTTGGGCCTTGTATCTAGGCCTGGATGCTTGAGGGGGACTTATTGTAGGTTTTGATCTAGGTGCCAAGGTCTTTACAATCTCTTCCCTCACTAAATCTTCAATGACAGCGATTTTAGGCTCCTCTTGAGGAGAGTCCAATGCTTGCTTTATCTCTTCACGAACAATTTTTCGGATCAGCGATGACAGATCTTCTCCGTCATCCTGGTCACAGAGAGAGGCTACATTTGGTAGGCGCTCGTACTTGGTTGGGGTAACTCGCCTACAGCGGAGCGTTTCGACACGGCGACATTCTGTAATGAATTGCTCGGTGCTCTGTACATCCCTCGGTAGGAGTGCTTGATAAAGCTCCTCAGCTATCCCCTTCATGAGGTGGGAGATTTTATCTTCCTCGCTCATTTGAGGATCAACCTCTTTGCACAAGCACAGGACATCCTGGATGTAACATTCGGTACTTTCCCCTTTTAATTGTGCCCGTGTTTTAAGTTTCTTCTCCGCTTGCAATTTTGAATTTTCTTTTTTTTTTTCCGAACACATTCTCTAATTGAGATGTGAATTCCTTCCAAGTCTTTATGCTTTCTTCGTTGTTCTCAAACCATTTGAGAGCAGTTCCAGACAGATAAAAATAAACTTTAGTAAGACAAAGGGTTTCGTCCCAATGGTTGTACCTTGCCACACGTGCATACCCTTTTAACCATTTTTGGAGATCTTCACCATCCTCCCCGGAGAAAATGGAAGGGTTCCTTGGCAGATGTTGAACAACGTAGTTGCTTACCTGAGTACCTTCTTTCTTTACATTCATAGAAGTTTCTTCTGGTTCAACAGAATCAATTTTTCTTTTATTTCTTAATGGGTATCGGTCCAGTCTCTCCACCAGTTGTAGCGTAGAAATCAAGCCTTGAAATATCCTAAGATGTAAAAGTATTTATTGATGACGTCACAGCGACAAGTCGACAATTATTAACAAGTCCGCCCAAAACTATTTACAGCTAGGGAAACTTAAGCAAGCAAGCAAAGAAATATTTTAAAGATGATTTCACAAATACAGATTAATATATATTTTTATAATCTGTTGAATATATTTTCATTGAATAATATTAAATTAAATAATAAAATATTTCTTCGCCACAATATATATAGAGATTTACTCTTCATTGTTGGCTTTTTATCTTACATTCATTCTTCATTGTTGGCTTTTTATATTACATTCACTCTTCATTGTTGGCTTTTTATCTTACATTCACTCTGTTGGCTTTTTATATTACATTTACTCTTCATTGTTGGCTTTTTATTTTACATTCACTCTTCATTGTTGGCTTTTTATATTATATTTACTCTTCATTCTTGGCTTTTTATCTTACATTCATTCTTCATTGTTGGCTTTTTATATTACATTTACTCTTCATTGTTGGCTTTTTATCTTACATTCACTCTTCATTGTTGGCTTTTTATCTTAAATTCATTCTTCATTGTTGGCTTTTTCTATTACATTCACTCTTCATTGTTGGCTTTTTATCTTGCATTCATTCTTCATTGCTGGCTTTTTATATTACATTCACTCTTTATTGTTGGCTTTTTATCTTACATTCACTCTGTTGGCTTTTTATATTACATTTACTCTTCATTGTTGGCTTTTTATCTTACATTCACCCTTCATTGTTGGCTTTTTATCTTACATTCATTCTTCATTGTTGGCTTTTTATATAACATTCACTCTTCATTGTTGGTTTTTTATCTTACATTCACTCTTCATTGTTGGCTTTTTATCTTAAATTCATTCTTCATTGTTGGCTTTTATATTACATTCACTCTTCATTGTTGGCTTTTTATCTTACATTCATTCTTCATTGTTGGCTTTTTATATTACATTCACTCTTCATTGTTGGCTTTTTATCTTACATTCACTCTGTTGGCTTTTTATATTACATTTACTCTTCATTGTTGGCTTTTTATCTTACATTCACTCTTCATTGTTGGCTTTTTATATTATATTTACTCTTCATTGTTGGCTTTTTATCTTACATTCATTCTTCATTGTTGGCTTTTTATATTATATTTACTCTTCATTGTTGGCTTTTTATCTTACATTCATTCTTCATTGTTGGCTTTTTATATTACATTTACTCTTCATTGTTGGCTTTTTATCTTACATTCACTCTTCATTGTTGGCTTTTTATCTTACATTCATTCTTCATTGTTGGCTTTTTATATTACATTCACTCTTCATTGTTGGCTTTTTATCTTACATTCATTCTTTATTGTTGGCTTTTTATATTACATTCACTCTTCATTGTTGGCTTTTTATATCATATAGAAAATCATAGTTTTATCTAGTGAACATTTTCTCCCGTGTCACATTGCCGTTTCATCCTGAGATAATCTTACTTTTGATAAATAATATTTGAGATAACAAACTTAGTGATAAGAAAACTTGTTATCATCGTCACAATGGGGGCGCTGCTTGCGAGTTAAATCTACAAATCTGCAAGTAACTCTAAGGATATTCAAGATATTTATGAAATTATTTTTCAAAAACCTTCCCGGTGATATACCTAATAATATCCCAAAATTTCACGGTGATTGGATGTATGGTTTTTGAATCTATAGAGTACAAACAAACAAACAAACAGACATTCAATTTTATATATATAGATTATATTTCATCGATTCAAATACTCTGTTAAATCGACCGCCAGAGGTCACGCTTCCCCTATAAAAACTCATTGTTGTTGTTTCCCGTTGGCCGGCTCAAACTTGTTTACATAATGTAAAAAGGTTTGAGCTGGCCACTGGGAAACAACAATATTTTAATATAACATATATATATTCCAATATATACTTATGTCCCCATATGTAATGTAGCTATAGTATAATAAACAAAATTCATCTGGCCAGATTGGCCATGATGTATTACCAAAACGACATAATAAAATTTGATTTGAGCGACAGCGGGCGCCTGACAGGAAAAAGGTCCGAAAAACATGGGGTACCAAGTGTGCCTCTTCTTGCTCAAACATAGAGCAGTCCCTCTGAGACACGATGATTGACAGACCCCCCTGGACAGACCTGTCTTGATCGGCGACGGCTTCACACCCTCTCGCCTTTTCTAAGGTGCCATCCAACATGCTTTATTCTTTTGTGTAATTCAATTCACGTCTGAAATCACTTTGTACATTGAGACCACAACGACTGCATCGAATCAACCACACCACAATCATCTTACAGAATTAAAATCCATTCTAACACATATATGTTATATTGTTGCAAATGTCGACGTATGGAAAAGCTAGCAGTCGTGTACGTGAGGCGAGTGTTGATGTTCTTCCCACATGCGGACAACAAGAAGCAGAGGCAGGGCTAGATGTTAGCACAGAGAGTGATCGGGGACAGCCCACGGGACAGAGGTAGAGGCCATTACACAAACTTGAATGCTTATCAACGAGACAGGGAGAGCGAGAGACTCCCCCTAGAACCATCTGCTGACCCCCTGCCAAAACCTGTCCTGTTTACAGGGGTCGTCTATATAAATCCCTGGGGGCCTCACATGGGTTGAGCGTTGCCTTTTTCCTCCCCTCTGTCCCTGCCACCAGCTGACCGCTCTCTCTCTGGATCTTTATTTTGATGTCAACATTTTTAGTTTTACATACAAATAAGGGATTTAAATACAAATAGTTTATATACAAAATATGAGGTGGTAGCAAATAGAAACGGTGTACATTTTAAAAGAAGGGTAGGATATTTTAAGGTATCGGCTCTAAAGAATTGGAAGATATGTGACATACTAGCCGAATGACCCGGGCAACGCCCGGGGTTTACCCGATTAAATGCTTTTATTCAAATACTATTTGTTACAATTATAAATTGGCGCCGTTGATGTCATTCTTGTATCTATATATATAAAAATGAATGTATGTGTGTGTGTGTCCTTTATGCCTGACCAAACCACTCATTGGAACGCCATGGAACTTTGGGAAGTTATTTAGTATAGTACTGGGAAGGTTTCTGAAAAATAATTTCTTGAATATCTTGAATATCCTTAGAGTTATTTGCAGATTTGTATATTTAACTGGCAAGCAGCGCCACCATTGCGACGATGATAACAAGTTTTTTTATTTAAAAGTTTTATTATCCCTAAATTTATTATCTTAAAGATTATTATCTTAAAGATTATTTATCAAAAGTAAGATTATATCAGGATGACACGACAATTTATTTAAGATAAGAATAATGATACAATTCCAAGGCAAAGATACTATTTCTTTAACTTCCAATTACCGAGGGAACCAATTAATATTGATTTTATTCAACTCATCGAGTATTTTTCAAGGGACCGGGAAAAAATGTTCACTAGATAAAACGATGATTTTGTCATGTAGAAAATTAGGAAAGACAAAATTCAGGATGACACGGCACACAGGGACCGGGAAAAAATGTTCACTTTATCGAGAGATTCAAATTTAGGAGTTTCAAATTATCAAAATATATCTATTATTTTTTATAAGTTTATAGAGAATTGTTTTAACAAATGTTCGTTAGACAAACCTTTACTCGGGTAAAACCCGGGCGATCCGCTAGTAATATATAAATGAGTTTTAAAAATTGTAAAAAAAAAAATTGCATCGGCCGGGAATCGAACCCGGACCGCCCGCGTGGCAGGCGAGCATTCTAACACTGAACCACCGATGGTTATGAGAAATGGCCATATTTGGGTGTTTATTCCATTCACAAAAGCAAACGGTGACAGAATTGATTAAGAAAGGGCAATGCCCGGGTTTTACCCAATTAAATGCTTTTATTCAAATATTTTCGTTACAATTATAAATTGGCGCCGTGGATGTCATTCTTGTGAAACGTCCCGCTCCAAACTTTGTGTCTGAGAATCGATATTTTCATAAAGACATTATCTGGCTTTGTCTTCTGCTCGAATGAATGTTTTTCTGTTATAATTTTGTTCCTGCATACTAAAAATGAACTGGCTTCACCCGTAGTCTCTGCTTTTTGAAATTTTTCCGGATATAATTTGTATCTGATAATCAAATATGATACAGCAATATTGTCATCATCATTTTCTGAATAAAAAATAATTACTTTTTTCCCAGAACCTGTCAATTTATTTTTCTTGACTAAAAATCCAAAAAAAATCTTTTCTAGATTTTTCTCTATGTCCTGTTAAAACACATTTTACATGTCCATTAGGTCAGCTGATATTACCTCCCATCTTCACCGCTAGAAGCGCTGCTTGCGAGCGAAAGGGCAAATTTGCCACGCAATTTGCAAATAACTTGCATACATACTTGTATACTTGTGTACATAGACCATAAATCTGTACATAGACAGGAAAAGCACATATATTTTAATAATATGAATGAGTTTTAAAATTGTAAAGAAAAAAAAATCATCGGCCGGGAATCGAACCCGGGACGCCCGCGTGGCAGGCGAGCATTCTACCACTGAACCAAAAGCAAACGGTGACAGAATTAAGAAAGAATTGTGCATGATGCTGATAACTGTATATATTGATACTGAAAGCGTCATTTTTATACAGTTTAAAATATACTATAGAATGTGCCACCGGTGATGGTGGTTTGTTTGGGGTATATGAAATAACATGAATGATGACCTAACAAACCTATTATAAAATCAAAAGAAATAATTTGGGCACAAATTAGTTTAAAATATTATAAATATCTATATATATATGAATGAATGTTTGTATGTTTGTTTGTATGTCCGGTATACAAATTCGCAGTAGTTCACTAATTCAAACCAAAATTTCCATACATAGGTAAAAAAATACGGGGAAGACGATAGGCTATTTAAAAATATACACTGCGTGACATTGAAAATGGAACACCAAGAAATAGTGGCCAGAAAGTGATGAAACTGGGCAGACAGAGAGAGACAGGGACGAACAATAAGTGATCTTTATTTCAAAATGATAGTCATAATACAGAGCGAGAACGGCGTCGGCTTAGTAGCAAGTAGGACCACCGCGGACGGCGATGCACGCAGCAACACGTCTAGGTAGAGAGTCAATCAGAGTACGGATGGCGTCCTGAGGGATGGCTCTCCATTCCCTCTCAACCATTTGCCACAGTTCGTCTTCTGAACGCGGCTGTGGCAAGGCATGCAAACGTCGTCCAATGATGTCCCAGACGTGCTCGATTGGTGAGAGATCAGGAGAGTACGGTGGCTAGGGAAGCATCTGTACATCTTGCAGAGCTTGTTGGCTAATGCGAGCAGTGTGCGGTCGGGCGTTATCCTGCTGATAAAGGGCATTGGGTACCCCCTGAAGGTAGGGGAGTGTCACCGGTCGCAGCATATCATCAACGTATCGTTGGGCCGTCATAGTGCCCTGAATACGAAGTAAAGGTGACCTGGAATCATACGCGATTGCGCCCCAAACCATGATTCCACGTTGTCGCACGGTGGGGCGTTCCACAATTGCTGCCGGATTGAACCTTTCTCCACGTCGACGCCACACGCGTACACGGCGACTATCACTGGACAAGCAGAAACGCGACTCATCTGAGAACACGACCCTGTGCCATTCCGTCAACCACGTCGATCTAGCCCGGCACCATTCCAAACGTTGGCGCCTATTCGGTGGGGTCAATGGCAGTCTTTTTAGCGGACGGCATGAGTGCAAGCCATTAGCAACCAATCGACGGGAAATGGTTCTGGTCGAGATGGAATGATCTAGGGTGTCTTGCACATGTTGCAGGATGGCGGTACAAGTGGCTTGTGGGGCCGCCACTGCTTGTCGAAGGATACGCCGATCCACACGTGCTGACGTCACTCTGGTTGCACCGACATTCCTATAAATTGCCACATTTCCTTGTTCCAACCATCTTCTCCACAGTCGGTGCACCGTGGACGCACCAAGATGTGTATCAGCTGCGATTTGACGTATGGACCAACCTGCCCTTTTCAGTCCGATCACCATGCCCCTCGCAAAAGCGTCTGTCTGCTTGAACTGCCTCCGTTTACGATGACCTGGCATTCTCTGTTATTACACGTGTCTTTTGACACAAGAACAAAATTTCTACAATGATTTTCCTTGAAGAAATAACGACACGAATACTGTCCTTTCTGCAAGTTCCTTCCTTTATATCTTACTCCATGTGCGCACGAGAGCTGCGCATTTTACATCATTTGCATAACTCGGTTAGGCGCGTCTACCCTGAAATTTGCATATTTTTCTGGCCACTATTTCTTGGTGTTCCATTTTCAATGTCACGCAGTGTATATAAATCAATTATTAAAACTATATATTCAAATTATTCTACTTAGCTCGCGAGCAGCGCCTCTAGCGGTGAAGATGGGAGGTAATATCAGCTGACCTAATGTACATGTAAAGTTTGGAGCGGGACGTTTCACAAGAGTGACATCCACGGCGCCAATTTATAATTGTAATGAATAGGGTTCGAATAAAACATTTAATCGGGTAAACCCGGGCGTTGCCCGGGTCATTCGTCTAGTATTATATAAATATATAATTTAACGAATATAAGTATCATTATTTTCATAATATTCTGTGTGTTCCGGAATATTATTATCAATAATATTCGTTGGGCAAACTTCCACTCGGATAAAACCCGGGCGAAGCCGGGTACACATCCGCTAGTAGGAGTATAAAATAGGACAATAATATAATGATGACGTCTCAATAAGATATAGAATATAGTGAAAGAAAAAATACATAAGAATAAATGATAAAATTGAGAAAATATGCAAAATAAAATTAGAAATGCCGTAAAATAATTTACATATAGAAAAAAAATTGAGAACCTATTAAATGAAAAAATAACTAAAAGAAAATCATAAAGCTATTAAGTTGAACTAAGATCATAAGTTGATGCAGAGGGTTGATGAGGGTATATGGAATGTCTGAGTATGTTCCTTCAAAGAAATAGCTTAATGAGTTCTGCAATGCAGTACGAACTTGTGTTAGTGAGGTACTGTTTTCATTAACAGAACGTTCAAGATGTTCCGTTTGCCTCATCAGTTCAGACTAGTAGCTCCCTCCTATATAAGTAGGTCGAGGAATGTGGAAAGAGAGAGGTGAACGCAAGAGATGTACTGCTGCCAGTGATGATGGTACCCGGCTTGTATGATAAAAAAATGATAAAATGATTTTTAAAATGATAAACCAGGTAATAAAAAGAAATAAAAAATATAGCTGGGTGTGTGTGTATCCTGAGCTCACTATTGGGAACGATATAGCGAGGAAGGATGTTTCCAGATAGATAAAAAAAAAATTATGGCGAGCAAGAATCTCTTGAGGGGAATATATGAAATTGGGGAATGAAGAAAGGGAAGGTAGCTGCAAGGGTTGTTCTGTTGCCAATGACGATTTCACCCGACTTGAATGTTAATTTAAAAAAATGATGATTGGTAATGATGAGCTGGGTGATAAGAAAAATAATCTAGCTGGGTATCCTGAACTCACTATTGGGAATGATATAGCGAGAAGGGATTTCTCAGTTGGATTAATCAATGAAAAAAAATGTTTGGCGAACAGGAAGCCCTTGGGGCAATGCATGAGAAGGTATGGGCAGGGGAGGTTAGGAGACGTCAACGATAAAATTAGAAAAACTAAATAGATAAAATATATGAACAAAAAAATCTTAACAATTAAAAAATATTATAAGGCGCTGTCAATATATTAAAAGTTTTAAAATGATGAGAAAGATGGCTGAAGTTATATGTGTGTAATACGCCTAGACAAAATGAAAAATAAAAATTGAAGAAAAAAGAATATATAATTAGTTGTTGATGGCTGACGGCATTGCTGATGATGGTTAAAAAAATAATAAATAAGTATATAATTGATTAATGTTATGATGTTTTATACACATATGAGTCATTTCAATTGAAATAACATTGGGGCAGGGGAAATGAATAACTTGATGAATTTACAATAATAATGCTATTGTCATAAATAGTGTATCGATTGAGTAGTTAATGTAGTGGGCAATAAAACGGAGATAGTGTTGCATTAAAGAGTTCTGTAGATAAAATTCTCCTACCAGATGGATGTTTTAGATGGGTCTTGTGGAATGGGCTGCGATGAGGCTTGGTGATCACTTTTTGCGGTGGTTGCCATGGGACATCGTCGGTGCTGGTTGGCGGGGCAATGGCAGGATTCCTCGATGGATCTTGTCTTCTGGTTCGAGCCGATGGGGGAAGGTACTCATGGCGCAGGAGATGTCGATGGGGGCCAAGATGACCTCCTCGGTGCGAAGTACAGCTAGTCCTCGCATGGCGTCTTTGAGATGGTCCACTGGATCGTCAAGGTGGAGGGCAAGTAGAAGGAGCATCGACACGAAGACGCCGTTGACTACTGGTGTCTCTGTCATCCTCTGCATGCAGCTGTCCTCAGATATCCTGTCGACTTTCTGTTATATTGTTGCAAATGTCGACGAATGGATAAGCTGGCAGTCGTGTACGTGAGGCGAGTGTTGATGTTCTTCCAAAATGCGGACAACAAGAAGCAGAGGCAGGGCTAGATGTTAGCTCAGAGAGTGATCGGGAACACCGCACGGGACAGAGGTAGAGGCCATGACACAAACTTGGATGCTTATCACCGAGACATGGAGAGCGAGAGACTCCCCCTAGAACCATCTGCTGACGCCCTGCCAAAACCTGTCCTGTTTACAGGGGTCGTCTACATAAATCCCTGGGGGCCTCACATGGGCTGGGCGTGGTCTTTTTCCTCCCCTCTGTCCCTGCCACCAGCTGACCGCTCTCTTTTTGGATCTTTATTTTGAAGCCAACATTTTTAGTTTTACATACAAATAGGGGGTTTAAATACAAATAGTTTATATAAAAAATATGGGGTGGTAGCAAATAGAAACGGTGTACATTTTGAAAGAGGGGTAGGATATTTTAAGGTATCGGCTCTAAAGAATTGGAAGATATGTGACATATACTAAAAGTGTCATTTTTATGCAGTTTAAAATATACTATATATATATGGTAAACAAATTCAATAATGTATTTTGATGTTGTTAATACAGACTCCAAATATATAGCAATATGTATATGAAATAATTGAAACTTTCGCCAATTTAGCACAGTGCAAATATTTATTTATCTAAAATGTTGGGCAATATTGATTCACTTATATATATTAAAAAACGAAAGAAAAAATAAAAGATAAAAAGATCAGGTGTTGAAATCAATATTAAAAATGGCATATCCTGACCAGGAGCACATGTGCTTTACAGAAGGCAGAGCGCCATCTGGTGGAACAGAAATCAACTAAACATTGATTTAGCCTGTTCCCTGATATTTGGCCAACCCAATTTCTTGATAAATCAAGAAAAAGCCATCCACGAACGCGTTTCGCGCTTTTGGCGCTCGTCAGCGTGGAGTAGGCTGAACCACTGCGACCAAAAAATATTTTTTGGTCCCAATGGCTTCCCGAAAAAACAAGAAATGGGTATTTGAGGCCAAACTTGCGTAAATACGCACATGTGCTCTTGGTCAGGATATGCCATTTTTAATATTGATTTCAACACCTGATCTTTTCATCTTTTATTTTTTTCTTTCGTTTTTTAATGTGCTAAGCGTATTTACGCAAGTTTGGCCTTAAATACCCATTTCTTGGTTTTTCGGGAAGCCATTGGGACCAAAAAATATTTTTTGGTCGCAGTGGCTCAGACTACTCCACGCTGACGAGCGCCAAAAGCGCGAAGCGCGTTCGTGGATAGCTTTTTCTTGATTTATCAAGAAATTGGGTTGGCCAAATATCAAGGAACAGGCTAAATCAATGTTTAGTTGATTTCTGTTCCACCAGATGGCGCTCTGCCTTCTGTAAAGCACATGTGCTCCTGGTCAGGATATGCCATTTTTAATATTGATTTCAACACCTGATCTTTTTATCTTTTATTTTTTTCTTTCGTTTTTTAATGTGCTAAGCGTATTTACGCAAGTTTGGCCTTAAATACCCATTTCTTGGTTTTTCGGGAAGCCATTGGGACCAAAAAATATTTTTGGTCGCAGTGGCTCAGACTACTCCACGCTGACGAGCGCCAAAAGCGCGAAACGCGTTCGTGGATAGCTTTTTCTTGATTTATCAAGAAATTGGGTTGGCCAAATATCAAGGAACAGGCTAAATCAATGTTTAGTTGATTTCTGTTCCACCAGATGGCGCTCTGCCTTCTGTAAAGCACATGTGCTCCTGGTCAGGATATGCCATTTTTAATATTGATTTCAACACCTGATCTTTTTATCTTTTATTTTTTTCTTTCGTTTTTTAATGTGCTAAGCGTATTTACGCAAGTTTTGCCTTAAATACCCATTTCTTGGTTTTTCGGGAAGCCATTGGGACCAAAAAATATTTTTTGGTCGCAGTGGCTCAGCCTACTCCACGCTGACGAGCGCCAAAAGCGCGAAACGCGTTCGTGGATGGCTTTTTCTTGATTTATCAAGAAATTGGGTTGGCCAAATATCAGGGAACAGGTTAAATCAGTGTTTAGTTGATTTCTGTTCCACCAGATGGCGCTCTGCCTTCTGTAAAGCACATGTGCTCCTGGTCAGGATATGCCATTTTTAATACTTATATATATATATATATATATATAT
>CP092869.1:24982138-25033278 GCA_030710605.1 Cordylochernes scorpioides
GAAGTGTTCTCCACTGGGCTATAGCATCTCTCTAAAAGGTACTATTAACTTTGAACTTGTCATGCTGATCTTTTCTACTCCTTTGTTTTCTTGATCCAGATAGTTTAAAAGATGTAATCTTAACCCATTTTCCTATTTTTCCTCTCCATAATCCGAGAGTCAGATTTGTTTAAAAGATGTAGTTGTTATACTTGCATAGACGCCGCTTTCCTCAGCTTTTTACTGGCTCTGTAGATCGCGCATCCTCGTCGCCACTTTTGTTGTGTCGTAATTAGATGTACAAGAGCTCAAACTTGACCATGGCCAACAACAAATGTCCAATTTATATATACATATATTTTTACATAATGAGGCTTTAAATAATACAAATAATATTCATCTATTTACATAAACAACAGTTAATATATAGCGAGAAGAGTAGAGGACTGAGCACAGATCCCTGAGGTACACCAGCCCATGTTCTTCGGACCTTGGAAAATGTTCCATTGACCCGAACCTTTATCCTTCTTCCTCTTAAGAACTCTGCAATTCAGATTAAGGTTTTTCCTCTTACTCCGATATTGTGCAGCCTTTCAAATAATTTCTACACTCGATCAAAAGCTGAGGTAATCTCCAGGACTACGGCCGTTGTCTTCTTTGGCGGTTTTTCCTAGAAATCTATTATTGATTGACAGAAGTAGAACAGCTTATCAGTTGTACAGTGTCTGGATCTTTAGGCAGTTTGGTAGAAGTTTATGTTATTATTGTAAGTGAGCCAGACTATGATCCTAGAGTGGATAATTCATTCTGTTAATTTACAAAGTATGCTGGTAAGAGCAATTGGCCGATAGTTCTTGCATTCCTTAGCATCTTTGTGTGGTTTCAGTATTGGCACTATAATTGATATTTTCCAATTCTTTGGTAGTTTACCAGTTTGCTATGAAATGTTCAGTATTCGTAGGAGTTGATTTTTAGCTTCGTCTCCAAAGTGTTTAATCATTTGACCAAAGATTAGAGCATCTCCAGGTGACATCTTGGATTTAACTTTCCTATTGATGAATTTAGCTCATTCAGTGTGAAGTCTCTCGAGTAAATATCTTGTTGATGGTAATTTCTTGCTTGTTTAACTAACTTGTTTATATTATTTTTTAGAGTCCTGCCTTCATTCTTATAGCTGAGTCTGGAAGTGCTTGAAAGATATTCAGCAATTATGTCAGCCATCTGTTTGTTCGTTCTCGCTGTTCATATCGGTTAGAGTATTGGAGGATTAGTGTTGGTTTTGATTGTTTTATAACACTAATTATATTCCAGTGATGGCTTTCCTTTTTTGGATCCATTTTTTCGCAGAATTCTGCCCATTTTTCTTGTTTGAATATCCAAATTTCTTGTTCTATTTTGTGACTAATTTCAATGAGTTCCTTTATGATTTCTTCTGTTTTATTTGTTTAAGAAGTTCATTGATATTGTCTCTCTCTCTGCAATCATTGCCTCGATATTGTGGTCCTTCCAGTAAAGTATTCACAGGTCTTTACGTCTACCTCTAGGTATCGATACTTTTCAGCTTTGGATATGTTCAAAGAGAATTTTTTCCAGTGTTCTTTTATTCTGTTGAAAATTCTCAATTTTGAATTTTAGGGTTGTTAAAATTGGCCTGTGGTCACTGATTGCACTTTTCCGAATTTTCCATTGTGTTGTGGGTGCGATGTTGTAATTTATCGCTGTGATGTCTATTGTGGATTCTGTGCCTGTGGACTTGGATAGATAGATGTTCTTTTCGTTATTTAACGGCGTAAGGTCGAGGTCGGTTAGCATGTCCTCAACCTGCTGACCTTTGTTATCCTGGACAGGTGATCCCCAAGTTGGTCTTTCGGCGTTAAAATCACCAAGTATGATTGCGATATCCGAAGACGGTTCACTTAATGTCTCTATCAGGCCTGTATTGATGCTAGTATTTTCGTGGTGATAAACATTTATGATTGGAATTGTTTTATCTGTAAGATAGATTTCTATTGCCTGAGCTTCTGTCGTGCTTTCTCTAGGCTTACTCTGATTATAGGCGATTTCCTTAAATTTGATTTCTAGAGTTTTAATCAAAACGGCAAGTCCTCCCCCGAATTTTCCCGGTCTGTCCATTCGTAGTGTTGTATAATCTTTGATATTGAATCTCAGATTCTGATTCAATTTTGTCTCCTGAGGACAATTAATATTTCCATTGTTGTCACAGAGAAGACAAGTCGTCTCTTTATTTTCCTCTGGGTACCATTTATATTGAGTTGTAGTAAATTGAATTGTAACCTCGTAGTAGATTTCTCATCATGAGCTCGAGCTGCAGCTCCTGACGCGGCGGTTACCCCGGACGCGGTAGCATTACTGGAGATATCAGTTTTGCTCTTCATTTGAAAATGGGTGCCGTTGCAACGTTAGTCATCTTGGAAACGAAGCAGAATTTGGTCAAATATTCCAAGGGTCCAGGGGGGACCGCAAGGAGGTGTGGTCGAACTTCTCCCCTTCCCCCTGTAATGCCGTCACTACAGGATAAAGCACTCTTGGTGAATTTTTTAAATTGTGATTCAGAATCTGCCACTGAAGTTTTACGAGCGTTTTCGTTCCTTTAAAGATATTCGAAGCGGTAAAGGACCAATGAGTTGCTACTCTCCAAAGCGATTGATTAAAAGTTTTGAGGAAACTGGATCTCTGGAATCAAAACCTCGGAGTGGAAGACCATCGACATGCAAGTCAGTGGCTGTTACGGTTTTGCAGAATGCTGAAGCCATTGAAACGTTATCCACGTATGGAGAAGTAAGTGCTAGACAAGTTTCTCGACAAACGGGGATTTCGTATGGAACAGTTTGGAGAGAACACACATTTAGAATTTTTCTATAAAAATATCTTAACAAAATTCAAAGTTTTCACGAGTTGAAAGTCAGCGATTTTGAGAAGAGTCAAGAATTCGCTGCATTGGTTTTCCGGCAAATTGATATTGATGAAAACTGGCTGTCAAATGTTCTAAGAACAGATGATTCTCATTTTTATCTAAAGGGAGAATTTAACATTCAAAACTGCCTCATTTTGGCAACAGAAAACCCTAGGATTTTTACAGAAATACCACTTCATCAGCACAGAGTTACAGTTTTGTGTGGGTTCACTTCTTCTTTATTATTGGGCCATTTTCTTTGAAAAATCAATGGAAGAACTTTTAAAACCGTTTTTGTAACTGGTGAACGTTATGTTCAACTTTTGAGAGAAAAGGTTATTCCCATATTGCAGGACAGACAAGCACTAAGCGAAATAACATTCATGCAAGATGGAGGATATCTCTCATATCTCCCGCGGTGCCAAACAATTGCTGAAGGACAGTTCGGTGGAATTCGTTGATAAGTCGCCACTCGTATATACCAGTGGCCTCCAATATCACCAGACTTGACGCCTTACAATTTCGGTTATGGGGGTACATTAAGTCGCGTTTTTATCGATGCCGGCCTACCACATTGGCCATGTTGAAGGCTTCTATCAGATGGCATGTTTTATAAATTTCAACTCTTTAATTGTGACCATTCTGTCATCTATCGTCTGCAGGCGGTGTTTGAGAATGAAGGGCGCCACATTGAGCAAGGATTGTGACCTAATACAAGAGAGAAGGCAGTTACCTCATGTGTTATATTTTGCAGCTCTTTGTTTTGGGTTATGGGAATAATAAATGCTGTCCTCACATCTTGACTCTTCTTTTCTGTAAACAGTATTTTTTTTGTTTGTCATTTGCCCACATTTTATACTATGTCGTGCAGGCCAAAGTTTTATAACTTCTCGAATAACACTGGTATACACAATTTTACCCCTTATGTTTAGTTTATCGCTTTTCGCTCATTAGAAGAAATGGCATCAGGAATAATCTCTATATCCCCCCCCCCCCCCCCAACTTTAGATATTTTGCGCAAAAAATAATACGAAATGATTTTACTACCACGTTTTTCAACGCAAAAGGTCGATTTAAAAATGATTTTTTTTTTTGAGGGGATACATTTTCAAAATTATGTACAGTATAATAAACAATAATAACATTTGACAAACCCATAGGATATTTGGAATAAAGTACGACAAATATATTTTGTCACTCCCCTCTATATTTCATTTTTGAATCATGACAAATATCCAGTTAAATAGTCAAGTGTCGAAAATTAGTCAAGAAACTATACATTCCTTATAGCACGAAATCCTATTAGTAGTGCCATCATATTTTTGGTACTATATTAACATTTCAAAAATCGTGTATTGATATCAGTAGTTATTTTCAAACATTCAATTTATTTCACAAAACTCAATCTAAAATATAAATATTTTTTGCTACATGTTTTAATTTGCATATACCTATTTTACATATCTCAGATTGTATTTAAAAATCTTCAACCAATTCTTCTAACTTTTGGCGAAATGGTGTTTTATTAATTTATCATTTGATATTATTAGGGTTCTTTCCTGGTATTCAAAAAGGAAAAATACGTGTCTTTCAGTTATATTTTTCAATTTATCAAACAATTTGCCGCTGAATCTCTGATTCTGGTAGAGCGCCATCTAGAGAATAAAGTTGTAACTAAAATCAATATCGAATATTTCATTATTTGCCATAAAAAATCCCATTGCATCCTGAACACAATGGTGTTTACCGCATTGCTCTAGCGCAAATATTCGCGAAGTTATTAATTTTTAAAGTTGTGCGGGACTTTTGGATCACCCTGTATATATTTTTAAATTAAATTGTGAACGCTAGCTTCACACAGGGCACAAATTTTGCTACTAGCTACACGCGCTCTTTTTTACTATGGTGTCATTTCCACATGATGGATCTGTATATACATTATAATCTCTCCAGAGCTTAAGGTAGCAAACAGTACTTTCACAATACATAAATATCAATGCCAAAAGCCAGAGTTATGATAGCATGTTGCAGTGTAATGTTGACCTGCAGGATGGGAAATAAGCAATATTATTTCCAAAGACTTTAATTTGAAAAGTATTATGAAACGTTAAAAATATAATCTTAACTTTCAAAAGCATGAAAAAAAGCTATCTTGATTTGAATAAATTTAGTCTAAAAACAAACATCATGTAAAAGTATGCACCAGACGAAATCATTTATTAGCTCTAGCAGTGCTGCCCCCAGCGGTAAAAGACTGGAGCTAACGCTTCACGGGTTGGTAATTTTTTTAATAGTACATTAACTTAACAACATTCCATGTCTTGCGTTAACATAAATTTTTAAAAATAATATGCCTAAAAATAATATGCAATTCTAAAAATCATACATGAAGCGTTTATTAAATTAAATGGAAGCGAAATGGTGTTCCAATTTTTTTTTGACTGACTAAAAAAATCAAATGGAAGAAGATTTAAAATATATATAATTCGCTTAAAAAATCTGCACAATAAATATAAGTAGAACATATTCTGGCTCCCTCTTTGGTCAGATTGCTGATTGTATATTTCTTTATTTAAATATGAGTATATTTTCATCTATATATCTAAATACATATATTCAAAAATATGGTTGTACCATATAGATATATATGAGCAGTTATATATTGTGAAGCATATAAATATAAACCCTACCTAAACAAATGACATCAAAAAATTTGATCCTACCCTTAAAAAAAAGCAGTTACTGAAAATGTATAGCTGCTGCTTACAATATAAACGCTATTAGAGCATACAATATTACACGGAACAAACACATAGTAAAATATACGTGGCAAGTTATATAGAAAAAACATACCTTTTTTTTCAATAAATATACTTTTTACAACTTCAATAAAATTTATACTTACTCTAAATATAAGAAAGAAATAAAAATAGAATACTCTTCTAAATCTCAATTTGTCTTATGAGAATCAAATAGTAAACCTTATCTTAAAAAATGTAGATCGTTATATTTACACTAATTAAAATTAAACAGATCAAAAATTGCATCGTCACAAAATAATATGAATATGCTGCGAAATAAATAATATTTCCAATTAATTTAATCTGAAAAATATTACAAAATAACTAAATAAAATATTACCTTCTAAAAAGGAAAAAAAAAAGTTATTCGAAATGCATTTTTTGCACTTTTAGCCTAAATGCTAAACCAAAGCCTCAGCTACCTACGTGCGAAATTTCACAATACAATTTAAATTAACCCAGGTTCCAGAGGCGTATAAATTTGATAACGATCGATTAATATTATTTACAAAGAGTTTAAATATATATACAATCTTACCTTTCAAAAATATTCATCGTTTAAACAAACAACGTGTAAAATTATTAACTAATCAAATTCATTTATCGTCGCGACCAGTGCGGCGCCAAGCGGTAAAAGGCTGGCACTAAGGTCTTTTGGTTTTACAATTTTTGAAAAAAGCACATTAACCTTTTTAGTTTTTTGAATAGCCTATATGTTAAACGAAATCTTCAGCCACCTACATGCGAAATTTCATAATGATTGATTCTGTAGATTTTGCGCAACGCGATAACAAGTATCGATTTTGTATTTCATTTTTATAGATATAAGGATATATATATGTCGTAGCTGTCGTGGTCAAATGGAAGGACGCAACCAAGAATTAGCTACAGCCAAGCGAACAGCGCACCCGCGATGTCTGCCACCTTTATTTTTTGTACAGCTTTTATAGATGGATGAATTTACATATTTACATTTTAACACAAGCGTGACATATTTACATACTTATTTTGACGAAAATAAATTATATCTCTTGACATTAACAATACAAATTATGACAGATGGAACCTGTGTGGGATAAATAAATTTAAAATTAATTTAAAATTATTTAGTTGAGATTGGGAGGCAATTTTATAAATTGAATTCTGATACTATGTACAAAATTGGAAATTTGTGTGATATTATACTAAAATATATACAAGTAGGGATTAACACAACATTAAGTCTGATATATAATACAAAGATAATAATATTTCAAATGTAGCAGGATACGAACTTGTGTGATGTGGCTACGACTGTGTATCTGTTTGTGGGAGTGTTCTGTGCGTGAGAGAATCTCCTGCGCTGGAGTGTTGGTGGATTGATGATGGGCTGAGCATCCTTCTGTACCGTACTTTCCATAGGGGATGTAAGAAAAAGGGTGTTGAAAAGGTGTTCAGGGATTATAAGGAATGAATGTTTGATATGACAGGATACGTTTGAGGAATGAAGACTTGGTCGTGGCGAACAATTTGGTAGGATGATCCAAATTGGGTCACTGGAGTCCTCGGAAGGTTTCTCGTTTGGGATGGAGAGAAAGGGGGACGGTGGTCATGTCAATGAAGTAGCGCAAGGAGAATATCTCTTGATGTTGGTGTGTGAACATAATGGTTTATTGCAAATGGTCAGAGGGAAACGTACTAAATTCTGTGACGAACATCCTGAACGGATCGTTTCAAGATGGGTTAGTGATTATCAGTAATCCTGCTGACTTCTTAAAAGCAAATAAATTGGGGAAAAACTATCAGTTCGGGGTGGTCAATGGGCAACGCAGGTGGTGTTATTCTAATTCAATATAGGAATTCCCCCTGACGTTAGGATCTTATGGGGGATCATCAATCTTAATGTCGTGGTCACCATCTTTTTCTGAGTGATTAATGAAGTCTTTTAAGGTGTTCCAAAGGACTATTGAAAGCTCTTCAAGACAATGAATCAAGATTGATTGAATTTGTCTCAATCGGGACGACGGCAATAAATAAATTAGCAAATATATAATCGTCATGGAGACGTTTGGGTTAATAAACGCCATTGTAAGGAGGGATAGAAAAAATATTGGGAATTGTTTAATTCTATAAAATATTTAACTATGGGTAACGGTACTAACGTATTTTTGCTTATAAATGACCTATTTTCTAATTTTGCATTGTCACAGTTAATAAGGAGAGCACTTAATTGAGGGCTAATTTGCGGAGTATGATTAAGTGTTGGTGAGGATGGGAGCATTATCTTCGTTGTAGAGGAAGGTTCTAATTGGATATCAATCTTTGGGGTGGTGTCAGGAGTATAAATGTATCTGGCTGTTAATGTCTGTTCGTCATTATCTAAGAAAATATCAGGGTTCATGTGATTAAATGGGTTACTGAATTTAGATGCATAATTCTTATAATCATCATGAAATATTTCAGGTGGGAAATGATGGTAAATAAAATATGATTTTGGCTCGCTATTGTTGTTCGTTGAGTGAGGTGTGAAGATGCACTTAATGTCTTCGGAATAGTGTTTCAATTTGTTTACGTGGATAACTTCTGTTTCTAAGTTTTGAGCTTGATTAGATCTATTGATTCTAACTGTATAGGGGGATATCACCTCAATTATCTCATACGGTACACTGAAGTAAGGCACTAATTTACCCGTATGGGGGTGTTGGTAAATTTTGGTTAGGACTAGATCGCCTACTTCAAAGTCGGGGGACCTGTGATTTTTATCAAATCTGATCTTATCTAGCTTATGGCGTTCTTTCGTTCTTTGTAACGCTAGGCGTCTGGATTCAGTGACTGATGGATAAGGATCTAGATGTTGTGACAGTTCCTTCAGAAGGGAACCGTCCATAAGGTATGATGGGGGAAATCCCGTGACGGAATGAGGGGAATCGTTATATGCCTTACTACTTTGGATTGGAGCATAGTCCAACTAGCTCTAGGATGTTGAGATGGAGGAGCCTAAGTTTTCCGGTCAGGGTTGCGTTCAAACGTTCGCATAAACCGTTTGCTTGTGGATGGTTGCTGGTAGTGAGCATTGGTTGGATGTTATGGGAGATTAGAAATCTCCTAAACCTCGGTGATGTAAAGGCAGGGGCTCTATCCGTAAGGAGGCGCTTCGGACAACCACTTTGTAGCACCTTTTTTATTACTTGAATATATGTGGTCGTACTGGTGGAACGAGATGGAAATATCCATGCGAATCGAGTCGCGTGGTCTACTACTACATTCAGGTAATTTTTTGCACTTTCATATCTAGAAAACCCGGCTATAGTGTCCATAGAGACCAGATCGAATGGCAGTGGGGATTCTGGCAATTCGCCCAACTCTCCATACTTCGGTCCTTTTTGGGTTTTGCTCATTTGACAGATGTTACAATTCTTAATGAAGGCACGAATGTCTATCGACATTCCGCTCCAAAAGTAGTGGGCGGAGATAATCCTAGTCAATTGAGAAATTCCTGGATGGTCGAATTTCTGGTGGGCTTCTCTAAGTATGGTGGGTCGTAAGGATGGCGGAACAACTATTTTGCTCACACCACGTCTGATGACGGTAGTCAGGCCTGAGATTTGGTGAACATACTTGGGATTATCCCGAACCTCGCTTTGGTACATTTTTAATTGCGTGGCGTCAAGAAGGCCACAAAACGGATTTCGGGATAAAAGGTCAGCCTCTAGTTGTTTGGTGCCTTTGATGTGTTTCACCTGTAGTCGTAGACTGACAATCTCAAACTCCATCGAAAGAGTCTTCCTGTCGGATTTTTGATGTTTTTAAGCCACTGTAAGGCGCAATGATCGGTGAGAATGGTAAAACAATTTCCTGCCAGATAGACTTTGAAACGATCTAGTGTTTCAATTATGGCCAGACACTCTGATTCGGTGATGGTATAATTGCGCTCGTATTTGCGCAGAGTGCGGCTATAATATTGTAATGGATATGAGTTTCCATCTGGATGGAGCTGTTTCAGTACTCCTCCTATCCCTTGCAAAGATGCATCAGAGTACACTTGACAGGGCAAATCTGATTTATAAAGATGGAGAATGGGACCTGATGAAAGTAGTTGTTTGAGTTTGTCAAACGCCTTTTAACAGTCTGGTGTCCATTCCCATTTAACGTTCTTTTCCAAAAGTTGATTTAGATAATTTCTAATGCGCGCATAATCTGGAATGAATTTGTTGTAAACATTAATGGCGCCTAGGGGGGGGGGATGATTGCAAGGTTTTTACATTAGTAGGGGGTTTTATGGCATTAATTACATCTATATTCCTAACAAGTGGAGGGTCGGTACCTGAACTGATCTTATATCCCAGGTAGTCAATAGATGTCCTGAAAAACTGGCATTTATTAAGATTTAATTTTATATTTTCTAATTTACAAAAATGAAAAAATTTCCTGTAAGTGTCCTAAGTGTTCCTTTAAACTGTTAGAATGTATTATGAAGTCATCAAAATAATGATTAGCAATGTTAATTTGTGTTTCTGTATCAATTGATTTAACTGCCTTTCGAAAATTTGATGACTTAATTTGAGACCGAATGGTAGTCTATTAAAATGGTATTGCCCCAGGTGTGCGACGAAAGGCCGCCCGGCTTTGCCAGGCCCGTCTCTCTCCCTGGTTGTCTGGGATTCCTCTTCCAAACTTGTGGTGTTCTTATTTCTCTTTCCCCACCCTATTATATTGCCACATAAAAGTTGACAGGATAAGACCTGGCCGGGAAACAAATTCCCATACCTACTAGAATATGAATAAAAAAGAAGCAATGCGTACTATCAAATCCCCATCGCGGAGGAGAGTCAACTACTGTTCTCTTTCGTGACTCAACAAGGACAATATAATTTCAAACGCTTACCTTTTGGATTCAGATCTGCACCCCAAATTTTCGAACGTGTGATTACCCAGTTGATCCACAAACACCACCTCTCTTTAATAGCCCATTATTATGACGACTTCGTTATTTTTTCTGACTCCTCAGAACAACACCTTACCCACCTTCGACTTTTCTTTAAATTCTGTTTAGAGGAAAACCTCCAGCTTAACCTTAAAAAATGTAATTTTTATCAAAATGAAATATATTTTCTCGGCTACCACATCACCGCAGGGACTTACACATCTAATATTAAAAATACCGAAATCATCAACGCCATTAGAACCCCTATCAACATTAAAACTTTACAATCATTTTAGGGGCCGTCAACGTATATCATAAATTCATCCCAGAATATGCGAGACTTCGCCACCCCTTAAATCAATTACTAAAAAAGAACGCCAAATGGCTTGGGGCCCGAATTGTCAACAAGCCTTTGATAAATTGAAGCAACACCTCGCCACAAAACCTGTGCTCCCATGCCAGGTCTATTGCGACGCTTCCACGCAAGGCATCGCAGGTGTACTCAAACAAGTGCATCCTGACGGTAACATCTACCCTGTACAATATTACAGTCGCGCGTTGCGTTCCTATGAGCGTAATTACACTATATCTGAACTGGAGTGCTTAGCCATTGTAGAGTGCGTTGACAAATTCCGAGTGTACCTGCTAGGTACAAGGTTTGCCATCTACTCGAATCATCACGCCTTACAATGGCTAAATACCATAAAAGACCCCACCGAACGCCTCTTTCGTTGGAGCCTTCGACTCTCAGCTTACGACTATGAGGTCAAATACCTCAAGGGCTCGCGTCAGTACGAGACGGACCTACTCTCCCGCAACCCTTTCTGCGGATTTCTATCCACCTCCCAAATAAAAGATCACCAGGGCGAATTACGGAGGGATACAAGGTATATCCTCAATGACAAAGACCTTATGACCATCACACGACGGGGTGTCACTAAAATAATTGTTCCACCATCACTCCGTGGCACCCTACTACAACGAGCCCATCGCTATTTCAATCACTCCGGCATTTCGCAGATGACCAGACTGATCGCAGCCCAATACTATTGGGACGGCATGACAAATGACATTAGGACACAGGTAAGAGCCTGTTCAATATGCTAATTAGTTACACCACCAAAAGGACCTATCTACGGAGAATTGGGACAACTCCCCCCAGCGGTCCTGCCATACGAACTAGTGTCACTAGATACTATTTCTGGATTCGCGAAATATGGAAATTCTCAGACCTTCTTACATGTCGTAGTGGACCATGCCACACGGTACGCGTGGGCATTTCCATTTAGGTCTACCAGCATTTTCACCTATACCCAATTAATCAAAAAGGTGATGCAGTTTGGTTCTCCTAAACGACTTTCGACGGATAGAGCTCCTGCCTTCACCTCTCCGAAATTTCGTAGAATTTTGATTAGACATAACATTGGCCAACTTCTCACGACAAGCAACAACCCTCAGGCCAACGGATTAAGTGAACAACTAAAGGCCACGATTACTGGCAAACTTAATAACTGTTGCGCCTCCAACAACCTAAGACGGCCTGGACCAAACTACTACCTCAGGTCCTTCAGGCTTATAGCAATACCCCACATTCTGTGACTTGGTTTCCACCGTCATACCTCATGTTAGGTATTTTCCCGCTAGAACTATCCGAGCATGCACAAAACTACCCAAAAATCGACAACGCCAGAGAATTGGCCTATCAAAGGACACACGAACGACACTTACGCGACAAAGCGAGATTCGACCAAACACATAGAGCTTCCTATTTTGAAGTAGGCGATCTCGTTTTGGCAAAAACATACCACCACCCAGACACCGGTAAACTGGCACCCTTCTTCTCAGGACCATATGAAATACTGGAGATAATTTCCCCTCAAATCGTACGGATCAACCGCTCCAACCGACCTCTAAGTCGTGAGACAGATACAATTCATGTCAACAAATTGAAACACTAAACGGAAAATGAACAATTTATTTCACCGCCCGTAAATGATCGAGACCAACCCAAAAATACCTTCAATTTCCCATATAAACACTTTAATCATACTCTAATCCATACTAAACCGGCTATTAACACACGAAAGCAACATGACTACACTTATAATCAACATGATCAAAGATATTTGAACCACTTATCCCCTGAAATCTTTACCAATTACTAACCTGACAACGAGACTTTATGATCCCGGAGTTACCAAACTATTTTCGGAACCAAGCCATAGAACTTTCTCTCGGACTCACTACTAGAACCCAGTAGTATCTAAATAATTAAGGTAGAATGGCCCAAAGCAAGTTTCCCCTCGCTCTGTTCGCCTATAGTCTAACATTGTATGTAGTTCTATATTTACTTCAGTCCTGAGCTCACGCAATTTACAGCCTCAACCTCATTTCTCGTACTCTACACCTATAGCATAGAATGCCCATGCCAAGTTTCCCCATGCCATGTCCACCTGAAAAATATCTTAAAGTGCAGAGTTCCCCAGTCTTAATGGCCTTCAGAATTTCATCATGTGTATGTGACTCCCCTTCTCGTTGTTCACACCTCTCAATATCATTCCCCTTATAATACATTAGATGTTATTGTTTATAGCCTTTTATGACTTTTATATTTTCAACAATCCCTTAAATTTTAAACTCTTCTTAGATTTTAAAATCCTTGTAAATAATATTTACCTGTGTACTATACAATATTTTATTTACATAAAACTATGTCACCATAACCTTAAAGTTTAAAAATCTGACAAAAGGATGCCCTCAAGGCGGCCCTATATCTCCAATATTGTGGAATATTTTGTTAAACGACTTGCTGAAGAGTTTCAAACATCCGAACGCAGAAATAATTTGCTACGCAGACAACGTTTCTATCATTTGCTGGAGCAAGTCTGTCGAGGATCTAAAAATATTAAGCGAATATATTCTATGCTACGTGATTCAATGGTGTAATTGGAATAAGTTATCAATAAGCCCAGAGAAAACGAATTTACTTTACTTACATAATAAACCTAAAGTTCCAATTGAAATATCGAATATTATTTTAAACCCAGTAGATCAAGTCAAGATATTAGGCATAAAATTCTCAAATCATAAAATACAAAAGAAGATTAATTTTAACCCTCATATCAACGACATTTTGTGCAGGATCGTAAGAATGAAAAATTTTCTGTTTTCACTATGCGGAAAGATGTGGGGAATAAATACTAAAAAAAGAATAATTTTGTATAAAACAATTATCAGGCCAGTTCTTACGTATGGTTCAGAAATATGGTACAGGTTTATAAATAGTCGATGCAAAGAAAAACTAAATTCTACTCAATATCAAATTCTTCTTTGGGTGAGCAGAGCCTACAAAACTACATCTTCCAACTGTGTCCATAGTCTTGCGAACATCCCCCTTCTCACAGATTATATTGAATCTAAAATTATTAAATATATGATTTGGCTCATCTTTCAATAGAGGATCAAAATACTTATAGACCACATTCTCCAAGTATAATTGGATCATTTTTAAGTGCAAAAATAGATGAATTATTTCTAAAAACAAATGAAACATTCCAAAGCTTTTTCCCGTTTGGAATTCCAACATATTTCCGCTCCAATTTTTATAATACCCAGTTTATAACGAGCCATGGAAATTTTAAGGGATTTTTTATCAAAAATTGGCGCGATTGAAGACTAGCTGTTGAGATAAGAGGCAGCCAGCGGGCGACGTCCCACGCGCGCCGACCGTGACGTCGCCACCGGGGGCTGCGCGCGCACTTTTCGAACACCGCCTGATCTCGCTGGCTGTTTACCGCCCGTCGCTACAACCTACGGCGGTTCCTTCCATTATATAATACTCTAGGCGCTGGTGGAGTAAAAACTGTACTCCATCTGCCTCTTATAATTGTATGTAATTTTTGGACTTATTAAAATATAAATTATTAATCTATAGTTCTCACTGCAGCTCGAACCTTTACCCTAGCGCGGTAGAACATGGCGCAGTCGACATTCGGTTAATTATAGCCGTTTTTTAAGTGACAGCTCAGTGACAATTAGTAATCAAGATGCCCTCAAGAAGGAATCGCCGACCATCCCAAACCCCTCCAGAGAACCCTGCCTCGCCGACCAGCACCGACATCCTCAGGTCCATAGCCGCACTGTTGCAGCAGATGGCTACTCGGAATCCGACACCGACAGTCCCATTAGGAGCTCCTCCTCACCACGCCACAAAAATCATCCAGCTTCCTAAACTGGCTTCCCCGGAGGAGTTAACGATGTCTTTTTTCCGCGATTGGAAACAACGTTGGAACGACTACGTGGACGCCCAACAAGTAGCCACCTTCCCGCTATCCACACAGCAAGTGACTTTGCGTGCCGCCCTCCATTCCGAATGGACCATCCTTTGGCAATCAGGCCGCCTCCATATTTCTACCACCACCACCCTCGATGAAGCCGTGAATGCTCTCGAGGCCTACCTACGCAAGAAGCGGAACCCCCTCCTTGATTGGCAAGATTTTCATCGTAGGGACCAACAAACCGGAGAATCGGTGGATCGCTACTTCGCAGCCCTTAAAGCTCTTGATGACTCGTGTGCACATGAGCTGGATTTTAAGTGCAGCACATGCGGCGACCCGTGTATTACAATATGCACAAAAAGAGCTTGTGGGAAAACGTTTGCCCTTGCTGGTTATCAACAGCAACTCCGTATCCGCGACAGGTTAATATGTGGCCTGTTTGATAAAGACCTCCAACGAAAAGTACTGGCGGAGCAGTACAATTCCGACCTCTCCCTGGACCGAGTCCTCTCAATTTGTATCGCACATGAGAGTGCTACCGCCGTGGGCGCGACTCTTTCACCCTCCCCAACCACCTCCCCCGAAGCCTTCATTGCAACCAGACGTGCACCATCAACCTACAAGCATCAACTAGCCAGCTCGTCTGAAACCTCACCTAAGGCCAACCGTTTCTTTCAGAAACCCTATGATCCTAACGACCCCTGCTCCGGATGTGGGGCTAACCCAAGACACCGCCGTGACCAGTGCCCAGCAAAAGACATAGAGTGTAACAAATGCGGCATCACCGGGCATTACGGAAGGGTTTGCCGACAACTGAAACGAAAACCCACAACCAAACCTAATATCCCGCCACCCGCAACCAGAAACAATCAGTCCCAACCAGGACCCTCAAACACAGTTGTTGCAGCTGGAGTACGCAACGAACTCATAACCATTCCGACCGATATCAACCATAAGTTACACCAAATCCGTTGGCTGGCGGACCCGGGGTCAGATCTGGATCTAATCCCAGAATCAGAATTCCTGTTACTGGATGAGCAGACCCGATCAGCACTCAACCCGAAAAACGTCCCTTGCGTAGGAGCCAACGGCATCAGCTTAAGTCCTTGTGGATCGTTCGTCGCGGCACTGCATCTCAACGGGAAAACATAGAGTACTACCGTTGGAGTCTGCAAGCACCTGAACGCCCCTCTCTTGAGCAAGAGCGGATGCAAAGCCTTAGGACTTCTGCCGGATAACTGGCCCCATTCAATGATCGTCAATGCGATAACCAACGGACCCGTCGGCGAAGCCATCGATTGGTGCCATCCTATGGTAGTCGTCCCGAAAAAAGGCTCATCACAAGTCACTATACCAAATGATCTCGCCGGTGCCATCATTGGGAAAGGTGGTCAACGCATCAGGAAGATCCGGCGCGAGTCTGGTGCGGGGATCACCATAGATGAGTCTCAACCTGGTAGCAACGAACGGGTCATCACCATCTCTGGCACGCCCCAGCAGATCCAGATGGCCCAGTACCTCTTGCAGCAAAATGTAAGAGAACATTCCTTCCGGAAGCGATACAATCGCAACGCCAAGCCACTCTCACATTTGGAAGTGGGAGCAATAGTCCTTGTCCAGGATCACCGCACAAAACATTGGACCCTCCTTGCTGAGGTTCTCGAACAACTTCCACGCGGTCGCAGCTACCTCATCCGGACCGACGCCGGACGCCTTCTTCGCCGTAATCGCAGATTCTTACGACCTTTCGTGCCTCCACCGTACACCACCCCACCCAACTCAGCTCAACATCAGCAGACCTTATCCCCTCGAACCCGAGAACCGAACCCGCGTTATAGCAACTACGTTGGATCGGTCCCAAGTCCCAATCTCCAGGGGGGGCATGAGATAAGAGGCAGCCAGCGGGCGACGTCCCACGCCCGTGCTTCCCACGTGACCGCCGCCGCCGCGCATGCGCGCCGACCGTGACGTCGCCACCGGGGGCTGCGCGCGCACTTTTCGAACACCGCCTGATCTCGCTGGCTGTTTACCGCCCGTCGCTACAACCTACGGCGGTTCCTTCCATTATATAATACTCTAGGCGCTGGTGGAGTAAAAACTGTACTCCATCTGCCTCTTATAATTGTATGTAATTTTTGGACTTATTAAAATATAAATTATTAATCTATAGTTCTCGCTGCAGCTCGAACCTTTACCCTAACGCGGTAGAACAGCTGTCATTGTGGCAACGAATTCCAGGACTCGAGACACCTACTGCTGGAATGCCTACTCTTCTTCACCGCTAGACAACAGAAAATAAATAATGTTGCAGATCTATATCAATTTGTAAATAGCAGAGAGAATTATCATAAGTTTAACTATTTTTGTAAATATATTCATGATTTTCTTTTAAACCTGAAAGGTTCAGGTTCCTAATATATATATGTAGTATATTTTGGGTTGGACAATTCACAACCTTCTGATGTTTATTGTAATCCCATCCCTATATAAAACTATGTATCATCCTTGTAAGGTGTGTCACAATAAAGCAAAGAGGGAGGTAGACCAACGACGCCATAGATCAAACGAACAGGTGTTATGTTTTGAGTCACATCCGCCCAGGTGGCCGGCCAAGGTCAGACTATAGAAACCAAAACCTAAGATCAAAGGCGAGACACCGAGGCGCGCCGTTATCAAAGAGCTTGCCGCAGCCAATCGGAGTCAAGGTCAGACTTTAGGCCAACACCTGAGATCAAAGGCTAGACACCGAGGCGCGCCGTTATCAAAGAGCTTGCCGCAGCCAATCAAAACGCGCCACCACATGCCAGAGTCGAGTATATAAGGTCCCGAGAGGGGAAAGCCGTTAGGAGGTAGGGTTAGTTGTTTCAGAGCGACGCCGTTATACCGTCGGATCTTTCACTCACCCCTATCCGCGATGTAGGGCATCTGTGACGCCCGTGGTCCGACTGACTTCGTCGCGTGGTCAACCTCTACCTTCTTGGAGTTACCATCTAGACCTGCCTCTGTCTCTTTGCTGTCCCAGTGCGGGAATACCATCACACATCCACGACTACGACTGCCCAGCACATTCCACAACGGGTTTACTACAGAACCCGTTAAAGTCGACAGGATAACTGAGGACAGCAGCAAGAAGAGGATGACGGAGGTCGAAGACGAACACGTCGCGGATGCCCTCACCAACATGCAGCCCAACTACGAAGACCTAGTAGGCCGACTAGCAGACGCCATTCGGGGACTAGCCGTACCTCGTGCGGAGGAAGCCCTCATCTCCTCTTACGACGGATCCCACGCAACAAGCAGCCTTCTTCCATACAGCCATCTCCAGAGATCAACTCCAGCCAGCATCAGCCATTTCAAGGTACTTTATACTTTGTTTCTGCCATTTTCCCCATAAATTTTATATTTTCACTTCAAGCATTTTAAAATCAAATATAACCCTTTTTGTAGCATTTTTATTCAATTTTTAAAACTTTCACACTCTCATTTATCATTTTTACTTTATTTTAATCAAATTATAAACTTTAATTCATCATTTTCAACTTTATTATTAAAAATATTCAATCACGCATTTTTGCCAATTTACTAATCTTACATACCTTTCTTAAATTCACCTAAAATGGCATTATCCAAATATGCAACTTTAAATTTTACATAAAAAATCATATTATATTTTAAATTACTCAAAACATATTTTCTAAACTCGTTTGTGTTATTTTTTTTTTATACCTTATTTATGGCCATAGTATTAATAATTACATTTATTACGCTCTTTATTTTACTTGACCTATTACTATTCAAATTGATATTTCTCAATTTTAAAAGTTTTAAAATAGTCCTAGATTTGTATTTTTATAAATATCAATTTTAAATTATCCCATCTCATAATGTGCCTCCCCTATTTCCCACAATTACCAAAACAAATATAAATGTAAAATGCGAAAACTTAATATCATACCATAAAATTTCCATACCCCATTACATTTCATTCCTGCCTGTGTTAAGTTGTTATTTACGTATTAAATACATTTTTATTTCGCACTTCTACATTGTTCACATCAATTTTAATTCCTCTCGCATATCCCATATCCCATTAACACATTTCGCATAATCATAACACATCTATTTATACACTAGTTAATTAATTAATTCTTTTATAGAGCCTACCTTTTCCCAATTATTCACACCCACGATTTCAATATTACAGATTAAATTTAATATCCTTCTAACAGAGGAACCTGCCAGATTAAAACGGATAGGAAAATTATATAAAATCCTTTTATACCAAATCTTAATTTTATAATGTTATAGGATAGTTTATAATTTTGTCAACCCCGTTTAAAAATTAGGCCCCCACCATCTCTTTTTAACCTCTCTCAGAAAAAAACAAATTTCTTTCCCATATTCTCCCATTAACTACCTCTCCTTCGATCTTCACGCCTTTTGCCCATCTGATCTAATGCTACTTACAGAGCATCTTGAGATCGCTGAACCCTGAAAACAATACTTCGCTTCTAAGCTCGTATTGCAGGGCAGGACTCCTGAGATGTCCTTTGCAGAAACCAATTCAGACCTTCTTCCTTTATTCCTCACTGCGTCACTACCTATCGCAAACCTTTTGCTTAAGTTAATTTTCTTTTATATTTTAATTTCACTTTTATTATCTCTACTTCTCCTCCTTCCTGTATTACATCCCTGAAACTATGTTGTAAAGATTCAAGACACCTTAAGTAACACACTATTGTATGTGTTTACTTTAAATTTATCCTTCCTATGTATCCCTCTTATATATTTTTTGTAGTTTTATAATATTATATCAATGTGTCACCACTACTCCCCTTTATCTTTATTTTTATTCTAGTAACTAATTTTTGCCCCAAATTTTCCCATTTAATAGGTTTACTAGCTTTTCTCTCATTAATTTGTAAATAGACTTATAGTTTTACCTAGTTTTGTGGTGTTGGACTTTGTTTTTAACTTACAGATGTGGATAAGACATTTCACTATTAATCGATAATATCATTTTGTTTATTAATGTCTTCAATTACCAATCAACCCTTTATATATTATGACCTTTAATATTTTTATTTTTTTTTTCATCATGTTTAGACCTAACATTTTACAACTTCAACTGTTTTAGGCACCATTTTAAAGAACCTACACCTAACAATATTTATAATATTTCTTAAACAAATAAAACATTTATCATTTTATCTTTGTTAATAGATTTTCAAAATGTTTTTTTTTTTTGACGCTTCCCTTACAACCTCTTAACTCTTTCCCATGAACCTTTCCTCCCAACCTTTCACAGCCAACAAGAGTTTATTGTTCGTCAGTCATTTTCTTTTTTTTTATTGATTAACCTAACTAGAAGACCCTTCTTTGCTGTACATTTCCCAACAGTGAGCTCAGGAGACCTAGTTAGATTTTTATTTTTTTTTCTCTCTCATCGTCCGGCTCATCATTTTTTTCATCTTTCAACTTTTTTTTTCATCATACAAGCCGGACACAATCAAATTTGACAGCAATAAAGCTCTTGCACCCACCTCTCCTTTTCCGCATCCTTCAGACCTCCAACCTTCCAAGGGATTCCAGTTCGCCAAACATTTTTATTTTTTTTATTGATTAATCCGACTGGAACAATCCTTCCTCGTTATACCATTTTCAATAATGAGTTCAGGATATCCAGCGCGATCTTTTTTTTTTTTTTTTTCTCATCGCCCGACTCATCATTTCAATTCACCATTTTTTCAAACTTTCATTTTTTTGTCATCATTCAAACGGGCATAATCATTATGGACAACAGGAATCCCTCTTACCTCTACCTCTCCCTCTTACCCCATCAATCTTCCCACTTCTTTTCACTATCTAAGCTAATGATGCAGACGGAATATCTTGTGCCTTCTGTTAATGAAAACAATGCCTCACTTAAACAAGTTCGCATTGCATTGCAGAATGCTTGGGATACAACTTTGCAGAAAAATGCTCAGATACCCCCTTTCCCTTTTTCAACCTTAGCGTCACATTATATGTTCAACCAATAAACAAACTTTTCTCCGCTCATATTTTATGCAATAAGATATTATTACTTGTATGAATCATTTTACCATATTTATCATTTTGTATTATATACTTTCCCTTAATCTTTTATCATTCATTTTGTGCCTTTTCATTTTTTATAACCTTGATTTATATTTCATTGATACACCACAATTACAACATCTTTTTCTGTTTAACTTGTAACTTTTAATAATTTTAACTAATTTGTATGCAAATTATTTCTTTTAATTTTTTATAATAGGTTTGTTAGGTCATCATTCATTACATGTCATTCCCCAAACAAACCTTCATCACCGGGGACACATTCTGTAGTATATTTTGGGTTGGACAATTCACAACCTTCTGATGTTTATTGTAATCCCATCCCTATATAAAACTATGTATCATCCTTGTAAGGTGTGTCACAATAAAGCAAAGAGGGAGGTAGACCAACGACGCCATAGATCAAACGAACAGGTGTTATGTTTTGAGTCACATCCGCCCAGGTGGCCGGCCAAGGTCAGACTATAGAAACCAAAACCTAAGATCAAAGGCGAGACACCGAGGCGCGCCGTTATCAAAGAGCTTGCCGCAGCCAATCGGAGTCAAGGTCAGACTTTAGGCCAACACCTGAGATTAAAGGCTAGACACCGAGGCGCGCCGTTATCAAAGAGCTTGCCGCAGCCAATCAAAACGCGCCACCACATGCCAGAGTCGAGTATATAAGGTCCCGAGAGGGGAAAGCCGTTAGGAGGTAGGGTTAGTTGTTTCAGAGCGACGCCGTTATACCGTCGGATCTTTCACTCACCCCTATCCGCGATGTAGGGCATCCGTGACGCCCGTGGTCCGACTGACTTCGTCGCGTGGTCTACCTCTACCTTCTTGGAGTTACCATCTAGACCTGCCTCTGTCTCTTTGCTGTCCCAGTGCGGGAATACCATCACACATCCACGACTACGACTGCCCAGCACATTCCACAACGGGTTTACTACATATATATATATTTTTTTCTCTTTTTATTTCGATTACTTTTTTTTTCTAAAAATTTTATAACTGTTTCTGTTTAAAAAAATGTAAATCGACGCAATTATCCCTAGCCGGGATATCGCGTTTGTGTGTTGAAATAAAAAAATAATAATAATAACCTTAATTAATTTCAAATGTAAAATTATTTTCTTTATTCCTGGCTTCTCCAGCTTTAAGTATACTCAAACCATGTTCAGCCTTCTTCAACGGGGGCCATATGTCATAATATATACTCTTCCAGGAATAATAAAGCAAATCTAGAGCCAGCCCAGAGAGAAGGGATGTAAAGTCCGGTCACTTGAGACAGCAGCGAAATTCCAAGGGGCGGCAAATGGGGCCGTCCGTTAACACCTTGGGACTTTTAAGACAGTGGTGATTGTGTGCGACACGAACGGCCGCCCGGCTGTTGCCGGGCCCGTCTCTCTCTCTGGTTGTCTGGGATTCCTCTTCCAAATTTGTGGTGTCCTTATTTCTCTTTCCTCACCTTGTTGTTATATTGCCACATATATATACTAGTACATCAATAATAAATGGTAGAAGTGCTATAGAATAGCAATACCCCGTGAATGTATATAACTTGCTATTTACTGTAAATATAAAACATCAAATAACATCAATCTTTACCACTTAAGACTGTAATAAAGTATAACAACTGTACAGATAGAAGGAATGGAGAATTACATGAGAAACCTAAGTCTGAAACTAATCAGGTCTAGTACAATTAGGAAACGAGGCTTAAGAAACCCAGTCCAAGTTTTTCGAGGTCATGGCACTCTTGGCTGATGTAACCCCCCCCCCCTGATTATATCATATATATATGATATAATCTAAAATGCAATTATTTTATTTTTAAAAAACATATATTTTATTTTCATCCATTGACTGTTCTACATTTTTGACCATAGATTTTAGAAAATACCACTTTGAACATTGTTGTAAATATGTATAGTTAACTCACCTATTTTTCAATTCACGAATATAGAATTCATTTTATAAATTATATATAACTGTGAAAAATAATTTGAAGTGTAATTTACTTCAAGTAATTCAAAATAAAAACTACTTGATGGGTAAATAAGTTATTTCCTTATTTTTTCACGACTGCACCTCCAATTCTCTATATTTTTCAACAACAAAACAAAATAATCATATATATATATATGATAATATAAGACCACACACATTATACGACACCGTTATAAATTAATTTCCCTTGTCAATTATAATTTCATTTATTACTTATAACTAAAATTAATCAATTAAATAATGGATTATGATCCATATTAAATGTTTACCCTCAACAATAATCCATTATGTGTCTATAACTTTGTAATATAGTTCACAATAAATTTAGGGTTCTTCAAACCAAAGGTAAAGAGACATATATCAGTTAGGCTTTAGCTTTCGTCACTTCCCGCCTCTTACAAGGAATTGACCAATCTGTCGCGAGCAGGCTTCCGCCTATTCAAGGCCTAATCCTCAGCGAACTTTTGATTCAAGTTTGGTAAATTCATGACTAAAAACTAACCAAATAAATAGTAAATAAAAATACATTAAAAAATATGTTACATTTAAATAAAATGCGCAATTAAGCACTAAAAAGGAAAATATAAAATATTTTATCTTCTGTCATTGAGCAATTAGATGTATGTAGTATGATATATTTTAAACTTTTTGAAAATGAGCAATCCATAAATAATTATTTAATTAAAAATTAAAAATATTTTTAAAACTTAATTTTGGTGACATTATGTGGCGCTGAGTTTGTTGTTGACACACATTAATATGTTATAATACCTTGATAAAGGTTGGCGTTCAGCTAACTGAAATATTGGTTAAATAAAATAATATTTTGATCCAATATATGCCTTTTTAATTGAATATTATAAATTGTAATATAATAACACTGTTAGTATTTTTCACATATCTTCTGTGTACGACTCCATGTAGGTTATATGCCAGTTACGTTAAAGCGCTGGTTTTATCCAACATTTCCCCGAGGTCACCTCCAGAGAGGTGTAACTTGGACTTTGACCTGGTATTAAATGGCCGCCTCTAACATGAGGAACAGACGCCCTGTGCAGCCGCTCCTAACATGGAGAACAGACGCTGCTGAATATCCTGTAACCCAAGAATAGGAGCCCTTACAGGGTGCTATCAGTCGGGCCAACTGAACCCTGTTTTTTAATTTCCAATAAAAAGAGAAATAATGTTTATATGTAAAATAAAAATTAGGAAATATATAATCTGTGATGATATATAGGATTTTAACTTTTAATTAGACGCAATTTTAATTTATATTTAGACATTTTTCATTTTAACCCGGCATTGCGCGCGCCGGGTGAAAATTACCCATGGCAACATTTGAATGGAGAATTAACCAATAAAAAATCGGTTGGCGGAGATGTGGTTTGTTTAGCTTCCTGACTCATCAATTAGTCTAAAGTTTTGGTTTTACATTTTGACAGCTCCCACTGAAATTCCATCTATTGTCACTGTCGGGTAAAAATTACCCGGCGCGCGCACTCACGTAATTTTTTTGTTGCATTTTTTTAATAACATTTTTTAAAGTGAGATAAATAATTCGAATCGATCATTTAAAAAATAACTATAATAGGTTGATATATTTATCAGCCTATAATTCTATATAAAATGGAGGGAAGAAGGTCATATTTATTAGATCAAGAAGAGATTATTGTAGAAGGTGATATTGAAGAAGTTCATCTAAATGAACATTTTTATGGAATTGACACTGGAATATATTCAGATATAGGAATTTTTTGTGGAATAAGGGAATTATCCCACAAACACATTTTTATATAGGGAGAGCCTCGAAAATCAAATGGTTCAAAAATTGTCCTTCACAAACAGTAAAGCTGAGAACGCCTAATGTCATTACACATTTACTAGGCTTGAAAGGTGAAGAAGCAAAAAATTGAAATACACCTTTAGAAGCTCTTTTGAAGAAAATTCTTGAAAGTTTTGGCCCTTGAACTCATCAAAGAGCAACTAAATCAAATAAAAATCATTTCTTCACTGCCTAAAAGACTATTAAAAATTTCCTTTTTTACAGTTAAGTTAATTTAAATCATAAATGTATACTCTAAATATTTATTTCAATTATTTTTAGAAGGCACTTCAAGCCGTAAAGAAGGTCAGGAACCGCAAGATAAAGCTTCCTACCAGATGTAGTGTGTCCCTCCAGTAAGGACAGGAAGACCTCGACTTTGTGCCATAAATGTGCAAAGCCAATTTATAAAGGACATACAATTGCAGTTTGCAATGATTTGTCTAAAATATCCTCATGGAATTTTATATATTTAATATTGAAAAGGAGCAATAGTTTCATATTTTATATGCCATTACCAATTTTGAGGATCATTCAAGAATAGTTTTTAAAATGTTTAATTTGTGTAAAAAATATAAATATTTTATTAATAATTGCCTTTTTTGAAAATTAAAATGTTATTACTTTGAAATAGAAAAGGTTTTGTTTTTCCTCAGTTAATATTTATATTCAAAATATGTAATTTTAATATCGGGTAAATTTCACCCAGCGCGCGCAAGTACGTTACATTTCTAGCGCGCGCGCTCTAGGGTTAATTTGGACACTTTGATTTTTATTTAGACATTTTCAATTTTAATATACACATTTTTCATTTCAATATAGACATTTTTCATTTTATTATATAGAATGTCTATTCTATAAAAAAGTCCATGTGTCTAAATTATAATGAAAAATGTCTAAATTAAAATGAAAAATGCTAAATTAAAATTGAAGATGTCTAAATAAAAATGAAAGTGTCTAAATTAAAATGAAAATGTCTAAATATATATTAAAATTGTCTAATTAAAAGTTAAAAACCTATAAACAAAAGAAAAACAATATATAATTTTAAATATTTGCGCATACGAATGTGCATCTAAAATACAGCAAGTAACCCCCACAGCTATACAAATATAGAATTGGTATAAAATATAATGATTTAAATATAAATTTTAAATCTGCCCACTCAACCTACCTTCTTCACAACGAGGCAGAAGAAAACCGTAACCAAAAGTGTTATCTGAGATGCCAACACCTGTGTGGAATATTTTATGGACAAGTATCGCCATCTATGAACCATTTAAGAAACTATTGACGTTTTTTAATTAGCGTTTATTTTTCTTTATATTTTATTTCTCGAATATTTTATTAAAATTTTAAAATATTATTTATATAAAAAATCATGGCAGGTTGGGTTTATATATAAGATTAAAAACACACTAAACGCACAGACAAACCTTCCTTTTTATTTATTTCCTTAGTTTCAATAACCCAAATGTCATTATTGTCGAGGAAACCTATATTACTTATTAATTGCCCATTTATTAAGATGTAAATTTATTATTACAAATAAAAGTTTAAAAGTAAAGATAGCAAGCGTATTTAGATGTTTTAAATGCTAATATTTATAATATACTCTGATGTACCAGAAAAGTCAGATCAGCAGGCTCTGGATCAACTCTGACCATGTTCAATGTGTGAAAGGTCAGGTGGGTTCCTGGCTGAACAAGGACATATTAGGTCACGAATAAAATAAAGGACACGTTGGAAGCAACTGCAGCACTGTCAACACAACAGGTTCAATGCTAAATCTGATCATGGATATCATGAATGCTGTGATATATGGTAAATTATCATATACTATGCATTTTGTCCGTTTGATATGATTAACTACTTCATTCATATGTAAATTTTGTTTTATATTTTAACGCTATGCAAATCAATGGCAACCTTCTAATATGTAAATTATGCTCGCCGTAAAATAAATTATTTTCAGTCAGACAAGGAGTGGTTGTCGCCTCTAGTATCTTTGACACATTATAACAATGAATATATCATAAATCATGGATGCTAATCAGAAGGATCCTTTTCTACCTAAAAATCCAATCTTCACCTTAATGCTGGTGGACGAGTGGTTAAAATCCTCGAAAACTTGAAAATAAAAAGTTGAACAAGAAACTTAGCCCTGGAAGCTTTATTTATTTTATTATATTATAAATTAATGAAGAACGTTTATGATGGGTTCCCCGGGTTTGGATAGTTGAAAAGGGAGGATACACGATGTATCTTATTAAAAGTTTCCTTACTTAAGTATATATATATATAGCAATTTAGGACAACAACCCCATGTATATAACCCACAGCAAGACCTTAATGTTGTATAATAGCAGCACAGCTGTCAGTGATGCACTATCGGCATATGTCTTTACATCATCACATGTAATGCAATTTATGCAAACAGGATAAATAAAATAAATAAAAAAGAAAAGGGGGAAAAACTCTGTAATTGATTAAGAGTTGAGCTAAAGCAAGGATCGAGCATATAATATTGTCAGAACAATGGTCTAAAGATGGAAACAGTCGCGACACTATTATACAATATTATCAGACAACCCATGAAATCGTTATTAAATTGGGCAATCTATAAAACACTGAAACACAGACACTCGCGGCAATGTATGTGGCCGGTAATTTATGGGAGACTTGATTATTAGTAACATTCCCTTCAAATAGGTAATAAACATACAACATTTCATTTAAACAGTTGGAATATCACCATAAAGCAAATTATGTATGAAATAGGTAACAGAGAACACAAGAAAATTTCTCTAGATATTTATTTAAATATCTTAAAATTTGGGAACATGTCTATACTGACGAGATATGCTATTTACATAGTAAAATTTAGATAGAGGTGACCTGAAGTTACTTTATAGCCCTTTAAGGCCCATGCGAAATCTAGGTTGGCTACTACACAAAAAGGGGGGGGAACCTAGATCTCCATCTATTCTAGCGGGACAAAATATACGAACCCTAACACTCCTTTTAAGTCACTTAAAGCCCTTTAGGGCCCATTCAGAATCTAAATAGATTAGCTTCTGTTCGAAAAATAAAAGGGGGGGCTAAGCCATAATGGCAAGGGGCTTACCTTCTCTCGAAAGCGGCGGCAAGGTCTGGTCTCCTCTACGTCTCAGGCCCGTCTAAAAATCGTCCTTCTCACTGAGCGACTCCGATCGAATCTTGCCTTTTGGCAAAGAACCTTCTTTTATATCATCTCATTCTCCATTTTCATTCGCCGAAAGAAACACCAATCAAAATGGCCAACGGCTCCAGTATCAATTTCATAGACGCCCCAGGCCTCTCCCCTTCAAAATAGAACATATAGTATTACCAAAACAAAAAAAATCTAAAGAGGGAAACAACTACAGCGATCGTGTAAAATTTCAGACGCCAGCCCCCCCTCTCTCCACATGGGTTGGAATACAATCCTCCCTTTTTCTCGGGATGGTATATATATCGCCCCCCCCCCGTCTTGGCTAAAATTGACCCAGGCCCTTTTTACCTGGACTGTAATGTGATGCTTTCCTTTCTCTGGAAGGATATTTTATAAGGTTCAGTCTTTAGAGATCTTCCTTCTCCATTTTTCTTTTTTTTTTTTTTTTCTGGTCACCTTTACCTAAATTTTTGGTGAGGGGAATATATGTACATATGAAACAACAGTTTCCAGCTCGGATGTCTCTGGATGTCTTCTTCTTTACCAGGCATCAGCTTTCGGCATGGAAGTCTGGTGTCACCAAGTGTCTAAGTTTCTGGGCAAAAAAATGGTCTGTAAGTCTATGTGGGAGGGAAGCCATGTATCCATTTGATTTGATTATACATACGCCTTCTGTTGGGGTATGGTTACAAAAAAAACGTGCCCCAACAATCCTCCCCCTGCCAAGTAATGGACAAATGCGTTTGTGCTATTCATTATTCATCTGCCTTTCATCAGTTACTATGAAAGCAGGTCCATTTCTAGCAAAATGCATTTTCCATTACTAGGTGAAGCCAGATGTACCGAAACCTATAGGGAAGATAAGGCTAGTCAAAATGATGGTATGCCATTCTAGATGTTTATTATTCCGAACATTAGTGGGCATTGCGCATCCTGGCAAAGGGGTTTTTATGTGCTATTATTCTGTCAGAACACTGTTATCAAATAGGTTATTGGGGACAGTCATATCATATGTATGGAGGTAAGCAAGGTCATCTGTCTTACCATTCATGGGTATATATACCACCCTTCCACTTTCTTCTTTGGTCTTGAGGAGTAGGCCTTCCTAGTGCTAAGTCCTCTCAACCCCATCCTTGCCTCTTGGGGTACTGGATTCATTGCTACCTTCTTTCTGCTAACAATACAGTTAGGACATTTCCCTATTACATATTATATATGAAAAATTGGGCGCCAAGAAGTCGTTTAGAAATAACTGACTAGTCCAACTCCTAAAACATGCCAGCATCTTTATTTTCGTACCAATCAAGACATTCGTGTGGTATAGTTATATATATATACAATCAAAGGAAAGGATAATTATAGTTAGCTGAAAGAAATATCTTGGTATATAATGATTAGCCTATGACATGATGACCTTTGCTAAATAAAATTACAGAAAACAAATTATGTAAGTAATCATTAAATAAGGCACGGAATATGTAATGATAAAATGAATCCTTCCATGTTATATGATGAGTATAACATATATATTGAAAAAAAAAAAAAAACATATCATGTAGATAGTGATTAAATATGTTAAGATATAAGTGATAAAAATCATCCCATGATAGATGACAAAAGAAAACTACTACAAGATTATATATGGTGACAAAATATATATAATTAAATATTTAATATAAATATTAATATCATGAATGTCAAAATAAAATTGTTGAAATGAATAGTATATGACTATAATATAATATATATGATATAAAAATAATAACATATTGAAAAAGAAAATGTAAACATAATATATATTTGTGCGCTGAAGGTTCAAGGTTTAGTATCTCAGTTAAGTTTTTCAATCTTATTCAGTCTGGAATCACGAGTTGGTCACTGGGTAATATTCGTCTATCCCGATCCTACTGGAGGGTGGGTTCTCTCTTGTGTGTTAGATTCCTCTAATTACAATACTCTCTCAACCCAAATGGGAACGTCATTTAGAATCTTGGTCAAATGGAGCATAGCCCAGACCTCTATTAAACTATACAGTCCATTTAAATCTAGGGTGACAACCGTATGAAGAGAATATTTCTGTTTTGGCAGAGCGACTAATCAATTTCTACTATTTTGTTTGTGACTCCGTTTACCTTGTCTCTGGGGTGTGTACAGTTCAGCTACCTCCCCCTTCCAAGAAATTCATATTACTTTCATCTACTAATATACCCTCTATTCATTGACCTGAATCCTACAAATCTACATCTTATAAATTTGAATTTTATCAATCTGAAATTTTGGTTCTTTTACAAATTCCTTCAGAATTCTACTCCCTGTATAACTGCTCTTAATTCTACTGTCCTCAATACAACACTTCTAAAACTTTGACTCATTGGCTCGTTCTGGCGTCTCGTTCGCGGTCCTTATAGTTAACTAATACTTTAAAATCTTATCCTATCATGAAACGAGTTTAAACTCGTTGAAGGTCCTAATAATTACTTATTCTGCCTCTCGAATCGGTCTTATACTCGAATTCATTCCAACAAAACGTATGGCAGGGCGAATCCTTTATTAGAAGAAACTTCCGCTAGCTATGGGGAATCAAACTGGTACCAAAAAAAAAATTCAATAGACGGAAACACTTCGTCTAGAATAACTGGGCAATCTCTGCCTACATGCCAATCTTACAGGACCTCCCGTCTAGAACACCCTCACTCCAGCCACGCTAAAAGCGTCGAAACTACGGTGTCAGATCGGTTACCCAAGGTCGCGCCGTTATACCCCAGGTTATACGGCATGGCTAAAACAAATCCCCCATCCTGCATAAAATTCAATCTATACCTCTTCGTTTCCTCTAATGAGGAGAAGTTTTGTGGGTTTTCTGGTCTGATCATAACCTCCCACAACCTTCCAGTCTGGGAATCGAGATATGATCATTATCTACGACTCTTAAAATTCAAGTTGATATAAATAACAAAGAGTACTTTATTACCCTAGTAATAGAAATTAAAAAAAATTTATACTCCTCCAAAAGGAGACCTAACAAAAATGGAGCGAATATTTTCCTAACAATAGAGTTTTTACAGTCCTGTGAGGCTATCGTTCTTAACAAATAAAGAAATCAAAAATGAAAATTGAACCTATTAAATTCCCTAACACTACTCTAAAATAATTTTGGTCTAACAGTATACTAGTTTTTTAACCTTCTTACACATTCATTAAGCCAATCCATTCATACACCCTCCCCCCCTTCATTCACGGCTTGCATACAAACTAAAGTTAAAAATTGCTATAAATGCCAAAACACTTAATAATCTCTATCAAATAAACCCTAACAATTTCTAAATTCCAGGACTAATGTGAAATCAAATAAAGTTTTCTAATTAAAACAAATTGGGAACTAAAGCCCTAGGTTACTCAAAGAAAATGCCTCTGTACAAGCTCTATATATACTAACACTTTATACTCGATAAATGATTGTTAACAATAATTGTTAACAATTCTAAATAATCTGGAAGCTAACCTACCAAAAAAAAAAAGAATCAGTGTAACTTCAAAAACTGCCCTTGCCTTGACACTAAGCGACTTTTCACGACAATTCTATAAAGACACACACAAATTATAATGGTGAATAAAGGACCATTAAACGTGACACCTCATAAAAGCGGAATTGAGTCATTTCCCTAGCCACCGTGGGTGAAGTCACTTTCTTCTTACTTCCTCGTGCGTCTGCCCCCTTTGCAGTAGTCCGACCTCAACACTCTATTGAAAGATGGATTTATAGGGTTTACGATTCACTACCCAACACTAACATTCTCAAGTGCTTTCCGAGGATCGACTACGGTCTGGGCCTACTTAACTTCTACCCCTGGCTTAGAGTCCCTATACTTCACAACTTTACTCTGAAAGATTGACCTTTCATGTCCTCATTAGAAACCTATTTCAAAGCTACTACCTGAAGGCCAGGGATTATAGGGTTTCTGAATTACCCAACACAAGCCATAGGATGCCTATTAGGTTTGTTGTTTTAGACATAGCCCCCCTCTAAGTTGTGATTTCCTACACCTTCCTTCACCTATTACTCCTGATAATAACTAAAATTTCAGATTTACACTAAATAGTTAATTCACAATGGTATACATTATTCTCATTGGTCTTTGAAACTCGGGTTTTAACAAGAAATAGTTTGTATTAAAAAAAAAAAGGAATCCTAATGAAGTTCTACTTAAAAAAAAAAGGTTAAAAAAAAAAAAGGTTGAAATCTCTAAACTTCTCATTCTATCGAGCTGATTCTCCGTACACACTCCAAAATCCTAGTTAGAGGCGACAGTCTAAGCAGAATTTACACTGTGTGGGCCTTTTTACCCTTGTAGACCTGCGTAAAGTTAAACTGTTCACACTAACTCTGTCAACTTCCCCTCGTCTCATTACTTCTGAGTTCGCTCTGGTTGTATTGTTGGATAAAATTGTAACATAACAATAAAAAGAAACTAAAATTTTCCTAAATCATATCCTGACAGGTTGTACAAGCTCTTCAAAACGGTGTGTCATATTAAAACAAGGTTGAGAGACGGTATTCTGCACAAAGACAAGGTTGAGACAAATAACACACAAACCCTGAAACATGGTGTTAAAGCTCCTTTCAACACTTAGCACTAGAACACATGAAGAAAAAAAAAAACTGCAAACTGTTTAAAGTTCACCATAACACTAAGACCTATTTTCTATTTAATATATAACCTAATATTGTAATTAATAAAGACCTATCTATATTAAATAGTGTATACAATCGCTGAAACTTATGTAAATCAGCTTACACAAACCCCCAGTGCATAATATGTCTTATTTTAAAAGAAATAGTTCTATCGAGGCGATATTGCGGTCGACAGCTACGCTTTATACATTAAATGTACTTTCTTCTATCAACCTTTATCTACTATTTACAAAACTCTTTATCCAACCCTTTCCAATTCTTTCTCTTTCAACATCTTTCTGCATCTCTCTATCTCTTTCTCATCAACATTCAACGCTTTCTCACTCTTTTTATCACTTTCAACACCTCTTTCATCACCTCTCTCTCATCTCTCTTCCATCAATTTCTACACATTTCACTGCCTTTTCATCCCTCTGGTGTTTCCTCGAAACCCGTCATCGGGATCTGGATCCCGATCTATTATCACTCTTAATTTTTAACTACTCTATTCCAACAGCCTATGACCTTTAAGCTTTATAACTCCATATACACTCGGCGGGGTAGTTACCTTGTTAAGAAAACCTATAATGTCATAGATCATTTAGAGAGAGAACATAACAAATTTGTGCGAATAGTTTGCTTCAACTATTGATTGTAAGCCTATTAAACTCGTTCTCTCTAGGTTGGCTCGCTCATTAATCTTCAATCTACGTTCAATAGTCATATTGAGTTCACATGGATGCTAGATGTAAACTGTATCAAAATAGTGTAGTTTTCTAGTTTCCGAATTATATGACAGTTAAAAAAAAAAGAAACAAACATTCTGGAAATATCTCGCACTGGCTACTATAAAAAAAATTGAATGGGGTACAGCTCTGATCTTACAGGATACCTCATGGCTCATAGAATTGAATCGCTCATTTCTCACTAAAATATTCACACAGGTATGGAGGTCTCCAGTGGTTCTATAGCTATTGGTCAACTAAATTAATAAATGGCAGGGATTGAAGCTAGTTTAAATGCTCATGTGCTGTTTTGTCATGCGTCTTTATGTCATCTGCAAAGGAAAGTGTCGCCTCAAAGGACCTAATTCTGGGACTAACATCCGCTGCACATTTCAGGAAGGAGTGGTCGTCCATACAATAGCAAGATATCATTTTGCTGCCAATGTACAATGTTGAGCATTTTCCATGTCGTCATTTTGTCGATTCCCAATCTTCTAGGGTGTTTCTTTAAGCATTTCTTGATATTGTTTAATGCTTTATGCGATCCCGCCCGGCATTCAATAAGTATTATTTGATCGTACCATCTCCAGGAGACCATCCCATTGCGGCCGAATCATTTCCACCCAACTTATAACGCCGTCCATATCGCGTAATTGAAATTAGTGTAAAACTCGAAGAATAAGACCTTAATCTCTTAATTCTTTACTAATTTCAGTTGGCTCAACATAAATCTTCTCAATTATTAATTTAGTACAGTGGCGTGACATGTCACACTTCTTCTAGTTCTTTCGCAAGCTCGATTAATCCCAGTGGAAACCCGTCCAGGCGTCAATCCCGTGCTAACCCGTCATGCATGACTTCAAATTTGGAAATTATTAGACCTGAATATTTGCAGTGGCATCTGCTTCCACTGAAAGTATTTAAGACACAAGGCTGCCTCTTATCTTGTTTAAATCACTGTCTTTACTCCCATATGCCTGTGTTAACTTTAACCATGACCTTATCAATTCTCAAAATTCTGCCTATCGAATATCCTGAGGATCAATGTTCTTCTTGTCTACGGCGGATTAACACAATAATTGTTCTCTAGAGTTATCTGCGTCGAGTGGTCAGTCTGTACTACTAATTCTCCACTCTAACTCCAGGATTCCTTTATCTACTCAGGCTGTTCAAAAATTTTCAAGACAGTTGTTCAAATCCCCAATGATAATCTGCTAAATTTCGATAATTATTGGAATTCTCATTAAACAGAATAACTACACCTTTCTGACACAGAAATATCCAGCATCAAGATATAGCGCACCGTCCAATTTCTTTATTTCAAGACGGTGTCAAATTACAACTGAAGGAACATACTAAACATATAACTGGTTTAAATTTCATGTAATCTCATCATGCCTTCTGCTGGCAAATATTTACTGTAAAAATTCAATACTATCAAGATGGTTTTATTTGTCTTCATCTAAAAAAAAATGTTTCAGAAATAGAGTCTTGGAAATCTCTACTAAAGACAAAATTTATACATTTGTCAATTCAGGATAACCTTCCCTTGTCAGAGTGTATACAGCTGCCAAGCCAAAATACGCAGGGGAGACAGGAAGGAGAGTCAGCAATAGAATATATGAACATAGACGCAACGTTATTAATCAAGACAATAGGTCTCTAATTTTCCAATACTGCAAAGGAACAGGTCACACTTTCGCATTAGGAGAACCTAGAATACATTCAGAAATCAATGATAATATTAAGGTTTTGCCACAAACAATGTGAATCGTAAAAGACAGCGGCGAGAGATGCGGTATACACCGCCTCAACATAACTTTCATTGCCTGATAAAATGCCAGTGAAACGGAAAGCGTAAATTAAAATTCACGATTTATAATAGACTGTTAATCTCAGGATGCGTGGACTACTTCACCAATACTTAAAATAGTATGGCTTTTCATTAGGTATATATTTCTAAAGTATAGGGGAAGAAACATATACTAAATTCGAGCCCCGCGGCGGGCGACATTGATGGGTTCCCCGGGTTTGGATAGTTGAAAAGGGAGGATACACGATGTATCTTATTAAAAGTTTCCTTACTTAAGTATATATATATATAGCAATTTAGGACAACAACCCCATGTATATAACCCACAGCAAGACCTTAATGTTGTATAATAGCAGCACAGCTGTCAGTGATGCACTATCGGCATATGTCTTTACATCATCACATGTAATGCAATTTATGCAAACAGGATAAATAAAATAAATAAAAAAGAAAAGGGGGAAAAACTCTGTAATTGATTAAGAGTTGAGCTAAAGCAAGGATCGAGCATATAATATTGTCAGAACAATGGTCTAAAGATGGAAACAGTCGCGACACTATTATACAATATTATCAGACAACCCATGAAATCGTTATTAAATTGGGCAATCTATAAAACACTGAAACACAGACACTCGCGGCAATGTATGTGGCCGGTAATTTATGGGAGACTTGATTATTAGTAACATTCCCTTCAAATAGGTAATAAACATACAACATTTCATTTAAACAGTTGGAATATCACCATAAAGCAAATTATGTATGAAATAGGTAACAGAGAACACAAGAAAATTTCTCTAGATATTTATTTAAATATCTTAAAATTTGGGAACATGTCTATACTGACGAGATATGCTATTTACATAGTAAAATTTAGATAGAGGTGACCTGAAGTTACTTTATAGCCCTTTAAGGCCCATGCGAAATCTAGGTTGGCTACTACACAAAAAGGGGGGGGAACCTAGATCTCCATCTATTCTAGCGGGACAAAATATACGAACCCTAACACTCCTTTTAAGTCACTTAAAGCCCTTTAGGGCCCATTCAGAATCTAAATAGATTAGCTTCTGTTCGAAAAATAAAAGGGGGGGCTAAGCCATAATGGCAAGGGGCTTACCTTCTCTCGAAAGCGGCGGCAAGGTCTGGTCTCCTCTACGTCTCAGGCCCGTCTAAAAATCGTCCTTCTCACTGAGCGACTCCGATCGAATCTTGCCTTTTGGCAAAGAACCTTCTTTTATATCATCTCATTCTCCATTTTCATTCGCCGAAAGAAACACCAATCAAAATGGCCAACGGCTCCAGTATCAATTTCATAGACGCCCCAGGCCTCTCCCCTTCAAAATAGAACATATAGTATTACCAAAACAAAAAAAATCTAAAGAGGGAAACAACTACAGCGATCGTGTAAAATTTCAGACGCCAGCCCCCCCTCTCTCCACATGGGTTGGAATACAATCCTCCCTTTTTCTCGGGATGGTATATATATCGCCCCCCCCCCCGTCTTGGCTAAAATTGACCCAGGCCCTTTTTACCTGGACTGTAATGTGATGCTTTCCTTTCTCTGGAAGGATATTTTATAAGGTTCAGTCTTTAGAGATCTTCCTTCTCCATTTTTCTTTTTTTTTTTTTTTTCTGGTCACCTTTACCTAAATTTTTGGTGAGGGGAATATATGTACATATGAAACAACAGTTTCCAGCTCGGATGTCTCTGGATGTCTTCTTCTTTACCAGGCATCAGCTTTCGGCATGGAAGTCTGGTGTCACCAAGTGTCTAAGTTTCTGGGCAAAAAAATGGTCTGTAAGTCTATGTGGGAGGGAAGCCATGTATCCATTTGATTTGATTATACATACGCCTTCTGTTGGGGTATGGTTACAAAAAAAACGTGCCCCAACATTTATTTATGAACAAGAGTTAAATGATAAATAAGGCTTTTATTGCCTACACAAGATAAGGTACAAGATTGACTTAACGTGCTACTGGACTGTCGCTCTAACAACGGTATTTATATCTCACAAAAGCATAACCAACAACTATGCAAAATAGTTCCATCTTCCAAAATCATAACAAACAACTATGCAAAATAGGGCAGATACAAGAAATAAATATGCTAATACACAACAGTTTCCTACTGGACAGATGAACCGTGTTCTGCCTGAGTCTACCAACCAATATTGATTTAACAAAAATGTATTAGTAGCAGTAAAGATATGAATTCATTGATTCCTTATTAGAATGACCTTTTGCGACCTCAGAATATGCTAACTTACATGTTACGGCATTTAGACCATGAGAGTTACTTCGACCACAAGACATGCTCAATATAGACACACCTATAATTAAAAAGGCATACTTTGGATCAAAATATAATTTACTAGCCGAATGACCCGGGAAACGCCCGTGTTTTACCCGATTGAATGTTTTGATTCAAATACTATTTGTTACAATTATAAATTGGCGCCTTAAATAAATGCATATTTTAGTTAATAACTATAGCCTATGTGCTTTATCTGTCTATGTACTGTTGGCTTCCGTAGGCGTCTCTTACTGGGAAAAGAAAGAGAGGATTCCATTTGGTTATTAACCAATATATGCATTTATTTAAGGAGCGACCCGCTCCAACACAATAGTTACAGAAATGGGGGGGCAAAGGTGGCGTGATCGTAGCCGACCAATAGGAGGGCGCCATTCAAAAAAAAAAAAAAAGCAAACCGTGACAGAGGCCACGCATGACGCTCGTAACTGTATATAGAATTCTACCAATATTTCAGTTGGCTGAACGCCAACCTTTATCAAGGTATTATAACATTGTTTATGCGTGTCAACAACAAACTCAGCGCCACATAACGTCAACAAACGTCAGAATAATTCTGTTGACGTTATGTGGCGCTGAGTTTGTTGTTGACACACATAAATGATGTTTTAATCCCTATATATATAAAGGTCAGTGTATGTATGTATGTGGGTATCTATGTCGGCTATACACGTCCACAATACGTAACTAATCTGACTGAAATTTTAACAGTATATAGAGTAGAATCTGGAAAAACTTATAGTGGAAATTTCAGGTCTCAATCCCGAATATTCTTCGAGTTATTTGCAAATTGCGTTGCAAATTTGCCTTTTCGCTCGCAAGCAGCGCCTCTAGTGGTAAGAATGGGAGGTAATATCAGCTGACCTAATGTACATGTAAAACGTGTTTTGACAGGACATAGAGAAAAATCTGGAAAATATATTTATCGGATTTTTAGCCAATAGAAAATAAAATTGACAGGTTCTGGGCAAAAATAGTTGTTTTTTTAGTCAGAAAATGATGATGACAATATTGCTGTATCATGTTTGATTATCAGATACAAAATTATATCGGGAAAATTTCAAAAAAGCTGAGACCACGGGTGAAGCCAGTTCATTTCTAGTGTGCAGGAACAAAATTCTAACAGAAAAATTTCATTCGAGCAGAAGACACAAAGCCAGATCATCTCTTTATAAAAAATATCGGTTCTCTGACACAAAGTTTGGAGCGGGACGTTTCACAAGAGTGACATCCACGATGCCAATTTATAATTCTAACGAATAGTATTTGAATAAAAACATTTAATCGGGTAAAACCTGGGCGTTGCCCGGGTCATTCGGCTAGTACCTTGATAAATGTTGGCGTTCAGCCAACTGAAATATTGGTATAATAAATGATTTTTTAATCCCATATATGCCTTTTTAATAAAATATTTATTTATGGATTGCTATATTTTTAAAATAGACACACCGATACACACATATTCAATATTTATTCATCCAGGTAGGATGAATATTCAGAAAGTTAAGCAAATAAAAACGGATTATGCAAATTAGCCTATACTCAGGTTAATGAGGATATTCTGAAATGGAATTTATGATACCTTCCAAATATATTGCAGTCCTGGATCTTCGCGGTTGGTCTCGAGGACCACACCATCGCCATCTCCTCAGCGGTGAAGCACGTGATCAAAGTTTTCTTCGTAGATCGCGAAATACGTGGTGTCGCTGGAGACCCGCTGGTGATTCTCCACCAAACTCTGCAGCGGTAGCTGAGGCGCCATATTTACATAGTCATTGTACATAGCATGTATTTTAATTATTTTGGTTTTAAAATTATCTTCATTATGAGGGAAGAAGTGCTCAACTCCACAGACAACGGCTGATTGCTCCCCCTCCCCTCTAAATTGGTTTTCCTCCTCGCTCATGTACATATATAACCTTTTTGGGGAATCCCCTTGTAAGACAATAGTGTCTTAATAAAATTTTTTGTTGTTAAAAAAATTATCTTCATTATTGTTAATTTCTCATAAATAGTGCGGACTGTCCACTTTGACTTGTATTGACAAGATGTCAATAAAGGTATGTTAATTGACAATTGTCCATATATATTTCTAGTTCATATCAAAGTTTCATCTAAATAGGTCAAATGTTGTGAAAATGTAACAAACACATATTCTGATGCATTAGCGAGCCAACTGTTATTAAATTCGAAACTACGTATTATAGACGCGTATGATTATTTATTTTTTAAATAAACAATTCTAATATCCTTATTACAATGGAAAAATTAATGGGAGTGTTCACCACTGATAACCCAGGCCCTCCCATTATTTTTTCCATTGCAGTAAGGGTAGTAGAAATTGTTAATTAAAAAAATAAATAATCATACGCGTCTATAATATTTTCGAATTTTCAAAACACATATTTCTTCTATAGTTCTATAAATAAGTCCTTTTTGGATTTGTAACTAAGAATTTAAAGCTCTACTAAAGTCAGTACCATGATTAATTCAGCTAACAGGGCTAAATTTATTTATTAATTTTTTTTTACACTGTATTAATATTATTTATTCAAGTAACCCAGGTTCCTGGAGCGTACAGATTTATGAATTGGGGTTTGAAGTGTTAGAGAAAAACGGCGCCTCGTACAAGTTGGGCGCACGAGCTCGTGCTGAAGGGATATGTTTGGAAGAATGGAAAATTGCCAGAAGATCTACTCGCCTCGTCCAGCAGGGTAAGTGTTGACATTACTTAGAATTTCAATGAAACTGATTCCAAGAATATTAATCAAACATTATATTTATTGATTTAAAAGAGAGACAACAAATATAAAAGAGAAACTAATATTAAACAAAAAATGTTTTCTTACAGTTAGCGCCTATTTACCCTTGACCTCTGTGGGAATATTTGTTCAATTAAAATATATATACAACAGTAAGTTCAGCCTTTATTCTATCGCCATAACTCAATATCACAACTATTGTCCAAATCTACGGATTTTGTACTTTTTCTCCCTCATTGGTCGCATGGTTGGAAGCCAAGTTCATCTGTTTATATCATTTGACCAAACACATCACCAATATAACGTTTTACAAAATATATACGATGGATGAATTATTTAAAGATGTATTAAATATTTATTATATAGTTGAGTGTGTGTGAAGTGGGAAAATGTAGGAGAAACAAATTGTAAGCTCTTTGTGTAAATATACAGTCGAACTTGGACAATTCGAAGCTCAAAAGGACCAAAAAAAATTTCGAATTGAAAACGGAAATTTATAGAAAATTATAGGTACTGTAACGTCCTCGTGTTTGTTCGTTGACGTTATCAGCAAGAAGTATCTGGAAGTTTTTAAAAGTCTTTATTTATTTTAGGCTAACATCCGACATCATATGGATATATATTACAATAAGACAACTCCACAGAGTACCATCAGTGATGTGCTCACTGATAATTTACTATACTTCCTGTAGGTATGCCAGCTGCCGTTACAGGGACCAATATAAATATTCGAATTAAAGATGTTTTCGAATTAAAGACGATTGAATTATCCAGGTTATACTGTATATAGATAAATAGTACCTTTTGCATCATTGTTGAAATCGATATTTTATATAGAACTCATTTCGGCTCTTAAATACAGAAAGGACTTTTAGAATCTCTAAGATCTAATGAATATTGTAGTTTCAACGGATAGATTTATTTACTATCACAATGCCGGTATCTTATAAAAAGGCCATCGATCAATTTTTTATTAAATGTAGTTCTCCTGAAAATGTAAATGAACATATTCATTAAAACTTAATAATAGATTAAACCGCACAAAAATATGAATAGCTATTATATTAAAGAAATATTTTTGAATAAAATAAATTTTTATTTAAATTTTAGTTGTTAATATCCACGCTGCGCGCATATATTGAAAACATTTCTTGTAAGAAATAGTCTTTTTTTTTACAAATTTTGCTCATTGACCAATGGTTTAAAGCTCCTTAGAGGAGAAATCAGTGGTGCACATTGAAAACGAGGCTGTAAAGTTGCCAACTACTGAGTTTAACAGAAACTGTGAGTGTAGCGCTGGGTCTGTTAATAGATTTAGAAAGCCTACTTGGGCCGAGAGGTTAAGGGTGATGCGGAAAGCAAAGGAAACTGTCAGACAGTTTATGTCAGGTGATTCTTTTGAAAAGCTTATAAATGCTAGGCCACCTTATACCAGAAGTTTCGAGAAAGAATAACTGGTAATGCTAGCTGTTCCTGAAAATTAAGGTTGCTCCGTGTGGAAGCTAGGGACTCCGATTTTAACTTCAGGGTACGAGGGGTCAACATGAACGATGTGGAAGTTGTACATGTCGATAGGATGAAAGCGCTTAGAAAAAGACATCAAGAAGAGCTTTTAGCTCTTGGAATTGAGAGAAATTAATGGAATTGGATCGTTCAGTTTCTCATCAAGTGAACTTCTGTCAGTTCCTAATATCGCTTCCGAACATGCTCAGCCGGTCTAAGATGAGATTTTATTGGACCCCCCATTAACTCTGTATACTAGAGCATATTATATATGGACGTGCTCTTCACTCTCTTGGTATCATTCATGATAACTAGGGTAGTTTGCGCAGATTTTCTTTTAAAGTTATTTTTGGAAGGAACAAGATGGAAGGCACTTTTATGAAACGACCTGAATGCTATTTTGTTCTTTCTTTAGTTTTTTTTTTTGTATCTTTATAACATGGTTACTGTGAGATTTTTTCCTTCCGACAGCGGGAGGTTTTCCTTACGGAAATCGGAAGATGTTTGGGAGATTGGTTATTTTTTTTTTGTAAGGATACCTTTTGTCAAATTATTTTGACAAACATAAGAAGTTTGGGCTTATCAGTTCGGTGGAAAAATTGTTGTTTATTTGTATCTGACTAGTGAGCTGATCTCTCACGCCTTCTGATTGGAAGAATGTGGTCATGTTTGTATATAAAGAGGGTCCATTTTGTATGAGGGCATTCTTTTTCCCAGGAGTGAGTTGTGTGGAGACGCTTAAAGCGCTCTCTGTGTCCGTGTTTGGTGATATCGCATACCCCGGTCCGCTCCCTATCGACTCTGGAATAAAGGATAGGTACTGATTTTTTCATATACACCAAACGTAAGTTTTTATTAATGTCCTTTTTAGTTGTTATTGTACTCTTGAGTGTATGCTTTTCTGTATGTTAAGTTATTTTTACTTAAAGCCCTAGTAAATTGCACTTTGTGTGCTAACCCGTAAAAATAAATATTTGTCCATACAAGCCTGAGTAGGTTACATAGATGATACAAGTCTGGGTAGGTTCAATAGATGGTACAAGCCTGGGTAGGTTATATAGATGGTACAAACCTGGTTAGGTTACATAGATGGTACAAGCCTGGGTATTTTACATAGATGGTACAAGCCTGGGTATAGATGGTACAAGCCTGTGTAGATTACATAGATGGTACAAGCCTGGGTAGGTTACATAGATGGTACAAACCTGGTTAGGTTACATAGATGATACAAGCCTGGGTATTTTACATAGATGGTACAAGCCTGGGTAGGTTACATAGATGGTACAAGCCTGGGTATTTTATATAGATGGTACAAGCCTTAGTATAGATGGTACAAGCCTGAGTAGATTACATAGATGGTACAAGCCTTAGTATAGATGGTACAAGCCTGAGTAGATTACATAGATGGTACAAGCCTGGGTAGATTACATAGATGGTACAAGCCTGGGTTTGTTATATAGACGGTACTAGAATGGGTAGGTTACATAGATGGTACAAGCCTGGGTAGGTTACATAGATGGTACAAGCCTGGGTAGGTTACATAGATGGTACTAGAATGGGTATGTTACATAGATGGTACTAGAATGGGTAGGTAACATAGATGGTACAAGCCTGGGTAGGGTACATAGATGGTACAAGCCTGGGTAGGTTACATAGATGGTACAAGCCTGGGTAGGTTATATAGATGGTACAAACCTGGGTAGGTTACATAGATGGTACAAGCCTGGGTATGTTATATAGATGGTACTAGAATGGGTAGGTTACATAGATGGTACAAGCCTGGGTATGTTATATAGATGGTACTAGAATGGGTAGGTTACATAGATGGTACAAGCCTGGGTAGGTTTCATAGATGGTACAAGCCTGGGTAGGTTACATAGATGGTGCAAGTCTGGGTAGGTTACATAGATGGTACTAGAATGGGTATGTTACATAGATGGTACTAGAATGGGTAGCTTACATAGATGGTACTAGATGGATATGTTATATAGACGGTACTAGAATGGGTATGTTACATAAATGGTACAAGAATGGGTAGGTTACATAGATGGTACTAGAATGGGTATGTTACATAGATGGTACAAGCCTGGGTATGTTACATAGATGGTACAAGCCTGGGTAGGTTCCATAAATCGTACAAGCCTGGGTAGGTTACATAGATGGTACAAACCTGGGTATAGATGGTACAAGCCTGGGTATGTTACATAGATGGTACTAGAATGGGTAGGTTACATAGATGGTACAAGCCTGGGTAGGTTACATAGATGGTACAAGCCTGGGTAGGTTACATAGATGGTGCAAGTCTGGGTAGGTTACATAGATGGTACTAGAATGGGTATGTTACATAGATGGTACTAGAATGGGTAGCTTACATAGATGGTACTAGATGGATATGTTATATAGACGGTACTAGAATGGGTATGTTACATAAATGGTACAAGAATGGGTAGGTTACATAGATGGTACAAGCCTGGGTAGGTTCCATAGATGGTACAAGCCTCGGTAGGTTACATAGTTGGTAAAAAGCCTAGGTAGGTTACATAGATGGCAAAAGAATGAGAAAATCAACCCATATCAATATTGGAGAAAATAAACTAGTTTCCTAGAAAGATCTCAGAGTCTTTTTCATTTTTATATCTCTATATTAATAAATAGGTTCATAATTGTTTTGAGTCAAAATGCGGTCCAATAAATATATTTATACTGTATGTCTAGCGAAATCATTCAGACGAATGTAATTTTGAAAAAAATATATTTAAATTTATTATACTTTGGTATAATCTAAATTAAAAATTATATGACCTATACATTTTAAAAGAAATAGCAGAAAAAGCTCTGAAATCACCCTAGTAAACTAAATATCCCCGCGATAACAAAAGAATAAAAAAATAAACAATTGGATTATCAGAAAAAAAAATTCTAAGTAATATATGCTTAAATATGTCTAGCGAATCATTCAGACGAAAAAAATTTGAAAATATACATATATAAATTCATTATACTTTGGTATAATCTAAATTAAAAATTATATGGCCTATACATTTTAAAAGAAATAGCAGGAAAGTTTTAAAGAGGATGAAATATTTTAAGAGTGAAACCCTCTCGCAGACGCGAGAGGCAGAGGGAGTACCCACCTTTTCGGTTCGGAATCCAGATACCAACTGACCCTATTGGCCATCGCCAGTTCCCGCCTAGAGTCTTCACATGTGTTTCACATGTGTTGTTTTCCCCAAGTACATCTATTTCCATCCCCTTACAGATGTGGCCCCCTTTTCCCCAGCGCGTCCCTAGGGGCTCTAAATTTGGATTTTGTGGGAAGCTCTGAAGTGTGGGAAAACATTGTTCTAAGCCTAACTTCATGTCCCAATATTTCAAGATCTATATAAAAGGAATAAATTATTTCTTTAACACTTGAAATTAGAATTAAAAATGAAGTACACACTAAAGCATAAAATATTTCTTCAACTCGTGAAATTGAAAAGTTAAAATAACATATACACTAAGCATAAAATACTTCTTTAACTCGTGAAATTGAAAAAGTTAAAATAACGCATACACTAAGCATAAAATATTTCTTTTAACACGTGAAATTGAAAAGTTAAAATAACGTATACACTAAAGCATAAAATATTTCTTTAACACGTGAAATTGAAAAGTTAAAATAACGCATACACTAAGCATAAAATATTTCTTTAACACTTGAAATTAGAATTAAAATAACGCACACACTAAAGCATTAAATATTTCTCCAACTCGTGAATTTGAAAAAGTTAAAATAACGCATACACTAAACATAAAATATTTCTTTTAACACGTGAAATTGAAAAGTTAAAATAACGCATACACTAAGCATAAATATTTCTTTAACACTTGAAATTAGAATTAAAATAACGCATACACTAAGCATAAAATATATTTCAATTTTTAGGTAGAGACATAATTCTTAATCTCAGGGGCGTTGGCCTACTTCTAACAAAAATATTTTATTTGTAATTTTCGGTAATTTCGGCGCCACGTTGGGCATCCAATGTTAAGTCGGATTTCGTACATGTCGAAATATGTTGTATTGATAACTAATTGATAAACTCACAAAAAAAAAAAAAAAACTCGCCACGGCAAACACACAAAATAAAAAAAAATACAATATACGATTAATATAAACACCTAAATGTTAACACACTTTCAAGTTTAGAAATTTATTTTGTATATCAAATCCTTCTATGCAAAGTTCAACCTGCGTATTATAACATGGTACCAAGGGTAAACCTCAAAGTGGGTTAACAAAGAAAAATTTCTTAATGCAACAATATTATTGGGTTAATTTCTATAATGATAAAGTGTATAATCATCACCTTTACGATTTTGAATAACACACACACTTCATTCCAATACACTTTATGGGAATTTACAAACATGTTGGACCTTTAGATATTTGATCAAAGTGAAAAACACATCAAACATGATTCATATAAACACAGATTTTGATTCCCAATGGGGTGTGTATATTCAGCACATTGTTTTATCAACCATGGAAGATACCATTGTATGTCTAGTCTGGTATAAAACACACAAAAAAAATACAAATTGATAAATGAAATACATATCAAATTTTATTATAACTAAAACTCTCTATATTTTGGCGCAAAGGGGGGGGGGTTTATATGCAAGATAGAAGGTCTAATACTTTGTTTTATTTGGAATACTCTACACATAGTGGGAATCGTAATTTTATAAAAATAGCTCAGCACGCCATGCAAAAATAAAGAAAAAAAAATAGATAACAAAACTTGTTAAATACGATAAGAGACTTCTCCCTTTTTTTGTAATCAGGCCTTTTTGACCCGCGCAAACAAATTCTAAAATAATATTAACTTACCATTATGCTTTCTTTACTCACCATCCTAGGCCCATCTTTCTCGACTCTTTTCGACCTTCGCCTTCAGTTATTCGACCCCCAACTGTCTAAATTTTCAAATTTTCCGCGTGCCTCAAAAATTTTTATCTTCTTTTTACAGAGTAAAAAAAGAGTATTTATTTCTCAGAATATATTTGGAAAATAAAATAAAAAATTATTCTTTGGAATAAATAATTCTAAATTAATAATAAAAATAATAAAATATATCAGGTCTATTTCCTGATATTTTAATTTAGTATTTCTTCTTAAAATTTTTTTTATTGTTATCTCTAAAAAATAAAAAATATTTATATTAGGCGGACCATTATCACCTTTATTGTGGAATATAGTCCTGAATGATTTGTTGATCAACTTCGCATCCCCAAATTCTGAAATAATCTGTTATGCGGATGATGTTTCGATTGTTTGCTGGCACAAGACCATAGAAGGGTTAAAAAATGAAACAGAAAGTACTTTAAATTATGTAATACAATGGTGTACAAGAAATAAGCTAAAGCTAAGCCCGGAGAAAACCGGCTTAATACATATGCACGGCAAACAAAATATTCCAATGGGAACTCCAAACTTCATAATAAAACCAGTGGAAGAAGTAAAAATTTTAGGTATAAAATTTTCTAATCACAGAATTAAGTCAAAAATTAACTTCACACCCCACATTAATGATATTCTTTGTAAAATCAACCGTATGAAAAATCTTTTATTTTCACTCTGTGGGAAAAGGTGGGGATTGGATGCTAAAAAAAGATTAATTTTATATAAAACTCTTTTCAGGCCAATACTAACCTATGGATCTGAAATATGGTATAAATTTATTAATAAAAGAAGTAAGCAAAGATTAAACTCTCAGCAATATCAGATTCTTCTTTGGGTAGTGAGAGCCTATAAAACGACCTCATCAAATTGTATTCATAGTTTGGCAAAAATACCTATTCTCACAGATCAAATATAATCGTTGATAATAAAATACGATTTGGCCAATTTATCAAAAGAAGAAATTAATGTATTCAGACCGCATGCCCCAACTATAATTCATAACTTTATAGAATCAAGAATGGCTGAAACAATAGCTAACACTAATGAAACATTCTGAAAATTTTTCCCATTTGGAATTCCTTTTTATTTTCGTCCGAATTTTTATAACTCACAGTTCGTCACGGGTCATGGTAATTTTGGAGAATTTCTGTCGAAAATCGGGGCAACGGATGATCCTAGCTGTTTCTGTGGAAAAGAAAACTAAGACTCAATGCATTTATTGATGGAATGTCCGATATTCCACAGCTACAGAAGTAATCATTTTTATCCCATTGAGGAAATTTACGAATTTGTATATAACAAAGACACTTATGTAAAATTCAATAATTTTTGTAGGTTCATTTTGGATTTTCTCTTCTGTTTGAGAAAACCATAGTTTCATTTTTAATTGTGTTTTTAACCGGTTATTGAGCTGTATATAATGAATTGTATATAGGTTGCTAAAATATTTTATTTTGGATTTTCTCTTCTGTTTGAGAAAACCATCGTTTCAGTTTTAATTGTGTTTTTAGTCGGTTATTGAGTTGTATATAGGTTGATAAAATAATCCATTTTGGGTTTTCTCTTCTGTTTTAGAGTACCATCGTTTAAGTTTTAATTATGTTTTTAGTCCGGTTATTAAATTGTATAAAATGAATTGTATATAATCTACTAAAATGTATTTAGGCGCAAGTATCCCGAGCTGGGATATCGCGTCCGATATGTCAAATAAAATAAAATTATTATCTAGAGTATATATTTAATTAATTTTATTCTTTGGAATAAAAAAATGATTTTAAATTTCGAAGTGGTAATAAAAATTTAGACCTTTCTTCTTGCATATAAAGGAAGGGATTGGTTATTAAACCTATATTACATATGTACATTCTGTACATTCTCCATCTGGGCCTTTCTGCAGCGGGCTTCGGGATACAAGCCCAGATCTAATCCAAGTCCTCCATCTGGACAACAAACACTTCGACGAGACACTGTACATATATGATGTAAAATGTTTACATCATTGTTGGGTTTGTTTTGTGAAAAATGGCCCAACAAATATATAAATTAACTTTTTGAAATGTATCAATTCGAATATGAATTAACTTCTTGAATGTATCAATTCGAATATAAATTAATTTTTTGAAATGTATCAATTCGAATATAAATTAACTTCTTGAATGTATCAATTCGAATATAAATTATTTTTTTGTGAAATGTATCAATTTGAATGTATATTAACTTTTTGAAATGTATCAATTAAAATATAAATTATCACTAAATTCACTTTTTCCAATATGATTTATATATATCTAGTTTTCTCTAAATTTCGAACGTTAGGCTTAATATTTTCAGAATTTTACTTATCTTTTCGTATCCCGGCGCTGCCACCATGTTCTATAAGTTATTGGTTTCTATTTAACATTTATCCTTATTTAAACATATATTTATAATATAGTTACAGTCTATATATATATGTAGTAATCCCGAGGTGGAATGTACTGGGCAGTCGTGGTCGTGGATGTGTGATGGGATTCCCGCACTGGGACAGCAAGAGACAGAGGCAGGTCTAGATGGTAACTCCAAGAAGGTAGAGGTAGACCACGGACGTCACGGATGCCCTAGCCTACGCGGGTAGAAGGGGGGGGTGAGAGATCTGACCGACCGTATGACAGCGTCGCTCTGAAACAACTACTAACTTTGTCCCATCTTGGGGGACCTTATATACTGGACTCTGGCATATGTTGATGAGTTCTGATTGGTTCCCGTAATCACGCCACCTGTCAAGCGCTGGGTTATTTATCACGTCTGGCCACCTGTTGACGGGGTAATTGAACTCATTAACATAAACACCTGTTCGCCTGGGTTGTTTATCACGTCTGGCCTTTGTCGTCTGGTCTATGATGTCGTCTGGATCTACCTTTACCTCTTTATTTTATTTGTCATTTTGTTACAAGTTCGATACACATTTTATATAGATATGGGGTTATGATAAATAGTATAAGAAGGTTGTGCTCTACCTACTTCAAAATATACTACAGAATGTGTCCCTGGTGATGAAGGTTTGGTTGGGGGAATGACATGTAATGAATGATAACCTAACAAACCTATTATAAAAAAAATAAAAGAAATAATTTGTATACAAATTAGTTAAAATTATTATGAAGTTACAAGTTAAAAAGAGAAAGATGTTGTAAGGGTGGTGTATCAATGAAATAAAAATCAATGTTATAAAAATAAAAACGTACAAAATGAATGATAAAAGATTAAGGGAAAGTATATACTACAAAATGTCAAATATGTTAAAATGAATCGTACAAGGAAAATAATATCTTATTGCATAAAAGATGAGAGGAAAAAAAAAATTTAGTTAGTTTATTAACTGAACGTATAATGTGACGCTAAGGTAGAAAAAGGGAAAGGGGGTATCTGAGCATGTTTCTGCAAGAGTAGTATCCCAAGCATCCTGCCATGCAATGCGAACTTGTTTAAGTGAGGCATTGTTTTCATCAACAGAAGGCCTAAGATATTCCGTCTGCATCATTAGCTCAGACAGCGAAAAGAGGTGGGAAGATTGATGGAGGTAAAAGGGGGAGGTAGAGGTAAGAGGGATCCCTGTTGTCCATAATGATTGTGCCCGGTTGAATTGTGAAAAAAAGGTGAAAAGTTGAAAAAATGATGAATTGATATGATGCGTCGGGCGATGAGAAAAAAAAATATCGCGCTGGATATCCTGGACTCATTATCGGGAATGGTATAGCGAGGAAGGATTGTTCCAGTCGGATTAATCAATGAAAAAAACAAAAATGTTCGGCGAACTGGAATCCCTTGGAAGGTTGGAGGTTTGAAGGATGCGGAAAAGGAGAGGTGGGTGTAAGAGAATTATTGTTGTCAATTTTGATTGTGTCCGGCTTGTGTGGTGAAAAAAAAAAAGTTGAAAAATGAAAAAAAAAAATGATGAGCCGGACGATGAGAGAAAAAAATAAAAAACTAACTGAGTCTCCTGAGCTCACTGTTGGGAAATGTACAGCGAGGAAGGGTCTTCTAGTCAGTTAATCAACAAAAAAAAACTTGTTGCCTGTAAAGTCGGTTTTACGGGCGAAGATTTTACGTGACAACGGTAGAATATTTATTGATATGAATATAATTAAATTGCACAATAGGAACAAGGAAATGAATGAAAATAAGAATTGCACAAATTTTAACTATAGAAATATATTTTGTTTACTAAAACATTGTACATGTAAACTTAAACTTAACTAACTCCTATTTGAGTGATTTTGTTGAGGATAGGACGATGATAGGAGAAATATGAAATGAAAGGAAGTGTTTCTGCTGTAATGTGTCTTGCGAAAGTCAAGTCGATAGTTGTTCCTTTTAACGTATTTGACTTAGAAACGTTTGATACGCATTCAAGATTATACGTATTTTTCATGAAATTAAGAAACGAGTTGT
>CP092869.1:25033378-25277679 GCA_030710605.1 Cordylochernes scorpioides
TTAACTAAGGATGTTTTTTTCCTTAAAGACCTCAATTATTGGATGTGTTCTTAGTAAGAAATACCAAAATTATTGGATGTGTTGTTAGTTTGGCTACCCCAATTACTAGATGTGCTTTTATTATTGAATAACTTTAAACTAAAGGATAGTTTTTTTCTAAAGAACTCAATCATTGAATATATTCTTAGTGAGGAATACCTAAATTATTGGATGTGTTGTTAGTTTTGCTACCTCAACTATTGGATGTGTTTTTTACTATTGAATAACTTTAAACTAAAGGACATATTTTATTTTTCTAATGACCTCAATTATTGGATGTGTTCTTTGTAAGGAATACTTAATTTATTGGATGTGTTGTTTGTTTCTACCTCAACTACTTGATGCGTTTTTTATTATTGTATAACTTTAAACTAAAGGACATGTTTTTTTTCTGAAGACCTCAATTATTGGATGTGTTCTTATTAAGGAATACCTAAATTATTGGATGTGTTGTTTGTTTTCTACCTCAACTAATAGATGTATTTTTATTATTGGAAAACCTTAAATTAAAGGACATGTTTTTTTTCTAAGAACTCAATTATTGAATGTATTCTTAGTAAGGAATACCTAAATTATTGGATGTGTTGTTAGTTTTGCTACCTAAAATACTGGATGTGTTTTTTACTATTGAATAAATTTGAACTAAAGGATATGTTTTATTTTTCTAATGACCTCAATTATTGAATGTGTTCTTAGTAAGGAATACCTAAATTATTGGAAGTGTTGTTAGTTTTGCTACCTCAACTCTTGGATGTGTTTTTATTATTGAATAACTTTAAACTAAATGATATGTTTTTTTCTAAAGACCTCAATTATTGTATGTGTTCTTTGTAAGGAATACCTAAATTATTGGATGTGTTGTTTGTTTTCTACCTCAACTACTGGATGCGTTTTTTATTATTGTATAACTTTAAACTAAAGGACATATTTTTTTCTAATGACCTAAATTATTGGATGTGTTCTTAGTAAGTAATACCTAAGTTTTTGGATGTGTTGTTTGTTTTCTACATCAACTACTGCATGCGTTTTTATTTTTGAATAATTTTAAACTAAAGGATATGCTTTTTTCTAAAGAACTAAATTATTGAATGTGTTCTTAGTAAGGAATACCTAAATTATTGGATGTGTTGTTAGTTTTTCTACCTCAATTACTGGATGTGTTTTTTATTATTGAATAAATTTGAACTAAAGGATATGTTTTATTTTTCTAATGACCTCAATTATTGAATGTGTTCTTAGTAAGGAATACCTAAATTATTGGAAGTGTTGTTAGTTTTGCTACCTCAATTACTGGATGTGTTTTTTACTATTGAATAAATTTGAACTAAAGGATATGTTTTATTTTTCTAATGACCTCAATTATTGAATGTGTTCTTAGTAAGGAATACCTAAATTATTGGAAGTGTTGTTAGTTTTGCTACCTCAACTCTTGGATGTGTTTTTATTATTGAATAACTTTAAACTAAATGATATGTTTTTTTTCTAAAGACCTCAATTATTGTATGTGTTCTTTGTAAGGAATACCTAAATTATTGGATGTGTTGTTTGTTTTCTACCTCAACTACTGGATGCGTTTTTTATTATTGTATAACTTTAAACTAAAGGACATATTTTTTTCTAATGACCTAAATTATTGGATGTGTTCTTAGTAAGTAATACCTAAGTTTTTGGATGTGTTGTTTGTTTTCTACATCAACTACTGCATGCGTTTTTATTTTTGAATAATTTTAAACTAAAGGATATGCTTTTTTCTAAAGAACTAAATTATTGAATGTGTTCTTAGTAAGGAATACCTAAATTATTGGATGTGTTGTTAGTTTTTCTACCTCAATTACTGGATGTGTTTTTTTATTATTGAATAGTTTTAAACTAAAGGATATGTTTTATTTTTCTAATGACCTCAATTATTGGATGTGTTCTTAGTAAGGAATACCTAAATTATTGGATGTTTTGTTTGTTTTCTACCTCAACTACTTGATGTGTTTTTATTATTGGAAAACTTTAAACTAAAGGATGTTTTTTTTCCCTAATTGGATGTGTTCTTAGTAAGAAATACCAAAATTATTGGATGTGTTGTTAGTTTGGCTACCCCAATTACTAGATGTGTTTTTATTATTAAATAACTTTAAACTAAAGGATAGTTTTTTCTAAAGTACTCAATCATTGAATATATTGTTAGTAAGGAATACCTAAATTATTGGATATGTTGTTAGTTTTGCTACCTCAACTACTGGATGTGTTTTTTACTATTGAATAACTCTAAACTAAAGGACATATTTTTTTCTAATGACCTCAATTATTGGATGTGTTCTTTGTAAGGAATACCTAAATTATTGGATGTGTTGTTTGTTTTCTACCTCAACTACTGGATGTGTTTTTTACTATTGAATAACTTTAACAAAAGGATATGTTTTTTTCTAATGACCTCGATTATTTGATGTGTTCTTAGTAAGGAATACCTAAATTATTGGATGTGTTGTTAGTTTTGCTACCTCAATTACTGGATGTCTCTTTTACTATTGAATAACTTTAAACTAAAGGATATGTTTTATTTTTCTAATGACCTCAATTATTGGATGTGTTCTTAGAAAGGAATACCTAAATTATTGAATGTGTTGTTAGTTTTTCTACCTCAACTACTAGATGTGTTTTTTTATTGGGAAATTTTAAACTAAAGGGAATGATTATTTCCCTAAAGACATCAATTATTGGATGTGTTCTTAGTAAGGAATACCTAAATTATTGGATGTGTTGTCAGTTTTGCTACCCCAATTACTAGATGTCTTTTTATTATTAAATAACTTTAAACTAAGGGACATGTTTTTTTTCAAAGAACTCAATTATTGAATGTATTCTTAGTAAGGAATACCTAAATTATTGGATGTGTTGTTAGTTTTGCTACCTCAAATACTGGATGTGTTTTTTATTATTGAATAAATTTGAACTAAAGGATATGTTTTATTTTTCTAATGACCTCAATTATTGAATGTGTTCTTAGTAAGGAATACCTAAATTATTGGAAGTGTTGTTAGTTTTGCTACCTCAACTACTGGATGTGTTTTTATTATTGAATAACTTTAAACTAAAGGATTTTTTTTTCTAAAGACCTCAATTATTGGATGTGTTCTTAGTAAGGAATACTTAAATTATTGGATGGGTTGTTTATTTTCTACCTCAACTACTAGATGTGTTTTTATTATTGGAAAACTTTAAACTAAAGGACATATTTTTTTCTAATGACCTCAATTATTGGATATGTTCTTAGTAAGGAATACCTAAATTATTGGAAGTGTTGCTAGTTTTTCTACCTCAATTACTGGATGTGTTTTTTTATTGAATAACATTAAACTAAAGGACATGTTTTTTTCCCTAAATACCTCAATTATTAGATGTGTTCTTAGTAAGGAATACCAAAATTATTGGATGTGTTGTTAGTTTTGCTACCTCAACTACTGCATGCGTTTTTATTTTTGAATAATTTTAAACTAAAGGATATGTTTTTTTCTAAAGAACTCAATTATTGAATGTGTTCTTAGTAAGGAATACCTAAATTATTGGATGTGTTGTTAGTTTTGCTACCTCAACTACCTGATGTGTTTTTATTATTGAATAACTTTAAACTAAAGGATATGTTTTATTTTTCTAATGACCTCAATTATTGGATGTTTTCTTAGTAAGGAATACCTAAATTATTGGATGTGTTGTTAGTTTTGCTACCTCAACTACTGGATGTGTTTTTATTATTGAATTACTTTAAACTAAAGGATGTTTTTTCCTAAATACCTCAATTATTGGATGTATTCTTAGTAAGGAATACCTAAATTATTGGATGTGTTGTAAGTTTTGCTACCTCAACTACTGGATGTGTTTTTATTATTGAATAACTTTAAACTAAAGGATATTTTTTATTTTTCTAATGACCTTAATTATTGGATGTTTTCTTAGTAAGGAATACCTAAATTATTGGATGTGTTTTTAGTTTTGCTACCTCAACTACTGGATGTGTTTTTATTATTGAATTACTTTAAAATAAAGGATGTTTTTTCTAAATAACTCAATTATTGGATGTATTCTTAGTAAGGAATACCTAAACTATTGGATGTGTTGTTAGTTTTGCTACCTCAACTACTGGATGTGTTTTTTATTATTGAATATCTTTAAACTAAAGGATATGTTTTATTTTTCTAATGACCTCAATTATTGGATGTTTTCTTAGTAAAGAATACCTAAATTATTGGATGTGTTGTTAGTTTTGCTACAAAAACTACTGGATGTGTTTTTATCATTGAATAACTTTAAACTAAAGGATGTTTTTTCCTAAATACCTCAATTATTGGATGTATTCTTAGTAAGGAATGCCTAAATTATTGGATGTGTTGTTAGTTTTGCTACCTCAACTACTAGATGTGTTTTTTATTATTGAATAACTTTAAACTAAAGGATGTTTTTTCCTAAAGACCTCAAATATTGGATGTGTTCTTAGTAAGGAATACCTAAATTATTGAATGTGTTGTTAGTTTTCTACCTCAATTACTGGATGTGCTTTTTTATTATTGAATAGCTTTAAACTAAAGGATATGTTTTATTTTTCTAATGACCTCAATTATTGGATGTGTTCTTAGTAAGGAATACCTAAAATATTGGATGTGTTGTTAGTTTTGCTACCTCAACTACTAGATGTGTTTTTTATTATTGAATAACTTTAAACTAAAGGATGTTTTTTCCTAAAGACCTCAAATATTGGATGTGTTCTTAGTAAGGAATACCTAAATTATTGAATGTGTTGTTAGTTTTCTACCTCAATTACTTGATGTGCTTTTTTATTATTGAATAGCTTTAAACTAAAGGATATGTTTTATTTTTCTAATGACCTCAATTATTGGATGTGTTCTTAGTAAGGAATACCTAAATTATTGGATGTGTTGTTTGTTTTCTACCTCAACTACCAGATGTGTTTTTATTATTGGAAACTTTAAACTAAAGGACATATTTTTTTCTAATGACCTAAATTATTGGATGTGTTCTTAGTAAGTAATACCTAAGTTATTGGATGTGTTGTTTGTTTTCTACATCAACTACTGCATGCGTTTTTATTTTTGAATAATTTTAAACTAAAGGATATGCTTTTTTCTAAAGAAATAAATTATTGAATGTGTTCTTAGTAAGGAATACCTAAATTATTGGATGTGTTGTTAGTTTTTCTACCTCAATTACTGGATGTGTTTTTTTATTATTGAATAGTTTTAAACTAAAGGATATGTTTTATTTTTCTAATGACCTCAATTATTGGATGTGTTCTTAGTAAGGAATACCTAAATTATTGGATGTGTTGTTTGTTTTCTACCTCAACTACTATATGTTTTTATTATTGGAAAACTTTAAACTAAAGGATGTTTTTTTCCCTAAAGACCTCAATTATTGGATGTGTTCTTAGTAAGAAATACCAAAATTATTGGATGTGTTGTTAGTTTGGCTACCCCAATTACTAGATGTGTTTTTATTATTAAATAACTTTAAACTAAAGGATAGTTTTTTCTAAAGAACTCAATCATTGAATATATTCTTAGTAAGGAATACCTAAATTATTGGATATGTTGTTAGTTTTGCTACCTCAACTACTGGATGTGTTTTTTACTATTGAATAACTTTAAACTAAAGGACATATTTTTTTCTAATGACCTCAATTATTGGATGTGTTCTTTGTAAGGAATACCTAAATTATTGGATGTGTTGTTTGTTTTCTACCTCAACTACTGGATGTGTTTTTTACTATTGAATAACTTTAACAAAAGGATATGTTTTTTTCTAATGACCTCGATTATTTGATGTGTTCTTAGTAAGGAATACCTAAATTATTGGATGTGTTCTTAGTTTTGCTACCTCAACTACTGGATGTGTCTTTTACTATTGAATAACTTTAAACTAAAGGATATGTTTTATTTTTCTAATGACCTCAATTATTGGATGTGTTCTTAGAAAGGAATACCTAAATTATTGAAAGTGTTGTTAGTTTTGCTACCTCAACTACTAGATGTGTTTTTTTATTGGGAAATTTTAAACTAAAGGGAATGATTATTTCCCTAAAGACCTCAATTATTGGATGTGTTCTTAGTAAGGAATACCTAAATTATTGGATGTGTTGTCACTTTTGCTACCCCAATTACTAGATGTATTTTTATTATTAAATAACTTTAAACTATGGGACATGTTTTTTTTCTAAGAACTCAATTATTGAATGTATTCTTAGTAAGGAATACCTAAATTATTGGATGTGTTGTTAGTTTTGCTACCTCAACTACTGGATGTGTTTTTATTATTGAATTACTTTAAAATAAAGGATGTTTTTTCTAAATAACTCAATTATTGGATCTATTCTTAGTAAGGAATACCTAAATTATTGGATGTGTTGTTAGTTTTGCTACCTCAACTACTGGATGTGTTTTTTATTATTGAATAACTTTAAACTAAAGGATATGTTTTATTTTTCTAATGACCTCAATTATTGGATGTTTTCTTAGTAAAGAATACCTAAATTATTGGATGTGTTGTTAGGTTTGCTACAAAAACTACTGGATGTGTTTTTATTATTGAATAACTTTAAACTAAAGGATGTTTTTTCCTAAATACCTCAATTATTGGATGTATTCTTAGTAAGGAATGGCTAAATTATTGGATGTGTTGTTAGTTTTGCTACCTCAATTACTGGATGTGTTTTTTATTATTGAATAACTTTAAACTAAAGGATATGTGTAATTTTTCTAATGACCTCAATTATTGGATGTGTTCTTAGTAAGGAATACCTAAATTATTGGATGTGTTGTTAGTTTTGCTACCTCAACTACTAGATGTGTTTTTTATTATTGAATAACTTTAAACTAAAGGATGTTTTTTCCTAAAGACCTCAATTATTGGATGTGTTCTTAGTAAGGAATACCTAAATTATTGAATGTGCTGTTAGTTTTCTACCTCATTTACTGGATGTGCTTTTTTATTATTGAATAGCTTTAAACTAAAGGATATGTTTTATTTTTCTAATGACCTCAATTATTGGATGTGTTCTTAGTAAGGAATACCTAAATTATTGGATGTGTTGTTTGTTTTCTACCTCAACTACTAGATGTGTTTTTATTATTGGACAACTTTAAACTAAAGGATGTTTTTTTTCCCTAAAGACCTCAATTATTGGATTTGTTCTTAGAAAGAAATACCTAAATTATTGGATGTGTTGTTAGTTTGGCTACCCCAATTACTAGATGTGTTTTTATTATTAAATAACTTTAAACTAAAGGATAGTTTTTTTCTAAAGAACTCAATTATTGAATATATTCTTAGTAAGGAATACGTAATTTATTGGATGTGTTGTTAGTTTTGCTACCTCAACTACTGGATGTGTTTTTTACTATTGAATAACTTTAAACTAAAGGACATGTTTTATTTTTCTAATGACCTCAATTATTGGATGTGTTCTTTGTAAGGAATACCTAAATTATTGGATGTGTTGTTTGTTTTCTACCTCAACTACTGGATGCGTTTTTTATTATTGTATAACTTTAAACTAAAGGACATGTTTTGTTTCTAAAGACCTCAATTATTGGATGTGTTCTTATTAAGGAATACCTAAATTATTGGATGTGTTGTTTGTTTTCTACCTCAACTACTAGATGTGTTTTTATTATTGGAAAACTTTAAACTAAAGGACATATTATTTTTCTAATGACCTAAATTATTGGATGTGTTCTTAGTAAGTAATACCTAAGTTATTGGATGTGTTGTTTGTTTTCTACCTCAACTACTGCATGCGTTTTTATTATTGAATAACTTTAAACTAAAGGATGTTTTTTCCTAAAGACCTCAATTATTCGATGTGTTCTTAGTAAGGAATACCTAAATTATTGAATGTGTTGTTAGTTTTTCTACCTCAATTACTGGATGTGTTTTTTTATTATTGAATAGCTTTAAACTAAAGGATATGTTTTATTTTTCTGATGACCTCAATTATTGGATGTGTTCTTAGTACGGAATACCTAAATTATTGGATGTGTTGTTTGTTTTACTACCTCAACTACTAGATGTGTTTTTATTATTGGAAAACTTTACAGTAAAGGGTGTTTTTTTCCCTAAAGACCTCAATTATTGGATTTGTTCTAAGAAAGAAATACCTTAATTATTGGATGTGTTGTTAGTTTGGCTACCCCAATTACTAGATGTGTTTTTATTATTAAATAACTTTAAACTAAAGGACATGTTTTTTTTCTAAAGAACTTAATTATTGAATGTGTTCTTAGTAAGGAATACCTAAATTATTTGATGTGTTGTTAGTTTTGCTACCTAAACTACTGGATGTGTTTTTTACTATTGAATAACTTTAAACTAAAGGACATGTTTTTTTTTTCTAAAGAACTTAATTATTCAATGTGTACTTAGTAAGGAATACCTAAATTATTTGATGTGTTGTTAGTTTTGCTACCTAAACTACTGGATGTGTTTTTTACTATTGAATAACGTTAACTAAAGGATATGTTTTTTCTAATGACCTCAATTATTGGATGTGCTCTTAGTAAGGTATACCTAAATTATTTAATGTGTTGTTAGTTTTGTTACCTCAACTACTAGATGTGTTTTTTTTTATTGGGAAATTTTAAACTAAAGGGAATGATTTTTTCCCTAAAGACCTCAATTATTGGATGTGTTCTTAGTAAGGAATACAAAAATTATTGGATGTGTTGTTAGTTTTTCTACCTCAACTATTAGGTTTGTTTTTTTTATTATCGAATAACTTTTAACTAAAGTATATGTTTTATTCTTCTAATGACCTCAATTATTGGATGTGTTCTTAATAAGGAATACCTAAGTTATTGGATGTGTTGTTAGTTTTTCTACCTCAACTACTGGATGTGTTTTTAAAAATAATTTTAAACTAAAGGATATGTTTTTTTCTAAAGACCTCAATTATTGGATGTGTTCTTAGTAAGGAATAGCTAAATTATTGGATGTGTTGTTTGTTTTTCTACATCAACTACTAGTTTCTTCTTTATTATTGAATACTTTGAAACTATTAGATACATTTTTAGTTTTTAGAGAAGAACCTAATATTATTATACATGTTGTTAATATTGAATACATAAAATATTGTTTGTGTTGTTAGTATTTAATATTCAACTATTGGATATGTTTTATTATTGAATACCTAAAATATTGAAGTTAGCATTGTAGGTATACCTTTTTACAATGTATACCTTGCATATAAACATTGTATGTATACCTTATAACAATGCATACCTTATATATAAACATTGTATGTATACCTTAGTACAATGTATACCTTATTGATAAACATTGTATGTATACCTTATTACAATGTATACCTTGCATATAAACAATGTATGTATACCTTATAACAATGCATACCTTATAGATAAACATTGTATGTATACCTTGTTACAATGTATACCTTATAGATAAACATTGTATGTATACCTTATTACAATGTATACCTTGCATATAAACAATGTATGTATACCTTATAACAATGCATACCTTATAGATAAACATTGTATGTATACCTTATAACAATGCATAGCTTGTATATAGACATTGTAGGTATACCTTATAACAATGCATATCTTGTATATAAACAATGTATCAAATTACAAAACTATTTTAGAGGTGTAATATTCTTTTTAAAATAAAACAATTTCTACTGTCCTTACTGTAATGGAAAAATTAAAGGGAGGGCCTGGCTCAGCAGTGGTGAACCTTCCCAGCGGTTTCGCCAGTTTAATCTACCATACCGCTGTTATATTGCATTTTTGGAACTTCCTTTTATAGTGATACTGATGCTTGACTCTTCGAATTGGTATTTTAGATAAACTAAGTACATAAGCTTTTAGGACAGTAGAATTACATATAATTATAAATATATAATATGCTTCGAGCAATCGCTCTTCCGCAAATATCAAATTGTGTCTTTTATTTGAACAATTATATTACGATGCACTAGCGCGCCATCTGTTATCAAATTACAAAACTATTTTAGAGGCGTAATATTCTTTTTAAAATAAAACAATTTCTACTGTCCTTACTGCAATGGAAAAATTAAAGGGAGGGCCTGGCTCATCAGTGGTGAACCCTCCCAGCGGTTTCGCCAGTTTAATCTACCATACCGCTGTTATATCGCATTTTTGGAACTTCCTTTCATAGTGATACTGATGCTTGACTCTTCGAATGGGTATTTTAGATAAACTATGGACATAAGCTTTTAGAACAGCAGAATTACATATAATTATAAATTGCAGTAAGGACAGTAGAAATTGTTTTATTTTAAAAATAATATTACGCCTCTAAAATAGTTTTGTAATTTGATAACAGATGGCGCGCTAGTGCATCATAAACAATGTATGTATACCTTATAACAATGAATACCTTATAGATAAACATTGTATGCATATCTTATAACAATGCATACCTTGTATATAAACATTGTATGTATATATTATAACAATGCATACAATATAAACATTGTCTGTATATATTATAACAATGCATAAAATATAATCATTGTCTGTATATATTATGACAATGCATACAATATAAACATTGTATATATTATAACAATGCATACAATATAAACATTGTCTGTATATATTATGACAATGCATACAATATAAACATTGTATATATTATAACAATGCATACAATATAAACATTGTCTGTATATATTATGACAATGCATACAATATAAACATTGTCTGTATATATTATGACAATGCATACAATATAATCATTGCCCGTATATATTATGACAATGCATACAATATAAACATTGTCTGTATATATTATAACAATGCATACAATATAATCATTGTCTGTATATATTATGACAATGCATACAGTATAATAATTGTCTGTATATATCATGACAATGCAAACAATATAAACATTGTCGGTATATATTATAACAATGCATACAATATAAAAATTGCATGTAAATATTATAACAATGTATACAATATAAACTTTGTATATTCAAATTGTATTTGTATACCTCATAACACACACACAATAGTCGCATTACAATCCACATTTTACATATTGTTGTTAAATATCAATTATTTTATGAAGTGATTATCAATTTTGACATTCATATTTTGGTACTCAGTAAATATGCCTGATTCCCTCTCTGGTATTTTATAAATGGTGATTTGTTCTTGCCTTAAAAAAATTTCAGAGTCAACCCGAGAAATTTGTCTCTTCTCTAATTTATGGACTTACAATATTCATTATATATGCTATATTAAAATATTATTTTATTTAAAATTATATTTCATAGATTCAAAACCTCTGCTAAATCGACCGCCAGAGGTCACGCTTCCCCTATAAAAACTCGTTGTTGTTTCCCGATGGCCGGCTCAAATCTTTTGTACATTATGTTTTGTACATTAAGTTTTTCATTTTTTTTATTCTTACGCCTTAATCCAGGCAGTACTTTTATCAAATTATGTTTTTATATATCCCATAAGCTCAAATAAATCAATTACTGATCAAAACCTTTTTATTATCATACTTTCAAGATTATTATTACGACTGCATCACCAATACCATTCAGTACTAAAAAGAACCAGCAAATAACTCCATAGCATAATCCTCAAGATAATCAAAAATCAACAGAAATCTCATTTTTTCACAACATATATATAGTTTATACCAATGTTGCATTGTAATTCACATTGTATGTATACAATATAAACCTTGTTCTAATACCTATTTAAATCACCTTTTCCAATCACTTCATAAATACGCCATTGTTATCCTTTTGAGTACTACTTTAATCTCTGGTGTACTTTTGTAGTTGATTGTCTTAGTACTGCGACCCTCACTAGTAATCCTTGATATACGACTTTAATTTTTTAAATATATATTGTCAAGTAGCTCTGCAACCCCAGCTACAGGAAGCTCCATGGGACACCTGTCAATCATCACTGGAGTACGGGATCACAGGTGTGAGGGGTTCTCGGAGTCTTATCGGCAAATAAGGAAAACGAGACGACTCGGTGGCTGACCACTATCATTATATTTATCTTTACCTTGGGATAAGTTGTTATCTCTCTCTCCCTATAAACAACTCTTGTATATAATTGTATTGGAGAACTAAAAGGTAAATACCCTTTATAATAAATTAATTATTCCCAAATTTGTCCTTGCTTTATTTATCTCCGCCACATATTTTGGTGGAGATGCTGGGTATAAATTAGGGAAGACAACCTGAAGATCGCCGAGAAGCCCTAGAGGCCATGGGTGCTGTGATCTATATTTTCGGAGACTGGCTCCAGGATTCCACTGCCGTGTCAAACCCAAAACTTCCCTCCAAGATGACGATGTCCCTATAGGCGACGATACGACGAAAAAGCCGCTCTTCACGTCGCAAGAAAAAGGACGCAAAGGTACTAGGGACAAAGTTTCAAGTCTTCGATGGAATCCTTGGCAGAAGCACGTCAGATCCATGTCAGTAACCACAATAAATACAAGCTGTGGGTCACAGCTCCCATAGGGAAGGAGCTATGTAACAAAGTATTTATTATTTTATTAACAGAGTACCATTTTTATGTTTATATTTTGCTACTCTGTAAACTTCCCTCTTTGCTTATCTTTTGTTTATCATTCATAGTTTGTTCTTGGCTTGAAAAAATTGCTGTGTCATCCCGAAGTTTTTGTCTTTCCTAATTTTTCACGTGGCAATATATAGCCAAAGTTTTTTTTATTAACAATTTGCTTACCTAAAACCTTTTTTATTTTTAATTTTTATAAAAAGAAATCTTATTTTTCTTTTCATTTTTGAATTATTCCCGCTCTATCTAATTTTCTGCTCTAATCAACACCTGTCTTTCTTTTATCTTCACTGGCCTGGGGAATCTAACCTTTTTTTGAACAACCTTGGTGGCGTGCAGCACCTTGGTACTTTGATATAGTGTATTGTGGCTTGTCTGCTTGTTACATTTATTTTTAGGCTTGAATATCATACACTTTAGTAAGTAGCCCGTAAAACCATATTCTATATTGTAAGATTATAAACTCAGCTTCTTCTATAAAACATGTTTATTTCGCTAGCTTTCGGACTAATTCGTTCTTCAACGGGCGTAAAGACAAGGTGTGATGTGAGATGCGTGCAATTATATAGACTTACATTGAGAGCCAAGATATATACAAATTTGTAACAAATATGATAGCAGTTAGAATCACAAATTGAGAAATAAACCAGTTATGTAAATTCTTGTATTAGAGTAAGGTAAACAATCTTGGTATAAAGTTGAGAAATAAGCAAATGAGGGATACATTTGAAGAACGAATTGGTTCGAAAGCTAGAGAAATGTTTTATAGAAGAAGCTGAGTTTATAATCTTACAATATAGTCAAGGTAATCTATGTCTTCAAAACCATATTCTCACTCTTTTGACTACTAGATCATTATATAACAGTAATAGTCTATTATACTACCCTAGTCCTCTTATTGGGATATTTTCTTTTCCCTGTGTGTGTGTCTTCATTTCAAAATTTGATGTTTCCACAGCTAGTACCACCAAGACAACCTCAAAGAAGAAGAATATAAATGAGAATTGTCTTGAACAGCGTATTTATTGGCCTCGTCATTAAATGATAGTGAATTCGATGAACATCTGTGCCATAGCCTACAGAATTACTTAATTTTCAAATGAAGTTTTTTTACTACTTCAATACCTAGACTACCTCCCGTTGGACTACCATTTCTACAACTAGGTTTTGCGATAACGTGAATAAATAATAAACTTTTATGTACAGTTATCATCATCTTGTTTTGTTTCTATTTAATAATAACGCCTATATATAATTGTTTTGCATAGTTAGTAAAAACTTTGTATGTATGTAAATGCACAACAGAGGTTGATTAAAAATTATTCTTCTACTCGAGTAAATTCCGTTTGATGAAGTATAAGACCATCAGGTTTGAATATATGAGGGTATCTTGAAAGACAACACATGCAGATACCATTTTTAAAAAATCTGATTTTTGTCTATTTCATTTAGAAACTTGTTTCCAGAAAATCCCAAAAGTGTTTTTGTCTTTTAGAATGTGTGAATGGAATTAAATCCAAAATATTAATTGAGACTACCAACATACAAGACTATACAGAACTATCTTTTTAACAAAAGGCATTTCTCTTTCTAAAAAGACATTAAAACTATGCATTTTGTTTATCCCAGTACATTACCTTTAGGGGATAATGAAAAATGTCTCTCAAAACCAATTTTAGCAAATTCAGAGAAAAAGGAATATAAAAATTTCACCTATATTCAGAATTGTATAGGTTTGTTCTTACAGTTTAGATGAGGCTTGTGTTATGAAATAAAAAGTGACAAGTTTTTATAATAATTTTATTGATTTTATCTCAAAATACTATATTCCTAGTAAACGTTACCTACTAAATCCAACAACATATATAGAGGAAATGAACTTTCACCATATTTTATATAAATATTTAATTAAAAAATAATTCTATAACACTAATATATCTATCCATACTAATATACCACACAAATCAATATATAGAAAATGTTATTTTGAAGAAATGATTCATTTAAAAAATATATATAGTGAAGAATATTATATATATAGTACAGTATCACATTTGTACTATTTTTTCACACACATATATATATATATATGTTATATTCAATTTAATTTTTTAATATATAAATATTTTTTCTAATTTGACCAAAAACAAAAAGCTTTTTAAATTATTATTTTGTTCTGTTGTATATAGATTTGTTTTTTCTTTTGGGTTGGTTAAATGTGTTTTTTTAATAAACTCATTTGCCAAAACTATAATTTTATATAGTTAAATTTGTTTAAAATAAAATAAGCATATTTGCTATGATTTATATTTCATTATTCTTTTTTTTGTAAGTAGAATTTACATTCGACAATCTAAACATTTACTTAATAATAATTTTTTTTTATTCTCTCCCTCTCCCTAAATATAAGATATATATATATTATATAATCTAAAATGCAAATATTTTATTTTTGAAAAAATGTATTTCATTTTCATCATTGACTATTCTTTTATTTTTGACCACAGATTTAGGACATAACACTTTGATTATTTTTGTGAAAATATGTATAGTTAACCTACCTATTTTTTAATTCACGAATATATAATTCATTTTATAAAATCTATTTTATTGTGAAAAATATTCAATATGTAATTATTTTCAAGTAATTGAAAATAAAAAACTACTTGATAAATAAATAAATAAATTTCCTTTATCACGACTGCACCTCCAATTCTTTATCATTCCAACCTTGAAACATTATATTCATAACACACACATATATATATATATATATATATATATGGAAAAAAAAACAGTAGAAAAAATAATAAAATAATAAAAATAAAATAATAGATTATATAGTTTTACTCTCATTTAATTAAAACATATCGGCCTTGTGGAATATAGAGCAATCCATAAATAGATCTTTAATTAAAAAGGCATATATTGGATCAAAATATCATTTATTTTACTAATATATCAGTTGGCTGAACGCCAACCTTTTTCAAAGACACATTAATATGTTTTAATACCTTGAAAAAGGTTGGCGTTCAGCCAACTGAAATATTGGTACAATAAATGATATTTTGATCCAATATATGTCTTTTTAATTAAATATCAGCCTTAGTGATGAAATATTAATGTGAAAATTGATACAATATGTAAATAATTCCCCGATAAAGGGATTTATTCTTATTTTAGAAATGTTTTTAATAAAGAAGGCTGTCTCGATTACCTGATATGTGTCCCAATTAATCCGAAATTTTAGGAGAATTGAGTTTTTCCAATAAATCCTCCCAGATCTTCTCTAAGTCGGGAGTGACTTTTTTCACGAAGAGTCGCACCCATATCTCCTGGTGAAGTTTATCGGTGTTCTTTGAAGGACGGAAAACTTTGCTTGGATCCTTTTTTCGATAGAAACTAACATCAGCTACTGGATCATTTTCACCTTTTCCACAGTGGTGGAAAATTACTTGAATTTCAAGGGGGCCGTGTTTCTCTGGGAGGAATGTTTCCTTGAACCTTTTTGCATACAAACTTTCAAAATCTTTTATTAGCACTTCTGACTCGGGTTTTACGCCTCTTTTTACTTTACTTTCTAGCACGTCGAATATTCCATCTTCCTTTTTTAACGTGAGCAGAGGTTTCATTAGATCTCCAACTGTCGCATTATCACGAAGTTCATTCCAGATCGTAGAATCGGTGAGCCTGATGTAGTTGTCACAGTATCCTGCTAAGGCATCATTGCTATATCTTATCCATTCCTTTTGCGCTTCTCTCCGATATTTCTTCATAATCTCAATGAGCATGTATTCGTAAACTTTTACACGCCGATGTTGATAGGCCTTCCGGTGAAGCATAAGTCTTGTTTGAAACATGTCCTCCATGTTTGAAATTTCCTTGTCGCGGAAGCACAGCACGTGTCTGCCATTATCTTCGTTCACTCTCATGTGCAGGATCAGTCGGCGGTAGTCGAAGACAGTCTTAAGGCCCAGGTAGTGGCAATCTCTCAGATAGTACTCCCACTTGTCCACATCACATCCCGAATCCTGGTTGTTCACAATCTGGTAGAGAAATGCCTTTTCAGGAATCTCAACCTTTCCTAAAATCATATCTTTAATACTTTTAATGTGAATTTCATTTAAAGAGTTATCTTCAAACTTTTTCATGAGGTTGTTATTTTTTATCAGATGCTCAAATACTTTGATCGAAACATTCTCGTGTGCCCACTCCTTGTTTCCCTCTTTTTTCATGTAGGCTTCCCAAACGTGAGAGAAAGGTCCGTGTCCAAGATCATGGCATAGGCCAGCAATCATCACACAGAGTACTTCTTCGTTCGTTATTTCCAATTCTTGGATAGATTGCTTCAAAGTCTTGACAAGTTCTCCAGCCAGATAGCAGACACCGATGGAATGCTCGAAGCGAGTATGAGTAGCCCCAGGATAGACAAGATACGAGAGTCCAAGTTGGTGGAGATGCCGAAGTCGCTGAAATTCTTGAGTATTGATAATATCCATACACAATGGAGGGACTGGGATGGAGCCATGAATAGGATCATTTATAACTTTGTATGGTTCCATTTCAATGTTTGAAAGAGAGCGTGAAGCAGAGAGAAGTTACCTGTAGCATCAACTGCCGTCGTCTGCTATCTTGGGACGGGCAGCCGCGCCATTTAAATACTCCACTTCCAAACAGCGTGGTGAAATATTTTATCTTTGTGTTTTGTCGAAATTTTAAAAATATAATAAAATCACCCTTTCTCTTGAATTATGAATATAAACAGAACGATATAATATTATGATAGAAATTTTTTTTCATTAATTTTTGATATTAACAGAACGACAATTGTAAATATAAACATTACAATATTTGTAGAAAAATTGAAGATATTAACAGAATTGTTATTGTGGATATAAACAGATTTGTTATTGTGGAAATAAATAGAACGAATATTGTAAATATAAAATGAACAATAGTTGTAGAAAAATTGTGGAAATAAACAGAACGATAATTGTAAATATGAGCTGAAAAATAATTGTAGAAAAATTGTGCAAATAAACAGAACGATAATTGTAAATATAAACTGAACAATAGTTGAAGAAATAGTGTGTAAATAAACAAAACGATAATTGAAAATATGAACTGAACAATAATTGTAGAAAAATTGTGGAAATAAACAAAACGATAATTGAAAATATGAACTGAACAATAGTTGTAGAAATAGTGTGGAAATAAACAGAACGATAATTGTAAATATAGACTGAAAAATAGTTGTACAAAAATTGTGGAAATAAACAGAACGATAATTGTAAATATGAACTGAACAATAGTTGTAGAAATATTGTGGAAATAAACAGAACGATAATTGTAAATATGAACTGAACAATAGTTGTAGAAATATTGGGGAACTAAACAAAACGATAATTGTAAATGTGAACTGAACAATAGTTGTAGAAAAATTGTGGAAAAAAAACAGAACGATAATTGTAAATATGAACTGAACAATAGTTGTAGAAAAATTGTGGAAATAAACAGAACGATAATTGTAAATATGAACTGAACAATAGTTGTAGAAGAATTGTGAAAATAAACAGAACGATAATTGTAAATATGAACTGAACAATAGTTGTAGAAAAATTGTGGAAATAAACAGAACGATAATTGTAAATATAAACTGAACAATAGTTGTAGAAAAATTGAGGAAATGAACAAAACGAAATTGTAAATATGAATTGAACAATAGTTGTACAAAAATTGTGGAAATAAACAAAACGATAATTGTAAATATAAGCAGATCAATAGTTGTAGAAAAATTATAGATATAAACAGAATGGTAATTGTGAATAAAAGTAGCATATCTAACAAGCTATTTCTCTCTATTTTTTATTTAATGAAGGGGATTTTATCCATCAAAAAAGGTAACGCTGAAATATTTTTTAATATTTAAAACATAACCCTGTTCGATATTTTCGTTGCGACAATATAAATAAAACACCCTAAATAATAATTTACTTAATGAATATTCATAAACATAAATAATTGTGAATATAGGCAGAACGAAATTGGTGAATATTGTTGCACCAGGTTGCGGCTTGGCAGACTCTTCAGGCATGATTCTCTCCTGTGCTGGGTCTTGCATCTTACCAGAGCGTGTTTCAACTATCCTACAAATTTATATAAGGGAATAATGAGATAAGTCTACTTTTAGTAACCTCCAGAATAATTTATTTATTTTCTCACATCAAAGAGAGCAGTGAAGTCACACGTGTACCTAAATACAAATTATGATAATCTAAATAATCTGTTTCAAATAAATATCATAGAATATAAAAATAAATAAATATATAATTTAAATTTCAAATATATTAAAAATAATATAAGAAATACGCCATTAATCATGATGTAACACTTCCCCCTCTCTAGAGGTCGTCACGTCCTCGTGAGTTACCTCATCAATTCTCTCAAAATAGGGTTTGAGTCTTGAGACATGGACAATCAATGGGTCTTGGCCAGGATTATCTTTCGGCTCAATTAAGTAATTTACGTTAGACAGCTTCTTTAATATTCGATATGGGCCAAAATATTTTCTCAATAGTTTTTCACATTTTCCGATTTTCCTGACTGGTGTCAAAACTGCCACTAAATGTCCTGGTTCATAGATTTTCTCATTGTGCTTTTTGTCATAGTTTCTTTTAATTCTTTCCTGAGTCTTCTCTGTGTTGTTAATGACTACCTGTCTCGTCCTTGCTATTTTATCTAAGTAGTTTTCTATATATTCGTCGTAATCGTCCATGTTACTGTCCGTTGGGATATTCTCGTCGTCTAAGAGGGACATGGGTTCCCTTCCAAACAACAGGAAAAATGGAGAGTAGCCTGTGGTTTCTTGAATCGTGGTATTATACGCGTGGGTGATAAAAGGGAGGATTTCATCCCAGTTCTTTTGGTCTGTGTTCACATACATGCTGATCATATTGATTAAAGTTCTATTTAGCCGTTCCGTTAGTCCGTTAGTCTGGGGGTGGTAGCTCGTTGTGAAGCAGTGTTTCACTTTGCACATTTTCATTACCTCCTTCATCAAATTGCTAGTGAATTGTGAACCTCTATCGCTAATAAGAAATTTTGGGGCCCCGTGACGTAAAATAATATGTTCGATTAAAAATGTAGATACTTCTTTCACGGTTGCTTCTGATACTGCCTTTGTTTCAGCATACTTGGTATAATAATCAGTCAACACAATTATCCACTTCCTTCTTCTTTTCGTTGATGGCAAGGAGCCAACAAAGTCAATTCCGATTCTTTCAAAAGGGTAGTTAGCTGGGGGAATAGGTTGTAGAAGTCCAGAAGGCAAGTGATTTGAACCTTTCCGACTTTGGCAAAGATGGCACGTTTTTACAAATTCTGAAACATCTTTCAACATGGAAGGCCAATAGTATTTAATCTTCAATCGGTAAGTGGTTCTGGCGACGCCCAGATGGCCATTCAGCATATGGTTGTGGTATTCACTCATGACTTCCTTCCTTCTCTTCTTTGGCACTACCAGCAACCATGCCCTACCTTCAGGATTTGGATTTTTCTTGTAGAGACACCCATTTTCTTCTTTGAAGTTCTGTGTAATTGAACGCTTGTTTCCACTAAGGTTCTCCTTAATATTCTCAATAAAATCACCCTTTTCGTCTATTATTTGATTCAGAAATAGTCTTTCATAATCTTCGTCCCATTCGTTTTCAGGTAAGGGTCCTCTAGATAGACCATCAGCGTCCAGATGTTTTTTATCCGATTTGTGTATAATTTCGAAATTATATTCCTGAATCTTCAGTGCCCATCGTGCTAATCGGCCGGTCGGATCTTTCAGATTCTTAAGCCAGCATAGTGCGTGATGATCAGTTACGATTTTGAAGTGCCTTCCATATAGGTAGGGTCGTAACTTGGACATTGACCACACAACAGCTAGACATTCTTTTTCGGTAGTCGAATAATTTTGCTCAGGTTTGCTCAGTGTTCGACTTAAATATGAGATAACTTTTTCTTTATCGCCGAACTTTTGGACTAATGTTGCACCCAGGCCGATGTTAGATGCGTCAGTATGAATGTAAGTAATTGCATTCGGGTCAAAGTGCCCTAAGATTGGAGGATTTATCAATGCTACTTTAAGGGTTTGAAATGCTTTTTCTTGATTTTCTGTCCAGGTAAAAGGTACATTCTTTTTTATAAGACTGGTTAATGGATCGGCAATTTTTGAAAAACCTTTGATAAATTTTCTATAATATGAGCACATTCCTAAAAATGATTGAACTTCTTTTATCTTTTTGGGCCGAGAAAAATCTCTAATAGCCTTGATATTATGCTCCGCTGGTTTTATACCATGTTGATTAGTTATATGGCCAAGAATCTCCAGTTCTTCGAAAGCAAATTGGCATTTTTTGTTGTTCAATTTTAAATTAGCCTCGCGAAAACATTTTAAAACAGCTTCTATTCTTTTGAGATGTGTTGAAAAATCCGAGCTATAAATGATTACGTCATAAGCAAATTTGCCATCTAAGATTACCAAGCATATTTTCCATGTTCCTCTCAAATGTAGCAGGGGCATTGCATAGACCAAAGGGCATTACGTTGAACTCATATAGGCCATGTGCTGTAGTGAAGGCTGTCTTTTCTTTATCTTTCTCAATAACCTCTACTTGCCAATATCCTGATTTGAGGTCAATTGCTGAAAAGTATTTGGATCCTTGAAGTGTATCCAATACTCATCAATTCTGGGAATTGGGTAAACATCCTTCACTGTTACATCATTCAATTTTCTGTAGTCAACGCAAAATCTGTACTTACTATCTCGCTTCTTGACCAAGATTACGGGGAAGGACCATGGACTCGAGGATGGTCTAATTATGCCGTCTCTGAGCATTTCATCAATTTGTTCTTTTATGATTTCTCGCTCTTTCGCGCTCACCCTATAGGGCTTGTATTTGATCGGTTTCGCGCCTTCTGTGTCGATCCGATGTTTCGCTAAGTTGGATCTTCCTAATCCCGACGAAAACAAATCCTCGTACCTTTCCAAAACTTGTTTCAATTGCTCCTTTTCCTTATATGCCAAATTTTCGTTTATCTGAAATTGGGGTTCTTCATGCTCTTTTTGTTCACTTTCTTCCATAAGATTAACTTCGGCTGGCTGGCTTCCAAAGCACAATGTTTGGTTTTTTAATATTTTTAATGGTCGAGGGTAAGGGTTTGTTATCCAGATATATGTTTCCTTATTCACAACATTTATTAAGCTTCTCGCTAGTCGAAGTCCATTTGTTTGAAACATTTTATGGTTCTCCTCGATGATGTATTCGCCATCCTCTGCTTCTACAAATGCATTAATCAATTTAATAGAAAGTTCTGGTATAATGGCATCCTTTGCACTTTTTATTTTCTTCTGTTGATATTTGATTACGTCACGATTTTCTGTCAAGTCATATTTGATTATTTCACGCTGACAATCAATTTTTGCGTTCATTTTCTTAAGAAAATCACGTCCAAGTATAAATATTCGCAAATGTGTTCTCATTATCACAAATTGATGTGTAATTGTTTTGTCATCAAATTTTATATTTAAAATAATATTTCCTACGATATCTAATTCTTTGCCATCGGGTCCGGAGCACATTTTATCAGGATTTATTATTTCAAGACCTGTGTTAAGAGCTGTACTAAGGTCGACCACTGAAAGATCGGCGCCTGTATCAATCAAAGCTTCGCAGATACCGATTCTATCCACGTTAATGTTCATTTTATATTTGGGTTCCAACTTTTTAATTCCATTTATGGTCGACTTGCTTTGATTGACGGACTCAGGCGCGATGTTTAGTTTAAATCTTCTAATGCGGCATATCTATTCCTTGTAGTGATACTCGAGTACGGGCTATTACTTACGTCAGCGTAGAGCAGAGGTCTCGACTTCTGAGTTCCATTATCCATTCGGATTTCTTCTTCGACCTTGTCTTGTGTAACTATGGGGTCCTCTTCCACAATTCTTACAAACCTGACTCTGCAATACCGCGCTACGTGTCCTGGCTTGTTACACTTGAAACATATTGGTCTCCCGTCTTCTGTCCTATTCCTATTTGAATTTGGATTCTTATTGTATGTTTTACTTGGGTAGACCGGTTTTGGCTCAGGATTAGGAGTGTAATATCGTCTAGGGGCAGATACCTGGGGCAGAGGCTTGTTCTGGTAATACTTCGGAGTGGGGGCCTGGGGCTTGGAGGTGTTCTGGTAGTACCTCGGAGCGGGGGCCTGGGGCTTGAAGGTGTTCTGATATGGTCTTCTGAACGACGTAGCATTCTTCCATTGCTCTTGATGATGGGGACGAGGAGAGCGTGGTCCATTATAAAGGGCTTTTGATTTTTCTGCACGTTCTTGGTAATTCTTTTCGAACAAATCCAGCTTTTTACAAATTTTTAGAAGTTCATTGGTATTTTTAGGAGGGTTTAGGTGAAGGGCAAAAGAGTATTCTTTCTTTAACCCTCCAATAACCCAGTTTATTTTAGTCTCTTCTTCCATTTGGGGGTCGACCTTGTTGCACAGTACAAGGATATCCTCTGCGAACCTGATTGCAGGTTCATTCCACTGCTGCATTCTGTTTAGCCTCATCTTCATTTCTTCTTTGTTGGCGTCTGAGGCAAAATCCTGAATTAGGCGGCTCTTGAAATTTTCCCAGCTGGTGAAACTTATCTTGTGTAGGTTCAGCCAGGTTTTGGCGCTACCAATCATATTCATGGCAGCATAAAGAGAGATAATGTAGTCTGCCCAATGGTACAGGAAGCCAATTTCTTCAAGAGATTCAATCCATGGGCGAGGGTCTTCCGTTCCATCATACTTGGGGATGTCGATGTTGGGATTCAGGACAACTGGGTCGGAACTTGCATCTCTACCAATTGTTGCACCAGGTTGCGGCTTGGCAGACTCTTCAGGCATGATTCTCTCCTGTGCTGGGTCTTGCATCTTACCAGAGCGTGTTTCAACCATCCTACAAATTTATATAAGGGAATAATGAGATAAGTCTACTTTTAGTAACCTCCAGAATAATTTATTTATTTTCTCACATCAAAGAGAGCAGTGAAGTCACACGTGTACCTAAATACAAATTATGATAATCTAAATAATCTGTTTCAAATAAATATCATAGAATATAAAAATAAATAAATATATGTTGTATTCCAATTGATTACACACAGCGTTCAACGTTAATTATACTTTAATTAACTATAAGGTAAAGGGAATATATATAGATTAAAAGTAAACACACATGGAGAGAAGGAACATGGCGATGGCAACGCCGCAGGTAGGGTTACATCATCAGCAGGAAGTGAGTCAGCTCCAGAGTTGCCGAGTCCAAGCGTCCGCCGCCAGGGCTCCAGCAATCTCCTCCCTCGAAGTGACCTCCTATTCATGGATCACTTCGCCGCTTAAGAGTCTCGAACGATGAAGTTCGTGCAGGTTTCTCCCCAGTGGCTTGGTCAAAATGTCCGATAGGTTTCTTCCACTCATTTACTTCAGTACTGAGGAGTGCAATTGAGTTCTGAGCATTTCTCTGGTTCCTTAGGATCATTGGATGAGATCGAGTAGGAGAAGGCTTTACAGTATCTTCATTATGGCTGTCCTCTTCTGTATGTATCAGGTCTTCTTGATCTAAAAAAGACACTGGATTCTCTTCAATCTCCCGTTGTGTCCCATAGCTGTAGTGTTCAACTGATGAAAGCACCTCCCGGTTGCTGTCGTTCCTCGATACATCCCTCTCTTTGAAGACACAGTCCCGAGATTCCACCACTTTATTCATCTCAGGAATCCACACTCTGTAGCCACGTCCTCTGAGTGCATATCCCACAAGGTTACCTTTGACAGCTCTCCTTTCGAGTTTGGATTTACGGACTTGTCTTGGAATATGGACAAATACTTGACAGCCAATAGCTCTTAGGTGTTTAAGACTAGGCTTGTTCCCTGTCCACAGTTCATATGGTGTGCTTTCACCATTGTGATTGTTGAGAACTCTGTTTCTGACATAGGCTGCGGTGTAAGTCAGCTCCGCCCAGGAAGCCTTTGGCAGACCACTTCCAGATATAGTGCTCCTGACAAGATCTAGGAGTGTCCTATTCATTCTTTCTGCCACACCATTCTGTTGAGGTGTATACGTCATAGTGTGTTCATGAACTATTCCAACGCTCGTGCAGAAAGTGTCCCATTCTTTGGAACAAAATTCCAAGCCATTATCCGTACGTATTCGTTTTAGTTTCCGGCTGGTTTGTTTCTCAGATTCTTGAATCCATTCTTTGACTTTTCCCAGGGTTTCGCCTTTGTTTTTCAGGAAAAATACACTTGTATATCTCGTAGATTCATCAATGATGGTTAAGACGTACTTGGCTCCTCCCCAGCTCAATACGTCGAGTGGACCCATCAAGTCCGCATGCACCAAGTCCAACGGCATGATTTCTTTTTCCTCCTTGTGTGAGTGTTGAAGGAATGGCAGACGGTAAGACTTGCCGATCAAGCAGTCTTCGCACTTTTCTGGCTTTGCCGGGCTGCAGTCTTCGCACTTTTCTGGCTTTGCCGGGCTGCAATCAAGTCCTCTTACGCTTTGGTTCTTGGCCATCTTTTCTATCGTATATGCATTCACATGCATCAGCCTTTTGTGCCAAAGTTCCAGTGTAAGCTCTTCCTTGCATTCAGATGCGAGAGAAACACGATCATTCTGATCTATCGGAGAGGATGGAGTAGTCTGGACGTAGTAAAGTCTACCCAACTTCTTTCCCTCTATCAAGAGTTTACCTTTCATGTCCATAATGTGGCAACCACTCCTGTTGAAGACAACTTTTCTACCGTTTTCTATCATTTGGAGTACAGACAGAACACTGTGACGCATATCTGGAACATACAAGGTGTTCTGGGCAACCATATTGCTGGCATCTCCCTTGTGTCCAACAATATTGGCACTGACAGTACCGATACCACATGCTTCTATAGAAGAACCATTCGCAACAGTGATGGAACTCATATTGCTTGTGCACTCTTTCAGACATGTGAAGTAATCTCTCTTGGGAGTCATATGGTGCGTCGCTCCAGAATCTATGATCCAGGTCTCGGCGGTAGCTCCAAACAAAGTGTTGCACATTGCCGACATATTTACGCCTTTGTTTTGGTCAAACCTCTTTGGTCTTTGTTCATTCTTTCCTTTCTTCCTGCATTCCCTTGCATAATGGCATTTACCTCCACTTTTGAAACAAACAACCTTTGCTTTAAATTGTTTTTCGGTTTCAATGGGCTTCGAAGAGGCATTAACGACCATGGCACCCACATCTTTTGGTAGATTAGACGAACGCCTTTCTGCTTCTGCCAACAGCCGTCTTTTAACGGTGGCGGTCGTGAAGTCTGAATCAGGCAAGTTACATATGGTTGAGACAACGATGTCCCAATCCTCTGGTAATCCACCCAAAAGAACCATAGCCAAATCACCATCATCAATTTTGTCGCCAATTTGGGCCAGTTCGTTTACAATGTGGTTTATCTTCCCCATATACCCTTCCATATTGCTGTGCTGAGTCAACCTTTCGCCATATAACTGCCTTCTTAGTTGTACGGCTCGATATCTACTATCCTTTGGTGCGTATAATTTTTCCAGTTCCTCCCAGACCTCTTTCGGAGTATTCAAATGTTGAACATGCAATTGTTGTTCATCATTAATCCCGAGGCAAATTTTTGCAAACGCCTTACCCTCCCGCGACAAAAAAAGTTTTGTTGCAACAAGGTCACTAGGGTCAGGCTTAGCCTCTCCTGGATTGATCAAACTCCACAAATCGTTTTCGATTAGAACGAGTTTCATCTGGAAGCTCCAGCTGGAGTAATTAGCACCATTTAATTTTGTAATCGTTGTGTTTGCCATTTTACAAAATATTTGGTAAGTAGAAACAAGGATGGTCCAAGTAATCAAAGGAAATTTGTTTACTCACGTTTTAGTCCTTGCGCTTCTTCAGTATGACGTTTTAGGTCTTGCGCTTCTTCAATTTCACGTTTTAAGCCTTGCGCGTCTTCAGTCTCATAATCTTTGTTGTATTCCAATTGATTACACACAGCGTTCAACGTTAATTATACTTTAATTAACTATAAGGTAAAGGGAATATATATAGATTAAAAGTAAACACACATGGAGAGAAGGAACATGGCGATGGCAACGCCGCAGGTAGGGTTACATCATCAGCAGGAAGTGAGTCAGCTCCAGAGTTGCCGAGTCCAAGCGTCTGCCGCCAGGGCTCCAGCAATATATAATTTAAATTTCAAATATATTAAAAATAATATAAGAAATACGCCATTAATCATGATGTAACAATATAAGCCGAGAGAAAATTGTAAATATAATCAGAACGATAATTATGTGTGTGGAGATATCAACAAATAACAATTGTAGATATAATCAGAACGATAATTGTGTGTGTGTGGAGCTATTAACAAATAACAATTGTAGATATAATCAGAACGATAATTGTGTGTGGAGATATCAACAAATAATAATTGTAGATATAATCAGAAAGATAATTGTATGTCGAGATATTAACAAATAATAATTGTAGATATAATCAGAACGATAATTGAGGGTGGAGATATCTACAAATAATAGATGTAGATATAATCAGAACGATAATTGTGTGTGTGTGGAGATTACAACAAATAACAATTGTAGATATAATCAGAACGATAATTGTGTGTGGAGATATTAACAAATAATAATTGTAGATATAATCAGAACGATAAATGTGTGTGTGTGGAGATATCAACAAATAACAATTGTAGATATAATCAGAACGACAATTGTGTGTGGAGATATTAACAAATAATAATTGTAGATTTAATCAGGACTTTAATTTTGTGTGGAGATATTAATAAAAATAATAATTGTAGATTCAATCAGAACGATAATTGTGTGTGGAGATATTAACAAATAATAATTATATATATTCAGAACTATAATTTTGTGTCAAGATATCAACAAATAATAACACAGGTCTAAAAAAAAACTTTTTTTTTTGCCGAGGAAAACCTGATGTTGATTCTAATGTAACTTTTAATGCTGAATTCAAAAATGAAATTAGAAGTTTTCCATCACCCATAGTTCTTGCAGGATAACCATTTTTTTCTATAAATTGGTATACACAGTAATAATGCATAAAATGTTACGTAAGAATTATCAAAGTAAACATCATTACATTAGCTAGCGCTTTATTTTTGACAAGAAGAGTTGATATGTGGAGCCAAAAGCTTTATTTTATTTGTTAATAATTAAATTTTGCTCTTTAGAATCATAAATATTAATTAAATAACAACTTATTGAACTTTTAATTAAATGTGTTTATTTTATAATGCAAACTGTTTTGCTTTCAACTAAAAAATAACGACAAGCTCTGGAATGCTATTTGCTGAATAACAGTTTTAATATACAACAACAACAACAAAAGCCTTTATTTAGGGCATTCCGCCCCATACAGGATTCGCCGTATTTACACGTCAACAAGAGGAGAGGGAAGAGGAAACATTTACAACAAAATAAGGTTTGTCTCACATTCAGTTACCTATTTACAGATAGGTCATCCTCCAGTATCCTTTGCCCTGCATTCTTTCTCATGCGCCCAGCTTCTGTGCAGAACTTAAAGTATCTAACAATCAGTAATTCATCATTCAGAGCTGAAGAGAGAAGTTGACATATGCGATGGTATCTAAATTGACCAGAGTTAGGGCTTGGGAAAATTTCAGTACGTTTTTCTGTTAAGAGAGGGCATTGGAAGAAATAGTGAACCAAATTATCATCCATGAGATCCTTACAAAGTAAACAGTTCCGGCCATTTTCTTTCCAGAAGTCTTTTCTTTCTTCCCTGAAAAATTGCCATAAAACTCTATGTTGTGCAACTAGTCTTTTGTTGGGAAGCGAGATATTTAATCGTAGGTACTCCTCTGTCATGAATGATTCACTCAAAAATTTGTAGTGAGCAAAGTGGGTTGAATCAGTGATTTTCATCTGATCGTTTTGAATTAGTTGGTCTGTGGTGTTTCTAATTGTGCCTGGCAATTCTTTCTGTATGGCTAAGTAGTCTTCGCAGCCCTTAAGAAAGGAATATCCCATAGAGTCTAGAATATTTATTAAATTATGAGTAAAACTGTTTTCTATTTCCTTTTTCGCGGTGACTTTCCAGAGATAGTTTAAGCAAGCATGTGGTAATCTGCTCGTCTCCATTTTTAAAATCCTGACCCAAAACTTTAATGTGAGTTTTACAGCATTAAGTTCAGTTGATATTCTTCCACATTCTCTTCTGAGGATATATCCTGGTGTGAAGTTTGGTAAGTCTAAGAGACGACGAAGAAATGCATCTTGGGTATTATTGACTGTCTTCAGCTGGTTAATTGCCCACATTGGTGCCGCATATAGTAACGTAGGAAGAACAATAGTGTCAAGAAGTTTCATCACTGAGGTAAAGGACTTTATTCGCGCCTTTGTAAGGATTCTCCAAAGTGCATTAATTGCATTCAGTGCTTTGTTTCTAAAGTATTGGGAAGCATATTGGGTCGAGATTTTTGTAGTCAGAGGGTAACCCAGATATGTATACTTAGCTACTATTGTCAGGGGTTGCTGACCCCAAAACCATGTCTCGGAACGAGCTGTTCTTCCACCGTTTCTAAACACCATAATTTTAGATTTATTTTGGTTTAACGTTAGGCAGTTCTCTTCTAAGTACTTTTTAAGTAAGTTAATCTTCAATTGCAAATTTATTTTCGATTCTCCTAAGATCACTATGTCGTCTGCATACAGTAAAAGGTGTATAGTTCCATAATTCTCAAGATTTATGCCTGGCAATTCTGATTCATCGAACAGGGGTACCAGATCGTTTAGGAAGAGAATGAATAAATAAGGTGACAACGGCTCCCCCTGCAATACTCCCGCTTGTATTTTGATAGCCTCCGTGAAGGAACCCCGCCATCTGACTGTTGCCGTCATTTGGGTATAATAGTTCTTAATTAGTTTAATAAATCGACAGCTCAGACCATTTAATGCTAATATTTTCCAAAGTAGATGGTGCGGCACAGTATCAAAGGCCTTTCTTAGGTCAATGAAGAAGGCATATAACTTTCCCCTTCTACGGCTAAGGGTCATTTGAATTAATGATAAGAGCGTGAAAATGTGGTCCTGACAAGAGTAGCCTTTTCTAAAACCAGCCTGATTTTCTGCCAAAATTGACTTTCTCTCCATCCAATCATTCAATCTTGTCTTCAAGATAGATGTAAATAATTTCGATAGGTTAGAAATCAGGGATATTCCTCTGTAATTTGACGGGTTGTCCGGATCTCCATTTTTAAATATTGGGTGGATTATCGTTTTTGTCCATTGTTGTGGAACTTGGGATGTCCCTAAGACTTTATTAAATAAGTTCCTGAGATAAATTGTATGTTCTTCTAATAAATATTTAATCGCTTCGTTAGGAATTTCATCAAGTCCTGTAGCCTTATTTTTACCCAATTTGGAAATTTCCGTGGTGACCTCAGTTAGAGATATTTCACAATCTAATTCGGGGTCAATGACCAATATTTCAAGTGGTAACTGTACATCTTTTGTTAAATTTGAACCAAGTAACTCCCGATAGAAGACCTGCCAGTCTGCAATAGAAATTTCACCTTGTAGGTTATTCCTATATTTAAGTGAATTAATAGTCTTCAAAAATTGGGAAGGATCTTTTACATTACTGAGGATAACTTGAATTTTGTCAGTATATTCCCTTTTTTTTAGCTTTAGGATAGCTAAATACCTCTTCTTACTCGACAAGTATGCAATTTTATCGGCCGAGATATTATGTTTTACGTATAATTTAAGATTTTGTTTCATTTCCTTTTTAGCCAAATAACAGTCTTTGTCGAACCATGGCTTAGATTTTATATTTTTTGTTTTTGCCTCCATCCGCGTCCCCGAGCGTAACATTGCTGTTTGAATTAAACCAGTAAAATCCTCAGCCTGAGTATAAATTTTGGAGTCAGCTGGATGTTCGGGAGTTAATTCTTTTAAAGTTTCTATATATGTTGGGATTTTATCTACTGACCAGGAAAATTTAATCTTGGCACTAGGCTCCATGTAACAATTTTCAGTTTTATTATTTGAGCCGATAAACTTTAAAATTATTGGTAAGTGATCCGAATATGGCATACAACCAATTTCAAAATCTGCTATGTGTTCAAGCACCGCAGGTGAGACAATCGCCAGATCTAACACAGAAGAGCCTCTTCCGGAGATGAATGTAAATTTACCACTTTTATCATTAATGGATCTACCATTTATTATAGTTGAGTAATTTTTATCAAGAAAGTCAATAAATATTTCCGCTTTGGCAGATTTTGTTAGATCACAGGAATTTCGGGTAGTTTAAATAAGGTTTGAAGTATCTATCAAATTATGGTAACCCCCCAGATTGCCAATACGGACATTCAGGTCGCCGACCAGTATTATTTAAAACCCGTTATATATCTTATTTTCCATCAAATGAAATAGTCGTCCAAGGTTTGTAGCATGCGTATCGTTTGGGGGTAGATATACGAATATTACACAGATCGCTGGTGAGTCATTGTCTGAACTTGGATTGAGTGTGACTGCAATCCAAGAGGTTTCGATTTCAACATTGTCAATTTGGGGCTGTAGTTTTTATTTATGCCAAGAATTATACCTCCGGAGCTTCTCCCTTTATCTGTTGACTTTACAGCAGGTGATTGATACATTCCGAAGTTCGCCAGGTTCAAGTCGATATTGAAGTGGCACCAAGTTTCTGTAAGCGCGAACATCTCAAATTGTTTCAAATATTCGAACAGTGAAAAGAGAGAATTTATCCTAAAAAAGCCGTTTATATTCCAATACATGAATCGTTCGTTTTTAGCTATTCCAACCATTGGTTTTATTTTTTCGATCTTAATTTTATTATGTTTCAGATTTGTGCCCTTAAGTTGACTTTCTTTAATAGTATGAGTCTTGCTATGTGAAATATGAGGAGTTCCTGTGAGTTGAGTTTTGTTTCTAGATTGTACGTCTTCATTTGTATGTATTTTATTACCTGAATATTTACATCTATTTACAGAGATCCGCGGGTGTGCCTCTAGCTATATTAGTTCTCCTTTGGCATTCACCACCTGTCCCTCCACTACCATGTAGTTGATGCCGTTTGGGAGAAGTTTATTATCCCTTAACTTCGATCCTATACCTTTCTTGTAAAGTTCCTTTCTCTTTTCTATCAAAATTTTTCTCTGCTCTCTAATCTGGGGGCTGTAATCCCTGCTCATAAAAATATTGAGTATTCGAAGTTTGGATGAGTTCTTTAGGAGACTTATTCTGGACCCGTGAACAGGAACTTCAATCAGAATAGGCGCCTTTGGTCCCCTGCCCAGGCGATGACATTCGGCAATTACCACATCATCAGTAATCTGCATATCTTCCGCCATTAACTTCTTGACCTTTTGTAGCAGCAGTTCCCTGCTGTCAGTCTCTGCTGATTCGATGCCGTATATTATTAAGTTGTTTTCTCGGGCTCGTCTCTCCAAAGCCTCCGCGCGTTCTTCCAGATTCCTTATTTAGTTTTAATATATATATTTAAATTGAACCTAACGATTTGTTTAATAGATTTGCATCAGAAGTGACAGGTAAATTTGAAGTGATCAGTTTATTCTTCTCTATCGATTTACTTTTATAAATTGTGTGCACCAGACTGTGTCAATATGCCGAGGCTTTGCATTAATATTCCCGATATTTTCTTTTACATATGTGGGGAATTAACTTTCAAAGTTCAAAGGCGAAACTTTACACCGCTCATCAAAAAGTTCTATAAACTTTATTTTGGCTGTAAAGTCTGGACCAAGATAAGACATCATTGTTATGAAATTTGTGCTCGACGTCTTACAGGGTGGATTAAAGGTGAACGTCATATGCCTTTTACGGTTCCAATGATATGGAGGGAACCTAAAGACCATTTTTCAGACTGTTATTTTTGTTTGACAAAGACTACAGATATTACATCCAAATCAAGACATACAGTTGAATATCCAGATTTGCCTTCTACTATGAGACGGGTTCCTCATAGTGATATTTTACCCGTGCTACAGCCTCCTGAAAATGTAATATTTAGTGACGATGATTCAGATAGACGAGAGCAACAGTCGGATGAAGCAAATTTTGAAGCAGGTGCTTCATTTGAACCTCATTTGTTAACCCAAGGAGATTTGAACGACCTCGTACGTGATTTAGATTTATCCAAAAAACAGAGTGAACTTTTAGCCCTAGGTTAAAAGGCTGGAATCTGCTGCATTAAGGCACAAAAGTATTCTTTTTTCGCAAGCGTCAAGATGAATTTCAAGAATCTTTTCACAAGAGAATGATTTAGTATATTGCAACGATTTTGTTAGTCTAATGGAAGCTCTTGGTCATGACCATGATACAGAAGAGTGGCGTTTATTCGTTGATTCTTCAAAAATTAGTTTGAAAGCTGTTCTCCTTCACAACGAAAATAAGTTCCCATCCATGCCAATTGCACATGCATCCAACATGAAAAAGACTTACGAAAACAGGAAACCGCTTTTGAAAAAGATAGAATATAAAATATACGGTTGGAAAATATGCAGTATTTGAAATTCATTGCTCTCTTGCGTTGATTACAGCTTGGATATACAAAATTTAGTTGTTTTCTGTGTGAGTGGGATAACAGAGATAGGGAAAGGCATTACATTAAAAAAAGCTGGCCAAACCGTGAAATCTTTATTCCAGGACATAAAAATATTGTAAATCCTCCCCTGATCGATTCAGAAAATATTTACTTACCACCATTAAATATTTAACTGGGAAAAATGAAGAACTTTGTCAAGGCAATGGATCGAAATGCCAGTGGATTTCCCTACCTAAAACAAAAATGTTCTAGCATAAGTGATTCGAAAATTAAAGAAGGCATTTTCGTTGGACCTCAGATTCGAGAATTGCTGCAGGATGGAAATTTTCAAAATAGTTTGAATTCAGTTGAAGCAGCAGCATGGGATTCTTTTAGAAACGTTTGCAAGAACTTAGGAAGTGTCAAGGTTGAAAATTACCGAGACATAGTTAATGATCTGTTGCTTTCCTACAAGGCACTGGGATGTAACATGTCTCTCAAGATCCATTTTCTGCATTCACATCAGGATATCTTTCCAAACAATCTTGGTGCAGTTAGCGATGAGCATGGTGAGAGGTTTCATCAAGATATATCAAGCATGGAGAAGCGGTACCATGGTAATTGGAGTCCCGGTATGCTTGCTGACTACTGCTGGACACTCAAGAGGGATGTACCACAAGTAAAGTATAGAAGAAAATCCACTGTCACTACTTTTCAATAAAATAAATATATTTCGTTCATATAGGCCTATATATTAAAAACATTTCCAAATTTCAAGTAGGTGTATCTCAAAAATCATGCGTGATAGAAAAAAACTAATGGTATATTTGGAATCAGCACAAAGAGTTAAATTTAGATAAGATGCTGTTTCTTTTGGGTCAGAGATAAATAATATTTGATAAACCAGTGTAATGTAATAAGGTTTATGCCAAAATGCTTACGTTATTTTTTTTTTCATTTTTTTGCTGTATTTATCCCAATACCAAAAAAAGGCTGTTACGCAAAAACCATGGGCGATGGAAAATTTCTCATTCGAATTTTGAGTTCAGCACTGGAAACACCATCAGGTTCTATTGGGCAAAAATTTGTTGACCAGTGTAATTGTAGATATAATCAAAACGATAATTGTGTGTGTGGAGATAAAACAAATAACAATTGCAGATATAATCAGAACGATAATTGTATGCGGAGATATTAACAAATGATAATTGTAGATATAATCAGAACGATAATTGTTTGTGAAGATATTGTGAAAAATAATGATTTTAGATATAATCAGAACGATAATAGTGTGTGCGATATTAACAAATAATAATTGTAGATATAATCAGAACGATAATTGTGTGTGGAGATATTAACAAATAATAATTGTAGATATAATCAGAACGATAATTGTGTGTGGAGATATTAACAAATAATAATTGCAGGTATAATCAGGACGATATGTGTTTGTGGAGATATTAACAAATAATAATTGTAGATATAATCAGAACGATAATTGTGTGTGGAGATATTAACAAATAATAATGGAAGATATAATCAGAATGATAATTATGTGCGATGATATTAACAAATAATAATTGTAGATATAATCAGAAAGATAATTGTGTGTGGAGATATTAACAAATAATAATTGTAGATATAACCGGAAAGATAATTGTGTGTGGAGATATTAACAAATAATAATTGTAGATATAATCAGAACGATAATTGTGTGTGGAGATATTAACAAAATTAATTGTAGATATAATCAGAACGATAATTGTGTGTGGAGATATTAACAAATAATAATTGCAGGTATAATCAGAACGATAATTGTTTGTGGAGATATTAACAAATAATAATTGTAGATATAACCGGAAAGATAATTGTGTGTGGAGATATTAACGATTAATATTTGCAGATATAAACAGAAGGATAATTATGTGCGATGATATTAACAAATAATAATTGTAGATATAATCAGAAAAATAATTGTGTGCGAAGATATTAAAAATAATAATTGTAGATATAATCAGAAAAATAATTGTGTGTGGAGATATCAACAAATATTAATTGTAGATTTAATCAGAAAGTTAATTTTGTGTGGAGATATAAACAAAATATAAATGTAGATATAATCAGAACGATAATTATGTGTTGAAATATCAAAAAATAATTATTGTAGATAATTCAGAACGTTAATTATATGTGGAGATATCAACAAATAATAATTGTAGATATAATCAGAAAGATAATTGTGTGTGGAGATATCAACAAATAATAATTGTAGATATGATCAGAACGATAATTGTGTGTGGAGATCTTAACAAATAATAGTTGTAGATATAAACAGAACGATAATTGATTGTCAGATATTAACAAATAATAATTGTAGATAAATTCAGAACGATTATTGTGTGTGGAGATATTAACAAATAATAATTGTAGATTTAATAAGAACGATAATTGTTTGTGAAGATACCAACAAATAATAATTGTAGATATAATCAGAACGATAATTGTGTGTGGAGATCTAACAAATAATAACTGTAGATTTAATCAGAACGATAATTGTGTGTGGAGATATTAACAAATAATAATTGTAGATATAATCAGAAAGATATTGGTGTGTGGAGATATTATCAAATAATAATTGTAGATAAATTCAGAACGATTATTGTGTGTGGAGATATTAACAAATAATAATTGTAGAAATAATCAGAACGATAATTGTGTGTGGAGATATCAGCAAATAATAATTGTAGATATAATCAGAACGATAATTGTGAGTGGAGATATTAACAAATAATAATTGTAGATTTAATAAGAACGATAATTGTTTGTGAAGATACCAACAAATAATAATTGTAGATATAATCAGAACGATAATTGTGTGTGGAGATCTAACAAATAATAACTGTAGATTTAATCAGAACGATAATTGTGTGTGGAGATATTAACAAATAATAATTGTAGATAAAATCAGAACTTTAATTTTATGTGGAGATATCAACAATTAATTAGATATAATCAGAAAGATAATTGTGTGTGGAGATATTAACAAATAATAATTGTAGATATAATCAGAACGATAATTGTGTGTGGAGATATCAACAAATAATAATTGTAGATATAATCAGGACGATAATTGAGTGTGGAGATATTAACAAATAATAATTGTAGATATAATCAGAACGATAATTGTGTGTGGAAATATTAACAAATAATAATTGTAGGTATAATCAGAACGATAATTGTGTGTGGAGATATCAACAAATAATAATTGTAGATATAATCAGAACGATAATTGTGTGTAGAGATATTAACAAATAATAATTGTAGATATAATCAGAACGATAATTGTGTGTGGAGATTTTAACAAAAATTAATTGTAGATATAATCAGAAAGATAATTGTTTGTGAAGATATCAACAAATAAGAATTGTAGAGTTCAATCAGAACGTTAATTGTGTGTGGAGATATTAAAAAATAATAATATATAGGGATAAGCAAAAAAAACCTATATCTTTCTTTTTTAAAGAATAATTTCTTAGTAAATTGGCACATATCAGAATTATTTTTGTATTACAAACCAATTATTCTTTTTTTTTTTTTGTTAAGTATCTCCTATTTTGTTATCATTTATCTATACATTTTTAAATTAATCCTTTATAAAAAAACTAAAAAAATATATATTTTGTTTCCCTTAAAAAATGATTTTAAATTGATTTCCACTCTTTAGATAACGTTTTGATTTAAAAAACTCTTCAATTATTTTTGTATATTTATGAATGGATTTCTTTTTTTGTCTATTCGTTGTAAATAAGGAACTTGCAGGCAAGTTTTAACTTTCTTCGTTTTGTGAATTTAAGATTTAATTCTTTCTCTCTTTCTCACTTTTTTCAATTGGTTATATTTTAAAATTATTTTTCTAATTATAGTAGAGTAGAACCTCCATGGGAGGATACTCATTCTAGAGGTCACCTCTCTACAAAGGACATTTTTAATTTGAAAAATGATTATTTTCACTATTTAGCAACTTTCAGTAAGAGGACACCTCTCTGTAAAGGACACTTTGGCTCTGGAATTATGTGTCCTTTACAGAGACGCTCTACTGTAATATCTACAGTATAGTATATATACCTCTCTAGTTAGGTTATAAGTCACAATTTGGATTATAGATTATAAACACAAGGTAATAAGACCAAATCCAGATAAATAAATGGTGCGTGACGTTTAAGTAACAACGCTGTTACCGACGTCGCACAATATTTATTTATTTGGATTTGGTCATATTGCCTTGTGTCTCAAGTTAGGTATTGCACAAACGATAAGTTCCCCAAGTTAATTGACTACTTACAATTCAATGTTTACTACACTGTAGTCTTTCAGAGAGACCATAGCCTCACTACATGGCTAAACTGAAGAGGAGTAGTCCTCTTTAAAATTCCTGAGTTCAACTGACCCGGTTGATAGACCTCAGCAAGGGTCCCACTCCAGGGATACGGAGGAGCTGCGTCTGTACTCATGTTAGAGTCGGCAGCAAAGGCGACTGCTTCCATGTTAGGAATGGCCTCAAATTATAGGCAAAGTCAACTTTCACCAAAGTGTGCCTGGATCATGGTGCCATGATCAACCAAAGCTGCCACCCTACACCCCATTCCATGAGATCATGGATTCGTGTAATCTTTACATAAGGGGATAAGAAACAACTACAACAGAAAGATAGTTGTGTGGAGATATTAACACATAATAATTGTAGATATAATCAGAACGATAATTGTGTGTGGAGATATTAACAAATAATAATTGTAGATATAATCAGAACGATAATTATGTGTGGAAATATTAACAAATAATAATTGTAGATATAATCAGAACTATAATTATGTGTGGAAATATTAACAAATAATAATTGTAGATATAATCAGAACGATAATTGTGTGTGGAGATATTAACAAATAATAATTGTAGATATAATCAGAACGATAATTGTGTTTGGAGATTTCAACAAATAATAATTGTAGATATATTCAGAACGATAATTGTATGTGGAGATATTAACAAATAATAATTGTAGATTTAATCAGAACGATAATTGTGTGTGGAGATATTTACAAATAATAATTGTAGATTTAATAAGAACGATAATTGTGTGTGAAGATATCAACAAATAATAATTTTAGATATAATCAGAACGATAATTGTGTGTAGAGATATTAATAAATAATAATTGTAGATATAATCAGAACGATAATTGTATGTAAAGATTTTAACAAATAATATTTGTAGATATATTCAGAACGATGAATGTATGTGGCGATATCAAAAAGTAATAATTGTAGATTCAATCAGAACGATAATTGTGTGTGGAGATATTTTCAAATAATAATTGTAGATTTAATAAGAACGATAATTATGTGTGGAGATTTTAGCAAATAATAATTGTAGATTTAATCAGAAAGATAATTGTGTGTGTGGATATTTTAACATATAATAATTGTAGATATAATCAGAACGATAATTGTGTGAGGTGTTTACAAAAAATAATAATTGTAGATATAATCAGAAAGATAATTGTGTGTGGAGATATTAAAAATAATAATTGTAGATATATTATCAGAAAGATAATTATGTGCGGAGATATTAACAAATAATAATTGCAGATATAATCAGAACGATAATTGTGTGTGAAGATATTAACAAATAATAATTGTAGATATAATCAGAACGATAATTGTGTGTGAGATATCAGCAAATAATATAATTGTAGATATAATCAGAACGATAATTGTGTGTGTGAACATATCAACAAATATTAATTGTAGATTTAATCAGAACGTTAATTTTGTGTGGAGATATTAACAAATAATAATTGCAGGTATAATCAGAACGATAATTCCGTGTTGAAATATCAAAAAATAATTATTGTAGATAAAATCAGAACGTTAATTATATGTGGATATATCAACAAATAATAATTGTAGATATAATCAGAACGATAATTGTGTGTGGAGATATTAACAAATAATAATTGCAGGTATAATCAGGACGATAATTGTTTGTGGAGATATTAACAAATAATAATTGTAGATATAATCAGAACGATAATTGTGTGTGGAGATATTAACAAATAATAATTGCAGGTATAATCAGGACGATATGTGTTTGTGGAGATATTAACAAATAATAATTGTAGATATAATCAGAACGATAATTGTGTGTGGAGATATTAACAAATAATAATGGAAGATATAATCAGAATGATAATTATGTGCGATGATATTAACAAATAATAATTGTAGATATAATCAGAAAGATAATTGTGTGTGGAGATATTAACAAATAATAATTGTAGATATAACCGGAAAGATAATTGTGTGTGGAGATATTAACAAATAATAATTGTAGATATAATCAGAACGATAATTGTGTGTGGAGATATTAACAAAATTAATTGTAGATATAATCAGAACGATAATTGTGTGTGGAGATATTAACAAATAATAATTGCAGGTATAATCAGAACGATAATTGTTTGTGGAGATATTAACAAATAATAATTGTAGATATAACCGGAAAGATAATTGTGTGTGGAGATATTAACAAATAATATTTGCAGATATAATCAGAATGATAATTATGTGCGATGATATTAACAAATAATAATTGTAGATATAATCAGAAAGATAATTGTGTGTGAAGATATTAAAAATAATAATTGTAGATATAATCAGAAAGATAATTGTGTGTGGAGATATCAACAAATATTAATTGTAGATTTAATCAGAAAGATAATTGTTTGTGAAGATATCAACAAATAAGAATTGTAGAGTTCAATCAGAACGTTAATTGTGTGTGGAGATATTAAAAAATAATAATATAAAGGGATAAGCAAAAAAAACCTATATCTTTCTTTTTTAAAGAATAATTTCTTAGTAAATTGGCACATATCAGAATTATTTTTGTATTACAAACCAATTATTCTTTTTTTTTTGTTAAGTATCTCCTATTTTGTTATCATTTATCTATACATTTTTAAATTAATCCTTTATAAAAAAACTAAAAATATATGTGGCAATATCGTTGCGGAATTTCTTGTTGTTCGATTTGAATGGTGAGGATTGGTTGAAGCGCAGTCGTTGAGTGGTAAGTGAAGCACACAGTTAGGAATAATCAGGACACGTGATGGGGTTTGAAATTAAAAGGCAACTGGGTTGGAGGAAAGAAAGCTTGAGAAGAGCTGAGCGATTTGACTTATTAATTAGTTGATCACATGGCGGTGATTGTACTTAGCTGTGGGATGAGCAGAGGGAGAGAGGTCTAGAGCAGATGTCACCTTCTTGGAAGCTAAATCACTACTGACAATTCTGGTCTTTCGATTTAACACCACGAGTTGGCTTCTTTCTCATTGGTCGAGAGATAGAACGTGCCCTTTTTCCTATTGGTTGACCTACTTAGTGGTTCCTTCCTAATTGGCCGGCGGTTTCCTTTGGTATTAGTTACGCCCGGCTTGGGTCAGGAAGTCTCGTGTTTGTTTGACTTTATTTACTTCCGCGGCTATCAAAATACATCCTGCTTTGTCAGGAAGTATTGAATGCTAGCTTTAACATTTATAACTTCTGGTCATTAGATACGTCCTGTTTTTCCAGGAAGTGTCGGTTTAAACTTAGCTCGCAGGGACCTGGGGTCAGAAGGTTAACTGCGTCGTTATTAATAAATATGCTCTCCTCTAGATCTACTTTCTACGTCTTTTGTTACTTTCTTTCCTCCAGTTACCTTATTCTTTTATTAAATCTTTGAAAATCATACATGATACATACATAGTGGGTCGGGGTTGCATTTAATTATATACAAATTATGACAGATGCGCCCCCTACATGTGAAGAATTCAAGAAGGGGTTAGCCTGAGAGAATTCTGTAAAGTGAAAAATAATTTTGTGGGAAAATTAGTTGTGGGTATTGAGGGGCTATATACAAGCATTGCTGGTGACATAAAAGTAAGATAGAATGGTGTTGATGATATAGGTTGAGTATAATTAATAGAAATCAAAAATTTTTAATTGTAAGAAATCAATGAATGCTATGGTACATAGTGGGCTAAAAAAAGGAAAATGCGCCTAAACGAATTCTACTCGAGTTAAGAAATGAATTCGAGGGAGTTCTATTAAGGTTTTTGAAATCAAAATAAAAACAATATAAAAATAGTTGAATGAAATCAAAATTGAATGTTTTTGGTTGAAAAAGAAAAATTATTTTGTTGCATGGTGATAAGGGAAAATGCCTAGTTACTTTTTTTGCTCGAATTTGGAAAAGAATTCGAGGAAATTTCATAAGGTCTTTTGAGAAATCAAAGTAAAATAAAATAAAAGGTTTTTGAGCGAAATCAAAGTTGAGTGCTTGGTTGAGTGGTGAGAAAAGAAAAAGGAAAAATGCCTAATTACTTTTTTGCTTGAATTTTGGAAAGGAATTCGAGGAAATTTCATAAGGTCTTTTGAGAAATCAAAATAAAAATAAAAATAAGAGTTGAACGAAATCAAAGTTGAGTGTTTAAAAAAAATGAAAAATAAAAAGGTTTCAACAACAAAGGGTGATTTAATGTTTTTAGTTTAATCGAAAACCAGTGGGTTTTCGTTGATAATTGAGTTGTGGCAATATAAGTCAAGTGGTAAATAGAATGATAATTGATAAATGAAAATGATAATATAAACTAATTGGTAAATAAAATGATAGTTAATGATTAAAATTGATAATAAGTTGAATAAATTGCTAAATTGATTAAACATTTATATTTTTAATTGAGAGAAAATAATGAAAATGATTGATATGAAAGATAAGGTGTATTGGTTTGAACCCTATGGTATCTACATGCCCTGATCTACATGTATTGGTTGCTCCATTTTGCCCTATAAATGTTTTACTTGCTCAATTATGCCCTATAAATTTTTTTTGTCTCATCTGTAGTGACACTTAGGTGAAAAAACGTGATTCTAGCCCTCAAGTGCGTTTATGCTGTGTATACAGGAGACATGGAAATCTATATAACCTTTATGTGTAATTTTTTGTCTTTGTGTGTGTGTTGTGAAAAAATGTTAGTAGTTTTTGGTGTAAGAAATGTGTGTGTGAATTCTATGTGTTGTCGAGATCCTAAGGTCTGTGGTATTTATGTGTAGGTGGAAGGTGTAGCGTTTTTTTTGAAAGTTTGTAAAGTATTTGATCAATTATGATGGGAGTATGAACTCATTCAGATGTGTGTCGTGTACCTTGGTTGATTTTCGAATGACAATCGATTTGTAAAAGTCGATGCGCAGGCTTGAATTGGCATCCAAGATTGGTGGTATAGAGAGATTCCCAGTTGACCTCAATAGGGGACCTTCTCATGGTAATTAGAGATACGGAAGTGGGGTGTGTCGGGCAAAAGAGAGGGAATGAAATTGGAGATCGGAAACGAGGCGTGCGGGGAGCGGGTCCAGTCTAAACTTATCCACCCACTGTTTGCGTAATTGGAGTCACGGCGACGTCCTTATTCTTCGCGGGAAGACATCTGCCTTGCTTCTACATTTCCTGTCGGCCTAATTGTTTTTTATAATTGAATCTTTTACTTTCGGCATTGGTTGCGTTGCGTGTGTGATATGTTTTGTGTACGAAATTTTGTTTTGTTTGTGGGTTTTACTTGTTTGACGATGTCTTGTGTCATGTTCTGTCAATAACATTGTGGAGAGATGAGTTGGTGTAATTTCGACATTATTTGTATTTTGAAAATCCGGACGTTGTATCCATTTATTAAATCGAATGGTCGTTGTGACTTTAGTAAAAAAAATGCCATTCAGTGATATTAGGGTGGAATTGAGTGAAAAATGAGGTTTACGACGTGAACACGCTTTGAGTGGAGATGTGTCACAGGTGTGGTGAAAAGGCGTCTGTGGCCTGAAATGAAAAGTTTTGTGGGGTGACCTGTGACACGAATCGAAAAAAAAAAAATTGTGAATGAAAAGGTGTCACGCGAAATCCTTGTTTGTTCAAAACCTAACCTGTTCTCACTATGAACAACAAATTTATTAAAGTCATATATCGAAATTTCTATTGTTAGTGTATATGGCATCTTTTAAGGTGAACAATTTTTTATTGTTTTGTGTAGACGAGATGATTGTTACTAACGACGGTGCATGCGTTTGTTGGTCGTTGTTGCCTTTTGGCGCGAGTGTCGCGCTTGTTGGGCGGGTTGTGCGTGTTTGTTAGCGTGAAAACCGTCCTTTGGATGGATGTTGTCGGTGTATTGTTGTCGCGAATGTCGTGATTGTTGTTAAATACGTTTGTGGGGTTGTTGTGAGGTACACTTTTATGTTGTGGCGATGTGTGGTCATGCATGGATTTTGTGTGGTAAATGTGTGAGCTGTACTGACACGTTTTTTTTTTGGCATGGTGAGGGTTGAAGCCTTTGTGGCTTGTATTTGAGGGCATATAGTACTGGTAATTGGGTTGAGTGATAAACATGGTAGTGGGGTCAATGAATGCAGGCAAGGGTTGTCCTGTGTGACAAATTTGATTGTAGTGCAAGTCCTTTCGGACAGGTTTGGCCTAGCCCGTGCGTGCATTCATTGAGTACAAAGGTTAGATATGGTTAAAAGGGGTAGGTAGCTAGGTAAAAGTTCAAAGTCAATTCCTTGACGCCATAGGGTGGGTGCCTACCTCAGTTCAACAGGTCTCCTTTGGGACGTCTTGGTTTGGGATGGTTGGCTTGGCTCGGGACTGCTCGCACCGTCCGCGAAATTGAAGTGAAGTCCGGTACTGGAAGATCATTTTGGGATCGTTGGGGCTGTCCCGGATCGCGCGGATTGGTTTCGGGGACTGTGTACGGCATGGCGGTGGTTGAATCCTCGGTGGTCGGTGTCCGGCCTTGGTGACACTCGCCTGGGGTTGGTGGGGGTTGTGTCTGTCGTCCTCCCCGGGGAATGGCGCTCCGGAATTCCGTCTCACTTTGTGGGGCGTTGACACGTCGGATGGCCACGGTCATCTGCCATATGATGGCCGCTAGAAGGCGTCTGGTCGCCTCTCTTCTTGTCCGCTTCTTCGTTGTCAGTTTCTTTCCGTTCGTTGCCAGTTTCTTCTCTCTTGGTTTGTCATTGCCTTTTGTTTTGCTGGCGCCTGGGCTAATTTCCATCTTTATCCTGATTAAGTTCCATAATCTTTATCCTGTCGACTTAACCGTTCTGTGGCAATATCGTTGCGGAATTTCTTGTTGTTCGATTTGAATGGTGAGGATTGGTTGAAGCGCAGTCGTTGAGTGGTAAGTGAAGCACACAGTTAGGAATAATCAGGACACGTGATGGGGTTTGAAATTAAAAGGCAACTGGGTTGGAGGAAAGAAAGCTTGAGAAGAGCTGAGCGATTTGACTTATTAATTAGTTGATCACATGGCGGTGATTGTACTTAGCTGTGGGATGAGCAGAGGGAGAGAGGTCTAGAGCAGATGTCACCTTCTTGGAAGCTAAATCACTACTGACAATTCTGGTCTTTCGATTTAACACCACGAGTTGGCTTCTTTCTCATTGGTCGAGAGATAGAACGTGCCCTTTTTCCTATTGGTTGACCTACTTAGTGGTTCCTTCCTAATTGGCCGGCGGTTTTCTTTGGTATTAGTTACGCCCGGCTTGGGTCAGGAAGTCTCGTGTTTGTTTGACTTTATTTACTTCCGCGGCTATCAAAATACATCCTGCTTTGTCAGGAAGTATTGAATGCTAGCTTTAACATTTATAACTTCTGGTCATTAGATACGTCCTGTTTTTCCAGGAAGTGTCGGTTTAAACTTAGCTCGCAGGGACCTGGGGTCAGAAGGTTAACTGCGTCGTTATTAATAAATATGCTCTCCTCTAGATCTACTTTCTACGTCTTTTGTTACTTTCTTTCCTCCAGTTACCTTATTCTTTTATTAAATCTTTGAAAATCATACATGATACATACATAGTGGGTCGGGGTTGCATTTAATTATATACAAATTATGACATATATATATTTTGTTTCCCTTAAAAAATGATTTTAAATTGATTTCCACTCTTTAGATAACGTTTTGATTTAAAAAACTCTTCAATTATTTTTGTATATTTATGAATGGATTTCTTTTTTTGTCTATTCGTTGTAAATAAGGAACTTGCAGGCAAGTTTTAACTTTCTTCGTTTTGTGAATTTAAGATTTAATTCTTTCTCTCTTTCTCACTTTTTTCAATTGGTTATATTTTAAAATTATTTTTCTAATTATAGTAGAGTAGAACCTCCATGGGAGGATACTCATTCTAGAGGTCACCTCTCTACAAAGGACATTTTTAATTTGAAAAATGATTATTTTCACTATTTAGCAACTTTCAGTAAGAGGACACCTCTCTGTAAAGGACACTTTGGCTCTGGAATTATGTGTCCTTTACAGAGACGCTCTACTGTAATATCTACAGTATAGTATATATACCTCTCTAGTTAGGTTATAAGTCACAATTTGGATTATAGATTATAAACACAAGGTAATAAGACCAAATCCAGATAAATAAATGGTGCGTGACGTTTAAGTAACAACGCTGTTACCGACGTCGCACAATATTTATTTATTTGGATTTAGTCATATTGCCTTGTGTCTCAAGTTAGGTATTGCACAAACGATAAGTTCCCCAAGTTAATTGACTACTTACAATTCAATGTTTACTACACTGTAGTCTTTCAGAGAGACCATAGCCTCACTACATGGCTAAACTGAAGAGGAGTAGTCCTCTTTAAAATTCCTGAGTTCAACTGACCCGGTTGATAGACCTCAGCAAGGGTCCCACTCCAGGGATACGGAGGAGCTGCGTCTGTACTCATGTTAGAGTCGGCAGCAAAGGCGACTGCTTCCATGTTAGGAATGGCCTCAAATTACAGGCAAAGTCAACTTTCACCAAAGTGTGCCTGGATCATGGTGCCATGATCAACCAAAGCTGCCACCCTACACCCCATTCCATGAGATCATGGATTCGTGTAATCTTTACATAAGGGGATAAGAAACAACTACGACAGAAAGATAGTTGTGTGGAGATATTAACACATAATAATTGTAGATATAATCAGAACGATAATTGTGTGTGGAGATATTAACAAATAATAATTGTAGATATAATCAGAACGATAATTATGTGTGGAAATATTAACAAATAATAATTGTAGATATAATCAGAACTATAATTATGTGTGGAAATATTAACAAATAATAATTGTAGATATAATCAGAACGATAATTGTGTGTGGAGATATTAACAAATAATAATTGTAGATATAATCAGAACGATAATTGTGTTTGGAGATTACAACAAATAATAATTGTAGATATATTCAGAACGATAATTGTATGTGGAGATATTAACAAATAATAATTGTAGATTTAATCAGAACGATAATTGTGTGTGGAGATATTTACAAATAATAATTGTAGATTTAATAAGAACGATAATTGTGTGTGAAGATATCAACAAATAATAATTTTAGATATAATCAGAACGATAATTGTGTGTAGAGATATTAATAAATAATAATTGTAGATATAATCAGAACGATAATTGTATGTAAAGATTTTAACAAATAATATTTGTAGATATATTCAGAACGATGAATGTATGTGGCGATATCAAAAAGTAATAATTGTAGATTCAATCAGAACGATAATTGTGTGTGGAGATATTTTCAAATAATAATTGTAGATTTAATAAGAACGATAATTGTGTGTGGAGATTTTAGCAAATAATAATTGTAGATTTAATCAGAAAGATAATTGTGTGTGTGGATATTTTAACATATAATAATTGTAGATATAATCAGAACGATAATTGTGTGAGGTGTTTACAAAAAATAATAATTGTAGATATAATCAGAAAGATAATTGTGTGTGGAGATATTAAAAATAATAATTGTAGATATATTATCAGAAAGATAATTATGTGCGGAGATATTAACAAATAATAATTGCAGATATAATCAGAACGATAATTGTGTGTGAAGATATTAACAAATAATAATTGTAGATATAATCAGAACGATAATTGTGTGTGAGATATCAACAAATAATATAATTGTAGATATAATCAGAACGATAATTGTGTGTGTGAACATATCAACAAATATTAATTGTAGATTTAATCAGAACGTTAATTTTGTGTGGAGATATTAACAAATAATAATTGCAGGTATAATCAGAACGATAATTCCGTGTTGAAATATCAAAAAATAATTATTGTAGATAAAATCAGAACGTTAATTATATGTGGATATATCAACAAATAATAATTGTAGATATAATCAGAACGATAATTGTGTGTGGAGATATTAACAAATAATAATTGCAGGTATAATCAGGACGATAATTGTTTGTGGAGATATTAACAAATAATAATTGTAGATATAATCAGAACGATAATTGTGTGTAGAGATATTAACAAATAATAATTGCAGGTATAATCAGGACGATATGTGTTTGTGGAGATATTAACAAATAATAATTGTAGATATAATCAGAACGATAATTGTGTGTGGAGATATTAACAAATAATAATGGAAGATATAATCAGAATGATAATTATGTGCGATGATATTAACAAATAATAATTGTAGATATAATCAGAAAGATAATTGTGTGTGGAGATATTAACAAATAATAATTGTAGATATAACCGGAAAGATAATTGTGTGTGGAGATATTAACAAATAATAATTGTAGATATAATCAGAACGATAATTGTGTGTGGAGATATTAACAAAATTAATTGTAGATATAATCAGAACGATAATTGTGTGTGGAGATATTAACAAATAATAATTGCAGGTATAATCAGAACGATAATTGTTTGTGGAGATATTAACAACTAATAATTGTAGATATAACCGGAAAGATAATTGTGTGTGGAGATATTAACAAATAATATTTGCAGATATAATCAGAATGATAATTATGTGCGATGATATTAACAAATAATAATTGTAGATATAATCAGAAAGATAATTGTGTGTGAAGATATTAAAAATAATAATTGTAGATATAATCAGAAAGATAATTGTGTGTGGAGATATCAACAAATATTAATTGTAGATTTAATCAGAAAGTTAATTTTGTGTGGAGATATAAACAAAAATATAAATGTAGATATAATCAGAACGATAATTATGTGTTGAAATATCAAAAAATAATTATTGTAGATAATTCAGAACGTTAATTATATGTGGAGATATCAACAAATAATAATTGTAGATATAATCAGAAAGATAATTGTGTGTGGAGATATCAACAAATAATAATTGTAGATATGATCAGAACGATAATTGTGTGTGGAGATCTCAACAAATAATAATTGTAGATATAAACAGAACGATAATTGATTGTCAGATATTAACAAATAATAATTGTAGATAAATTCAGAACGATTATTGTGTGTGGAGATATTAACAAATAATAATTGTAGATTTAATAAGAACGATAATTGTTTGTCAAGATACCAACAAATAATAATTGTAGATATAATCAGAACGATAATTGTGTGTGGAGATCTAACAAATAATAACTGTAGATTTAATCAGAACGATAATTGTGTGTGGAGATATTAACAAATAATAATTGTAGATATAATCAGAAAGATATTGGTGTGTGGAGATATTTTCAAATAATAATTGTAGATAAATTCAGAACGATTATTGTGTGTGGAGATATTAACAAATAATAATTGTAGAAATAATCAGAACGATAATTGTGTGTGGAGATATCAGCAAATAATAATTGTAGATATAATCAGAACGATAATTGTGAGTGGAGATATTAACAAATAATAATTGTAGATTTAATAAGAACGATAATTGTTTGTGAAGATACCAACAAATAATAATTGTAGATATAATCAGAACGATAATTGTGTGTGAAGATCTAACAAATAATAACTGTAGATTTAATCAGAACGATAATTGTGTGTGGAGATATTAACAAATAATAATTGTAGATATAATCAGAAAGATATTGGTGTGTAGAGATATTATCAAATAATAATTGTAGATAACATCAGAAAGATAATTGTGTGTGGAGATATTAACAAATAATAATTATAGATATAATCAGAACGATAATTTTGTGTGGAGATATTAACAAAAATATAAATGTAGATATAATCAGAACGATAATTATGTATTGAGATATTAGAAAATAATAATTGTAGATAAAATCAGAACTTTAACTTTATGTGGAGATATCAACAATTAATTAGATATAATCAGAAAGATAATTGTGTGTGGAGATATTAACATATAATAATTGTAGATATAATCAGAACGATAATTGTGTGTGGAGATATCAACAAATAATAATTGTAGATATAATCAGGACGATAATTGAGTGTGGAGATATTAACAAATAATAATTGTAGATATAATCAGAACGATAATTGTGTGTGGAAATATTAACAAATAATAATTGTAGGTATAATCAGAACGATAATTGTGTGTGGAGATATCAACAAATAATAATTGTAGATATAATCAGAACGATAATTTTGTGTAGAGATATTAACAAATAATAATTGTAGATATAATCAGAACGATAATTGTGTGTGGAGATATTAACAAAAATTAATTGTAGATATAATCAGAAAGATAATTGTTTGTGAAGATATCAACAAATAAGAATTGTAGAGTTCAATCAGAACGTTAATTGTGTGTGGAGATATTAAAAAATAATAATATAAAGGGATAAGCAAAAAAAACCTATATCTTTCTTTTTTAAAGAATAATTTCTTAGTAAATTGGCACATATCAGAATTATTTTTGTATTACAAACCAATTATTCTTTTTTTTTTGTTAAGTATCTTCTATTTTGTTATCATTTATCTATACATTTTTAAATTAATCCTTTATAAAAAAACTAAAAATATATATATTTTGTTTCCCTTAAAAAATGATTTTAAATTGATTTCCACTCTTTAGAAAACGTTTTGATTTAAAAAACTCTTCAATTATTTTTGTATATTTATGAATGGATTTCTTTTTTTGTCTATTCGTTGTAAATAAGGAACTTGCAGGCAAGTTTTAACTTTCTTCGTTTTGTGAATTTAAGATTTAATTCTTTCTCTCTTTCTCACTTTTTTCAATTGGTTATATTTTAAAATTATTTTTCTAATTATAGTAGAGTAGAACCTCCATGGGAGGATACTCATTCTAGAGGTCACCTCTCTACAAAGGACATTTTTAATTTGAAAAATGATTATTTTCACTATTTAGCAACTTTCAGTAAGAGGACACCTCTCTGTAAAGGACACTTTGGCTCTGGAATTATGTGTCCTTTACAGAGACGCTCTACTGTAATATCTACAGTATAGTATATATACCTCTCTAGTTAGGTTATAAGTCACAATTTGGATTATAGATTATAAACACAAGGTAATAAGACCAAATCCAGATAAATAAATGGTGCGTGACGTTTAAGTAACAACGCTGTTACCGACGTCGCACAATATTTATTTATTTGGATTTGGTCATATTGCCTTGTGTCTCAAGTTAGGTATTGCACAAACGACAAGTTCCCCAAGTTAATTGACTACTTACAATTCAATGTTTACTACACTGTAGTCTTTCAGAGAGACCATAGCCTCACTACATGGCTAAACTGAAGAGGAGTAGTCCTCTTTAAAATTCCTGAGTTCAACTGACCCGGTTGATAGACCTCAGCAAGGGTCCCACTCCAGGGATACGGAGGAGCTGCGTCTGTACTCATGTTAGAGTCGGCAGCAAAGGCGACTGTTTCCATGTTAGGAATGGCCTCAAATTACAGGCAAAGTCAACTTTCACCAAAGTGTGCCTGGATCATGGTGCCATGATCAACCAAAGCTGCCACCCTACACCCCATTCCATGAGATCATGGATTCGTGTAATCTTTACATAAGGGGATAAGAAACAACTACAACAGAAAGATAGTTGTGTGGAGATATTAACACATAATAATTGTAGATATAATCAGAACGATAATTGTGTGTGGAGATATCAACAAATAATAATTGTAGATATAATCAGAACGATAATTGTGTGTGGAGATATCAACAAATAATAATTGTAGATATAATCAGAACGATAATTGTGTGTGGAGATATCAACAAATAATAATTGTAGATTCAATCAGAACTATAATTGTGTGTGGAGATATCAACAAATAATAATTGTAGATATAATAAGAACGATAAATGTGTGTGGAGATATCAACAAATGATAATTGTGATGTAATCAGAACGATAATTATGTGTGAAGATATTAACAAATAATAATTGTAGATGTAATCAGAACGATAATTGTGTGTGGAGATATTAACAAATAATAATTGTAGGTATAATCAGAACGATAATTGTGTGTGTGGAGATAATAACAAATAACAATTGTAGATATAATCAGAACGATAATCGTATGTCGAGATATCAACAAATAATAATTGTAGATATAATCAGAACGATAATTGTGTGTGGAGATATCAACAAATAATAATTGTAGATATAATCAGAACAATAATTGTGTGTGGAGATATCAACAAATAATAATTGTAGATATAATAAGAACGATAAATGTGTGTGGAGATATCAACAAATGATAATTGTAGATGTAATCAGAACGATAATTATGTGTGAAGATATTAACAAATAATAATTGTAGATATAATCAGAACGATAATTGTGTGTGGAGATATTAACAAATAATAATTGTAGGTATAATCAGAACGATAATTGTGTGTGGAGATATCAACAAATAATAATTGTAGATATAATTAGAACGATAATTGTGTGTGGAGATATTAACAAATAATAATTGTAGATATAATCAAAACGATAATTGTGTGTGGAGATATTAACAAATAATAATTGTAGATATAATCAGAACAATAATTGTGTGTAGAGATATTAATAAATAAAATATAAAATTGAATTTAAAATATATGAAAAATAATATCACAAATCAAAATAAAATATGTTCATTAGCCATGATGCAACACTTTCCCCTCTCCAGAGGTCGTCACGTCCTCGTGAATTATCTTATCAATTCTCTCACACAAAATAGGGTTTGAGTCTTGAGACATGGACAATCAATGGGTCTTGGCCAGGATTATCTTTCGGCTCAATTAAGTGATTTACATTAGACAGATTCTTCAATATTCGATATGGGCCAAAATAATTTCTCAATAGTTTTTCTCATTTTCCGATTTTCCTGACTGGTGTCCAAACTGTCACTAAATGTCCCGGTTCATATATTTCCTCATTGTGTTTTTTGTCATAGTTTCTTTTAATTCTTTCCTTAGTCTTCCCTGTGTTGCAATTTTGTCTAAGTAGTTTTCTATATATTCGTCGTAATCATCCATGTTACTGTCCATTAGAATATTCTCGTTGTCTAAGGGCGACATGGGTTCCCTCTCAAACAACAGGAAAAATGGAGAGTAGTCTGTGGTTTCTTGAATCGTGGTATTATACGCGTGGGTGATAAAAGGGAGGATTTCGTCCCAGTTCTTCTGGTCTGTTTTCACATACATGCTGATCATATTGATTAAAATTCTATTTAGCAGTTTCGGATTTAAATTTTCCAACATGAGGTAAGTTTTGTTTATTCTTTTATAGAATACTAGCGGATGTACCCGGCTTCGCCCGGGGTTTTACCCGAGTAAAGATTTGTCTAAAGAACATTTGTTAAAACAATTCTCTATAAAATTATTTAAAAAAATAATAGATAGATTTTGATAATTTGAAAATCGTAAATTTGAATCACTCGATAAAGTGAACATTTTTTCCCGTCCCTGTTTGCCGTGTCATCCTGAATTTTGTCTTTCCTAATTTTCTACATTACAAAATCATAGTTTTATCTAGTGAGCATTTTTTCCGGTCCCTTGAAAAATACTCGATAAGTTGAATAAAATCAATATTAATTGGTTCCCTCGGTAATTGGAAGTTAAAGGAATAGTATCTTCGCCTTGGAATTGTATCAATATTCTTGTCTCAAATAAATTGCCGTGTCATCCTGAGATAATCTCACTTTTGATAAATAATCTTTAAGATAATAAACTTAGTGATAATAAAACTTATAGATAAAAAACTTGTTAACATCGTCGCAATGGTGACGCTGCTTGCGTGTTAAATCTACAAATCTGCAAATAACTCTAAGGATATTCAAGATATTCAAGAAATTATTTTTCAAAAACCTTCCCGGGGATATACCTAATAATATTCCAAACCTTCACGTCGATTGGATGTATGGTTTTTGAATCTATAGAGTACACACAGACAGACAGACATTAAATTATATTAATATACTAGCGGACGTACCCGGCTTCGCCCGGGTGTTACTCGAGTAAAGGTTTGTCTAACGAATCTCTCGATAAAGTGAACATTTTTTCCCGGTCCCTTGAAAAATACTCGATAAGTTGAATAAAATCATTATTAATTGGTTCCCTCGGTAATTGGAAGTTAAAGGAATAGTATCTTGCCTTGGAATTGTATCATTATTCTTGTCTCAAATAAATTGCCGTGTCATCCTGAATTTTGTCTTTCCTAATTTTCTACATTACAAAATCATCGTATCATCATGATAATATTTAGAGCAGATTGTTGAATTATAACAGATAAATTAGAATATTTATCTTGATTATTTTAAAGCGAAAAGTTATTTCAAAAATTTTATTTGCTAGAAACCTTCCCTGTACTATACTGGATAACTTCCCAAAGTTTCATGGCGTTCCAATGAGTGGTTTGGTCAGGCATAAAGGACAAACAGACCACAAACACACACACATACATTCATTTTTATATATATAGAGATATAGTCACGACCGTCTTTCCTGGCCTCTGTCACGGATGAAATTTAAAAATTAAAAAAAGATGCCGAAACCCGGGATCGAACCAGGGACCTTTAGATATTCAGTCTAACGCTCTCCTAACTGAGCTATTTCGGCTTATTTTATTTATTTCTATAGAAGCTTCTATCTTTATAATTATATATATTTTCAAAAAGTCAATTCACACCTCTTCGCTGGAGACCATGGGAATACTGACTAATTCATTATGCTAACATAATTATAAATACAAGTATCAGAGTCATCAACAATTCTGTCATCGTTTGCTTTTGTGAATGGAATAAATACCCAAATAGGGCCATTTCTTATAAGCATCGGTGGTTCCGTGGTAGAATGCTCGCCTGCCACGCGGGCGGCCTGGGTTTGATTCCCGGCCGATGCATTTTTTTTCTTTTTTACAATTTTTAAAACTCATTCATATTATTATCCCTATATATATAAAAGTCAGCGTATGTATGTATGTTTGTCAACTATACACGTCCACAATACGTAACTAATATGACTGATATTTTAACAGTATATAAAGTAGAATCTGGAAAAACTCTTAGTGAAAATTTCAGGTCTCTATCCCGAATATCCGTCGTGTTATTTTCAAATTTGCTCTTTCGCTCGCGCCTCTAGCGGTGAAAATGAGGGGTAATACCAGCTGACCTAATGTACATGTAAAGTTTGGAGCGGGACGTTTCAAAAGAGTGACATCCTCGGCTCCAATTTATAATTGTAACAAATAGTATTTGAATAAAAACATTCAATCGGGTAAAACACGGGCGTTGCCCGGGTCATTCGGCTAGTATATATATATACTAGACGGGTGACCCGGGCTTCGCCCCGGGATTGACCCGTGTGCATATCTACCCGAGTGATATATATTTAGATAATATTTTTTAAATAATTGTTTGTGATTAGCATTATCCATTTGTTTACATCAGCATAATTTAATCTAATCTTTGATAGAGGGCGCTGTTCGTGAGCTAAGTAGAATAATTTGAATATATAGTGTCAATAATTGATTTATCTATTTTTTAAAATAGCCTATCGTCTTCCCCGTATTTATTTACCTATGTATGGAAATTTTGGTTTGAATTAGTGAACTACTGCGAATTTGTATACCGGACATACAAACAAACAAACATACAAACATTCATTTTTATATATATAGATGTTTTTCTCATAATCAGAAAAACTGTACTAGGTATTTAAATAATAAAAAAAAATATTTCAATAAGATTTGAACCTATCAAAAAAAAATCAATAGAGCAATGGAGTTAACCAATACGCTAATGTTTTCTCATTTGGAATTGAATTGATATATATATCAATATATATAAATCAATATATATATATTACTTTTTCAGGTGTCTACACTTGGAGGCAAGTGCGCCCAATGGCTATCTAGAAAGGTGGTCTTTCCGCTCGACCGGAGGTGTGGAAGATGAACTTCCAGGCCTCTCTTGTAAATTGGAACAAGTTCTCGGAGCATTGGGAGATGTCTGTATGGAAGAACTTTCAGCGGGCGATTTGACGCATGCGGAATTCCATTTTTCGATGTAAGAAGAAGAAAGATATATTATATACACAATATATTTATGTTTTCAGCCTAGAGGAAAAACTCGACAGCTTCGAAGCAGATATCATCGACATTCTGCAACAGGCAGCGACATAAGCCCATCCGGAATTTTCTACAAACGGAAGTGGAACTTATCAAGACGAATGAAGCTTCAAGTCGGCGAGCCCATTTTGTTTTCAAATGTCAGAGTGTGTTTACCCCATCAATCTTGAATATATTAGTTGAAGAATCCCTAAGCCAAATTTATAATAGACTATTAACATACAATAAAGAGGGGTTATCTTTTATATTTTCAAAATTATTAGAAATTAATTTAAATATAGGGAGATATACGCCGATGTATGCTGGGTGTCAAGGTGTAAAACTACCGGCTTTTATCACGAATAGAAGGGCACTACATAACATAAATGCACCCGATGACATGTGTTTTTATTACTCTACTAGACGAATGGCCCGGGCAACGCCCGGGTTTTACCCGAGTGCGAATATATTTTAAAAACGTTTTAATCTTCATCTAGATCTTCATCTTGTCTACACCTTGTATACATCTTGCTTCCTAGGGTTGCCTAGAGTGGCCGCTATAGACAGGGTGGTCTGTATAGACAGGTGGATGTATCACACAGCTGATAACAGGGTTGCCTAGAGTGGCGGCTATAGACAGGGTGGTCTGTATAGACAGGTGGATGTATCACACAGCTGATAACAGGGTTGTCTAGAGTGGGCGCTATAGACAGGGTGGTTTGTATAGACAGGTGTATGTATCACACTGCTGATAACAGGGTTGCCTAAAGTGACCGCTATAGACAGGGTGGTCTGTATAGACAGGTGGATGTAACACACTGCTGATTACAGGGTTGCCTAAAGTGACCGCTATAGACAGGGTGGTCTGTATAGACAGGTGGATGTAACACACTGCTGATAACAGGGTTGTCTAGAGTGGCCGCTATAGACAGGTATATGTATCACACAGCTGATAACAGGGTTATCTAGAATGGCCGCTATATACAGGGTGGTCTGTATAGACAGGTGGATGTATCACACAGCTGATAACAGGGTTGTCTAGAGTGGTCGCTATAGACAGGGTGGTCTGTATAGACAGGTGGATGTAACACACTGCTGATTACAGGGTTGCCTAAAGTGACCGCTATAGACAGGGTGGTCTGTATAGACAGGTGGATGTAAAAAACTGCTGATTACAGGGTTGCCTAAAGTGACCGCTATAGACAGGGTGGTCTGTATAGACAGGTGGATGTAACACACTGCTGATAACAGGGTTGTCTAGAATGGCCGCTATAGACAGGTGTATGTATCACACAGCTGATAACAGGGTTGTCTAGAGGGGGGCAGGGAGGACACGTGTTCGCCGGCAGCCAATGGGCGCGCATTCTATCCGTGAGCTTCAGACAGAATAAGGCAATTATATAAGTAGATCCTTGCCGCCTTATACCCAGTATCTAGCAATCCTCACCGTTCTAAGCACTACGAACCTTTTCTTTCTAACCTCATAGGCGTTATACCAGCTCCAATGCCACACGGACGCAATAAACATTTTGAGGAGCTAAATTCTCTCGCGATCAATGTTTATAGTATAGAGAAAAATAAATCTTCCCCCTCCAGCTTTCCGACAATGTAGATAGCAAAGAAATATAAATATATTGTTACGACGCTTCTCAGCCGTCGATGTTTGCGTTCAAGGTTTACTGAGAAGACAATGTGGATTCTTTAGGCTACTGCTTAGTGCGGTATATTTATTACAAGAGCTTGAAAGAGTAGATAAGTAACTATACAGTAGAAGATTAACTTGCCTTCAATGTCCTCCACTAGAGGGATCCTTCTCCGCTACCGTCTTCCCGGTCAGTCCATACGGCCACACGTTCGGAGCCCACTTCTCAGACAGACTTCTCTCCCCAGACTGCCATGTCTTCTCGGCACACACAAATCCTTGGCAGGCCGGCCAGCTTCCTTCCACTGCGGCACCAGCTGGGCTCGCTGATCCCTTCCCCACGGCGACGCCAGCTGGACTCCCCCGACTGTCTGCCACCCCCTCCTGGAATTTGTCAATCAACACTTCCGAGAAGGGGCCCTTCTTCTCTTGGCGTTCCCACTTCTTCCCTGCTACTTCTCTGCTGCATCGTTTCAATATATATATATGAATGTGTCTGTCTGTCTGTGTGTGCGTGTGTCCTCTATGGATTCAAAAACCATACATCCAATCGCCGTGAAATTTTGGGATATTATTAGGTGTATCCCCGGAAAGGTTTACGAAAAATAATTTCTTGAATATCTTGAATATCCTTAGAGTTATTTGCAGATTTGTATATTTAACTCGCAAGCAGCGTCACCATTGAAACGGAGATAGGCTTAGTTTGCTGCTCCTGATGACCTTGGGTCATCGTGTGAGTCACAGCATGATGCTACAAAAACACTCTCTCTGGGGATTTTACAGCGTCGACAACCTGTAAGATTGCCTCTCTCATATATTATACTTTAAACATCTGCTTAATTAAAGAATTTTTCATTTGAAAGAGACTGCTCTCTTAACCCCCTTTAGACAACATTAAATGATATCCCGTGTCGATGATTTTGTAATGTATAGAATTAGGAAAGACAAAATTCAGGATGACACGGCTCACAGGGAACGGTAAAAAATGTTCACTTTATCGAGGAAATACAAAATTCGGGATGACACGGCACACAGGGACCGGGAAAAAATGATCACTTTATCGAGAGATTCAAATTTACGAGTTTCAAATCATCAAAATATATCTTTTTTTAAAATATGTTTTTAGAGAATTGTTTCAACAAATGTTCGTTATACAAACCTTTACTCGGGTAAAACCCGGGCGAAGCCGGGCACATCCGCTAGTTTATTTATATATAAAAGTCATTATTTTCTGATTAGGCATTTCAATCGTCTTTTTGACTCAAAATCGCTCTACGTTTGTCACGTATTGCTATATCGTAGTAGATCCGGAGTCAAATATCGTCCACAAAGAAATTTATCGCGGCGAGAATCCGGCGGAGAAGTTCTTGTTGAGTTTATTTTCAACAGTTTCAACAGTAAGTTAAAAGAACGCCTCAGAAATTATCCTTCCGTCGATATGAACGAGCAACAAAAAATTGACTTTTTTAACGCGCAAACTTGCCATATCTGTAGAAAACAATTGGCCATTGAGACAAAGGTAATCGATCATTGTCATTGGAGTGGTCGGTATAGAGGGGCCTCCCACAATATCTGCAATTTGAATTACCACAATAATACAAATTTTCGATGCTTATTACATGTAGCAAAGAACTACCACAACCATTTTTTAATTAAAGCCCTTCGTCATGTGCCTCATAAACGTCTTACAATTATTCCTATGAATATGGAAAAATATTCGGTCATTCTGGTAGATAATGTCATGTTTTTGGATTCATTCCAATTTCTATCCTATCGTTGAATACGCTTAGTTCAAAATTACCGCTAGATGGGTTCAAGGTTCTTTCCCAATGTTTTCCGTATCATACCAATCTGCTTTGTCGTAAAGGCGTCTATCCTTACGAGTACATAACGGATAGTTCAAAATTTCAGAAACAAGCCTCCCTCCCATTGAAGCTTTTTCCAGCAAACTTTTAAATGAAACCTGCTCCAACGAATCGTACGCTTTTGCGCAACAAGTATGGGAGGAACTTAACTGTACAACGCTCGGAGAATACCACGATATATATTTAATTGGCGACGTGGCTATTCTAGCCGATATTTGTCAATATTTCAGAGACTTCTGTCTAAGACAGCTGGACCCAATTTTTCTTCTCCGTCTCTCTCTCTTGACGCAGCACTAAAAATGAAAAATGTTTCGTTAGATCTAAGAGGACACCTCTCCTTAAATGACAGATTGACTCTGCAATTAGGTGTTGTCCTTTACAGGGAGGTCTACTGTTTAAATATTATTTGATGCCACGCATATTTTATGAATAATATATTTTGTTGCGTAAAGATAAAGAATTGAAGGTTCAGTCATGATAAAAGAAAAATAGTAAATAATTATTTATCATCAAGTAATTTTTGCCAATTACTTGTATGAAGAAAATTATACATTAAATATTTTAACAATTATATAGAATTTATATAATTAATTCTATATTAGTGAATTTAAAAAATAGGTAAGTTAACTATATATATTTTTACAACATTGATAATAGTGGCATATTCTAAACTATGGTCAAAAATGTAGAATAGTTAATGATGTGAAATAATATATATATATATAAACGAATACAATAAAGCATCAAGGGCTGCGTATCTTTATTAAAACGACAATTTACGAGCTTTCGAGCACATACGCCCTTCTACAGGAATTAATAACACAATAATAATCCAACCTAGTTTGAAATATAATTTATATACATATAGCTATTGTTTTGCATATCTGCTTAACTAGAATAATATTAAAATGATTGAATTTACATGTAGGTATAATGATTTGGAAAACTAATTCTAAAATATATGAGGTAATATGATGTCTAATGGGATTCCTTGTAAGTTGTAAAATTTGTAAAATACAAAATAAGTTTACTTTAATGTATCATATTACCTCATATATTTTAGAATTAGTTTTCCAAATCATTATACCTACATGTAAATTCAATCATTTTAATATTATTCTAGTTAAGCAGATATGCAAAACAATAGCTATATGTATATAAATTATATTTCAAACTAGGTTGGATTATTATTGTGTTATTAATTCCTGTAGAAGGGCGTATGTGCTCGAAAGCTCGTAAATTGTCGTTTTAATAAAGATACGCAGCCCTTGATGCTTTATTGTATTCGTTTATAAATTGTACAGGGTTTTTTCATTCTATATATATATATATTTTAAATAAAATATTTGAATTTTTAGATCATATAATATATATAGAATTTTTTAGGGTCGTTCAATTTAGCAAATAAATCATGTGTACATAATTTCCAACTTTTAGGTGTTTGTGGTGGTCGGAAAAACAAATTTGTATATTTCCATTTAAACTTATTTGAATTAATATGAAGAAATTGATTAACAAATTTTTATATTTTGTTAATATTTACTTCTTAATTCAAGATCCATTTATTGTCACTTATCGCTTCGTTTTTAACCCATATACAGGGTGATCCAAAAGTCCCGCACAACTTTAAAAATTAATAACTCCGCGAATATTTGCGCTAGAGCAATGCGGTAAACACCATTGTGTTCAGGATGCAATGGGATTTTTTATGGTAAATAATGAAAAATTCGAAATTGATTTTAGTTACAACTTTATTCGCTAGATGGAGCCCTACCAGAATCAGCGATTCAGCGGCCAAATTGTTTGATAAATTGAAAAATATAACTGAACGACGCGTATTTTTACTTTTTGAATACCAGGAAAGAACCCTAATAATATCAAATGATAAATTAATAAAACACCATTTCGCCAAAAGTTAGAAGAAATGGTTAACGATTTTTAAATACAATCAGAGATATGTAAAATAGGTATATGCAAATTAAAACATGTAGCAAAAAAAAACCTGATATTTTAGATGCGATTTGCCGGAATCCTCTCAGCTATTTATATTTCGAAAATAATAATTTTCTATTTTTTTTTTAAATTCAACTCTCTCTCAGTATCGATTATATTTATTTTAATTCATTTGAAAAATATTTATCTATCTCTCTGATGATTTATTTTACTCTGGAATGCCGTTGTTGTTTTTGTCGTGTCCAATAAAGAGCCTCAGATTCTTTTCGTTTGGCCAACAAAAAATGTCCAATTTATATACACATATATTCTTACATAATGAGACTTTAAAGATTGCAAATAATCTTCATCTATTTACATACACAACACATATCCCCCTTAATAATACTCCAGTCGGTCTAGGGGTTTCCTGGCTCTCTGAGGTCTAGGACTGCGGACGGGCACTTGCACAGCGGCAGCCTCCGGTTTAGGAGTGCAAGAGGGCACGTGCACAGCAACAGGCCCTGGTATAGGAGTGCGAGAGGGTACGTGCACAGAAGCAGTCTCCTCATTGTTTCCTGATGTAACCTCTGGAACCTCCTCTTCACTTTATTTCTGACTTCCACCTACAGGCTTCTCTCCTGATGTTCGAGGAAGTATCAAATTTCTTGTCTCCACTTGTTTCTTTCTCACAGGTCGCAATTGATTGATATGCCTCTTATACACGACGCCCTCGCAACTTATAAGGTAGTGACGGTAGCTCAATAATTCCAAAATGGTACCTTTTTACCGTTTATATCCAGTTGCATAGTTGCGGAAATAAACCTCGCAACCTGTAGTAAATTGCTCCTGCCTTCTTACGGCCTCATGAAATACCTCTCGCGGATTTCCCATCTTGGTATTAAATTCGAGAATCTTGATCTTAAACTTCCCTTCATTAGCAGTTCAGCCGGGGAATTCCTTTATTACAGTTTGGGGGAATGCTCTATGAGCAAATAGGAAACTTTGTAGATTCGTCTCTAAATCATCCTTCCCATTATTCTTTCTCAAAAGGTTTTTAAACTCTCTACATATCTCTCAGCTAAACCATTTGTACTAGGATTATACGGACTGGTCTTAGTGTGCCGTATACCATTCATTTTGGTAAATTGCTCCAATTCACCGAAGACAAACTGTCTTCCGTTATCTGTAACCAAAAATTAGGTCAATCCAAATCTGGCAAAATTTCTCTAAGATGATTTATAATCGTTTTTCTGGTAATATCTTTGATGATAAAAATTTCTATCCACTTCGAGTATGCGTCCACGAGAACCAAAAGCATTCTTCCCATGAACGGACCCGCTAGATCAAGATGAAGTCGATGCCACGGTTTTTCGGGCCAAGTCCATTCCGAGATGGTAGCCGGGGGCATGCTTGCCGATTCTTGGCATACTCTACATTCTCTAGTTAACTCCTCGATGTTACTGTCTATGCCTGGCCACCAGAAAATACCGTCTGGCAATCATCTTCATTTTAACAATCCCCATGTGTATTTCATGCAAGTCATTTAAAATTAAAGATATTAATTTTTGGGGAATTACCACTCTTTCACGCCATTGAAGACAACCAAACTCCAAACTTAATTCTTAATTGATCTTATAATGAGGAGCTAGTGGGTTTTCTCTCGGTACCCTTGTGAATTTCAGTTGCCTTCTCTAACATTCCTTAATACTATAGACAGTATTTTATCTTGGGGCGTCTCATTAGCCACCTCCATGAAAGAGAACGGTACCTCATTCGACTTCCTAAGAAGAAGTACCTGGTCTTCATCAAGAGACTCCCTGACACTCGATTCTAAAGGAAGACGTAACAATGCGTCAACATTGGAATTATCACTAGTTTTTCGAAATTCCACAGTATAATTAAATGCAGCTAATTTTAAGGACCATCTTTTAATTCTGGATGATGCACATATGGGAATTGGTTTATGAGGTGAAAATATATGAATTAAGGGTCGGTTGTCTGTGACTAATACAAATTTTCGTCCCAGTAAGTATTGTCTGAATTTCTCAACGCCAAAAGTTATGCTCAACGCTTTCTTTTCTAGTTGAGAGAAACGTTTTTCCGCTTCAGTTAATGTTCTAGAAGCAAAAGCTATAGGGCATTCTTCCTTTCTATCATTTCTATGACTCATAATTACGCCTAGTCCATAGTCCATTAATAATGATTTACATTTTAAAATAACATTCGATATTTTTCGTCCAATTCCATCTACAATTTTTATTCAAAAGTTGATAGAATAGCGCTGAAATGTTTGCTATATTCTTTATGAATCTATAATAATAAATTAAGAGTCCTATGAAAGATTTCAATTGCGAAACATTCTTTAGGTTCAGGCGCCTCTATCACTGCTTTAATTTTATTTTCTAAGGGATGTAGTCCATATTTATTCATTTTAAACCCTAAATATTCCACCGATTTCTTTTTAAGTTTACATTTATATCTGTTTAACTTTAAACCTTTTTCTAGCAATCATCTAAACACTAGATCCAACTTTTGTTCATGATCTTCAAAGTATTTTCCTGCAACCAAAATATCATCTATGTAGCAGGCCACACCTGGCAAATCAGAAAATAGGCCTTCCATAATCCTCTGAAATTTATTTGGTGCTACCGCTACGTCATATGGTAGTATTTTATAAGAAAACAACCTCTTTGTTGTGTTTATATCAACAACAGCTTTGGCTTCTTCCGCTAACATTACTTGTAAGTAAGCCTGTGATAGGTCTAGAGTCGAAGGTACGGTGCTTGTAGATAATTTTGAAAAGATCTCATCGATCGATGGAATGGGATACCTATCTAATTCTATTGCTTTATTAGCTGTACATCTAAAATCACCACATATCCTTACATTGAAGCGGTCCAATATGCATGAACTATAGGTTATAAAATGCAAGAATTCACTAAATGATCAATTTCATTCTCTACTTTGTTTTTAGAGAGAAAGGTAAACTTCTGGCCTTACAAAACCCAGGAGTCACATCCTTTTTAAATTAAAATTTATTCTAACGTCCTTTAGACAGCTCAAATATTTGTTAAACAAATCTGCATACCTATCAATCAAATTTTTATATATTTAAATATATTTCTATTATATTCATTATTTAAAATTTTAATGCTGAACAATATAGAATAATCAAGTTTCAACTGTTTAAGCCATTCTCTTCTTAATTAAATTGCCTGGATTTTTTCATTTATAACTATTAATCGTAAATATTGGTTGGCTTCTTTTACAAAAATATTTCTTTAATCTATAATCTCTATTGATTTACCACAAAAGGATTTTAATCTTAAATTTGTTGGAAATAATCTTTTACCTTGCCAATAATTCTTATAAATATATTTAGGTATTAACGTAACTGGACTTCCTGTATCTATTGTAACGCACAAAGAATAATCATCTACTGTTAAATTTATTGTGGCATCAGTTTCGCCCTGTACAGAATATATAGAGTCCTCTTGTACAAATTTACATCCCCACATTCTTTTACTAGCTTTGCAGACCCTACTTAAATGACCCAGTTTATTACATTTTAAAACAAGTCTTTGTTCTATGAGGTAAAACAGATGCCACGTGTGAATGTCTTTCACCACATATATAACACACTATTTTGCCTTTGCCTGAAAGGCCTATACTGCGCCGTACTATTATTGTACTCACCCTTTTTATCCTTTCAATTCACAGGGGATATCTTGGCCACTAATTTATCTTGTAATTCTCTTGTATTTATTTCTGCCAATTCCAACGAGATCGCCACTGCAAAAACTTTATCCAGGGTGACATCGTCGTCCTCTTGTAGTAGCTTCTTTTGCAGGATTTCCGACTTGATTCCAGCCACAAAACGGTCTCGCATCATGGTTCCCAACATATCGACGAAATTACAATTATTGTCAAATGTTTCAATTCTCTAAGATATTCCGAAATTGATTCTCCTTCGTGTTGAATTCTCTTTAAAAGTCTGCATCGCTGTGGTATCACTTTCTTCTTTGGATCCAAATGCAGCCTAATTCTTTGAATGATAGTATCATAGGGTTGATCTTTCATTAGACCAGGAAGAAAATGTCGTTTCCCTGCTTCAAAGTTTCAGAATCTGGTAGCGAGGTAAAAATCAGCACTTTATCTCCTCCTTCAGATGCCAAAAAGAAAGCCTCAAATTTTTGTACAAAAAGATCAAAGTGTCCTCCACTGGGCTATAGCATCTAAATGGTACTATTAACTTTGAACTTGTCATGCTGATCTTTTCTACTCCTTTGTTTTCTTGATCCAGATAGTTTAAAAGATGTAATCTTAACCCATTTTCCTATTTTTCCTCTCCATAATCCGAGGGTCAGATAGCTTTTTACTGGCTCTGTAGATCGCGCATCCTCGTCGCCACTTTGTTTTGTCGTAATTAGACGTACAAGAGCTCAAACTTGACCATGGCCAACAACAAATGTCCAATTTATAAATACATATATTTTTACATAATGAGGATTTAAATAATACAAATAATATTCATCTATTTACATAAAAAACAGTTAATATATAGCGAGAAGAGTAGAGGACTGAGCACAGATCCCTGAGGTACACCAGCCCATGTTCTTCTGTCCTTGGAAAATGTTCCATTGACCCGAACCTTTATCCTTCTTCCCCTTAAGAAGTCTGCAATCCAGATTAAGGTTTTTCCTCTTACTCCGATGTTGTGCAGCCTTTCAAATAATTTCTACACTCGATCAAAAGCTGAGGTCATATCCAGGAATATGGCCGTTGTCTTCTTTGGCGGTTTTTCCTAGAAATCTATTATTGATTGACAGAAGTAGAACAGTTTATCAGTTGTACAGTGTCTGGATCTTTAGGCAGTTTGGTAGAAGTTTATTTTATTATTGTTAGTCAGCCAGACTATGAGCCAAGAGTGGACAATTCATTCTGTTATTTTACAAAGTATGCTGGTAAGAGCAATTGGCCGATAGTTCTTGCATTCCTTAGCATCTTTGTTTGGTTTCAGTATTGGCACTATAATTGATATCTTCCAATTCTTTGGTAGTTTACCAGTTTGCCAGGAAATGTTCAGTATTCGTAGGAGTTGATTTTTAGCTTCGTCTCCAAAGTGTTTAATCATTTGACCAAAGATTAGAGCATCTCCAGGTGACATCTTGGATTTAACTTTCCTATTGATGAATTTAGCTCATTCAGTGTGAAGTCTCTCGAGTAAATATCTTGTTGATGGTAATTTCTTGCTTGTTTAACTAACTTGTTTATATTATTTTTTAGAGTCCTGCCTTCATTCGTATAGCTGAGTCTGGAAGTGCTTGAAAGATATTCAGCAATTATGTCAGCCATATGTTTGTTCGTTCTCGCTGTTCATATCGGTTAAAGTATTGGAAGATTAGTGTTGGTTTTGATTGTTTTATAACACTAATTATATTCCAGTGATGGCTTTCCTTTTTTGGATCCATTTTTTTCGCAGAATTCTGCCCATTTTTCTTGTTTGAATATCCCAATTTCTTGTTCTATTTTGTGACTAATTTCAATGAGTTCCTTTATGTTTTCTTCTGTTTTATTTGTTTTAAGAAGTTCATTTTTATTGTCTCTCTCTGTAATCATTGCCTCGATATTGTGGTCCTTCCAGTAAAGTATTCACAGGTCTTTACGTCTACCTCTAGGTATCGATACTTTTGCAGCTTTGGATATGTTCAAAGAGAATTTTTCCATTTTTTTGTCAATCGTTCTGTGATTTAATTCTTCGTTGCACAGTTCTTCAAGCTTTTCTGTAATTTTTTTTCCAGTGTTCTTTTATTCTGTTGAAAATTATCAATTTTGAATTTTAGGGTTGTTAAAATTGGTCTGTGGTCACTGATTGCACTTTTCAGAATTTTCCATTGTGTTGTGGGTGCGATGTTGTAATTTATCGCTGTAATGTCTATCGCGGATTCTGTGCCTGTGAACTTGGATAGATAGGTGTTCTTTTCGTTATTTAACGGCGTAAGGTCGAGGTCGGTTAGCATGTCCTCAACCTGCTGACCTTTGTTATCCTGGACAGGTGATCCCCAAGTTGGTCTTTCGGCGTTAAAATCACCAAGTATGAAGGCGATATCCGAAGACGCTTCACTTAATGTCTCGATCAGGCCTGTATTGATGCTAGTATTATCGTGGCGATAAACATTTATGATTGGTATTGTTTTATCTGTAAGATAGATTTCTATTGCCTGAGCTTCTGTCGTGCTTTCTCTAGGCTTACTCTAATTATAGGCGATTCCTTAAATTTGATTTCTAGAGTTTTAATCAAAACGGCAAGTCCTCCTCCGAATTTTCCCGGTCTTTCCATTCGTAGTGTTGTATAATCTTTGATATTGAATCTCAGATTCTGATTCAATTTGTCTCCTGAGGACAATTAATATGTGCATTGTTGTCACAGAGAAGACAAGTCAGCTCTTTATTTTCCTCTGGGTACCATTTATATTGAGTTATAGTAGATTGAATTGTGTCCTCGTAGTAGATTTCTCATCATGAGCGCGAGCTGCAGCTCCTGACGCGGCGGTTACCCCGGACGCGGTAGCATTAGTGGAGATATCAGTTTTGCTCTTCATTTGAAAATGGGTGCCGTTGCAACGTTAGTCATCTTGGAAACGAACCAGAATTTGGTCAAATATTCCAAGGGTCCAGGGGGGACCGCAAGGAGGTGTGGTCGAACTTCTCCCTTTCCCCTGGAATGCCGTCACTACAGGATAAAGCACTCTTGGTGAATTTTTTAATTGTGATTCAGAATCTGCTCCTGAAGCTTTACGAGCGTTTCGTTCCTTCAAAGATATTCGAAGCGGTAAAGGACCAATGAGTTGCTACTCTCTAAAGCGATTGATTAAAAGTTTTGAGGAAACTGGATCTCTGGAAGCAAAACCTCGGAGTGGAAGACCATCGACATGCAAGTCAGTGGCTGTTACGGTTGTGCAGAATGCTGAAGCTATTGAAACGTTATCCACGTATGGAGAAGTAAGTGCTAGACAAGTTTCTCGACAAACGGGGATTTCGTATGGAACAGTTTGGAGAGAACACGCATTTAGAATTTTTCTATAAAAATATCCTAACAAAATTCAAAGTTTTCACGAGTTGAAAGTCAGCGATTTTGAGAAGCGTCAAGAATTCGCTGCATGGGTTTTCCGGCAAATTGATATTAATGAAAACTGGCTGTCAAATGTTCTAAGAACAGATGATGCTCACTTTTATCTAAAGGGAGAATTTAACATTCAAAACTGCCTCATTTTGGCAACAGAAAACCCTAGGATTTTACAGAAATACCACTTCATCAGCACAGAGTTACAGTTTTGTGTGGGTTCACTTTTCTTTTATTATTGGGCCATATTTCTTTGAAGAAATCAATGGAAGAACTTTTAAAACCGTTTTTGTAACTGTTGGTGAACGTTATGTTCAACTTTTGAGAGAAAAGGTTATTCCCATATTGCAGGACAGACAAGCACTAAGCGAAATAACATTCATGCAAGATAAAGGACCTCCTCATATCTCCCGCAGTGCCAAACAATTGCTGAAGGATACGTTCGGTGGAATTCGTTGATAAGTCGCCACTTTATATACCAGTGGCCCCCAATATCACCAGACTTGACGCCTTACAATTTCAGGTATGGGGGTACATTAAGTCGCGTTTTTATCGATGCCGGCCTACCACATTGGCCATGTTGAAGGCTTCTATCAGATGGCACGTTTTATAAATTTCAACTATTTAATTGTGACCATTCTGTCATCTATCGTCTGCAGGCGGTGTTTGAGAATGAAGGGCGCCACATTGAGCAAGGATTGTGACCTAATACAAGAGAGAAGGCAGTTGCCTCCTGTGTAATATTTTGCAGCTCTTTTTTTTTTGGTTATGGGAATAATAAATGCTGTCCTCACATCTTGACTCTTTTTTTTTCTGTAAACAGTATTTTTTTGTCTGTCATTTGCCCACATTTTATATTATGTCGTGCAGGCCAAAGTGTTATAACTTCTCGAATAACACTGGTATACACAATTTTACCCCTTATGTTTAGTTTATCGCTTTTCGCTCATTAGAAGAAATAGCATAAGGAATAATCTCTGTATCGCCCCCCCCCCCCAACTTTAGATATTTTGCGCAAAAAATAATACAAAATGATTTTACTACAACGTTTTTCAACGCAAAAGGTCGATTTAAAAATAATTTTTTTTTGAGGGGATACCTTTTCAAATTATGTACAGTATAATAAACAATGATAACATTTGACAAACACATAGGATATTTGGAATAAAGTACGACAAATATATTTTGTCACTCCTCTCTATATTATATTTTTGGACCCTGACAAATATCCAGTTAAATAGTCAAGTGTCGACAATTAGTCAAGAAACTATACATTCCTTATAGAACGAAATCTTATTAGTAGTGCCATCATAATTTTTGGTACTATATTAACATTTCAAAAATCGTGTATTGATATCAGTAGTTATTTTCAAACATTCAATTTATTTCACAAAACTCCATCTAAAATATAAATATTTTTTGCTACATGTTTTAATTTGCATATACCTATTTTACATATCTCAGATTGTATTTAAAAATCGTCAACCAATTCTTCTAACTTTTGGCGAAATGGTGTTTTATTAATTTATCATTTGATATTATTAGGGTTCTTTCCTGGTATTCAAAAAGGAAAAATACGTGTCTTTCAGTTATATTTTTCAATTTATCAAACAATTTGGCCGCTGAATCTCTGATTCTGGTAGAGCGCCATCTAGCGAATAAAGTTGTAACTAAAATCAATTTCGAATTTTTCATTATTTGCCATAAAAAATCCCATTGCATCCTGAACACAATGGTGTTTACCGCATTGCTCTAGCGCAAATATTCGCTGAGTTATTAGTTTTTAAAGTTGTGCGGGACTTTTGGATCACCCTGTATATCTAATTATTCAATATGGTGATTACTGAAATATTCATTTTATTTTTCTTAGTGTATTTTTAATAATAGCTTTTCTATTTAAAATGTATTCAAATAATTATTAAATTTTATAACTTGAATGTCTTTTTTTTTTAATCGTCTGTTTCTCTGCTCATAAGAAGGTCCTGATCTCAAGTAACTTCTCTATCTTGAGCTATTTTACTTATTTTCTTCTTAGCCTTTATCCAGTCCATCAGGTGAATGTTTCTTTTTCCTACTGTTTTTTTTTTCATTCACTTTACCCCCCAGAATTTTCGTTATCAATCTACTTCCTCTTGTAATATGTTCCATCCAATTCTTTTGTCTCTTTCAGAAAATATTCAACAGGCATGGATTGATAGAGTTCAGGTCAACGGTATTTAATGTTTATACACGAAAGTTTGGAGATAAAAAAAGTTATTGCCCTGATGATTGCTCACGGCAAGTATAGACTTTCAATTTCTAAGTAGGGTTTGTAACAATATAAGTAAGTCTCAAAGGATTTTGCGTTGTGTTATGATCTTCGATGAAAACAAGATTCATTATTATTATATTAGGAAAGCAAAAGCAACAACCAAAGAAAGAGTGTTGCAAAAAAAAACGAAAATTTTCCCTTTTCAGGAAAAGTAATAAAGCCGATTTTTGAGAACTTTGAAAAGAGGGCGTTATTCGTATAGACTTTTTAGAAAATAGAAAGCCACCACTGTATGTGTATGCGTAGTGAGTTGAACCTTTTATAAAAAGGAAATCCCCACTATGTACAAAGAGTGAGTTATTTCGCCGTTTCTACCAGAAATTGAAGGAAACAGTCTCATTTGACGAACAAAAAATGCACTTTCACCCTGAAAACACACCATCACATTCATCCGGAGTTGTCGCAACTAACTGCAAGGATTCAGTTACGAAGTACTGTAGCATCCAACGTGATCACATGATCTTGCCCAATATTGTTTCTACTTGTTCCTGAACAAGAAACCAGTAGTAAAGAAATTAGTGTCAAATGATGAATGCAATTGGAAGATATTTTAGAGACTAGGACAATTCCTATTTTTTTGGGTTAAAAAAATGGAAGAGTCGTTGTGAGAAATACATATATCCCTAAAATAAGATTGTTATAAATAAACAATTTAATTTTGTTTCAAAAAGTTTTAATTCCGAACACATATTTAAGATAGAGAAGTCACAGGAGATCAGGACCTTCCTAAGAGCAGAGAAATTGGAGATAAAAAAAAAAGACATTCAATTAATAAATTTTAATAATTATTTGAATACCTTTCAAATAGAAAAGTAATTATTAAAAATACACTAAGAAAAATAAACCCTTTACCTTAATATTATTTATTCTTTCTTTTTCGAATGAATTCTAGGTAATTGTTACTCACACATATTGAACCGCTCTCGTAAATTTCATACAGAAAATTCCATTCCTTGTGTGCGATACTTTTAGAAGTGAAATACACTGGAATTATTTAGCCTCGTCCAATTCTTCGATACGCTATCCCAGGGCTCGGCAAACTGCGGCTCTTTGGATGTTAAGCTGCGGCTCTTTATATAGTTCCATACGTAAATATTATTTTTGCGAGTACTATTTTTTGTTGGCAAGAAAAAAATTTGTGGCTTTTTAAAAACTTTAAAAATTGGTAAATTGTTATTTTTTACTCTTCCAACTCAAAGGTTTGCTGACCCCTGCGCTATCCTCTTCTGAATAACTTTTTAAACGGCACATTCCTCTATGTTGCGATCTCATGGCAATCTGCCATGCCAGTTGTGCCCGTTACAGTAGCCCAAACTGACCCAAGGCGTCAACCAGTGAAACCACACTCCCAAGACAGGTCTATTCCACGAGTCGGCAACCTTTTGAGTCGGAAGAGTCAAAAATTACAATTTTAAAAAAATCCAAAGTTTTAAAAGAGCCACAAATTATTTTTTTTTTCAAAACAATAAATAGTACTCAATTAAACAATTAAAAAAGGTTTCTGGAGATGGGTTTCTTTTTATTTTATTAAAGCAATCTCAAGATTTCGGGCATCTCTGCCCTTCTACAGGATAACATTTACCATGAATAAAACGCCGCCTGATGCCGCCTTTGTCATCAGGCAGCGTTTTATTCATGGTAAATGTTCTTCTGTAGAAAGGCAGAGATGCCCGAAATCTTGAGACGGTTTTAAATAAAAGGAAACCCATCTCCAGAAACCTTTTCAATTGTTTAATTGATGTCCAGGAGATTTGAATCAATTGAAATAAATAGTACCCGCATTAATAAAGTTTTTATTTATACATGTACTACTCGCAACTTCACATCCAAAGAACCGCTTGTGACTCGCGAGCCGCAGGTTACCGACCCTTGGTCTGTTCTAAATTTCTTTTGACTGAGGTGACAGACAGTTTAGGTAGAGAAACAGTTACCCAATGATATTTCTTAATTATAAGGTGACAATGTGCTTGTCGCACATTTTTCCCTAATTTTAAAAATTCGATTAAGATGATTTACGGCAATGATTAAACAGGAATTTCTAGGATGGGTGGTATTACTGAGTCAACGGCGGCTACTGAAAAAGAAGCTCAAGGCATGATTGCACCGTCCATCCAGGCTTCTACACCCGTGGCCCAAGTCATGTGTCCCTATCGAACCCCTCTGGAGTAGCTCGAGGAGCAGTTGGTGGAACTCTATTTAAAAATAGACCTATATTCTCTCCTATCCCCCATCTTTGGAGAGGTTCCTGAGCATATAGTACTGGGGGCGATCCTTTGTCGCCCTGAGAGGGAGCAACTCCTCAGGCAGCTCTCGCCAGAAAACAAGAACATTTTGTGCGAATTCCTCAAAATGGCAATTGAGCATGTTGGGGACAACACCTCCATTATGGCCAAGCACCAATCCGGACTCAGGGCGGCTTGTAGCCCTTGATGTAATATAGACGTCCCTCGGGGAAAGCCTCGAGTCTGATGTCAATGTATATATTTAATTATAATGCTGATAGCTGTAATTTTGTTGTAACTTTGTTTTGATGTTGACTGGAAGTCAATAAAGTATGTTTCAATCTAGGATGGGTGGGGATCAGTAAATATCCGAACGGTTTGTTCACAAATCTAGCTACAACACAGTAGTCTCGATTACCGACTATATATAAACACTTCTAGTGTAAATCCTGGAGTTGAATCCCAGAATAAATTTCGTCGAAATATTGAATTTAAAAATAAATACTATTGATAAAATATACATATGTATTATTCATTATTTTTTAGCTATATATATATTATATTTTTATAATTTGAATTGGTATTCTAAAAGAAAATTGTACTGAGTTGAGTTGTGCAGTCGAGGCCTTCCGTTGAAAAGAGATCAAACACTTTTACTAATTGACGGGTTTATTTTTGAACCAAAAATCGTCACAGTTTTTGAAAAAATCAATGTTAATAGTAATCTTGAGGCCTCTTGATAGGTAGAGTACCTCAAAAAATTAAAAGAGAGAAAGAAAAAAACTTAATTTAAAAAAATGATAATAATATTTACACACTGGCCAACCCAAAAAAAATCTAACTAACTATTTATATTTACATCCGCGCCGTCTGGTGTTCTCGGCGTCACAGAGTTCATCTATATATATAGCTTGAGCACACCTTGCTTCTAGCACGGTCACCTACCTTCTCTATAACTTCTTGTCCGAGATCATCGTCATTAACTCCCTCGGCTTCTCATTGGTGGAGATCTTTCACGTGCTTGCTGCTGATTGGCTATTAGTTGGTCATGCTTAAAGGTGATTGGTTGTTGATTTGTCATACTTAACTGTGATTGGCTTAGTACCTCCATTGTCGCCATGATTGCAATCTTCCAGGAAGAAGAAGGTCTTTGAACTTAGTTTTATGGGTCCTGGGCAGTGACCTTTGCTTCCTGGATGATGCAATCCTGTTAATCGTTATTCCCTTTTCGCGAAGCATAACTTTTATTGAATCTTTTGACGATACAGTGCATAGATTGTGGTGAGGTTACATATTGCTATATACAGATTATCACATATATATATAATATAATGAAGAATAAAATAGAAACATGAATGAATAAGAAAAGTTTATATTATTCATTAAGTTTCTCTTTTATTCTTCATTATTTTTCAGTTATATTAAATCAGAGTAAGAGCACGCTTCACTGTTAAATATCGTCACTGATGAGCCAGGCCCTCCCGTCAATTTTTCTATTGCAGTAAGGGCAGTAGAAATTGTTTACTTTTTAAAGAAATCATACTCGTCTATAACAATTTCGAATTTTGATAAAAGATGGCGCGCTAATGCATCAAAATATATATGTTTACATACATTTCTCTTTTCAAATTATTTCAACCATTTTTTAAAAATCACCTTCATTATCAATTTCCAATTTGTGTGTAATGTACAATACAAAATTTCATTATTTAGTGCGTTTAAAATGGATTGCGGTCTATTTTCAACAATAAAGTTATATATATATGACATGAAGTGGCGGTAATATGGTCACAAAAAAGACACCTCTCCCTTTAAATATTCCAAAATCACTTTATTAGGTACCGCTCAAAAAGAGGCAACCTAGTTTATAATAATTGAAACAATGAATAATATGTGAAGGTTATTCACATAATAAACAAAGGGTTAACGCGGGATACGATCCCAGTTCATGACTGTCGGGAATCGAGGGTATTACCCACTTGTCCACCGACTTCTTTATTGGTAAGTATGCCTTTAAATATATCTAAAAACATCGTCCCAGTACAAAATACCTATACAAATATATTAGATAATACTAGAGTTTATTGCCCACTGATGTTTGCACAGTCAGTATTTTATTCTAGGTTTGAAATTAACCTGGGGTGGTTTTATATTATGCCAATATTCTTTTGGCCTCAACCTTTGGACTCAAAACACGAATAGGTAAAACACGTGGCGCCATCTCTATGTCAAAAATAGAATTATTCTTAAAAATTTGCAATAAACTTCGCTCGTATAGAATACAAATTGACGAACCTTGATTATTCCATGGTTGTTTCTGTGACAAGTTTTACAGATTTTTATATTTTTATAAATCAACTGATTTCGCATTCATTGATTTGGCCTCAACTTTGGACTCAAAACACACCCATAGGTAGAACACGTGGCGCCATCTCTATATCAAAAATAAAATTATTATATCAAAAATTAGCTATACAGTTCGCTCCTATAGAATACAAATTGAAGAACCAGAATCAGTCCCTGATTGGTTCTGTGCCAAGTTTTGTTGTATATATATTAATTAATTGTTACCACAGAATGTGTGTAAGCTCACAAGGTGTGTGTAAGGTTCCTTTGTTTAATATTAGTTTCCCTTTTATATTTTGTTCTCTCTCTTGTAAATCAATAAATATAATGCTTAATTAATAATTCTTGTGTTGTAGATTTAGGTACTTACAGCTTGTAGGAAGGCATGAGGACGTTGAGGATTATATGATAATAATCTTTATTATCCATTTAGCAAGAAAAGACAAAGTTATGGTAGCGAACAGTTATTGTAATATAGAGAAGAAGGTAAACAAACAGTTGTGATGATGATAGGTCCAGTGTGGCGCTAGCTGTCGTAGCATTCAGTTATCCAACAAATCCCGGCATGAATGTGGAGACATCACGAGGTTGTAGCGTAACTTCTCAAATGTCGGCCTTGGTAGCGGCTTGGTCAGAATGTCCGCCTTCATGTCGCCAGTTGGGCAGTAGATCATTTTTATCACTGTCTTCTTCTGAAGATCCTTCAGGTGATGGATCTTGGTCGCGATGTGCTTGGTTCTAGAAGACACTTTTTCGGATGAACATATCTTGAGACATGATTGATTGTCTTGGTGGAAGTAGATTGGAGCTTTCTGTTCCAGTTCGAGATCCTTTAGCAAGTCGAGAAGCCATAACAGTTCTTGTGAGGCTTCAGCTGCGGAGATAAGTTCCGCTTCGGTGGATGAGAGGGATACGCAACCTTGTTTCCCAGTCATCCATGAGATGGGGTTTGATCCCAGTAGGAACAAGTTTCCGCTTAGTGATTTTCTGTCGGTGTTGTCGCTTGCCCATGTGGCATCACTGTATGCTTCCAGTGTGGGAGGTTTTTGGTTAGATATGCGTAGCTCGAGTTCTTTAGTAGTTTTTAGATATCTTACGATTCTTTTTGCTGCATTCCAGTCACAATTTCTAGGATTCTGGTTTCTGCTGCTGAGTATGCAGACTGGAGCTGCGATATCTGGTCTGGATACTACGCTTAGGTACAATAGTGAGCCTATCAGTTGTTGGTATTGGACGTTGTTTGGTAGAAGTTTTTCATCAGATATACCGGGGTATCCGCTTTCCATGGGAGTGAAAGTAGGTTTCGCTTCTTGGAGATTGTACCTTTCAACTAATTCTTGGATTTTATTCTTTTGGCTCAGAAGGAGTTCACCTTCTCTGTTCCTGGAGATTTCTATACCAATGAATTGAGTGGGGTCTCCAAGGTTCTTTATTTCGAATTCTTTTTCGAGAGTTTTTACAGTGTTTTGGATGATTATTTCGGAATCGCTTGCAAGGAGCATGTCATCCACACATAGAATCAAGTAGATGGAATGGTTTTCTTCATTCTTGGTGAATAGGCATGGGTCTACAATGCTTTGTTTGAAGTTATTTTTAATTAGAGTGCTTGCGATTTTTGTGTTCCAAGGTCTTCCGGCTTGTTTTAGACCGTAAATTGCCTTCTTTAGTTTGCAGACTTCGTTTGTTTGTTTTGTATGGAGTCCTTCTGGGAGTTCCATGTAGAGTTCTTTATCTAGGTCGCCGTGTAGGAACGCTGTCTTGACATCGAGGTGGTTCACTTGCATCCCTTTGTAGACTGATGCGGCTAGGAAGGCTCTAATTGTAGAATGCTTCACAATTGGTGCAAAGGTTTCTTCGTTGATTGCTTGTAGCCATTTTTCTCTTTCTAATTTGGTAATTGTAGGACTTCCGAGTAGTTGGTGGGTGTCTGAATGTCTTGAGCTTCAGTTTTGTACAGCATGTAGTCATTTCTTATGGGAGGTATTCCCTTTGTTGGTCTCGTGGATCTTCTTTGTGTGACCACTTGTGTTCCTGTGCTTGTACCGGGTTGAAGGTAATCCTCGGTTTCTGAGTCCTCAAGGTTTTCGGGTTGTGTTCCTGGTTCCTGACTTTCCTCTGCATTACCAATATGATTGGAGGAAGTTAGATCTGTACTTAGTACTTGTGGTGAAGTTGTTTTTGTGGAAGCGTGGTAAAACCCATTTTCTTTTTCTAGAAATTTTACGGATCTGCTGATTGTGATGTTGTCTGTGTCGTGCAGGATTCTGTATCCTTTGCTTCGATCATCGTATCCAAGAAAGATCCCTTCGATAACTTTGTTATCCAACTTGTTTCTTTTTATCTTGGGAATATAGGCGAAGGCTTTACATCCGAATCTTTTTAGATGCTTCAGACTGGGCTTCCTGTTGGTCCATAGTTCAAAAGGAGTCTTGTCTGTAGCTCTCGAGGGTATTCGGTTGTGTAGGTAATTAGCTGTGGTAACCGCTTCCGCCCATAGAGACTGTGGGAGTCCTGAGTCAAACAGCATGCATCTTGTCATCTCCATTAGTGATCGATTTTTCCTTTCTGCTACTCCGTTCTGGGCTGGTGAGTAGGGGACTGTTAGCTGATGTTTGATTCCGCTTTGGTTCAGGAAATCTTCGACTTGTCGGTTTACGTACTCACGACCGTTGTCCGTCCGTATGGTTTGGATATTTTTTCCAAATTCCGTGTGTGCTGAGATGACGTAGTCTTTTATTTTTTCATAGGCTTCGTCTTTTCCTTTCAGGAGGTAGGTCTTCGTGTATCTGCTGTAGTCATCAGTGAAGGTGATGAAGTATCTCTTACCGCTAAGAGAGTTAGTTGGTAATGGACCGCAGATATCACTGTGGACAAGTTGAAGCGTTTCAGTTGCTCTGTACTCTGTCTTCTTTGGAAATGGGGTTTCGGTGAGTTTTCCTTGAATGCACTGAACGCAGTCTGTGCTGTGCGAACAGTTATTTAGACTTAGTCCTCTTGCTAGGTTCTCATTTCGAATCTTCTTAATTGATTCTATATTTCTGTGTCCTAGTCTGTCGTGCCAGAGCATGAGGCAATTTTTGTTCTTGCAGTGGTTTTGTTTTGCAACATTTGCTTTGAATGTGCGAGTTTGGGGGTTGTCATCCAGGTGGAGTCGGTACATTCCATTGTCAAGTATACCGTTCGCGAGGGCTGTGTTGTCTCTTTCGATGGTACACCAATCTCTGTTGAACGTTACTTTACATCCGTTGGAGGTGGCCGCACTCACTGACAGAAGGTTGTCTGTTAGTTCCGGGATGTAGAGAACTTTTGTGAGAAGTAAGGTGTCAGTCTTTCCTTGGGGTGTGATGACTTTGATTTCTCCTTGTCCTATCCCTTTGACCTGCAGCTTATTGCCATTAGCAACCACAACATTTTGTGTTTGTTCTCTGTTAAGTTCAGTGAAGAAGCTTTCATCGTACGCCATATGAGATGTGGCTCCAGAGTCGATGAACCAGTTGTGTACACTTGCTTCTCGTTGAGTGCAATTGAGAGCTTTTGGGTTAGGTCCTTTTGTTGTTCTCTGATTTGTTGATTGTTCTTGGGTGACACTCGACTGATTTGTGTACTTTGGTACGTTTCCTCTTCTGAAGTTTTCATATTTGTACTCTTTGTTGCTGTTGTTTCGCTTTTGATAGTGCCAACATTCTTCTTTGGAGTGGTTTGGTTTGTGGCAGAAAGAACAGAATTTCTTCTCTTTTTCTCTTCTTTGGCTTGAAGCTCTGTGGAGGCTTTTTAAGGCTTTTGATGCGGTGCTTTCGTCTTTCGAGCTTTCTACTCTGCGTGTGTGTTCATCAAGGAGTTTGTTCTTGGTGAATTCAAGCGTTAGCTCGTCATCAGGCCTTGATTCCAACATCGTGATGAGATTTGAGTAGCTCTTTGGAAGCGAGCAAAGCAGTATAGCCGTGATGTGAGAGTCCTTTAGTGTTTCGCCAATGGTTCGCAGTTTGTCAACAAGTTCCATCATGGTAGTGATGTGCTGCTGCATGTCTTTGTCTTCTTCGAGTTTTAAGCTGTATAGTTTCCTTAGCAAATAAATTTTTCCTGAGAGTGTTTTTCTTTCATAGATATTTTTAAGAGTGTCCCAGGTAGCTTTGGCTGTTAGTAGGTTTTTGACATGCACTATTTGTGAGTCAGCGATGCTTAGATTAATTATAGCTCTAGCTTTTGAGTCTTTCTTTTTCCATTCGATTTTAGGTTCATCTGGAATATTTTCGGTGACAACTTCCCAAAGATCTTCCTTTTGCAAGAGCATTTCAATTTTGAAAGACCATAGTGAGTAGTTATAGCCGTCGAGCTTATTTAGGGTTACATCGTGGCTCGGGAGTGACGCCATTTTTGCTAAGCCTTTTTTCTTTGTCTTGACTCGTTAGTTGAATTTCATGCAATATTCAGTCTCATAATCTAATTGTTGTAAGATTTAGGTACTTACAGCTTGTAGGAAGGCATGAGGACGTTGAGGATTATATGATAATAATCTTTATTATCCATTTAGCAAGAAAAGACAAAGTTATGGTAGCGAACAGTTATTGTAATATAGAGAAGAAGGTAAACAAACAGTTGTGATGATGATAGGTCCAGTGTGGCGCTAGCTGTCGTAGCATTCAGTTATCCAACATCTTGGAATCAGTTTCATTGAAAATTCTAAGAAAAGTCAACAAGTTTTACAAATCAATTGATTTCACATTTACGAATCCGAATTTTAGATTTCATAATTATTTTTTTAAATATTTCAATCCATAAATAGATCTTTAATTAAAAAGGCATATATTGTATCAAAAATAATTTATTTATCAATATTTCAAGGCATAAGTTTTTTTTTTATTTATTTCAATTCACAAAACGCGATATCCCGCCTAGGGATAATTGCGTCGATTTACATTTTTTAGACAGAAAAAGTTATAAACATATTATACAAGAAAAAGTAATCAAAAATAAAAAGAGAAACAATAATATATATTAGGAACCTGTCTTTAAGGTTAGAAAGATAATCATAAATATATTTAAAAAATAGTTTAACCTATGATAATTATCTCTGTTATTTACAAATTGATATAGATCTACAACATTATTTATTGTCTGTTGTCTAGCGGTGAAGAAGAGTGGGCATTCCAGCAGTAGGTGTCTCGAGTCCTGGAATTCGTTGCCACAATGACAGCTAGAGTCTTCAACCGCTCCAATTTTTATTGATAACATGTTGTTATACTTTGGAAAAGGTTGGCGTTAAGCCAACTGAAATATTGATAAATAAATTATTTTTGATCTAATATAAATGTACATGCTTTTTCAATTAAAAATAATTATTTTTATATTCACCAAATTTGTAGTTAATGTAACCGAATTGACGATAATAAGATTCAAATAAAATGAGAAGAGTAAAAGGTTTTTGAAGATTAAAAGATTCATAACTTTTATATTTCTGCGCTCGTCGTTTCACCTGAAAACAAATGTCTAAATGCAAAATGTACAAACGTGAAATTTTATTGTTGTAATAAATATTGTCATAACCAAAAATGTACATAGCTTGTAACTGTAAATAATACATCAGCAGCTTGGCGAATGTTATATACCTAAGCACCGATAGATGGCTGGCGCGCTAGGCGGCAAGTTTGTAAACAATAGTCGCCATCTTGAGGGGGTGTAGCCGAACGCCAGCCGTTTGGGTCTCTGGCATTACTTCCTTAATTTACGATTATTTTTATCCATTTAACTTAGTTTACCTCTATTTCTTTTTATCCCTCAAACTTATTAACTATTTAAAGTCATCTAATAAATTATTATTTTATTCTACCCAAACGACTCGTCACCTTCATTACCGTGACATTCTGGTGGAGACAAGCTGGATCATCCCTTCGCTGCCCAAGCTACAAGAAGAAGTCGTAGAATCCAAGGATTGAACCCATTGGAATATTCTAAGATGCAACACGAAGGAAGAGAGACCCCACAGGGTGAGTACCACTTCAAACCTATAAGAAACCCTTCTATATTTTCGGGGGAACCGGGCCAAAGCTCGGAGAAATGGTTGAAAGAGTACCATCGTGTAGCTCGCTACAACTGCTGGGACACTTCCATGTGCCTAGCAAATGTTTACTTCTTCCTCTCAGGAACGGCCAAAGTCTGGTTCGAGAATGTAGAGGAACAAATAACATCATGGGAACTTTTTGAGACAATGTTGTCTCAGGCCTTTGGACATCACGCCAGCGAAAAAGACCAGGTTTTAGAAAAACTAAAAGCCAGGGCCCAAGGAAAGGGAGAGTCTAGTGAGGTGTATATTCAAGACGTCCTCTATTTATGTCGGCAAATTAACCCCAACATGAATGAAAACGAGAAAGTTGCTCATTTAGTCAAGGGGGTCTCTGAGGAAATTTACAGGGCAATTGTAACCTTTGAAATTGTCACCACCGAGGAGTTTATAAGGTGGCGTCGAAAAATAGAACTATCTCAAAAGAAGCGTGTGAATACGCGGATAGTTTTTGACAGACTGCCGAATGCTGCCGCCATTAACCTAGCAGAATCGGAATCTTTGGAGGACCTCATTAGACGTATCGTCCGAGAAGAAATCCACTATGCATTGAATCCCGACCCAGCCACTCTCAAACCATCTTCCCTGGATCTAATTATCCGAGAGGAAGTTGAAAGGAACCTGTCTGCAATTTCGCATCCCGTTCAGAGGTCAATGCCACGAAAGCAGTACTCTAACCGACCCCAAATATTCAAACAGACGCCACGACATCAGTTCCTGAACCAAAGACCACCGGTACCCAAACAGACATCACCACAGAGAAGAACTGATGAATGGAGGACACACGAAAACGTTCCAATATGTTTCCATTGCGGTCGCCCGGGACATGTAGCCCGATATTGCCGAGACAGAAGGCGTGTTTTCGAGGAAGTCAGGGCAAGAAAGCCGACCTACTCCAATAATTACAATACCTGGTTCAACCAAAATGCCGAAGAAGTTGAGTTTGTAGATCGCCGCTTTCGAAACCCGTCGCTCTATCCTGGCCGTGGAAGATCACCCTCAAGACGAAACGCAACGCCGTCGCCCTCTCGCCGATCCAGTCAATCTCCTCGCCGCCTAAGCCAGGGAAACTAAGAAGAGCGACCGAGACTGGAGGTAAGGCCGCTGACGAAAGTAGAAATCCTCCCCCTATTATAACTGCGAACATGAAACGGAACTACGTTGTTATCACCATAAATGGACAGAATGTTGAGGCCTTAGTCGATTCTGGAGCCGATTATTCCGTAATCTCGGAAAGTTTTCGCCGATATTTAAAAATTCCGTTCTTTGCAGAAAAAGGGCCTGTAATGAGAGTCGCCAATAGGAAACACATCGAAACTCTGGGACGCTGCAACTTAAAAGTGTCAATTGAAGAACTTGAGATTTATTTTACTTTTGTTGTCTTCTCTGAATGTAGCCATCACATAATACTTGGTCTTGATTTCTTTCGAGCCACAAGTGCAGTGATTAATTGTGGAAGAGGTGAAATACATTTGAAGGAAAGTGTGAACGACAGCCTAGAAGAAGATCTGCCTACACATGCATTAGAAGACTGTTTCATTCCAGCTCTCTCAATTAAGAAAATCACGGTTATTAACGAAGACATTCGAGGTGGAAAAGATCTAATGATAGAAGGAAGCAAAGATCTCATCTTAAAAAAAGAATTGGTCGTACCATCATCCATAATTAACTTCCATCACGGCAGAGGGGAGATATGGGTAACTAATGGGACTTCTCAGAATCAAATAATCCCAGCTGGTATGCTTGTAGGATACTTGAGGAAAATTGGAAGTAGCGGAATCTACAGTTTTGACACTGCTGAAGGCGAGAAATTTCAATCAAACATTAAGAATGAAGATAGACGCCAACAAATCTTATCTCTGGTAGACGAGAAATTAAACGAAGAACAAAAGTCAATGATTGCAGAATGTTTAGAAAAGTACTCAGAGGTTTTTCATTTTGAGAGAGAAACTCATTCAGTGCAACCTCCAATGTGAAACATAAAATCGACACCTCAGACAGCCGTCCTATTAAACAACGACCATACCGGGTGTCTCCTGTCGAAAGACGAGCTATACAAAGTGAAGTCGATAAAATGATAAAGATGGGAATTGTACAACCGTCCGAAAGTCCTTGGTCGTCCCCAGTAGTTTTGGTTAAAAAGAAAGATGGGTCCTGGAGATTTTGCGTAGACTACCGAAAGCTTAACAAGGTCACCAAAAAGGATGAGTATCCTTTACCTAGAAATGATGATGTTTTGGATAGCTTAACAGGAGCTAAATTCTTTTCCAGCATGGACCTACGTACAGGATACTGGCAGATAGAAATCGACGAGGAAGATCGGGAGAAGACAGCTTTCATCACCCCTGATGGCTTATAAGAGTTCCGGGTGATGCCTTTCGGTTTATGCAACGCACCGGCAATATTCGAAAGAATGATGGACAAGCTACTAGCAGGATTGAAATGGACAATTTGTCTTTGTTATTTAGACGATATAATTGTTTATGCTACATCCTTTAAAGAGCACATTGAACGCTTAGGGAAGTTCTCATATGCATCCAGCAATCAGGCTTGTGTATTAATCATGAGAAGTGCCGTTTTGGGTCAAGAGAAAACAAAGTGTTAGGACATCTGGTTACAGAAAGCGGCATTCGCCCTGATCCCGACAAAATCGAAGCAATTACAAATTTCCTGACTCCAAAAACAACAACTGAAGTAAGAAGCTTCATGGGATTGTGTTGATATTACAGGCGATTTGTGAAAGATTTTGCAAATAAATCAAAGCCGTTACACGACCTCCTGAGGAATAACGTGAAGTTCTTTTGGTCTAACGAACAAGAACAATATTTGCAAATATTAAAGTCAGCCCTAATTACCGATCCTGTGCTTGGCCATTTTAAAGAAGATGCTGAGACACTTGTACATACCGACGCGAGTGGATATGGCGTCGGAGCAGTGTTGACCCAACTGGTAGAAGGAAAAGATAAGCCTATTGCCTATGCATCAAGAACACTTAACGCCGCAGAAAGAAATTATTCCACGACGGAGAGGGAATGCCTAGCTATAGTTTGGGCCATTTACAAGTTCAGACCATATTTGTTTGGAAAACACTTCACCGTCGTCTCCGAACATCATTCCCTGTGTTGGCTAGCTAATGTAAAGGATCCATCGGGAAGGCTAGCCAGATGGGCATTGCGACTTCAAGAGTTCGACATATCTATTGTGTATAAGAATGGTAAAAGACACCAAGATGCGGATTGCCTCTCAAGAAGTCCTCTCCCCCTATCCAACGAAGATAACATACCAGAATTGTCTTCAATTACCGACATAAGAAAAGAGCAAAGAAGCGATGTCCAAACAAAAGAAAATAATTCAGGAAATTGATTCCAAAAGTGAAAGTCGATACAAAATAATCGACGGCATCCTCTACCGCAAAAACTACGATCCCATGGGCAAACCTTGGCTCTTAGTAGTGCCCAAACAAATGAGGATTGACATTTTGAGGGAAGCCCACGATGCACCAATGGCGGGACACCTGGGATTTGCAAAAACATACGACCGCGTTAGAAGAAAATATTTCTAGCCCGGCTTGCATAGATCTGTGCGACAATATGTGGCACATTGTCGAGAATGTCAACGGCGAAAAGGTTCTACCGAACGTCCACCAGGGCAACTTGTGCCAATTCCGCCGGTTGCACGACCTTTTCAGAAAATAGGGATAGATTTGTTAGGAAGATTCCCTACCTCGAACGATGGCAATAAATGGACCGTGGTCGCGACAGACTATCTAACAAGGTATGCTATGACCAAAGCCATACCAAATGGAAGTTCGGAAGAAGTTGGAAAATTTATAGTAGAAGACGTGATCCTCAAAAATGGAGCCCCCAGAGAATTGATTTCAGACCGAGGTCGAACGTTTATATCTCACACAATACGGGAGATTAACAACCTCTGTGGAACCGCACATCGCTTTACTTCTGCCTACCACCCCCAGACAAATGGCCTGACCGAGAGACTCAACAAGACACTTGGTGACATGCTGTCTATGTATGTTGACGTAGACCAAAGAAACTGGGACTCAGTTCTCCCTTACGTAACTTTTGCCTATAACACCGCCAAACAGGAACCACTGGGTTTAGTCCTTTCTATATTGTGCATGGACGAGATGTCGAGACCCCATTGGACACCATCCTGACGTATAGAGAGGAAGCCAATCTGGAAGACTACGTGGAGGGTTTGATCGCAAATGCCGAGGACGCACGCCAGCTGGCCCGTTTGAACATCTTAAAGGCGCAAGAAAAAGACAAATCTCGATACGACAAAAGCCATAGACCTGTCCAGTGCCGCGCGGAAGACCTTGTGTGGGTGTACACACCTGTGCGTAAACAAGGACTGTCGGAGAAGCTACTTAAAAGATACTTCGGCCCCTATAAAGTTGTGAGACAACTGTCTGAAGTAACTTATGAAGTAGAGGCCTTGGAGAGGAGACCCCGACAGCGGAATATCAAAGACATCGTCCACGTCCTGCGGATGAAACCATACAGAAGCCCAGAAGAACAAACACAGGACTGATCACATAGTGTAGAATTTTTTTTTTTTTTTAAGCAGCGGGTCGCTGCTTATTTTTGAAAGGGAGAGTAATGTCATAACCAAAAATGTACATAGCTTGTAACTGTAAATAATACATCGGCAGCTTGGCGAATGTTATGCACCTAAGCCCCGATAGGTGGCGCGCGCTGTCAGCTCGGCAAGTATTATGTACCTAAGCACCGATAGATGGCGGGCGCGCTAGCCGGCAAGTTTGTAAACAATAGTCGCCTTCTTGAGGGGTGTAGCCGAACGCCAGCCGTTTGGGTCTCTGACATTACTTCCTTAATTTACCATTATTTTTATCCATTCAACTTAGTTTACCTCTATTTCTTTTTATCCCTCAAACTTATTAACTATTTAAAGTCATCTAATAAATTATTATTTTATTCTATCCAAACGACTAGTCACCTTCATTACTGTGACAATATCAATTAATTGTTGATATTTACTTATTACAGAATCGGCCGAGATAGAATAACCTTTCTTGATTAATCAAGAAAAGCTAATTGCTTACACGGTTCAGGCTGTTGGCCCTCATCAGCGTGGTGCAAGCTCTACCTCAACGACAACAAATGCTGGTCTTTAAGGCTTCCTGAAAAACCAAGAATTTAATATTTAAATATATACATGATTATATATTACAATATGAAATAATGGGGGTCGGTGGAAGGATGGTCTAAACCGTTGGTTGTCGACCGCTACGACCCGGGTTCCATTCCCTAATTAGGCACTTTTTTCAGATTAAAAAAAAAAAATGCTCCAATGGTCTCCGATTCTTGCAGAAGTCCAACCCCACCAGCGAGTGTAAGCAACCAAACGGGCTCTGGCACATTTGTAAGTGCAAAGTTGAACTGCTTTTTACATGTGTAGACATTTGATGCACTTACAGTAAAAGCAGTCGCCTACTTCTATCCACCATGATTATCATGGCCTGTACCACGTGTATTAAGGATAAGCAAAAAAAAAAAAAGAAATAATGATTAAATAAAAAATATTTTTAAAAATGCTTTTATTTATTTTAATGTAGTAAAAATGAAAAATAAAATAAAATATTTTATCTTCTGCCATTAAAAATAAAATTTGAATAAGTGAAAATAAAAGCGGCGGGGGACAATCATCATGAATTTTGAACCTAGTGTAATTTAAAATAAAGAAACATATTTGTGAGTTTTATAAGTGTTTTCAAAAAAATTACCTCTTCTCTCAATATGATCGTCCCCCGAACACTTTCCACTCATTCAACATGGTAATTTCACAACTCTACGACGTCAATGGTCAAAGCATGCTGAGTCTTCTGCACCTCTTCAAAATAAACCGTAACAAGAATAATTTAAAATATGAAACTACCGGTAGTGTGGCAGATCTCCCTAGATCAGGAAGACCACACTCTGCTACCTGTGAAACTAATATAAACCTAGTAAAGCATCTTTAGAAACTAGTCCTCAAAATTCAACAAGGAGGTTGTCTCAAGAGCTAAAAATACCCAGAACATCCATCCAAATAATGCTAAAAGGTCTTGGTTATAAGCCCCATATTTCTAAATTAATTCACGCACTTCATAAAGTTTTTGCAATCACTTATTTTTATTAAAGCTGTAACTTTCAAATTTTCACAAAGTATTCACCTTTAACACCTATACAAGATTTAATCCATGCAGGGTTGTTGCTAAACGTCAAGGCATACACATAAAAAACAATAAGTTTTACAAACATCAATACATTTTTAAATAAAGCACTAAAATCGTTATTTTTAAAATGGAACACCTTCTGTATTTACAACGAATTTTTATTTTTAAATACAAAATCTATAGAAATAAAAAGTCTTTTTTTTTTTCTAAAAAAAATTCGATATGTAGAGTGTTTCCTATATGTTGAGCTATTTTAAAAATTACATTACTCGAAAAAACAATAAATCTTTAAATATATAGAAAAACTTTCCACTTATTATTTACTTCGACATATAAAAGTATCCCTGGGGTTTTATTTAAGTAAAAAGATTAAACAAAATAGACATGATTTATTTAAATGGAGCAAATAGTATGTTGACTACAACGCTCAAGTGGCCAAATTTTGAACTAAAATTGGCTTTGTAATAATGTCTTTAATAGAAAAATCTTTATTTACGGTGCTGTTAACCAAAATGAATGATTTTTAAGCCCCGATGTACGAATAAAGCGGAATATATACAAAGCACTGTTGGAGGGGCCTGGGGATGGGTGGCCAGGGGATCATCGCCAGGTGAGGCCAGGAGAGCCGAGGTGTAGAGGAGGGGGGCAGGGTGGTGATCCGCGGAGATCAGGGGGAGGCAGAGACGGGTCCAATAGTGTTGAGCCCAGGTGTGACCGTGGAGAGCAGACATACCGCAATGCTTAAATTGTATGATTTTTAAGCCCAAAATAATGTAGCAAGCAGACAAGCCGCAATGCACTATATCAAAGTACCAAGGTGCTGCACGCAACCAAGGTTGTTCAAAAAGGTTAGATTCCCCAGGCCAGGGAAGATAAAAAAATACAGCTGTTGTTTAAATAAGAAGATTAGATAAAGCGGGAATGATTCAGCAATTGATGGGAAAAGATAGATTTTCTTTTTGTAAAAATAAATATATAAAAAGTTTTAGATAAGAAAATTGCTATTCGTAATATATAAATCTTTTTGAAATTGAGATCTCTTACAAGGATTACTAGTGAGGGTACCAGTACTAAGACAACCAACCAGAAAAGTACACAATAGATTGCATAGCGCGTTCAAATGGGTCGCTGCGAAAGTCGATTTATCGAGCAGCCCGTGCCGTCGAATCGCCAAACCATTTTCCGTCTGTCCTTGGGTTACAGAGACAGCGTCAGGGGCGATTACATACGCAGGGCAGGTCGCGAAACCGATCTTAAACAGCGGCACAATCCAGAGTTGCGTATACGAGCGGCCGCTAATGACCGGTGTTAACCATGAGGTGAGGAGTCCGAGTCACTCAGGTGATTAAGTCTATCAGAGGCCTTTAGGAACTCCAGGCAGGCTCGCCAAGTGCTCCTGTTGAAAATAAAGTCTTTGAGTGACCGCGGAGTGTACCCTAATTCTTCCGAACAGGTGGAAAGAAGGGGGAATCTAAGGGTATCAAGGCTGCTGCACTCAAGCACGATGTGTGACAGAGTTTCTTCCCTGTCAGCGTCGCAGTAAGGGCAGGAAGGATCTTCAATGACGCCTATCCTGTGGGCGAAACTGTCCGTCCACGTGTGTCCCGATAGCAGGCCAACCACAATGTGCTCGCTAGGGACGATGTACGCATACCTTTTGTCTAAAAGACTCATTGGAGTAAGGCCAAAGCGGGTGTGGATAGAAGGAGCTAGAGAGAGGAATCTGCTCTCCCATGCTTCACGCGCCCGGCCGTAGATTGCCGATTTTACAAACGACAAAGGAGCGAGTTTGTAACAGCTTGGATCAGCAGACTCAGCACCCCGCTTTGCGAGTGTGTCCGCAATGTCATTACTCACGATTCCACTGTGGCCCTTGATCCATTGTATGGTGCATCTGTTCCCATTGCAATTCAATCACGAAATCTGTAGCAGAGCTCTGTCGATAAAGTAATTACCAGTCTTAGAGTTCAGAAGTGACTTCACGACTGAGAGGCTGCCCAGGAAGAATCCTAAGGTTAGATGATTTGGTAAAGTGGTTGCATTTTCAAGTGCTTTAACCAATCCAAGGGCTTCCGCCTGAAAGACAGAATAATGAGGGGACAGGACATGGGATTCGCGTATTTCAGGTGCACAATCGAGACAAGAGAACCTGTACACGCCGGCGCTAACTCCATCTCTGGTTTTGGAACCATCTGTATAGTATGCCACGTGGAAGAAAAGAGCAGGAATATTACTGGGAGCGGAGTAATAGGGGGGGTAAGGGAGAGGATGTGGAAAGGGAGGAGGCTCGAGTGGAATTTCAGCGTCAACTAATCCGTACTTTTTAAGGTATAGCTCAGTTTTAGTCGAGATTTCCAGATCGAGAGGAAGAACTCTAGAGAGGGAGATAAGAGCAGCGTTGCTGGTTGATCTGAAAGCTCTACAAGCTCTCACTAGGAAAGGTCTTTGAGAACTCAGTAGAACATTTAAGGAGCGTTGAGAAAGATTAGGAAACCATACCGCCGAGGCGTAGGCAATGGCGGGAACAACCACTTGCAGACACAGAGTTCTCAAGGCGCGGTAACGAAAACCAAAGTTGAAATTAGTGGCTGCGGTCAAACGCGGCAACATGTCGCGGACCTTGGCGCAGACTTCAACTACGTGCTGGTGGAAAGATAGACGTTGATCAAATCTCACTCCCAGCACCTTAATTGAGTCGCACCATTGGATTGGCCGTCCGTGGATAACCAGATCCCGACGCGGTTCAAGCAGTCTCCCGTGTGGTCTGAGGAGAACCATAGCCTGGCACTTCCCCTTGCTGAGTTCTAGTTTATGCAAACTGCACCACCTAGCGATCATATCTATGGTGTGTTGGGCCGCGGGAAGTTGACTATGTCGACATCCCGAGACCACCGCGACCAGATCATCCGCGTAGGCTTGCGGGAAAACATTATTCCTGTAACCCAGCGTGAGGAGTTCGTCAAAGACAATATTCCAAAGGAAAGGGCCGAGAACTGAATCCTGGGGACATCCTTTGGAAACTCGTCTCGACACAGAACAACCATTCATAGACAGTCTCACAACACAATTACATAGAAACGAGTTTCTCATATGATAAATGTTTCTGGGACAAACGCTTTTGTGCAACGCTCTCAAGCTACTGGAAAGGAGCACGTTGTCAAAAGCTCCTTTAACATCAAAAGAAAGATATTGTCTTTAAGATGATATGTAAATAGAGAACCTTTTTCATAATTACATATATTGATATTGCGTGCCATCTGTTTAAAAGTTTGAAACTTTTTAAAACCATTTTGAAATTTTATATTTTATGGTTATCTCTCTGAAAACATGACTTCAAATTAAACGGGATGCAAAAAAATATATTAAGCAAATTTTAGCACTTTGCGCAGAGGTGATATCGTAGCCCATGAAGATCTTCCGAGTCGCGATTATTGCTGGTTTAAAACTTTACCCCCAATTCTATTGGTAATTTATACCACCTTCGAGTCGATATTTGGTCCATAAGGGTTAGATTAATTAAACTTAGCCGATATTTGGTCCATAAGGGTTAGATTAATTAAACTTAGCTTACCTTATACTATTTCAATATTTTGTTCCACTAGATTGCGCTCTGCCATCTAAAAATCACATGTGCTCGTGGTCAGGAGAGAGAGAGATGCCTTCTTTATTTTTAATATATTAGCATATATTACAATCTATAGATTTACACTTATTGACAAAACACTTGAGGAGATTTCATATTTTGATTATAATTATAAAAGACGATATCTATATATAAGAAATGGAAGCATTAAAAAACGAATGTCTAAAAGAAACATTCATGCGTCAATGCTTCTATTTTTTATATTTTGATGTCGCCGGTCGTCTGTTTTTTTTTTTTTTTTGAAAGAATCAGAGAAAATTTTGTTTACACTCGGTTATCTCGTGTCTCCAATAAAGGTCACTGTGATATAATCCAGAGATATTGTCTGAATTCCGATATACATGCTAAAAGGTACAACTTCCTCAAGGTTTGTTCATGTATATATCTATATAAATGCAATCTAACTATTACTTTAAATTATTATTATTATCATGTGCAATGGTGTAGATTCAAGGCGATTCTCCTGACGCTCGAATATTTTGTTTAAAAAAAAAAAATAATTTGAGGCCATCGAATCATCGTGTCTTCAATTATTCAAGAAACTGTTCACGGCGGGATTCGATCCAGAGTTTGCTCGATAGTTGACGGTGTAGACTGCCGTGCTACCCACCAGCTGTGATAGACCGTGAGAGTGATCCAGTCTTCCTGGTAAAATCCTCAATATAAAAATAAATAAAATAAGTTGAATAGACACAAAGCCATCTCCTGACAACGTAACTGAAGATGGTAAGTGTCATATTTTAGAATAAATGTAAACTTCCGTATATACTTTGGGCCTTTACCATATATATAAATGGCGATCTTTACTAACTTTTAGTTCATAAAGTGATTTATAAATAAAAAAGACATATATTGGATCAAAATATCATTTATTTTACCAATATTTCAGTTGACTGAACGCCAACCTTTATCAAGGTATTATAACATTTTAAACATTTTAAACAAGACACACTCTAAAATATTATAATACCTTGATAAAGGTTGGCGCTCAGCCAACTGAAATATTAGTAAAATAAATGATATTTTGATCCAATATATGACTTTTTATTTAAAGATTTATTTTTTTATTGCTCTATTTTCAAAGGTGATTTATGTCAAAAATTATTGAAACAAAACATACAACTTGAATATAAGACAGGTTTAGCCCGATAACTATTCAAGAAAAAGAACTATTTAACATCATTAAAAAAGCTTTCTGCTGTTTTTACCACGGCGGAAAAATAATTCTATTTGAAAATTAAAAAATCGCGACGAATAATTTCTTTCCTTACAGATGGCGTGCTAATACCTTGTATGGCGGTCGAACTGGCTTATTTATTAATTGTTAGAGAAAGAGCAATGCTCTATGCGAATATTTATTTGCATAATTTCATAAAATATCCTTTAGCCTCTTTTTAGCCTATCTGAAATTCGATTTTTTTAAAGTACTTTTTTTAAAGCATGCTCTCATAAATATTTGCTCGGAAAAACTCGAGCATTGCCCCGGTCATTCATCTATATAGTAATTTATTATTAAAATATTACAAAAAAAGCAATAAAAATAAATACTTACAAATAGCGTAGACCTGTAAGATAATGCATGCAATCAAAAGAGAAAAGAAAAGGTATCTAAAGAAGGCCAACATGATGGAAAAGCTTAAGCAGTACTGGTTGAAACTTCGTCTGTCATATTTATACCTCGTTCTTCAACTTCATTAGTAAAACAGACGATGCTAGCGACGTTTTATGGTGATTGAAACTTCCAAGTATGTCATGGCATTTTATTTATTTATGCTTATGAGGTGACACAGCAACTTCTTTATAATTAGAGAAGAGACAAAATGAACTAAATCAAGAAAAAAGAAGTGAGGACTTCTCGGTCATTGATTGATTCGATACAAATATTGATTACAATTTGTCAAATACTGGAATTGATTTTCTTCTCTACCTCCATAATCACAGAAATTTATTCCTGTGCGATAAAATTTCTTTGAATAAAGCAAAAAATTTAATAGATCTTTTGTTTTTTTCCAAATATGATACACATTCAGATATGTGCTTTCAAAACAATAAAGAAAAACATCAATTTACAATTTTAATATTTATATAAAATATAATTAAAATAAATAAAATGGTTAATGATATTCTATAAAGAAATGTCTTCAATCCTCTGATAAAAAAAATATAGAAATTTTTATTTCATTCTAATCGCATTTAAATTTATTCAATATATGTATATATATTTATATCACTGCTTTAAAACCTGCTTTTCAAATAATCAAATTTGTTTTAAAATGAATAAAACGCGTAAATATTCATGATTTTACATTTCTAGCTTCTTCTAAAAGCCCGAAATGATACAAATATTCATGTAATTGAATTAATATATAGTTTTTAGCGCTAAAATAATTTATTTTTGAAATTTCAAATGAATATTTAAATATATATATGTAGTAATCCCGACCAAGCCGATGTGGAATGTACTGGGCAGTCGTGGTCGTGGGTGCGTGATGGGATTTCCGCACGGGGACAACAAGGAACAGAGGCAGGTCTAGATGGTAGCTCCAAGAGGTAGAGATAGACCACGGACGAAGGCAGTCAGACCACGGGCGCCGCGGATGCCCTAAGCCTACATCGCGGATAGAGGAAGGGGTGAGAGATCCGACCGACCGTATAACGGCGTCACTCTGAAAACAACTACTTTGCCTCATTTTCTGGGCCCTTTTATACTGGACCCCCGCATATGGCGGAGAGTCCTGATTGGTTCTTGTAATCACGCCACTTCCTGGCGCCGTTTTGACGGGGTGATTGAACTCATTGTCGTCGTTTGGTCTACCTCTGCCTCTTTGTTTATTTGTTACATCCATTTTTACAAGGTCGATACATATTTTATATAGATATGGGGTTATAATAAATATTAGAAGAAGGTTGTGAACTATCTAACTCAAAATATACTACAGAATGTGTCCCCGGTGATGAAGGTTTGGTTGGGGGAACGACATGTAATGAATGATGACCTAACAAACCTATTATAAAAAAAAATAAAATAAATAATTTGTATAAAAATTAGTTAAAATTATTATTAAGCTACAAGTTAAAAAGAGAAAGATGTTGTAATGGTGGTGTATCAATGAAATAAAAATCAAGGTTATAAAAATAAAAACGCACAAAATGAATGATAAAAAATTAAGAGAAAGTATATAATACAAAATGGTAAATATGGTAAAATGAATCGTACAAGGAAAATAATATATTATTGCATAAAAGATGAGAGGGAAAAAATGAAGTTAGTTTATTGACTGAACGTATAATGTGACGCTAAGGTTGAAAAAGGGAAAGGGGGTATCTGAGCATGTTTCTGCAAAGTAGTATCCCAAGCATTCTGCAATGCAATGCGAACTTGTTTAAGTGAGACATTGTTTTCATTAACAGAAGGCCCAAAATATTCCGTCTGCATCATTAGCTCAGACAGTGAAAAGAGGTGGGAAGATTGATGGATGTAAAAGGGAGAGGTAGCGGTAAGAGGGATCCCTGTTGTCCATAATGATTGTGCCCGGTTGAACTATGAAAAAAAAAGTGAAAATTTGAAAAAATGGTGAATTGCAATGATGAGTCGGGCGATGAGAAAAAGAAAATAAAAAGATTGCGCTGGATATCCTGAACTCACTATTGGGAATGGTATAGCGAGGAAGGATTGTTCCAGTCGGATTAATCAATGAAAAAAAAAATGGCTGACGAACAATAATCTCTTGATGGGTGTAAAAAGTTGGAAGGAAAGGTTCATGGGATAGAGTTAGAGGTTTTAAGGGAAGCGTCAAAAATAACATTTTGAAAATCTATTAAGAAAAATAAAATGATAAATGTTTTATCTGTTTAAGAAATATTATAAATATTGTTAGGTGTAGGTTTTTTAAAATGGTGCCTAAAATAGTTGAAGTTGTAAAATTCTAAGTCTAAACATGATGAAAAAAAAATAAAAATATTAAAAGTAATAATATATAAAGGGTTGATTGGTAGTTGATGGCATTAATGTTGATGGTTAATAAACAAAATGATATTATCGATTAATATTGAAATGTTTTATCTACATCTGTAAGTTAAAAACAAAGTCCAACACCACAAAACTAGTAAAACTGTAAGTCTATTTACAAGTAAATGAGAGAAAAGTTAAAAGAAAACAAAAATATTCGTTCCTGAAAAAAAAAGAACATATTTACACACAATGTCTAGGTGTAGGTGCAAGATTACTGATGTCTTTCTAGTTTGGCCTACGGGGAGGCAATGTGGCCCTATATCGCTTTGGTCCGGTCTGAGAAGTTGGTCTTTGCCAGATCTTCCCCATTATATTATGTGAGACCAGACGGGGAGCGATCTTGATCCCTAAAATGATGTCATTGTAGTGGAAGATAGGACTTTAGGTACGTGTAGTATGTAGTGCATGTCTTAGGCGCTAAAAAGATTGCAGAGCGTTTTATGCAGTTGGTCTGCAAAACTTCTAGGTGAGCCAACCCAAACGCCGGTTTGTTACGTTTGGGGAACATCATTTAAAATATTAACTTAACAGATCTTTTCTCCATGTAACATTACGTTACATATGGGGAAATGAGAGGCGACAAATTTGACAAAAAAAAAGAAAAAGAAAAGTTAAAACTTTTTTGATTCCTAACAAGGGAGCCGGTAATGTAGTGTATGTTCGTATTAAATTGTACCAAAAAGCCCTATAATTGAATGATTGACAGGCAAGAGTGTTGAAGTAGGAAGGAATATCTCTGCTAATGGTGGATACAAAGGTCATTCCACCCCTTTAGAAGTAGGGAAGGAAAGACGAAGTAGAAAAAAAACTAGGGGGGAGTTCAGTGCGTCCTTGAGTTGGTTGTCGTTGGGATGAAGATTGGATTTAATTGTCCTTTTAGGAGGCCAAGATGGCGTCTCCTTTGGTCTCATGTACAGGATCGATTTTAGAGATGGTAGGGACCTAATTTTTAAACGGGGTTGACAAAACGATAAACTATCCTATAACATTATAAAATAAGATTTGCTATAAAAGGGATTTTATATAATTTTCCTATCCGTTTTAATTTGGCAGGTTCCTCTGTTAGAAGGATATTAAATTTAATCTGTAATATTGAAATCGTGGGTGTGAATAATTGGGAAAAGGTAGGCTATAAAAGAATTAATTAATTAACTAGTGTATAAATAAATGTGTTATGATCATGCGAAATGTGTTAATGGGATATGGTATATGCGAGAGGAATTAAAATCGATGTGAACAATGTAGAAAGTGCGAAATAAAAATGTATGTTTGAACAGGTGACAATCTAACGGGCAGGCGCCAAGGTGGCGCGAGAAAGTCGAGCTCGGCGTTGTGTTTTGTTTTTGGAAGGACGGTAATTTAATAGCTATTTATGTAACATGGATTGTTTGCCAGACTTTCAGGACCTAGATTTCGCTAATTTTATGAAAATAGATGGGGGGGACAAGTGATTAAATGGTTCGGAAAATCGATGAGCTATACCTTTTTCTATTGGACTAAACAAGTTGGGATCCGTCGAAAGGGGGGATGAGGACCTCCTCCGCACGAGGCACGGCTAGTCCCCGAATGGCGTCTGTTAGGCGGCTTACTGTCTTCGCAGTGGGTTGCATGTGGGGTGAGGGCATCCGCGACGTATTCGTCTCCGACCTCCATCATCCTCTGCATGCTGCTGTCCTCAGTTATCCTGTCGACTTAAACGGGTTCTGTAGTAATCCCGACCAAGCCGATGTGGAATGTACTGGGATTTCTGCACGGGGACAACAAGGAACAGAGGCAGGTCTAGATGGTAGCTCCAAGAGGTAGAGATAGACCACGGACGAAGGCAGTCAGACCACGGGCGCCGCGGATGCCCTAAGCCTACATCGCGTATAGAGGAAGGGGTGAGAGATCCGACCGACCGTATAACGGCGTCACTCTGAAAACAACTACTTTGCCTCATTTTCTGGACCCTTTTATACTGGACCCCCGCATATGGCGGAGAGTCCTGATTGGTTCTTGTAATCACGCCACTTCCTGGCGCCGTTTCGACGGGGTGATTGAACTCATTGTCGTCGTTTGGTCTACCTCTGCCTCTTTGTTTATTTGTTACATCCATTTTTACAAGGTCGATACATATTTTATATAGATATGGGGTTATAATAAATATTAGAAGAAGGTTGTGAACTATCTAACTCAAAATATACTGCATATATGTCGAATCCTGTCGACTTTCTTTCTTCAGCTGTGGTATTTCGGTGGTCTGGTCTGTTGTATTGAGTCGTGGGGAAAGATGATGATTGCGCAGTCGTGATGGTGGTGAGTGGTAAAGCACACAGAGACGAATCACAGGGGAATCCGAGGCATCAGAGAGAGGGAAGGCAGAGACCAAGTAGCGGCCGGCGGGCCATCCACCCCGTTCACAAAGACTTACAAACGAGCTGTCTGCTACTGCTGTCTGCTATCTTGCGTCCACTGAACTGACTGACTACTTTGGCCGCGGGGCAAGCCCTTTTTATATGCTCAAGTGTTACGTCACCGGACGTCTGGCGCCGCGTTGACGCGACGGTTGACCTCGTGTTTGCGGGTTAAGCCCTGACGTCACCGGACACCTGGCGCCGCTTGTCGCGACGGTTGACCTCATGGCTGCGGGATAAGCCCTTTTGGTTTCTACGTTCCCTCTAGATGTACCTCTTTATTTAATTGAACGCTCAAAAACGATACATACAAAGTTAAATTGATTAAAGGAGGATTGGATACAATGATTAAAAGTCCATATTATATTAGGGGGTGTAAGAAGAGGTGGTGAGTATTTACACAGGTGTTTATAATTCTTAAATTACCACATATATCTTATAGTTTTTAAAATCGATTTGTATATATTTTAATATAATAATTTCCGAAGTTCAAAATGTAGGTTGAAATACTTCGTTATCTAATAAAAATATTTCTGAAAATAATAATTTTATTTTATAATTTTTCAAAATGTTAGTTGAGCAACACTGCTATGTTTGTTTACATTTCGTTCATATATTTACAAATCGATATTAAGCGGATATTTTCTTTTTGAAAAATCAGTTTTTAATTCATTTCTAATGTTATATCGAATTTTTTATAGTTAAAATGTATAGATTTTTTCGAAAATATTTTTTAAATTTATATTGTTTTTTTAAATGTTGAAAGCGATAATTTGGCGGTTGTATTTGATGAAATTTTAACGCTTTTGTAATTCACGATATCAACTCACTCTAAATATGTTTTTAACTCGAAAGAAAATTTTAAAAATATTTTTTTAAAAATTTAATCGCTATATTAGCAACAATGGATACATTTTTAAAGCCATTTTTGAGAACTAATTTTTCAAGTTGACGTTCCTTTAAACGCTGCCTATTTTGAAGAATAATTTATGCATTTTTAGCAAGTTGATAAGAAAATTTGTTTGGAGATCTAACATTGAATATCCAAGAAAGAAATATCCTCGCTTCGCGGAAATTTGGAGCTGTTTTGCCAAATCAAGAGCCGCCGATTAAATAACGATCTGCTTTTTAGCTAATGGTATTGTTGCTCTAACAACTTCGCAGTGACTCAAATCCGCAAAAATATTTTGTAAGAAATTTCGAAAGAAATCCGATTCAAGACCTATAAAAGTTAAAGTGATAAAGTCATTTATAGACCATATTTGCTTCAAGAAACTCTCGATTTTAAAATGCCTGCTCAGATGCGTAATCCATTTTGGATTACTTTACTGATATGCAGACCGATATGTGGAAAATCCTTCGAAAGTTTATGGCACACCCAAGCAGGAACTTTAGATTTTCGAACCACTACCTCTCACGATTGGATGATTATAATTTTCATATCATGAAATATTTCGAAGTTTTGCTCATTTTTTCATTGGAATAATGGTTCCGCGAGATCAAATATATGTCAGATATAATCGCTCTTATATCGTTTTTTGACGAAATAACTTTGAGCCGCGAGGGCTGCAAAATCTGGCCCTCGAAAAAAGGCGCGTCGAAACCTATATGGCGTGGTCAGAGCTGCAAAATATGGCTTTTGGCACGAGCCTGGCGGAATCTTTTTGAACGACACACGTGCATCAAATAGGGACCTGGCAATAGAGCCTTCGCCAAGCGATATGTTGGCGATCAAGTTCCCAAGTCTGGCCCTTGGCATGGGACGATCGGGAACCTGTTGGAATCGATCGGGGATTCAATATACTGCCCTTGACAGCACCCAACGAGGATATATCTATGAAAGTCTGAGCTGCCGATACCTGATCTTTGTTACTCTACCCATGAAAACATCTGCTATGAAGATAAGTATTCATTCAAAGCCGTTATCCCATACTTGTGGCGACATGTTTCTAGCTGTTTAGGATCAGATCGAGAAATCATCAAGGCTGCGTTTCGCTGACACTTCCGTGGAGAACGGGATACCATTTCACGCCATTCACGCCAGCCCTCTACTTCATTGATGTATATAGTTGTTTATTTGTTTAGCATAATATTTCATTTATAAATTAATCTCATAATTTAGTCTGTGAAAAATAAAAATTCTAGACTGTTGACCAAACAAACTGTAAATAGATGGCTTAATGTTATATAGTTATGATATATAATTAATTAGGATGGTTATGTAATTTTGATCTTCATTGAAGAAAATATATAAATTTTAAATGTGTTTTAAACTTCAATAACAGGCACAAAACACTTATGTTCAACTTCATGGGGGTTGATCAGGACGAAAGAAAAGGCCATCATGAAAGCTGATGGACTACAGTGTCTATCGCCTCTGCTATTTAGTTTTTGATGTTCGCTAGAAATTTAACAAGTTCATATTTTCGTTATTTATAGACCTCACATTAGTTTTGGAACAATAGGGTTTATATAGATTGATTTGAATATACGTTATTTATAGAGATGTAGCATTGTTGAGCGGGTCCAGAGTGGCCCAAATAAGGACACGCTCCTTTATATGAGCATGCAGGACTGCGTTTTGTAACTTATCAGAAATTACCCTGAATGAGTAACACTCAAGTAATCTGTAATAGAGACACAGCACCAGCTTTGGCAAATTGAGAGAAGCGCACGCCAGTAGAACATTGTGTTGGGGCAATGGCCCTCTTTGATACAGGATTGGCTTTATTTAATGTCATACACAGGCGACCAAACGCAATCTTCAAATCCTGCAAGGGGTTTGTCAGCTCGACACGTCTTTAGCGGAATGTGAAGATTTCATTTGATCCCTTTTTGATCTAATGAACCCCCAACTTTTGAACAAACGAAGGCCATTAACCCGACACAGTGGTCTCTAAAAGGGCGCTTTTCTAATTGACAAGCTTGTTTTGTCACAGACCCTAGGCCGCTAGAGTGCCGCGGAGGACTATATATGGCGTCTAGTTTTGAAGTATATTATGACTGCAGAGGTGCCCTTCGTTTGTATACATAATTGATATTGTACCCTAATGTCAAAACACAATTTCTTTGTTTATATGTTAAGGCACTAAATATTTTCGTATTGAAGATCCTTACTACCCTCAGCTCATCGTCATACTCATCATTACAATCATTCTCATCTCTTACAAAGTCTGCTTGAGTGTAACCTACAAATAATAAAGGCAACCCTGAAGGTGGAGGTATTTATCCAGTGTTCTAAATGTATATGCAATAAATTCATATAGATTTATCAAGATTATTATCTTCCATCAAATCTCGACCTATGACCTCAGAATATATCACACCCACTCCAGTTGGCTTGGTGCCGACCAATACCTAGATGTCTCCAGCACACAGATCGCATACAACGGTGGCCATGGTGATAGTTAGTAGCCTGTGAGTTATATTGCATTGTGATGAGTGTGTGAAACTATTCATTTAAATTCAATAATGCAACAGGTTTCTGAAGAAGAGAGTTTCTTTAAATTTTATTAACGTAACCTCAAGCTTTCGGGCATTTCTCAACTTCTACAGGAGTATATAAAGGGAATAAACGTCATTTATTAATTTTTATGTATTCCTGTAGAAGGGCACAAATGCCCGAAAACTCGAGGTTGTGTTAATGAAAGGAAACTCCCGTCTTCAGAAACCTGTTGCATTATTTATATCCAGGATATTTAAATCTATTGAGATATGGGTGAAACTGTGTGATATAACCTCCAGCTCTAGATTCATTTAGCTACTTGGTATCTTGTCATACTGCGCAATTGTGCATTTAGGTCACTCCAAAAGTTTTTGCAATCAATATTAAATTATTAAAAAAATAAACTATACCATTAAAATATACATGCATTTTTTACCTAACAAACATTTATTGTGGAACGACATATACTTAATACAAATAGTTTAAAATATAGGATAGACCTTATTTTTCTGCTTTGATAATCACACATGTAGGCGCCATCCCGACCAGAGAGCCACAGATAAACAGATTATAAACGCACAGAATATAGAATCCGAGCTCCCCAGTAGAAGGAATACCCGGAAGACGACGGTACTCTCTGTTATATGTGTTGTTCACTATTATGATTTTGTTCTAATAAACACTACTAAATTATTTCATTGGACCCTCTCTTTCTTTTTCCCAGTAAGAAACGCCTACGGAAGCCAACAGAAATTCAGAAGTGGGATAGTCCTGAAGAAAATTGAAGATTCACTGGAATAATTTGGAAACGAGAAGGACGTGGCGCGGTGACCGATCAACGTAAGAGGAGTTGCATGGTATGTACGAAATTTAATTACCTATTCCTAAAAGTATTATTACAAGTCACCTCGACAAAAGTATTATTGCAAAATCATCTCGATAAAAAGTATTTTAAAGTAAAGTGAAGTATTTTAAAGAAAGTATTTTAAAGTAAAGTGAAGTATTTTAAAGAAAGTATTTTAAAGTAAAGTGAAGTATTTTAAAGAAAGTATTTTAAAGTAAAGTGAAGTATTTTAAAGAAAGTATTTTAAAGTAAAGTGAAGTATTTTAAAGAAAGTATTTTAAAGTAAAGTGAAGTATTTTAAAGAAAGTATTTTAAAGTAAAGTGAAGTATTTTAAAGAAAGTATTTTAAAGTAAAGTGAAGTATTTTAAAGAAAGTATTTTAAAGTAAAGTGAAGTATTTTAAAGAAAGTATTTTAAAGTAAAGTGAAGTATTTTAAAGAAAGTATTTTAAAGTAAAGTACAGTATTCTAAAGAAAGTATTTTAAAGTAAAGTAAAGTATTCTAAAGAAAGTATTTTTAAAGTAAATTGAAGAAACAAATAAAAAGTATTATCGCAAAGTATCGCGGTAAAAAGAAAAAAAAAAAGAAAAAGTATTGTCTCAAAATTACCAAAGAAAAGTTTATTTCGTTTAAAGAAATAACTGAAACAGTACGTATCTGGTTTAGTCAGTTTTATTTGTTTATTTTAAAAATTTTTGCCTTGTTTATTTTTCCTTTTGAAAAACATGACTTATTTAGCGAAAGTAAGGAAATGCGATTTGAGCAAGTTGGCGTACGAACTCGGCGAGGTAGTACCGCCAGAGAGCAGGATCGTCGACTTAAAACACCTTATTTTGAATAGCCAATCCTACGAAGAAGAATTCGCAAAACAACTGTTGGAGACTCTGATCAAGGATCGGGAACGAATCGAGGAGCGGGAACGAATCGAGGATCGGAAACGAATCGAGGATCGGGAACGAATCGAACGAAAAGAACAAATGGTAATGGAATTCGAGCTTGAGAAGCTGCGCATCCAGACTACACGCGGAAACAACGATACGTCTCGAAGTACCAGCAATGACGCACATTACGAGATACGTAAACTGATGCCCAAGTACGAGTCGAAGGACAATGACTTGAGTTTTTACCTAATTCTTTTCGAAAGACAGGCAAAGCGACTAGGATTGGATGAAGACCAATGGGCGTTCAGCCTCCTAGGATTGCTACCTTACGAAATGACTCAATTAATCGCTCGGGAGACAGAAGAACAAAGCGGCGATTATAGGTTCGTGAAAAGGTTGCTCCTAAAACGGTACAAGTTGAGCCCCGAACAATTCAGACAAAAATTCGAGAAGCACGAGAGATCTCAAAAGGGTTCCTGGAGAGACTTCGCTTTCGAATTGCGAGGATATTTCAACGAATGGATCGAAGGAATGAACGTGGAAAATTTCGATGCCCTAAAGGATTTGTCCGTCACTAACCAGCTAAAGAAAAAAGTTCCAAATGTGCTGCGTAATCATCTCATTGACGATTGGACCAAGTTAAACAACCCAGATGAGTTGGCGGATAAACTGGACGAGTACGAAAATGTTCGCACCGAGATGGGACCTCCGCATTGGAATGCGAAACACCTCATACCACCGTCGTTTCAGCAGAAATCTGCGAGATTCCCCAACCAAAGCGAAGTTAAAGAGACTAAACAAGGAACGAATGTTTCGGGTCAAGACGCTGCAAGGAACGAAATCAGTGAAACGTACCCTAACACCTTGAGGAGAATGGTCAACCGTACGATCAGAAACGACAAGGGAGAACCGAAGTGCTTCAACTGCAATCAGTTTGGACACATTGCCAGAGACTGCCCAGCACCCAGGACTACGTTGACATGCCGAGGATGCGGTCAAACGGGACACAAGGAAAGGAATTGCACAAGACCCAAAGAAGGACTAAAAGTAGCCAACCTGGAAGTCGAAGGACTGGAGACTGTCCCGCCAGATGTATATTTGAAGGATGTCAAGATCGACAACAAGGAAACCGTGAAGGCAATGATAGACACCGGGAGCAGCAGTTGTCTAATGAGAGAATCGGTCGCAAGGAGGATCAGCGTCGACATCGAACCAGACTCGACTAGTCTGTACGGCATCGGTAACCAGACCGCACCAGCTGCCAGGACCGTTGGGAAGACGACAGTTGACCTGGAGATTGATGGCGTAGTCGGAAAAGAAATCGCTGTATTCATTGTTAACGATGATGCCCAACCTTATGACCTACTAATTGGAAGAACATGGACAGATCTGCCCTACGTATCCTTCGCGAGAATCGGTAAGGAACTGCATATTGGCTATTCAACCGAATTTCCGTTTGCTAATCTGCAAGAAGAAATCAAGTCGCGTCGCGTTGAACTGAGAGCAACCGAAACTGTTCAGTTGGAGAGCGACTCCATTAACTTTACAAGTGCAATCACAGACGAGGTAAAGGACGGATATGTATTGTTCACAGGAGTAGATGACGCCTGTGTCGATTCCCTATTGGAAGTGGTCGATGGAAAGACGACCGTACCCATCATCTCAGCTGGCAAGGGCAAGTTGAGAGTAAGGAAGAACCAATGTGTAGGGCGAGTTGAACTACTGAACCTTGATGATATTGTTGTTAACCTGGACGTCGCAGAGGATTCGTTTCAGACTAAAAATGAAGAGAAGAGGGAAGGACAAGACCAAATGAAACGTAAGCGCCCCATACTGCCTGAGGACATCAACGTCAATCATTCTCTGACTTCGAAAGAGAGACAAGAAATCCTAGATGTAGTAAACGAGTACAGAGACTGTTTCGCTCTTGGTATGGAGGAATTAGGGTGCACCGATGTCACCAAGATGGACATTAAGGAGGTTGATGGAAGCAAGCCAGTCTGTCTGAGACCGTATAAGACGACTGCAAGTGAACGCGAAGCAATCAGGGAGATTGTCAGAGAGTGGAAGGACAATGGAATAGTCACGGAAACTAGATCACCCTACGCTAGTCCCGTCCTACTTGTGAGGAAGAAAACTGGAGATCATCGTCTGGTGGTAGATTATAGGAGACTCAACATTCAAACAGTTAAGGACAAGTTCCCATTACCAAGGATAGACGACCTTCTGGAAGGCCTAAGGAATGCGAAATTCTTCACCACTCTGGATCTGGCGCATGGATATCTGCAGATACCACTGACTGATAAGGCAAAATTAAAGACAGCATTCATCACCCCAGATGATACAGGTCAATTCGAAAGGATGATTTTTGGACTCGCCAACGCACCAGCTGAATTCCAAAGACTGATGCACACTGTCCTAGGTCCGCTGCTGAACAAGAAGGCATTCTGCTATCTCGACGACGTGATTATCCCGGCAAAGGATTGGCGGGAGATGATCGAAAGGTTGAGGGAAGTCCTCGAAAGAATAAGATCAGCGAAGTTGACACTGAAACCCTCTAAATGTGAGTTCGGAAGGAGGGAAGTTGAGTTCTTAGGGTATGTCATCAGTACAGGCGGACTTAAGCCAGGCCCAAGAAAGATCAAGGCGATAGAAGAATTTCCAGAACCCAAGAATGTCCACGACATACGACGCTTTCTGGGACTGACGAACTTCTTCAGACGATTTGTAAAGGACTTCGCGAGGAAAGCAGAACCGCTAAGCAGACTTACGAAGAAAGGTTCACAATTTGAATGGAAGGAAGAACAGCGAAGGTCATTTGGAGGACTACGAAAGGATCTGGTCGAATATCCGGTACTAGCTCATTACAACCCTGAACTCAAGACAGAAGTACATTGCGATGCGAGTGCTGAGGGATTAGCAGGAATGGTACTACAGATGGACGAAGACTGCAAATGGCGCTTGGTCTACTGTGTGAGCAAGAAGACAACAGAGGCCGAGAAGATGTACCACTCAAGCAAATTGGAGCTGATGGCGATAGTGTGGACCTTGGATCGACTACGTCAGTTCCTCGTAGGAATCAAGTTTACAGTGGTTACAGATTGCCAAGCACTGGTCTACATGAACGCGAAGAAGACTACAAATCCTCAGATAGCGCGATGGTACAATCTGATTCAGGAATACGATTTCGAAATTCGACATAAACCAGGGGAGAAGATGGCCCACGTAGACGGAATGAGTAGAGCTCCAGTCGACGACCCTAGAGACACGATGGAGGAAATCGTGGAGAAAAACCTTGAAGTGTGCCTCACAATCACACTGGAAGAACAAATCTTGATGATTCAGCATTCCGACCCTGAATTGAGAGACCTGATCCAGATCTTTCGAAAGGACCCGTGTGATAGGACAGTAGGAGAACAAAATAGAATTAACGACTACAGCTACAGAAGAAAGTCCGGACGAGGAGCCAGAAGTAGAAGATACCCCCCGACGCAACCCACGACGTTCCTGCAACGCAAGGTTCAATCGAGGACGATTGAAATCCAGGAATGGCCGAATGTAGGCGCCATCCCGACCAGAGAGCCACAGATAAACAGATTATAAACGCACAGAATATAGAATCCGAGCTCCCCAGTAGAAGGAATACCCGGAAGACGACGGTACTCTCTGTTATATGTGTTGTTCACTATTATGATTTTGTTCTAATAAACACTACTAAATTATTTCATTGGACCCTCTCTTTCTTTTTCCCAGTAAGAAACGCCTACGGAAGCCAACACACATCCTTTATGAAATTTAATCTATTCTGGTATTAATATTTATAATTATAGAACGGCATTTGAAAATTATCCCGCATGTGTTTCTTTTGAACGAAAAATCGAAATTTATTTTAAGGGGAAATAACGATTATCTCCAACCTTAGGGGTGAAGTTTGAAAGGATGAATTGCGAAGAGTAATGATCAACGGAAAAATAAAGTGTCCAGGGATGGGAAACATTTTAATAAAATAGTAATAACTCATAGAGTTTGTTTACAGAGACAGTGATAATTTCTAAATATTGCATCAGACAACACATCAGACTTCTAAATTAACAAATAGTTGTATCACACAATAAACTTGGGCTCCGGGCATCAACTCAACTTCTTCTTACATGATAAGAAATAGCTTCGGGTCGACATTATAAGAAAATAAAAGACATCTTTCTGTCCTAAGTATAATAATGGCGTTAGAGAATGGTGAGGTATGTAATATGATACACATACTATTTCATCATATTTTATTCAAAAATACCCGAGTTGTTATATTCTAATCAAATAAAATTATGATTCTACAAATTTAGAGGCTAGTTCTTCGCAATATTTTTATTAATAAAGGTTGAATAATATTAAAATTATGAAGAATATTATGGGGAAATTCGAGTGAACAGAAGACAAACAAACCACGCCGAATTAAGTATAAGAATAACACAAAGTAATGGCAGCCGCTAGGTCACGTGATAGTATGTGAGAAGATGGCGACGTGCTGCGACTATGGTGGGGACTTAGATATTATTTCCAAGATCAATATAAATTTAAATATAAAGAGAGATTATTGAACTATAGAGTGGAAAAGGAGACATTAACGTAACTTATAAACTTCAACAAAGATTACCTTCAAATTAAAGATACTTCGGCCAGTAAATATTTTTATTGTCTCGACGTTTCGACAAAAATATTTTGTCCTCGTCAGGAGCGAACAAAAATGAAAACATTTGGGAAAGCGTACACATTTTTTAACGCTTTGCCAAATGTTTTGATTTTTGAACAATAAAAAATATTTACTGATCGAAGTATCATTAATTTGAAAAACTATGAATGCTGGCCAGGCCGCCTCTACCTTTACGATGCAACAAGAAGGTCTATCAGAAACACCAAATTGTTCCTGCGGAGAAACTGAACAAACTGCTCTTCACCTTATCTACGACTGTCTGAACTTTACAGAAGTGAGACATCGATTGTTCCCTGATTTAATTTTTTTATCTCTCTTATATCAACCACTTTGTATATATATATATTTTATAAATTCTGTCAATTAATATATGTAAATTATTGTTTTGTTTGTTTCCTCTGTAATAGGCGCAAATATTTCAATATCGTGGCTTGTTGATTTTAATAAAGAAAAACTAGCGCCTAGAGTGTAACGGCTTTATTGCTAATATTTACGTTTATCTACAAACAGATGTTTGAAGCTCGAGCGTGCAGTACTGCTGCAAGGATGTTTATTTGGTATCTAGGTCCGGGGCTGTAGCCGGGCCTTGCCCTGGGACCTCAGCTGGTGGTCCTCGGACCTCAGGTCGTTTAGGAGGAGTTCGGCTAACTTGGATCGCCGTTCCTGGAAATTATGTCCTGGGGTTAGCGTTTGAAAACATCTGGGGCTAATAGGTTTGTTGTGTTAAACAAATCTACAAATGGTCTAGAGCGTTGTTTATTGTGCCTTTATATAAATATTGGTGTGTTTGTTGTGCTAGATGGATACATTTATATGTTTAATATGGTTAGGGAATGGGAATGTGTGTCCGAATAAAAGTTGTTGTGGTTTAGACATATTTGCATAGTTTGTTGTGGCTAGAGTATGTACATATGCCTGGAGTGTATTCACAAGTTGTTGGTGATATGTTTATAGTAGGGAACGTTGTGCCAAAATATGATAATATAGATTTGTTGTGGTTTAGACATATTTGCATAGAGTGTAGTTTGTTGTGGCTAGAGTATGTACATATGCCTGGAGTGTATTCACAAGTTGTTGGTGATATGTTTATAGTAGGGAACGTTGTGCCAAAATATGAGCATATAGATTTGTTGTGGTTTAGGCATATTTGCATAGAGTGTAGTTTGTTGTGGCTAGAGTATGTACATATGCCTGGAGTGTATTTACAAGTTGTTAGTGATGTGTCTATAGTAGGAGGGTTGTGCTAAAATATGAACATATAGTTTGTTGTGGTAAGGTAATGGACATATGCTTGTGTGAAGAGAAAAGAGTGGAAAAATACATTGAAATATTGTTGCTATATTCACAAAATTAGATGCTTTCCCATACACACAATGCATAAGAAAGATATTCTAAATAGTTTTCAACTGTTCTTCCGTTGTGCAAATTAGAAAAAACTCACCTGGAGTGAAGGCCGAGATTGATCAGTAATGGAGTCTTCGACATCTCTGGAAATACTGTCATTAATAAATCTATTCATATAAAACAAGGTCGTACCTGGATCTATGAAAAAAAGAAAACCAAATTTTCTTTCACAAATCCAGTCTGTCTTTTTAAATTATTTTTATATAAATATATTTATCGGACCGCATTTTGACTCAAAACAATTATGAACCTATTTATTAATATAGATATATATAAATATGAAAAAGGCTCTCTCTCTCTCTGGGATCTTTCTAGGAAACTAGTTTATTTTCTCCAATATATATATATATATATATATATATTGATATGGGTTAATTTTCTCATTCTTTTGCATCTATGTAACCTACCCATTCTAGTACCATCTATGGAAACTACCCAGGCTTGTACCATTTATGTAACCTACCCATTCTAGTACCATCTATGGAACCTACCCAGGCTTGTACCATTTATGTAACATACCCATTCTAGTACCATCTATGGAACCTACCCAGGCTTGTACCATTTATGTAACATACCCATTCTAGTACCATATATGGAACCTACCCAGGCTTGTACCATTTATGTAACATACCCATTCTAGTACCATCTATGGAACCTACCCAGGCTTGTACCATTTATGTAATATACCCATTCTAGTACCATCTATGTAACCTACCCAGGCTTGTACCATCTATGTAACCTACCCATTCTAGTACCATCTATGTAACCTACCCATTCTAGTACCATCTATATAACCAACCCAGGCTTGTACAATCTATGTAACCTACCCAGGCTTGTACCATCTATGTAACCTACCCATTCTAGTACCATATATAAAACATACCCAGGCTTGTACCATCTATATAACCTACCCAGGCTTGTACCATCTATGTAACCTACCCATTCTAGTACCCTCTATATAACATACCCAGGCTTGTACCATCTATATAACCTACCCATTCTAGTACCATCTATATAACCTACCCAGGCTTGTACCATCTATGTAATCTACCCAGGCTTGTACCTTCTATGTAATCTACCCAGGCTTGTACCATCTATGTAACCTACCCAGGCTTGTACCATCTATGTAACCTACCTAGGCTTGTACCATCTATGTAACCTACCCAGGCTTGTACCATCTATGTAATCTACCCAGGCTTGTACCTTCTATGTAACCTACCCAGGCTTGTACCATCTATGTAACCTACCCAGGCTTGTACCATCTATGTAATCTACCCAGGCTTGTACCTTATATGTAACTTACCCAGGCTTGTACCATCTATGTAACCTACCCAGGCTTGTACCAACAATTGAACCTACCCAGACTTGTATCATCTAGGTAACCTACCCAGGCCAGTACCTTCTATGTAACCTACTCAGGCTTGTACGGACAAATATTTATTTTTACGGGCTAGCACACAAAGTACAATTTACTAGGGCCTTAAGTAAAAGTAACTTAACATACAGAAAAGCGTGAACTCAAGAGTACAATAACAACTAAAAAGGACATTAATAAAACTTACGTTTGTTGTATATGAAAAAAACAGTACCCCTATCTTTTATTGCAGCGTCGATAGGGAGCGGACCGGGGTATGCGATATCACCAAACACGGACACAGAGAGCGCTTTAAGCGTCTCCACACAACTCACTCCTGGGAAAAAGAATGCCCTCATACAAAATGGACCCTCTTTATATACAAACATGGCCACATTCGTCCAATCAGAAGGCGTGGGAGATCAGCTCACTAGTCAGATACAAATAAAAAACAATTTTTCCACCGAACTGATAAGCCCAAACTTCTTATGTTTGTCAAAATAATTTGACAAAAGGTATCCTTACAAAAAAAAACCAACCAATCTCCCAAACATCTTCCGATTGTCCCGTAAGGAAAACTTCCCGCTGTCGGAAAAAAATCTCACGGGAACCATGTTATAAAGATACCAAAAAAAAAAAAATTAAAGAAAGGGAAAATAAGCATTCGGGTCGTTTCATAAAAGTGCCTTCCATCTTGTTCCTCCCAAAAATAACTTTAAAAGAAAATCTACGCAAACTACCCTAGTTATCATGAGTGATACCAAGAGAGTGAAGAGCACGCACATATATAATATGCTCTAGTATACAGAGTTAATGGGGGGTCCAATAAAATCTGATCTAAGACCGGCTGAGCATGTTGGGAAGCGACATTAGAAACTGACAGAAGTTCACTTGATGAGAAACTGAACGATCCAATTCCATTAATTTCTCTCAATTCCAAGAGCTAAAATCTCTTCTTAATGTCTTTTTCTAAACGCTTTCATCCTATCGACATGTACAACTTCCACATCGTTCATGTTGACCCCTCGTACCCTGAAGTTAAAATCGGAGTCCCTAGCTCCCACACGGAGCAACCTTCATTTTCAGGAATAGCTAGCATTACCAGGTCTTCTTTCTCGAAACTTCTGGTATAAGGTGGCCTAGCATTTATAAGCTTTCAAACAGAATCACCTGACATAAACTGTCTGACAGTTTCCTTTGCTTTCCGCATCACCCTTAACCTCTCGGCCCAAGTAGACTTTCTAAAACTATTAACAGACCCAGCGCTACACTCACAATTTCTGTTAAACTCAGTAGGTGGCAACTTTACAGCCTCGTTTTTAATGTGCACCACTGATTTCTCATCTAAGGAGCTTGAAATCATTGGTCAATGAGCAAAATGTGTAAAAAAAGACTATTTCTTACAAGAAATGTTTTCAATATATGCGCGCAGAGTGGATATATTAACAACTAAAATTTAAATTAAAATTTATTTTATTTAAAAATATTTCTTTAATATAATAGCTATTCATATTTTTGTGCGGTTTAATCTATTATGGAGTTTAATGAATAAGTTCATTTACATTTCCAGAAGAACTACATTTAATAAAAAATTGATCGATGGACTTTTTATAAGATATACTGACATTGTGATAGTAAATAAATCTATCCGTTGAAACTACAATATTCATTAGATCTTAGAGATTCTAAAAGTCCTTTCTGTATTTAAGAGCCGAAGTGAGTTCTATATAAAATATCGATTTCAACAATGAGGCAAAAGGTACTATTTATCTATATACAGTATAACTTGGATAATTCGAATATTTATATTGGTCCCTGTAACGGCAGCTGGCATACCTACAGGATGTATAGTAAATTATCAGTGAGCACATCACTGATGGTATTCTGTAGAGTTGACTTTTTGTAATATATATCCACATGTAAACTTATGTCGGATGTTAGCATAAAAGAAATAAAGGATTTTCTTTTAAAAACTTCCAGATACTTCTTGCTGATAACGTCAACGAACAAACACGAGGACGTTACAGACCTATAATTTTCTATAGATTTCCGCTTTCGATTCGAAATATTTTTTGGTCCTTTTGAGCTTCGAATTATCCAAGTTCGACTGTAAATTTACATAAAGAGCTTACAATTTGCTTCCCCTGGATTTTTCCACTTCACACACACTCCACTATATAATAAATATTTAATACATCTTTAAATAATTCATCCATCGTATATCTTTTGTAAGACGTTATATTGGTGATGTCTTTGGTCAAATGATATAAACAGATGGACTTGGCTTCCAACCGTGAGACCAATGAGGGAGAAAAAGTACAAAATCCGTAGATTTGGACAATAGTTGTGATATTGAGTTATGGCGATAGAATAATGGCTGAACTTACTGTTGTATATATATTTTAATTGATGAAATATTCCCACAGAGTATGTGTGTAAGATAATGGGTTAATAGGCGCTAACCGAAAGAAAAAAAAGTTCCTTTGTTTAATATTAGTTTCTCTTTTAAATTTGTTGTCTCTCTTTTAAATCAATAAATATAATTATAAAACTATTTTAGTGGCGTATTATTCTTTTTAAAATAAAACAATTTCTACTGTCCTTACTGCGATGAAAAAATTAAAGGGAGGGCCTGGCTCACCACTGATGAGCCAGGCCCTCCCTTTAATTTTTTCATCGCAGTAAGGACAGTAGAAATTGTTTTATTTTAAAAAGAATAATACGCCACTAAAATAGTTTTATAATTTGATAACAGATGGCGCTCTAGTACATCATAATAAATATAATGTTTGATTAATATTCTTGGAATCAGTTTCATTGAAATTCTAAGTTAACACTTACCCTGCTGGACGAGGCGAGTAGATCTTCTGGCAATTTTCCATTCTCCCAAACATTTCCCTTCAGCACGAGCTCGTGCGCCCAACTTGTACGAGGCGCCGTTTTTCTCTAACACTTCAAACCCCAATTCATAAATCTGTACGCTCCAGGAACTTGGGTTACTTAAATAAATAATAATAATACAGTGTAAAAAAAAAATTCATAAATAAATTTAGCCCTGTTAGCTGAATTAATCATGGTACTGACTTTAGTAGAGCTTTAAATTCTTAGTTACAAATCCAAAAAGGACTTATTTATAGAACTATAGAAGAAATATGTGTTTTGAAAATTCGAAAATATTATAGACGCGTATGATTATTTATTTTTTTAATTAACAATTTCTACTACCCTTACTGCAATGGAAAAATTAATGGGAGGGCCTGGGTTATCAGTGGTGAACACTCCCATTAATTTTTCCATTGTAATAATGGCATTAAAATTGTTAATTTAAAAAAATAAATAATCATACGCGTCTATAATACGTAGTTTCGAATCCTTCTGATTAGCAACCATGATTTATGATATATTCATTGTTATAATGTGTCAAAGATACTAGAGGCGACAACCACTCCTTGTCTGGCTGAAAATAATTTATTTTACAGCGAGGAGAATTTACATATTAGAAGGTTGCCCTTGATTTGCATAGCGTTAAAAGATAAAACAATATTTACATATGAATTAAAATAGTTAATCATGTCAAGCGGACAAAATGCATAGTTATGATAATCCTTTATATCTATAAAAATGAAATCAAACAAACAAACAAACAAAACAGCTTTATTAGGGCATCTTGCCCTGTACAGATTCGCCTTTGAATTACTGACAATATTCAACACAAGAGAAAAAGGAGAGATGGAGTATTTACAATTAAGGTATGGCAAATATTTTTATTGTGCCCCTGTTCTTCTCTCTTCCACGAGTGCAATTTTATTTACAACCGATTTTTGGTAGTTGAACAGTTCTATTGCCCAACTTTTCTTATCTGAAACAGTTTTTATTGTCTTTAATGAGTTCAAATGCGGTCTAGGAAGACTTTTCAGGATCTTCTTTCTCTCACCTTCCAGATCCCCGCACTCAGCAGTAAAATGGTATATTTCATCGGTTATCTGACTTCCGCATAACCTACAGTACAAATCTTCTTTCTTAATTACGTAGATATGATTTTCTTTGATCAATGTTGATATTATCCTGATCTGTGCAATAAAACTCACTAAAGCTGAGGACAGATTGCATGAAAAATAATGTTCTGGAATGAATGAATCATAAAGTAACCTATAGTTTGAGTACGTTTTGGTAAGAGATAATTATAAAAATGAAATCCAAAATCGAGGTTTGTTATCGCATTGCGCAAAATCTACAGAATCAATCATTATGAAATTTCGCATGTAAGTAGCTGAATATTTCGATTTCAAAAAACTAAAAAGGTTAATGTGCTTTAAAAAAAAAATCTAAAGCCAAAAAGCGTTAGTTCCAGTCTTTTACCGCTTGGCGCCGCACTGGTCGCGACGATAAATGAATTTGATTGGTTAATAATTTTACACGTTGTTTGTTAGTTTGTTTACACAATTAATGTTTTTAAAAGGTAATATTATCCAATCGCCGTGAAACTTTAGGAAGTTATTTACTATACTACTGGGAAGGTTTCTGGTTTACCATATATCACAACATTCATGATATCCATGATCAGATTTGGCATCGAACCTGTTGTGTTGCCATTCGTTGACATTGCTGCAGTCATTTCCAACGTGTCTTTTATTTTATTCGTGACCTAATATGTCCTTGTTCAGCCAGGAGACCACCTGACCTTTCACACATTGAACATGGTCAGAGTTGATCCAGAGCCTGCTGATCTGACTTTCCTGTTACAGCAGAGTATATTATAAATATTAGCATTTAAAACATCTAAATACGCTTGCTATCTTTGCTTTTAAACTTTTATTTGTAATAATAAATTTACATCTTAATAAAGGGGCAATAAAAAAGCAATATAGGCTTCCTTGACAATAATGACATTGGGTTATTGAAACTTAGGAAATACATAAAAAATGAAGGTTTGTCTATGCGTGAAATGAGTTTTTAATCTTATATATAAATCCAATCTGCCATAATCATCTTTACATAAAATAATAGTTTAAAATTTTAATAAATTATTTGAGAAATAAAATATTGTCAATAGTTTCTTAAATGGTTCATAGATGGCGATACTTGTCCATAAAATATTCCACACAGGTGTTGGCATCTCAGATAACACTTTTGGTTACGGTTTTCTTCTGCCTCGTTGTGAAGAAGGTAGGTTGAGTGGGCAGATTTAAAATTTATATTTAAATCATTATATTTTATAATAACGAAAAGATTCAAAAAGGATAAGTTTCTTTATTTGAAAAATAAATTCGAGCTTTCGGGCGTAAGCTGCCCTTCTACAGGAATAATAGATATAATTTTAAGTAGTCATGTATTTACAGTTATAAATATTTTCTTTAAATGGTTTCTCGCTTTTAAGACGAATAATCCTTTCAATAATTATAATAACAAAAAGATTCAAAAAGGATAAGTTTCTTTATTTGAAAAATAAATTCGAGCTTTCGAGCTTTATACCAATTCTATATTTGTATAGCTGTGGGGGTTACTTGCTGTATTTTAGATGCACATTCGTATGCGCAAATATTTAAAATTATATATTGTTTTTCTTTTGTTTATAGGTTTTTACCTTTTAATTAGACAATTTTAATATATACAATATTAATTGGTTCCCTCGGTAATTGGAAGTTAAAGGAATAGTATCTTTGCCTTGGAATTGTATCATTATTCTTGTCTCAAATAAATTGCCGTGTCATCCTGAGATAATCTTACTTTTGATAAATAATATTTAAGATTTTATTATATATATTATATATTATATTATATATATATTACACGTTATTTGTTTTCTTGGCCGACTGTTTTACATATGGGGTTATCTTAAAATTGCTTGTTTTGAATATTTTTTTAGATTGAGATTATTAGCTAGTATGTAAAAAAATTAACTCTGTTGAAATTTAATTTTGTATTTATACATAAATAAAATTAACTCTGTTGATTTTTTTTTTGTATTAATCGATAACAGCGAAGTTACGCATGTTAATGTTAGGGAAAAATATTTTGATGTTAAGCAAAACCTGCTCCATCTCGTTTTACATAAATGTTGAAAATTTGGTTGAAATTGATGCATTGTAACGAAAGTTTTTAGTGATGTACACTTATGAAATTTGCATTTTATTAATATAGATTTAGCCATTTTCATTTTAATTTAGACACTTTCATTTTTATTTAGACATCTTCAATTTTAATTTAGCATTTTTCATTTTAATTTAGACATTTTTCATTATAATTTAGACACATGGACTTTTTTATAGAATAGACATTCTATATAATAAAATAAAAAATGTCTATATTGAAATGAAAAATGTGTATATTAAAATTGAAAATGTCTAAATAAAAATTAAAGTGTCCAAATTAAAATAAAAAATGTCTAAATATAAATTAAAATTGTCTTATTAAAAGTTAAAAACCTATATATCATCACAGATAATATATTTCCTAATTTTTTTTTACATATAAACATTATTTATCTTTTTATTGGAAATTAAAAGATGTTAATATATTAAAAATACGTTCTTTGATATGTTACTATTGTATGGCTATATAGAGATGTAGCCAGGTTGTTGACAAGGTGTTGCTTCTATTATGGGGGGATGGTAGCAAATAGGAACAGTGTATATTTTAATAGGAAGGTATCATCTTAAACTGTTGGCTCAACTTAACTAATTAGAAGATATGTGAAAAATACTAACAGTGTTATTATATATATATATATATTACAATTTATAATATTCAATTAAAAAGGCATATATCAAAATATTATTTTATTTAACCAATATTTCAGTTAGCTGAACGCCAACCTTTATCAAGGTATTATAACATATTAATGTGTGTCAACAACAAACTCAGCGCCACATAATGTCAACAAAATTAAGTTTAAAATATATTTTTATTTTAATATTTATTTATGGATTGCTCATTTTCAAAAAGTTTAAAATATATCATACTACTACATCTAATTGCTCAATGACAGAAGATAAAATATTTTATATTTTCCTTTTTAGTGCTTAATTGCACATTTTATTTAAATGTAACATATTTTTTAATGTATTTTTTACTATTTATTTGGTAGTTTTTAGTCATGAATTTATCAAAATTGAATCAAAAGTTCGCTGAGGATTAGGCCTTGAATAGGCGGAAGCCAGCTCGCGACAGATTGGTAAATTCCTTGTAAGAGGCGGGAAGCGACGAAAGCTAAAGCCTTCTGAAAAATGTCTCTTTACCTTTGGTTTGAAGAACCCTAAATTTATTGTGAACTATATTACAAAGTTATAGACACATAATGGATTATTGTTGAGGGTGAACATTTAATATGGATTATGTGATTAATAAATTGAATAATTTTAATTATAAGTAATAAATGAAATTATAATTGGCAAGGGAAATTAATTTATAACGGTGTCATATAATATGTGTGTGATCCTATATTATCATATATATGTTAAGTCGGATTTAAGTCCTATTGAGGACGTTTCGAACTTAAACTTGGTTCAGCTCAGCAATAATAGTGTTTTATAATTATATTCCAAAGTGGGTTAAACTTAGATACGCACACAAAAAGATGTAGCACACACTAAAAGGTTCATACATAGTTTGTCCATAGCATACATATACTTCCCCTTTCCCCTGCTTTACAAGTAGAATCATTCAAAGAAAATTATTAAACCAATAAAACCTCTGATGGTTACTAGAAATTTCAACAATTGTTTATAGTAGACATATATATTTGCTTCAAGGAGAAATTATTACAAACACACATTAAAGACTGCTAAAAGACTGCACAAATGAGAAAATCTGTAATATCTGTGGGGTCCATGGAACCCATTCCTGTTCGAATGTACTGAGTTGTCACAACTGTTCTAAACACCCAATTTACAGAAATAAACAAACAAATCACAGGGTTAATGGGACGGACTGTCCACTTTACAAAATACAAGTAGATAGAAATATAGATAGAACCCAATATTTTTATGATTTGGAAGTAGAATAGAACAGAAATAATCTCATATGAAATTTTCATAATGAAAAAAGTTTAACAATAGGAAAATTTAATTGTATACAACAGAATTTAGGGAAAAGTATAATTGCAACTACCGAACTCAGAAGCTCAATTAGAGACAATCCTCCAGATATTCTCCTTCTTCAAGAGCCATATGTTTTAAATAGAAAGGTCGTGTTCGATATGGACTCGCATATAGTACATTGTTCCTCAACAGAAAACACTTATACTGCAACGGTTATATTTAATAAAAATATAAAATATAGGAAGTTGGAGGGTTTCACAAATCAGTTTTGTACATCAATCTCCATAAATACACCTAAATCAAGGACGATAATAGCAAACTTTTATATTCCTCCAAACAAATGCGAGGACGAACATTTGAACTTTTTAAAGAATTTGATAGCTACCATCGAGAGTACTCCCCTAGTCCTCTGTGGGGATTTCAATTCCCGTCACCCGGTTTGGTTCGATAGAATTACAAACTCTAACGGATATAAAATGCAACCTATTATTAATGAATATAATCTATTTATTCACAATAACAAAACTCCTACCTGTCGTAATAAAAGCATAATAGATCTCACCATTTCAAATAGACATTCATTGAAACTGGTGAACAATTGGAAAACTTTTGAATTAACCAATATTTCCGACCATGTGACAGTTTCATTTGATATCAATGTTAACTTAAATATTACAAACAATCAACAAAAATCTACATGGAAATTCAGCGAAAAGAAAGCAGATTGGTCACTGTTTTCAAATACAATTTCTAAACAGGAAGTAAGAAGATTGGAAAACGATATAAAAAAGGTCGAAAAAGAAACTGATATTGACATGGTAGTTGACAGGCTAACGGATATAATTCTGGAAGCTGCATATCAATCACTGGAGGTGAAATCTTCCAACTTCACTTTCGATACCGGGATCAAGTGGTGGAACAAAGAATTAGAACAAAAGAAAAAGTATTTTCATTATGTGAGAAATCTATACTTTCATCATAAAGCAATTAGTGTTAATGAATATAAGTCTGTCAGAAATAAATATAAAAATAGTATAAGAAAAGCTAAGAGGAATAGTTGGCGAGATTTTATAGAAGAAAATGGATCTAATAATCCGTTTGGAAACGCCTATAGAACCTTAAAAAAACTGAGTTCCTCTAATCAACAAAAGGGATTACCAATAATCGAACAGGCACCAGTAGATTCTAAAGAATCTCTAATAAAAGATCTGGTTAATGAACTAATTCCTGATGATACAACTATATCGGATACTGCTCACCATACATCAATAAGGAACTATAAACCGAATTTTACAAACTCCAACTCATGCAATATTCATAAAAAAGAAATAGAAGAGCTAATCGACAAAATTAATGTAAATAAAGCTCCTGGTCCAGACAATATTAGTAATAATATGATAAAGAATGCTTTTCAACTAATACTTCCGATTTTACACTCAATATTTAATAAATGTATTCAAATAGGATACTTCCCAAAAAAATGGAAAACAGCAGCACTCAAAATAATAGCCAAACCCGGCAAAACCAATTATGAATCAGCTAAATGCTACCGTCCGATATCTTTATTATCCATTTTTTCAAAGATTCTAGAAAAAATTCTCAAAAATAAAATATATGAATTTTATATTCAAAACAATCTGTTAAGCTCGAGGCAGCACGGATTTATCAAGTCAAAGTCAACTATCGCTGCTTTGAATACTGTAATCGATGTATTAATGGAGCATAAGCAAAAAGAACTGTCTGCACTAGTTACAATAGATATCTCGGGGGCTTTTGATAATGCCTGGTGGCCAGCGATCATCAAAAGAATAGACTCAGATAATTTACCGGAAAAACTGATCAAAATTCTACAATCATATTTAAATTCCAGGTTCATTTCTTTCAGTAACGACAATCTAACAACTTCAGAGCCAATTACCAAGGGGTGTCCTCAGGGCGGTCCGCTTTCTCCACTTCTATGGACAATTTTGTTGAATGATTTGCTGATGAATTTGCAGGTGCCCAATTGTGAGTTGATTTGTTATGCGGATGATATTTCGATCATATGTTGGAATAAAGATCTAGCATCACTAAAAATAGTTATAGAGGAAGCAATAAATACTATCGAATTGTGGTGTACTAAGAACAAGTTAGAAATCAGTTCCGAAAAAACAAACATTTTATATTTGCATAATAAAGATCCCAGTTAAATTTAAGAGTGGATAAATTTCACCAGTACAAAAAATAAAAATTTTGGGAATAACATTCGCAAATCATAGAAGAAAAAACAAATTCAATTTTGCTTTTCATATAGAGGAAATAGTGAGCAGAACTCTAAGAATAAAAAAAATTCTATTCTCTCTGTGCACCAAATCATGGGGTTTGAGCTCCCATAAAAGAATTACATTGTATAAATCTTTATTCAGATCAACTTTAACATATGGATCAGAAATATGGTTCAAATTTTTAAACAAAAAATCGATTCAAAAATTAAACTCGATGCAATATCAGATATTAATATGGAGCATTCAAGCTTACAAGACAACTTCGTACAACTGTGTTCACAGTTTGGCTAAAACTCCATTGATTGCAGACTACATTGAAGCAAAAAATATGAATTGCTCTTACTGAAAAACACAAACGAGACATTTACAAGTTTTTTCAACCGGGGTATTCCAAATTATTTTCGCCCTAATTTCCACAACACACAATTTGTAACCAACCATGGTAATTTCGGAAGTTTTCTGGAAAGAATCCATGCATCGGAGGATCCGGGCTGTTTTTGTGGATGCCGCATTCAAGATTCTACTCACCTTTTACTTCAGTGCCCAGCATTTCAAGACTACAGACTCAATAACGGTATTCTCTGTACCGATCCTAGAGAACTGATATCCAGCAGGGATTCATACATTGTATTCAATAGATTTTGTAAATATATATCAAAGTTTTTAAATAATCTCATGTGTTAGGTATAATTAACTATGTGCTGTATTAATGATTTTTTTCCTTTTTTCTTTATTTTGAGATGTGTTTAAACTAAATTACCTATGTATATAGTACGCTTGTTTGAAATCAATTTCAGGAATATGGTAAATGCCTTGAGCATATGTTAATAGATTTTCCCTCTCTCTCTCTCTTGTGTTGCTTTCCTTTGGGCGCCAGTGTCCTTGGCGGGACATCGCGCTTTGTATTTACAGTTGAATAAATATATGAGTTTTTATTTTACCCCAACAAATTTACAAACTTTTCATCTGTAGATAATTCTAAATAGACTTAAGACTATTTCTAGTGAAATTTCCCGTTTCTTTGACGTATTATAGCATATAAAGTAAATTATAAAGCTTCATTCAAAGAAAACTATTTGGGAATATTCGACCTGGTAATTCAACCAATATACCGCATCTAGCTAGATGGATTAATAAAAATAATTTTTTTTTGCAAAGTTACATAGGCTAAAACTTCTATACAATAAACGGGCTTTGTAGCCCCATAAAAATTTAACAAAGCATCGTCTTACCTTATCAAAGTCTATACTTACATCCTAACGGCTATTTCTCTCGGCTCAATTCTCGTCCTCCGCCATCGGTTACTCGATAACGACTTATTCTTTTTTTTTTTAAATGCTAAATTTTTCAAAAGTGGCGTCCCTTCAAAAATTTATCATCTTCTTACAGAGTAAAAAGAAAAATTAATTTAATTTCGCAGAATATATTCGAAAATAAAAAATAAGAATATTATTCTTTTTTTACTAAAATAAAGTTTAAATTAATAATAAAATAATAAAAAATATAACAGGTTTATTCCTTGAAAATTTAATTTAGTAATTTCTTCTTAAAAAAAAAATATATTGTTATCTAAAAAAAATATATACCTAATTTATCTAAATATGTATATAATTAATTTTATTCTTTAGAATAAAAATAATTTTAGAATTTTCGAAATGGTAATAGAATTTTGGGCCTTTCATCTTGCATATAAAAGGTGATTGGTAATACACATATGTACATTTGTACATTTTGTACATTCTCCTCTGGGCCTTTCTGCAGCGGGCTTTGGGATACACGCCCAGAGCTAATTCCAGTTCTTCATCTCTTAATCCACCTCGTCGTTGTCCTTCTGTGGAGGGTTGGTCGGTTTGGACAGGGCCAGTGTCATCCCCAACTGGGTGTCCTTCCCGGCTTTGGCCTTTAGAGCATCGTCGGCCATCTTCTCGTCCTTTCCTCGTTGGGGGATTCTCCACCTGGATAACAAGCACTTTGGCGAGACACTGTGCATATATGATGTAAAAATGTTTACATCATTGTTGGGTCTGTTTTGTGAAAATATGGCCCAACATATACAGGGTGATCTAAAAGTCCCGCACAACTTTAAAAATTAATAACTCCGCGAATATTTGCGCTAGAGCAATGCGGTAAACACCATTGTGTTCGGGATGCAATGGGATTTTTATGGCAAATAATGAAAAATTCGAAATTGATTTTAGTTACTACTTTATTCGCTAGATGGCACTCTACCAGAATCAGCGATTCAGCGGCCAAATTGTTTGATAAATTGAAAAATATAACTGAACGACACGTATTTTTCCTTTTTGAATACCAGGAAAGAACCCTAATAATATCAAATAATAAATTAATAAAACACCATTTCACCATTTTAGATGCGGTTTGCTGGAATCCTCTCAGCTATTTAAATTTCGAAAATAATAATTTTCTAAATTTTTAAATTCTACTCTCTCTCAGTATCGATTATATTTATTTTAATTCATTTGAAAAATATTTATCTATCTCTGATGATTTATTTTACTCTGGAATGCCGTTGTTGTTTTTATCGTGTCCAATAAAGAGCCTCAGATGTCTCCATGCATCTCTATCACAGCAGCAGCATTGTCCACTATCTCGGGTGTGTAAAGCAGCTGCTCTGAGTCTATGTCAATTTTCTGCAAGGCTGCGGGCATGAGAATATGTGGGTAGTTGTTAGTTCCACACCAGGACTGTTGTTGCATGTTCTATAGGTTCTTGTGCCATCTGGATGTATTGTTATCCTTTAAAATGTTTTGTTCTAAATCTTGTTATAGTTTTGTCATTTTTCTCTCGGAGTTTATTTCACATTTTGATCTTTTCTTATTTTTTGTTTAATTATCTTGTATTTTGCAAAAGCATTAGCGTCAAATAATGACATTTGTTCTTTCCTTTGGCTCAACTTTCTGGCTTCCTTTGCAATTTCAACTGCAATTTCATTACCCCCGATCCAAACACTGGCAAGAATCCATTGTAGAATACAGCTATTCTCCAATGATACCAGTTGAGTAAGTAACGAATGTATTTTCTGTGTGATTATAGTATTGCCCTTCTGAATTGCTTCTAGATCGGATATAAAGTCGTTGTATGGTATATTATAATTCCTTCTGCTTGATGCAGGGATGGTTAGTTAAGGCATACATCAAGAGCTTTCCAGACAGCTGTCAGTTCACAAGTGAAGTTTGACGAAATCTTTCTTGCTCCTTCTTTGATTTTGATGTATGTTCCATCTTGCAGTATTATGTTAATTCTAGCCCCTCCATTACTTATGGTAAGGTCTGATGATCCATCTGTATATGCTGTTAAATAATTTATCTGATCGCATAAACCAATTGTCTCAAGTCCTTTCTTTTTAAGCATGTTTTTGTTCTCTTTTTTTTATTGCAGGGTTCATTCAGGTTAAGATTGATGATTACATTTGATGGCAATGGGGTATGAAATATTGATTATTCTCGAATTTGAAATTCATTATGTTTCATATTTATGCTCTTTCTAATATTGTTGTCGTACTGAAGTGTTGAAGATCTTTTGAGCCTTTCTTTTTGTGTCCAGTTTAAATAGGTTCTATGGGATATGGGTTCGGTTTCTTTAGTTTTTAAGCTATTGGTAAATTTTATTTTTTTTAATTGTCCTCTGCTTTCAAGTAGGTCTAGACCACATTCTCTCTGAATTTTCTAATTGTTGGTATTCGAAACAGAACCAGTGATTAATTTGGCCGCTTTTGCTTGAACACTGTCTAGTCTTCTTTTTAGTGATGAACTTGAGGTAGCCCAAACAGGTGTTGCATATTCCATTATTGGCCTTATTAAGGTGATATATGTTGTTCTGAGAATTTTGGGTTTTGCTCCCCAATTTGTTCCACATAGCCTTCTCAGAATGTTTAGGTTTCTGGTAGCTCTATTTGAGGTGCTAATTATGTGTTCTGTAAATCGCAATTCCTCATCAAGTATCACACGTAGGTAATTTGGAGATCAAATTTTATCAATTATATGGTTGTTTATGCTTAATTTGGAGTTACATTCATGCCTTTTTTCTTGTCAGTGAGGGAGCCCTATAGGTTTGGGTTTATTGTCATTTTGAGTTTCATTGCCCACTTCTCTAGTCCTCTCATTGATGTGTTCAGTATTTTTCTGATATTCCTATACTGCTACTTGTGTGCCATATGGCTATATAATCTGCATAACAGGCAACTTTTGTGTCTTCAGTGAGGATGGATGTTGTTAAGGTTGTGTCGTAATTAGATGTACAACAACTCAAACTTGACCATGGCCAACAACAATACATATATTTTTACTTAATGAGGCTTTAAATAATACAAATAATATTCATCTATTTACATAAACAGCAGTTAATATATAGCGAGAAGAGTAGAGGACCGAGCACAGATCCCTGAGGTACACCAACCCATGTTCTTCGGTCCTTGGAAAATGTTCCATTGACCCGAACCTTTATCCTTCTTCCCCTTAAGAAGTCTCAATCCAGATTAAGGTTTTTCCTCATACTCCGATGTTTTGCAGCCTTTCAAATAATTTCTACACTCGATCAAAAGCCGAGGTCATATCCAGGAATACGGCCGTTGTCTTCTTTGGCGGTTTTTCCTAGAAATCTATTATTGATTGACAGAAGTAGAACAGTTTATCAGTTGTACAGTGTCTGGATCTTTAGGCAGTTTGGTAGAGGTTTATTTTATTATTGTTAGTGAGCCAGACTATGAGCCAAGAGTGGATAATTCATTCTGTTATTTTACAAAGTATGCTGGTAAGAGCAATTGGCCGATAGTTCATGCATTCCTTGGCATCTTCATTTGGTTTCAGTATTGGCACTATAATTGATATCTTCCAATTCTTTGGTAGTTTACCAGTTTGCTATGAAATCTTCAGTATTCGTAGGAGTTGATTTTTAGCGTCGTCTCCAAAGTGTTTAATCATTTGAACAAAGATTAGGGCATCTCCAGGTGACATCTTGGATTTAACTTTCCTATTGATGAGTTTAGCTCATTCAGTGTGAAATCTCTCGAGTAAATATCTTGTTGATGGTAATTTCTTGCTTGTTTAACTAACCTGTTTACATTATTTTTTAGAGTCCTGCCTTCATTCGTATAGCTGAGTCTGGAAGTGCTTGAAAGATATTTAGCAATTATTTCAGCCATCTGTTCGTTCTCGCTATTCATATCGGTTAGAGTATTGGAGGATTAGTGTTGGTTTTGATTGTTTTATAACACTAACTAGCGGATGTACCCGGCTTCGCCCGAGGTTTTACCCGAGTAAAGGTTTGTCTAACGAACATTTGTTAAAACAATTCTCTATAAACTTATTAAAAAAAAGATATATTTTGAGATAATTTGAAACTCGTAAATTTTAATCTCTCGATAAAGTGAACATTTTTTCCCGGTCCCTGTGTGCCGTGTCATTCTGAATTTTGTCTTTCCTAATTTTCTACATTACAAAATCATCGTTTTATCTAGTGAACATATTTTCCCGGTCCCTTGAAAAATACTCGATAAGTTGAATAAAATCATGGTCGTGAATCTCTCGATAAAGTGATCATTTTTTCCCGGTCCCTGTGTGCCGTGTCATCCTGAATTTTGTCTTTCCTAAATTTCTACATTACAAAATCATCGTTTTATCTAGTGAACATATTTTCCCGGTCCCTTGAAAAATACTCGATAAGTTGAATAAAATCATGGTCGTTTATGGAAGATGGACGTAGTTCCCGGAGGTCACCCGGGAGGCTTTTTTCTTGGCTACTTTGCACAGCTGTGTCACCAACTCTGCCCCCGCGCGCCAGGACCTCTTGATCCCTCTGATTGGTCGGTGGGAACTTGGACTGTCCAACCAACTGGCCGGCGGACGGACGGGGGGGGGGGCAGACCTAAGCCTATCTCCGTCGCAAGGTGGCGCTGCTTGCGAGTTAAAGCGACAAATCTGCAAATAACTCTAAGGATATTAAAGATATTCAAGAAATTACCCAGGTCTACAAAAAAAAAACTTTTTTTTTGCACAAGAGAACCTGATGGTGTTTCTTGTGTAACTTTTCATGCTGAACTCAAAAATCTAATCAGAAATTTCCCATCACCCATGGTTTTTGCCTGACGATCATTTTTTAGTATTGGGATAAATACATGCATCCAACATGAAAGAGACTTACGAAAACATGAAACTGCTTTTGAAAAAGATAGAATATGAAAGATACGGTTGGAAAATATGCAGCGATTTGAAAGTCGTTGCTCTCTTGCGTGGATTACAGCTTGGATATACAAAATTTTGTTGTTTTCTGTGTGAGTGGGATAGCAGAGATAGGGAAAGGCATTACATTAAAAAAATCTGGCCAAACCGTAAAATCGTTACTCCAGGATATAAGAATATTGCAAATCTACCCCTGATCGATTCAGAAAATATTTACTTACCACCATTACATATTAAACTGGGATTAATGAAGAACTTTGTCAAGGCAATGGATCGAAATGCCAGTGGATTTGCCTACCTAAAACAAAAATTTTCTAGTATAAGTTAAGCGAAGATTAAATAAGGCATTTTCGTTGGACCTCAGATTCGAGAATTGCAGCAGGATGGAAAATTTCAAAATAGTTTGAATGAAGTTGAAGCAGCAGCATGGAATTCCTTTAGAAACGTTTGCAAAAACTTCTTAGGAAGTGTCAAGGTTGAAAATTACCGAGACATAGTTAATGATCTGTTGCTTTCCTACAAGGCACTGGGATGTAACATGTCCCTCAAGATCCATTTCCTGCATTCACATCTAGATTTCTTTCCAGACAATCTTGGCGCAGTTAGCGATGAGCATGGTGAGAGGTTTCATTAAGCTATATCAAGCATGGAGAAGCGGTACCAAGGTAAATGGAGTCCCGCTATGCTTGCCGACGACTGCTGGGCACTCAAGAGGGATCTACCACAAGCAAAGTATAGAGGAAAATCCACTGTCACTGCTTTTCAATAATAAATATGTTTCGTTCATATATGCCTATATATTAACAATATTTCCAAATTCAAGTAGGTGTATCTCAGAAATATTGTGTAATAGAAAATGACTAATGGTATATTTGGATTCAGAACATGTAGATAAGATGCTATTTCTTTGTGGACAAAGAAAACTATTTTTTGATAAACCAGTTACGTGACATTGTTTGCAATTTTTAGTGTATTTATCCCAATACTAAAAAAAAAAAACGTCACGCAAAAACCATAGGTGATGGGAAATTTCTGATTGGATTTTTGAGTTCAGCATGAAAAGTTACACTAGAAACATAATCAGGTTCTCTTGTGCAAAAATCTTGTTGACCAGTGTTATTTTTCGAAAACCTTTCCGGGGATATGCCTAATAATATCCCAAAATTTCACGGCGATTGAATGTATGGTTTTTGAATCCATAGAGGACACACACACAGACATTCATTTATATATATATATAGATTATATTTCAGTGATGGCTTTTCTTTTTTGGATCCATTTTTTTCGCAGAATTCTGCCCATTTTTCTCTTGTTTGAATATCCAAATTTCTTGTTCTATTTTGTGACTAATTTCAATGAGTTCCTTTATGATTTCCTCTGTTTTATTTGTTTTAAGAAGTTCGTTGATATTGTCTCTCTCTGCAATCATTGCCTCGATATTGTGGTCCTTCCAGTAAAGTATTCACAGGTCTTTACGTCTACCTCTAGGTATCGATACTTTTGCAGCTTTGGATATGTTCGAAAATAATTTTTCCAATTTTTTGTCAATCGTTCTGTGATTTAATTCTTCGTTGCACAGTTCTTCAAGCTTTTCTGTGAATTTTTTTCCAGTGTTCTTTTATTCTGTTGGAAATTCTCGATTTTGAATTTTAGGGTTGTTAAAATTGGTCTGTGGTCACTGATTGCACTTTTCAGAATTTTCCGTTGTGTTGTGGGTGCGATGTTGTAATTTATCGCTGTGATGTCTATTGCGGATTATGTGCCTGTGGACTTGGATAGATAGGTGTTCCTTTTGTTATTTAACGGTGTAAGGTCGAGGTCGGTTAGCATGTCCTCAACCTGCTGACCTTTGTTATCCTGGACAGGTGATCCCCAAGTTGGTCTTTCGGCGTTAAAATCACCAAGTATGATTGCGATATCCGAAGACGCTTTACTTAATGTCTCTATCAGGTCTGTATTGATGCTTGTATTATCGTGGTGATAAACATTTATGAATGGAATCGTTTTATCTGTAAGATAGATTTCTATTGCCTGAGCTTCTGTCGTGCTTTCCCTAGGCTTACTCTGATTATAGGCGATTTCCTTAAATTTGATTTCTAGAGTTTTAATCAAAACGGCAAGTCCTCCTCCGAATTTTTTCGGTCTGTCCTTTCGTAGTGTTGTATAATCTTTGATATTGAATCTCAGATTCTGATTCAATTTTGTCTCCTGAGGACAAGTAATATGTACATTGTTGTCACAGAGAAGACAAGTCAGCTCTTTATTTTCCTCTGGGTACCATTTATTTTGAGTTGTAGTAGATTGAATTGTGTCCTCGTAGTAGATTTCTCATCATGAGCTCGAGCTGCAGCTCCTGACGCGGCGGTTACCCCGGACGCGGTAGCATTAGTGGAGATATCAGTTTTGCTCTTCATTTGAAAATGGGTGCCGTTGCAACGTTAGTCATCTTGGAAACGAACCAGAATTTGGTCAAATATTCCAAGGGTCCAGGGGGACCGCAAGGTGGTGTGGTCGGACTACTCCCCTTCCCCCTGGAATGCTGTCACTACAGGATAAAGCACTCTTGGTGATTTTTTAAAATTGTGATTCATAATCTGCCACTGAAGCTTTACGAGCGTTTCGTTCCTTTAAAGATATTCGAAGCGGTAAAGGACCGATGAGTTGCTACTATCTAAAGCGATTGATTAAAAGTTTTGAGGAAACTGGATCTCTGGAAGCAAAACCTCGGAGTGGAAGACCATCGACATGCAAGTTAGTGGCTGTTACGGTTTTGCAGAATGCTGAAGCTATTGAAACGTTATCCACGTATAGAGAAGTAAGTGCTAGACAAGTTTATCGACAAACGGGGATTTCGTATGGGATAGTTTGGAGAGAACACACATTTAGAATTTTTCTATAAAAATACCCTAAAAAAATTCGAAGTTTTCACGAGTTGAAAGTCAGCGATTTTGAGAAGAGTCAAGAATTCGCTGCATGGGTTTTCCGGCAAAGTGATATTGATGAAAACTGGCTGTCAAATGTTCTAAGAACAGATGATGCTCACTTTTATCTGAAGGAAGAATTCAACATTCAAAACTGCCTCATTTTGCAACAGAAAACCCTAGGAATTTTACAGAAATACCACTTCATCAGCACAGAGTTACAGTTTTGTGTGGGTTCACTTCTTCTTTTATTATTGGGCCATTTTTCTTTGGAAAAATCAATGGAAGAACTTTTAAAACCGTTTTTGTAACTGGTGAACGTTATGATCAACTTTTTAGAGAAAAGGTTATTCCCATATTGCAGGACAGACAAGCACTAAGCGAAATAACATTCATGCAAGATGGAGGACCTCCTCATATATCCCGCGATGCCAAACAATTGCTGAAGGATACGTTCGTTGAAATTCGTTGATAAGTCGCCACTTTATATACCAGTGGCCTCCAATATCACCAGACTTGACGCCTTACAATTTCGATTATGGGGGCACATTAAGTCGCGTTTTTATCGATGCCGGCCTACCACATTGGCCATGTTGAAGGCTTCTATCAGATGGCACGTTTTATAAATTTCAACTATTTAATTGTGATCATTCTGTCATCTATCGTCTGCAGGCGGTGTTTGAGAATGAAGAGCGCCACATTGAGCAAGGATTTTGACCTAATACAAGAGAGAAGGCAGTTACCTCATGTGTTATATTTTGCAGCTCTTTGTTTTGGGTTATGGGAATGTGGTGTGTCGATTTGTTAGTCCAGCGTTGACTCAGAAAGTATCTCAAAGTTAGCGTTTTATTGGTATTACTTATTAGCTACATTTTTAGAGGAAGACAAAAAGGACAACACCCTAGAATGTCTATTCTGGTTCTCCTTCACTTCCGCTGATCTGCCGCGCCGCACAGCGGTGGTCATCTCCTATTTCTTGTCCCCCGTTTGTATGTTTGCTGACGGCGTGGTCCGTCATCCCAGCAGGCAGGAAGGAAGTCTCTCGGCCCCTTCCAGTGGCGAAGTCACGATTCGGTGCACAAAGTGGTTAATTACAATATACATACATCATCATCGGCCCCCACAGGAATAATAAATGCTGTCCTCACATCTTGAATATTTTTTTTTCTGTGAACAGTAATTTTTTGTTTGTCATTTGTCCACATCCTATATTATGTCGTGCAGGCCAAAGTGTTATAACTTCTCGAATAACACTGGTATACACAATTTTACCCCTTATGTTTAGTTTATCGCTTTTCGCTCATTAGAAGAAATAGCATAAGGAATATTCTCTGTATCCCCCCCCCCCCTCAACGTTAGAAATTTTGCGCAAAAAATATTACAAAATGATTCTACTACCACGTTTTTCAACGCAATAGGTCGATTTAAAAATGATTTTTTTTGAGGGGATACATTTTCAAAATTATGTACAGTATAATAAACAATGATAACATTTGACAAACCCATAGGATATTTGGAATAAAGAACGACAAATATATTTTGTCACTCCCCTTTATATTTCATTTTTGGATCATGACAAATATCCAGTTAGTCAAGTGTCGCCAATTAGTCAAGAAACTATACATTCCTTATAGCACGAAATCCTATTAGTAGTGCCATCATAATTTTTGGTACTATATTAACATTTCAAATTTGATATCAGTAGTTATTTTTAAACATTCAATCTATTTCACAAAACTCCATCTAAAATATAAATATTTTTTGCTACATGTTTTAATTTGCATATACCTATTTGACATATCTCAGATTGTATTTAAAAAATCGTCAACCAATTCTTCTAACTTTTGGCGAAATGGTGTTTTATTAATTTATCATTTTATATTATTAGGGTTCTTTCCTAGTATTCACAAAGGAAAAATACGTGTCGTTCAGTTATATTTTTCAATTTATCAAACAATTTGGCCGCTTAATCGCTGATTCTGGTAGAGCGCCATCTAGCGAATAAAGTTGTAACTAAAATCAATTTCGAATTTTTCATTATTTGCCAAAAGAAATCCCATTGCATCCTGAACACAATGGTGTTTACCGCATTGCTCTAGTGCAAATATTCGCGGAGTTATTAATTTTTAAAGTTGTGCGGGACTTTTGGATCACCCTGTATATATGTTATGATTATTTTGTTTTGTTTTTGAAAAAGATAGAGAATTGGAGGTTCAGCCGTGAAAAAATAAGGAAATAAATTATTTACCCATCAAGTAGTTTTTATTTTGAATTACTTGAAGTAAATTACACATAAAATTATTTTTCACAGTTATATATAATTTATAAAATGAATTCTATATTCGTGAATTAAAAAATAGGTAAGTTGACTATACATATTTACAACAATATTCAAAGTGGTATCTTCTAAATCTTTGGTCAAAAATGTAGAACAGTCAATGAATGAAAATAAAATATGTTTTTTTTTAAATAAAATAATTGCATTTTAGATTATATAATATATATTGTAGCGTAGAAATCTAGCCTTTAAATATCCTAAGATGTAAAAGTATTTATTGATGACGTCACAGCGACGAGTCGACAATTATTAACAAGTCAGCAAAACTATATACAGCTAGGGAATCTTAAGCAAGCAAGCAAAGAAATATTTTAAAGATGATTTCACAAATACAGAGTAATATATATATTTTTATAATCTGTTGAATATTTTCATTGAATAATATTAAATTAAATAATAAAATATTTCTTCGACACATAGCCTCCTCCTATAAAGAGCATCGACCCGATGCTCAGAAGGAGACTTACATCCTCAGTCTCAAGGCTCGAGAACGGGTGATAGGGCCTGAGATCTCTTCGCGGGTCTGTGGTTGTTGTGTTCGTTCAGTGGGGATGTCTTCTTCCGGGAAGTTTGTCGAGTCATCTTCTGGGTCTTCTTCTAGGTGGTCCTCCTGGTCCTCTGGGTTTAAATAAGGTGTCATCCTACAAATGTGAACTAAATCTTTTGTCTTACGACGACCTTGCTGGTTTCCGAATGTTTCAACTTCATAGGTAACATCAGATATTTTTCGGGTTACTTTGTATGGGCCGAAGTAACGTCTCATTAGTTTTTCCAAATATCCCACTTCACGCTCAGGGATAAAGATCCATACAAGATCTCCAGGCTGATAAATTATATTTCTGTAATGGGCGTCATAGCGATGTTTATTGCTATCTTGAGATCTCATGGAGTGGATACGTGCCAGTTTTCGTGCTTCTTCGGCTCTTGCCCCTAGAGTTTGGATGAAATCGTCGTCTTCTGGCAATAACTTGGGGAATAACACGTCCAGTGGATTCTCGGCTTCACGCCCGTGTACAAGGAAAAATGGGGTGAACCCAGTAGACTCTTGTTTTGCTGTGTTGTATGCAAATGTAACAAATGCAAGAATCCTGTCCCAATCTTTCTGGTTGACATCTACATACATGGACAGCATGTCTGCTATGGTCTTATTCAACCTCTCCGTGAGTCCGTTTGTCTGGGGGTGATAGGCGGTCGTCTTCCTATGGGTTATTCTGCACTGGTTGTTCAGATCACTTATCATTGAAGATGTGAAGTTCCTTCCTCTATCCGTGATTAATTCCCTCGGCGCGCCGTGCTTTAAGATGACATCTTCAATGAAGAATTTGGCAACTTCCATGGATTCACTTGTGGGTAGGGCTTTAGTTATCGCATATTTCGTTAGGTAGTCCGTACATACAATTATCCAACGGTTGCCACCTTCTGATGTTGGAAATCTCCCCAGAAGATCCATTCCTACCTTTTCAAAGGCAACTTCAGGAACAGGTATTGGCTGTAAGTGCCCTGAGGGGATTTGGGGCTGATGTTTACGCCTCTGACAATCTGAACAGTGTGCCACATACCTTCTAACCGTTCTATACATTCCGGGCCAGTAATACTTTTTTCTTATTCGGTCATAGGTTTAAGTAAATCCGAGGTGACCAGCCGTGGGTGAATCATGGAAATTTTTCAGTAACTCCTGCCTTAAATGGCGTGGAACCACCAAAAGCCAAGGTTTCCCCATTGGATCATAATTTTTTCTGTAGAGCGTGTTATCGATTTTTACAAAGGAATTATTAGGAGTACTTTGTAATTGGTCAGCAATTTTTCTAAGAGCTTTATCATTCAACTGCTCTTCGCTAAAGTTCTGCAAAGTCACTATGCTTGGAATATCTTCCTCCATATCTTCACTGTATTCTAATAGAATTCTTGATAAGCAGTCTGCGTCCTGATGTTTCCTTCCGCTCTTATACACGACAGTGACGTCAAACTCTTGCAGCCAAAGTGCCCATCTTGCTAACCTCCCACATGGGTCTTTGAGGTTGGTTAGCCAGCACAAAGAGTGGTGGTCTGTAACAATAGTGAACGGCTGTCCAAAGACATATGGTCGGAATTTATTGATAGCCCAAATGATGGCAAGGCATTCCCTTTCTGTGGTTGAATAAATTTTTTCTGCCTTATTTAAGGTTCTGGATGCATAAGCAATGGCTCTTTCCTTTCCCTTTTGTATCTGCAATAATACTGCTCCTATTCCGTAGTTGCTTGCGTCAGTGTGTATTTCGGTTGGGGATGAGTAATCAAAATGTCCAAGAGCGGGTTCGGAAATTAACGCTGACTTGAGAGCTTCAAATGCATTTTGCTCTTCCTGGTTCCAATTAAATGCTGAGTCTTTCTTCAAAAGGTCATTCAAGGGTTGGGCTACGTGGCAATAATTGGGTATGAAGCGGCGGTAGTAGGATGAAAGGCCAAGAAAACTTCTAACTTCCTTCAATGACCTTGGCGTAGCGAAGTCGCGGACTGCTCGAATCTTTTCTTGGTCGGGACGAATTCCATTTTCACTCACCTCATGTCCAAGAACCGTGATAGGTTTTGCACAAAACTTGCACTTCCTGGAATTGAGACATAATCCGGCTTTCTTAAGGCAATTTAATACAAGTTGAAGGCGTCTTAGATGTTCTTCAAAGCCATCTGAAAAAACGATGATGTCATCGAGGTAACACAAGCAAATAGTCCACTTAAGACCCTTCAGAAGATTATCTATCATTCGTTCGAAGGTAGCTGGAGCATTACATAACCCAAATGGCATTACTTTGAACTCGTACAGTCCATCTGGAGTTATAAATGCTGTCTTCTCACGGTCAGATTCTTCTACGTCGATTTGCCAGTACCCTGATTGGAGGTCCATGGAAGAATAAAATCTAGCTCCCCGTAAGCAGTCTAAAGTGTCGTCGATCCTTGGGAGAGGGTACACATCCTTTTTTGTTATTTTGTTAAGGCGGCGGTAATCGACGCAGAATCTCCAGCTTCCATCCTTTTTTCTTATCAATACTACAGGTGAGGCCCACGGACTTTCAGAGGGCTGAATGATGTCAAGTTTTTCCATTTTGTTTACCTCATCCTGAATAATTTGGCGTTCTCTTGGTGCAACTCGGTAAGGTCTTTGTTTGGTCGGTAGGTGGTCTCCAGCGTTAATTCGGTGTTTAACATTGACGTCCTTGAATTGTTTTCTTTTATTAAATTCGAAAATATCCGTATAGTTTTTTAAACAAATTTCTTAATTTTTCTTTTTGATATTCATCAGGTGAATCATCTATAAAAAATTCCGAGATTTTTGGGTCTTCAGAATGTTCCGCCTCTGTTTCAACTTGGTTACAATCAGCTAGAGTACATAATTGACTATCTTCGATGACAACAATATCGGCTACGTGCATCTCCTGTGGAATTAGTTTCGGATATGGACTCCAATTCACCACCCAAAGTTTACCTCGGTTATTGGTAAGTGAAATGACAGAGGAGGGAGCCGTTAGTTCTCTTTTCAGCAATAGCTCTTTTCGACATTCTGCCATCACAATTGTGTCATTAGGAATGTCACGACTTGCTACTTCTATTAACTGAATAGAGGCGGGTTCGATTCTTTATTCCAATTCCGAGTAGAGAGGTGAGCTGTTCTTAGGGGTATCCTCAAAAAGAAATTTTTCTAAGAAGAGTGTGTCGTCAGCTGAATCAATTATAGCCCTAGATATCTTCAAAAAGTCCCAACCAAGAATAACTTCGCGACTACATTCTTCCATAATGACAAATTCAAAGCTTTCCTGTAGTCCATTCAAGTCCAGTTTCAGTGTGCAGCGTCCTTTTGGTCTTACAATTTTACCGTTGGCTACTCGTAATTTGACGTCAGTTTCGGCAAACATTATTTTTCTTAGTTTGAGTCTGAACCTATCAGAAATGACAGAATATGAGGCTCCTGAGTCGACGAGGGCACGCGTCATTTTTCCTTCTATTTTGATGTCTATGTAATTTTCTTTTAATTCTAATGTAGTCTATAAGGGAGGATTTATAACTTTTGCGGCCTTACCTCCAAAATAGGACGCATCTTCTAGTTTTCCTGACGGGAACGGCGAGGCGACTGGCTGGGTCTTCTATCAGGAGACGAATATTGTCCTTTTCGGCCAGTGTAAGGAGAGGGGCTTCGGTAGCGGCGTCTATTTTCTCTTGGCAGGTCGTCGTTGGGCTCTTGGCTTCTCCGAGAATTAAAGAATTTTCTAGGCTCTAGCCTATCTCTCTGTTTGTAATTCCAGGTTTGTTCTCCTTCATATTCTCTCCTCCTGTCACGGCAGTAGCGCACGACGTGGCCAGGGCGTCCGCAGTGGAAACAGATTGGCTTACCTTCCGTGGTTCGCCATTCGTTGGTATCGCGTCTTCCGTTTACTTGTTTCGGCTGCTGCGGTCTAGGTTGGAAATTTCTGGGTTGGAACTCGTACCTAGGGCTTGGTAATGGCCTTGGCGCTCTATTTTGAGGGAAACTTCTAGAAATTGGCGCAATGTTTTTTCAATTTCTTGCTGCACCATATGTTCAATTGCAGAAATTTCTGGTTCTTCTCGAGGAGAGGCTAATGCTCGCTGTACCTCCTCGCGAACCATTTGCCTAATCATAGATGATAGATCTGCCCTGTCATCATGATCACTGAGAGACGCCACATTTGGTAGTCGCTCGTACCTGGTTGGGGTCACTCGCTTACAATGTAGCGCTTCATTGCGGCGACACTCGGTGACAAATTGTTCAGTGGTATGGGCATCTCTTGGGAGAAGTGCCTGGTAGAGCTCCTCTGCTATCCCTTTCATCAAATGGGATATTTTATCTTTCTCATTCATATGAAGGTCTACCTCTGCAGAGGCGCAGGACGTCTTGAGTATAAAATTCGGTGCTTTCACCTTTTAATTGTGCGCGAGTTTTTAAGGTTTTCTCTGCTCGTAACCTCAAGTTTTCGTTTTTTCCGAAAACTGATTTTAACTGGGACATGAACTCCTTCCATGTCAGGATGCTCTCCTTATTGTTCTCAAACCATTTGAGAGCGGTGCCGGTCAAATAAAAGTAAACGTTGGAGAGACAAAGTGTTTCATCCCATTGGTTATGCTTCGCCACACGTTCGTACTTTCTCAACCAGTTATGGGGATCTTCAGCACCCTCACCAGAGAACATTGAGGGGTTTCTAGGTAAATTTTGTATAAAAAATGAACCTACCTGATTTGTTGCTTCTTTCTTGATGTTCATGGTTGTTTCTTCTTGCTCAACCGAATCAATTTTGCGTTTTTTTCTGAATGGGTATCGATCCAGCTTCTTCACCAGTTGTAGCGTAGAAATCAAGCATTTAAATATCCTAAGATGTAAAAGTATTTATTGATGACGTCACAGCGACGAGTCGACAATTATTAACAAGTCAGCAAAACTATCTACAGCTAGGGAATCTTAAGCAAGCAAGTAAAGAAATATTTTAAAGATGATTTCACAAATACAGAGTAATGTATATATATTTTATAATCTGTTGAATATTTTCATTGAATAATATTAAATTAAATAATAAAATATTTCTTCGCCACAATATATATATATATATATATATGATGTAATCAGGGGGGAGAGTTACATCAGCCAAGAGTGCCATGACCTCGTTAAACTTGAACTGGGTTTCTTAAGCCTCGTTTCCAAATTGTACTAGGCCTGATTAGTTTCAGACTTAAGTTTCTCCTGTAATTCTCCATTCCTTATATCTGTACAGTTGCTATACTTTATTACAGTCTTAAGCGGTACAGATTGATGTTATTTGATGTTTTATAGTTACAGTAAATAGCAGGTTATAAACATTCACGGGGTATTGCTATTCTATAGCACTTCTACTATTTATTATTGATGTACTAGTATATATATTGGCAATATAATAAGGTGAGGAAAGAGAAATAAGGACACTACAAGTTGGAAGAGGAATCCCAGACAACTAGAGAGAGAGACGGGCCCGGCAAAGCCGGGCGGCCGTTCGTCGCACACAATCACCAACTGTCTTAAAAGTCCCAAGGTGTTAACGGACGGCCCCATTTGCCGCCCCTTGGAATTTCGCTGCTGTCTCAAGTGACTGGACTTTACATCCCGTCTCTCTCTGGGCTGGCTCTAGGTTTGCTTTATTATTCCTGGAAGAGTATATATTATGACATATGGCCTCCGTTGAAGAAGGCTGAACATGGTTTGAGTATACTTAAAGCTGGAGAAGCCAGGAATAAATAAAATAATTTTACATTTGATATTAAATAAGGTTATTTTTTTTTATTATTTCAACACACAAACGCGATATCCTGGCTAGGGATAATTGCGTCGATTTACATTTTTTTAAACAGAAACAGTTATAAAATTTTTACAAAAAAAAAGTAATCGAAATAAAAAGAGAAAAAAGATAATATATATTAGGAACCTGAACCTTTCAGGTTTGAAAGAAAATCATGAATATATTTACAAAAATAGTTAAACTTATGATAATTCTCTCTGCTATTTACAAATTGATATAGATCTACAACATTATTTATTGTCTGTTGTCTAGCGGTGAAGAAGAGTGGGCATTCCAGCAGTAGGTGTCTCGAGTCCTGGAATTCGTTGCCACAATGACAGCTAGAGTCTTCAATCGCGCCAATTTTCGATAAAAATCCCTTAAAATTTCCATGGTTCGTTATAAACTGGGTATTATAAAAATTGGAGCGGAAATATGTTGGAATTCTAAACGGGAAAAAGCTTTGGAATGCTTCATTTGTTTTTAGAAATAATTCATCTATTTTTGCACTTAAAAATGATCCAATTATACTTGGAGAATGTGGTCTAAAAGTATTTTGATCCTCTATTGAAAGATGAGCCAAATCATATTTTATAATTTTAGATTCAATGTAATCTGTGAGAAGGGGGATGTGTTCGCAAGACTATGGACACAGTTGGAAGATGTAATTTTTTAGGCTCTGCTCACCCAAAGAAGAATTTGATATTGAGTAGAATTTAGTTTTTATTTGCATCGACTATTTATAAACCTGTACCATATTTCTGAACCATACGTAAGAACTGGCCTGATAATTGAATTATACAAAATTATTCTTTTTTTAGTATTTATTCCCCACATCTTTCCACATAGTGAAAACAGAAAATTTTTCATTCTTACGATCCTGCACAAAATGTCGTTGATATGAGGGGTATAATTAATCTTTTTTTTATTCTATGATTTGAGAATTTTATGCCTAATATCTTGACTTGATCTACTGGGTTTTAAATAATATTCGATATTTCAATTGGAACTTTAGGTTTATTATGTAAGTAAAGTAAATTCGTTTTCTCTGGGCTTATTGATAATTTATTCCAATTACACCATTGAATCACGTAGCATAGAATATATTCTCTTAATATTTTGAGATCCTCGACAGACTTTCTCCAGCAAATCATAGAAACGTCTTCTGCGTAGCAAATTATTTCTGCGTTCGGATGTTTGAAACTCTTCAGCAAGTCGTTTAACAAAATATTCCATAATATTGGGGATATAGGGCCGCCTTGAGGGCATCCTTTTGTCATAATTTTAAACTTTAAGGTTATGGTGACATAGTTTTATGTAAATAAAATATTGTATAGTACACAGGTAAATATTATTTACAAGCATTTTAAAATATAAGAAGAGTTTAAAATTTAAGGGATTATTGAAAATATAAAAGTCATAAAAGGCTATAAACAATAACATCTAATGTATTATAAGGGAAATGATATTGAGAGGTGTGAACAACGAGAAGGGAAGTCACATACACATGATGAAATTCTGAAGGCCATTAAGACTGGGGAACTCTACACTTTTAAGATATTTTTCAGGCGGACATGGCAAGGGGAAACTTGGCATGGGCTTTCTATGCTATAGGTGTAGAGTACGAGAAATGAGGTTGAGGCTGTAAATTGCGTGAGCTCAGGACTGAAGTAAATATAGAACTACATACAATGTTAGAATATAGGCGAACAGAGCGAGGGGAAACTTGCTTTGGGCCTTCTACCTTAATTATTTAGATACTACTGGGTTCTAGTAGTGAGTCCGAGAGAAAGTTCTATGGCTTGGTTCCGAAAATAGTTTGGTAACTCCGGGATCATAAAGTCTCGTTGTCAGGCTAGTAATCGGTAAAGATTTCAGGGGATAAGTGGTTCAAATATCTTTGATCATCTTGAATATAAGTGTAGTCATGTTGCTTTCGTGTGTTAATAGCCGGTTTAGTATGGATTAGAGTATGATTAAAGTGTATATATTGGAAATTGAAGGTATTTTTGAGTTGGTCTCGATCATTTACGGGCGGTGAAATAAATTGTTCATTTTCCGTTTAGTGTTTCAATTTGTTGACATGAATTGTATCTGTCTCACGACTTAGAGGTCGGTTGGAGCGGTTGATCCGTACGATTTGAGGGGAAATTATCTCCAGTATTTCATATGGTCCTGAGAAGAAGGGTGCCAGTTTACCGGTGTCTGGGTGGTGGTATGTTTTTGCCAAAACGAGATCGCCTACTTCAAAATCGGAAGCTCTATGTGTTTGGTCGAATCTCGCTTTGTCGCGTAAGTGTCGTTCGTGTGTCCTTTGATAGGCCAATTCTCTGGCGTCGTCGATTTTTGGGTAGTTTTGTACATGCTTCGATAGTTCTAGCGGGAAAATACCTAACATGAGGTATGACGGTGGAAACCCAGTCACAGAATGTGGGGTATTGTTATAAGCCTGAGAGAGAAGGACCTGAGGTAGTAGTTTGGTCCAGGCCGTCTTAGGTTGTTGGAGGCGCAACAGTTTAAGTTTGCCAGTAATCGTGGCCTTTAGTCGTTCACTTAATCCGTTGGCCTGAGGGTTGTTGCTTGTCGTGAGAAGTTGGCCAATGTTATGTCTAATCAAAAATCTACGATATTTCGGAGAGGTGAAGGCAGGAGCTCTATCCGTCGAAAGTCGTTTAGGAGAACCAAACTGCATCACCTTTTTGATTACTTGGGTATAGGTGAAAATGCTGGTGGACCTAAATGGAAATGCCCACGCGTACCGTGTGGCATGGTCCACTACGACATGTAAGAAGGTCTGAAAATTTCCATATTTCGCGAATCCATAAATAGTATCTAGTGACACTAGTTCGTATGGCAGGACCGCTGGGGGGAGTTGTCCCAATTCTCCGTAGATAGGTCATTTTGGTGGTGTGACTAATTAGCATATTGAACAGGCTCTTACATGTGTCCTGATGTCATTTGTCATGCCGTCCCAATAGTATTGGGCTGCGATCAGTCTGGTCATCTGCGAAATGCCGGGGTGATTGAAATAGCGATGGGCTAGTTGTAGTAGGGTGCCACGAAGTGATGGTGGAACAATTATTTTAGTGACACCCCGTCGTGTGATGGTCATAAGGTCTTTGTCATTGAGGATATACCTTGTGTCCCTCCGTAATTCGCCCTGATGATCTTTTATTTGGGAGGTGGATAGAAATCCGCAGAAAGGGTTGAGGGAGAGTAGGTCCGTCTTGTACTGACGCGAGCCCTTGAGGTATTTGACCTCATAGTCGTAAGCTGAGATTCGAAGGCTCCAACGGAAGAGGCGTCCGGTGGGGTCTTTTATGGTCTTTAGCCATTGTAAGGCGTGATGATCCGAGTAGATGGCCAACCTTGTACCTAGCAGGTACACTCGGAATTTGTCAACGCACTCTACAATGGCTAAGCACTCCAGTTCAGATATAGTGTAATTACTTTCATAGGAACGCAACGCGCGACTGTAATATTGTACAGGGTAGATGTTACCGTCAGGATGCACTTGTTTGAGTACACCTGCGAGGCCTTGCGTGGAAGCGTCGCAATAGAGCTGGCATGGGAGCCCTTCTTGAAATAGTTGTAACACAGTTTGTGTGGCGAGGTGTTGCTTCAATTTCTCAAAGGCTTGTTGGCAATTCGGGTTCCAAAGCCATTTGGCGTTCTTTTTTAGTAATTGATTTAAGGGGTGGCGAAGTCTCGCATATTCTGGGATGAATTTATGATATACGTTGACGGCCCCTAAAAATGATTGTAGAGTTTTAATGTTGATAGGGGTTCTAATGGCGTTGATGATTTCGGTATTGTTAATATTAGATGTGTAAGTCCCTGCGGTGATGTGGTACCCGAGAAAATATATTTCATTTTGATAAAAATTACATTTTTTAAGGTTAAGCTGGAGGTTTTCCTCTAAACCGAATTTAAAGAAAAGTCGAAGGTGGGTAAGGTGTTGTTCTGAGGAGTCAGAAAAAATAACGAAGTCGTAATAATAATGGGCTATTAAAGAGAGGTGGTGTTTGTGGATCAACTGGGTAATCACACGTTCGAAAATTTGGGGTGCTGATCTGAATCCAAAAGGTAAGCGTTTGAAATTATATTGTCCTTGTTGAGTCACGAAAGAGAACAGTAGTTCACTCTCCTCCGCGATGGGGATTTGATAGTACGCATTGCTTCTTTTTTCTTCATATTCTAGTAGGTATGGGAATTTGTTTCCCGGCCAGGTCTTATCCTGTCTACTTTTATGTGGCAATATAATAAGGTGTGGAAAGAGAAATAAGGACACCACAAGTTTGGAAGAGGAATCCCAGACAACCAGAGAGAGAGACGGGCCTGGCAAAGCCGGGCGGCCGTTCGTCGCACACCAGGGGCAATACCATTTTAATAGACTACCATTCGGTCTCAAATTAAGTCCTCAAATATTCGAAAGGCAGTTAAATCAATTGATACAGAAACACAAATTAACATTTGCTTATCATTATTTTGATGACTTCATACTACATTCTAACAGTTTAAAGGAACACTTAGGACACTTACAGGAATTTTTTCATTTTTGTAAATTAGAAAATATAAAATTAAATCTTAATAAATGCCAGTTTTTCAGGACATCTATTGACTACCTGGGATATAAGATCAGTTCAGGTACCTACACTCCACTTGTTAGGAATATAGATATAATTAATGCCATAAAACCCCCTACTAATGTAAAAACCTTGCAATCATCCCCCCCTAGGCGCCATTAATGTTTACAACAAATTCATTCCAGATTATGCGCGCATTAGAAATTCTCTAAATCAACTTTTGGAAAAGAACGTTAAATGGGAATGGACACCAGACTGTCAAAAGGCGTTTGACAAACTCAAACAACTACTTTCATCAGGTCCCATTCTCCATCTTAATAAATCAGATTTGCCCTGCCAAGTGTACTCTGATGCATCTTTGCAAGGGATAGGAGGAGTACTGAAACAGCTCCATCCAGATGGAAACTCATATCCAGTACAATATTATAGCCGCATTCTGCGCAAATACGAGCGCAATTATACCATCACCGAATTAGAGTGTCTGGCCATAATTGAAACAGTAGATCGTTTCAAGGTCTATCTGGCTGGAAATTGTTTTACCAATTTCACTGATCATTGCGCCTCACAGTGGCTTAAAAACATCAAAAATTCGACAGGAAGACTCTTTCGATGGAGTTTGAGATTGTCAGTCTACGACTATCAGGTGAAACACATCAAAGGCACCAAACAACTAGAGGCTGACCTTTTATCCCGAAATCCGTTTTGTGACCTTCTTGACGCCACGCAATTAAAAATGTACCAAAGCGAGCTTCGGGATAATCCCAAGTATGTTCACCAAAACTCAGGCCTGACTACAGTCACCAGACGTGGTGTGAGCAAAATAGTTGATCCGCCATCCTTACGACCCACCATACTTAGAGAAGCCCACCAGAAATTCGACCATCCAGGAATTTCTCAATTGACTAGGATTATCTCCGCCCAATACTTTTGGAGCGGAATGTCGATAGACATTCGTGCCTTCATTAAGAATTGTAACATCTGTCAAATGAGCAAAACCCCAAAAGGACCGAAGTATGGAGAGTTGGGCGAATTGCCAGAATCCCCACTGCCATTCGATCTGGTCTCTATGGACACTATAGCCGGGTTTGATAGATATGGAAGTGCAAAAAATTACCTGCATGTAGTAGTAGACCACGCGACTCGATTCGCATGGACATTTCCATCTCGTTCCACCAGTACGACCGCATATATTCAAGTAATAAAAAAGGTGCTACAAAGTGGTTGTCCGAAGCGCCTCCTTACGGATAGAGCCCCTGCCTTTACATCACCGAGGTTTAGGAGATTTCTAATCTCCCATAACATCCAACCAATGCTCACTACCAGCAACCATCCACAAGCAAACGGTTTATCCGAACGTTTGAACGCAACCCTGACCGGAAAACTTAGGCTCCTCCATCTTCAACATCCTAGAGCTAGTTGGACTATGCTCCAATCCAAAGTAGTTAAGGCATATAACGATACCCCTCATTCCGTCACAGGATTTCCCCCATCATACCTTATGGACGGTTCCCTTCCGAAGGAACTGTCACAACATCTGGATCCTTATCCATCAGTCACTGAATCCAGACGCCTAGCGTTACAAAGAACGAAAGAACGCAATAAGCTAGATAAGATCAGATTTGATAAAAATCACAGGTTCCCCGACTTTGAGGTAGGCGATCTAGTCCTAACCAAAATTTACCAACACCCCAATACGGGTAAATTAGTGCCGTACTTCAGTGTACCATATGAGATAATTGAGGTGATATCCCCCTATACAGTTAGAATCAATAGACCTAATCAAGCTCAAAACTTAGAAACAGAAGTTATCCACGTAAACATATTGAAACACTATTCCGAAGACATTAAGTACATCTTCACACCTCACTCAACGAACAACAATAGCGTGCCAAAATCATATTTTATTTACCATCATTTCCCACCTGAAATATTTCATGATGATTATAAGAATTATGCATCTACATTCAGTAACCCATTTAATCACATGAACCCTGATATTTTCTTAGATAATGACGAACAGACATTAACAGCCAGATACATTTCTACTCCTGACACCACCCCAAAGATTGATATCCAATTAGAACCTTCCCCTACAACGAAGATAATGCTCCCATCCTCACCAACACTTAATCATACTCCGCAAATTAGCCCTCAATTGAGTGCTCTCCTTATTAACTGTGACAATGCAAAATTAGAAAATAGGTCATTTATAAGCAAAAATACGTTAGTACCGTTACACATAGTTAAATATTTTAATAGAATTAAACAATTCCCAATATTTTTTCTATCCCTCCTTACAATGACGTTTATTAACCCAAACGTCTCCATGACGATTATATATTTGCTAATTTATTTATTACCGTCGTCCCGATTGAGACAAATTCAATCAATCTTGATTCATTGTCTTGAAGAGCTTTCAATAGAGAGTCCTTTGGAACACATTAAAGGACTTCATTAATCACTCAGAAAAAGATGGTGACCACGACATTAAGATTGATGATCCCCCTAAGATCTTAACGTCAGGGAATTCCTATATATAATTCCTATTTTGAATTCGAATAACACCACCTGCGTTGCCCATTGACCACCCCGAACTGATAGTTTTCCCCCAATTTATTTGCTTTTAAGAAGTCAGCAGGATTACTGATAATCACTGACCCATCTTGAAACGATCCGTTCAGGATGTTCGTCACATAATTTAGTACGTTTCCCTCTGACCATTTGCAATAAACCATTATGTTCACACACCAACATCAAGAGATATTCTCCTTGCACTACTTCATTGACATGACCACCGTCCCCTTTTCTCTTCATCCCAAACGAGAAACCTTCCGAGGACTCCAGTGACCCAATTTGGATCATCCTACCAAATTGTTCGCCACGACCAAGTCTTCATTCCTCAAACGTATTCTGTCATATCAAACATTCATTCCTTATAATCCCTGAACACCTTTTCAACACCCCTTTTCTTACGTTCCCTATGGAAAGTACGGTACAGAAGGATGCTCAGCCCATCATCAATCCACCAACACTCCAGCGCAGGAGATTCTCTCACGCACAGAACACTCCCACAAACAGATACACAGTCGTAGCCACATCACACAGGTTCGTATCCTGCAACATTTAAAATATTATTATCTTTGTATTAAATATCAGACTTGATGTTGTGTTAATCCCTACTTGTATATATTTTAGTATAATATCACACAAATTTCCAATTTTGTACATAGTATCAGAATTCAATTTATAAAATTGCCTCCCAATCTCAACTAAATAATTTTAAATTCATTTTAAATTTATTTATCCCACACAGGTTCCATCTGTCATAATTTGTATAGTTAATGTCAAGAGATATAATTTATTTTCGTCAAAATAAGTATGTAAATATGTCACGCTTGTGTTAAAATGTAAATATGTAAATTCATCCATCTATAAAAGCTGTACAAAAAATAAAGGTGGCAGACATCGCGGGTGCGCTGTTCGCTTGGCTGGAGCTAATTCTTGGTTGCGTCCTTCCATTTGACCACGACAGCTACGACATATATATATCCTTATATCTATAAAAATGAAATACAAAATCGATGCTTGTTATCGCGTTGCGCAAAATCTACAGAATCAATCATTATGAAATTTCGCATGTAGGTGGCTGAAGATTTCGTTTAACATATAGGCTATTCAAAAAAAACTAAAAAGGTTAATGTGCTTTTTTCAAAAATTGTAAAACCAAAAAACCTTAGTGCCAGCCTTTTACCGCTTGGCGCCGCACTGGTCGCGACGATAAATGAATTTGATTGGTTAATAATTTTACACGTTGTTTGTTTAAACGATGAATATTTTTGAAAGGTAAGATTGTATATATATTTAAACTCTTTGTAAATAATATTAATCGATCGTTATCAAATTTATACGCCTCCGGAACCTGGGTTAATTTAAATTTTATTGTGAAATTTCGCACGTAGGTAGCTGAGGTTTTGGTTTAGCATTTAGGCTAAAAGTGCAAAAAATGCATTTCGAATAACTTTTTTTTTCTTTTTAGAAGGTAAGATTTTATTTAGTTATTTAGTAATATTTTTCAGATTAAATTAATTGGAAATATTATTTATTTCGCAGCATATTCATATTATTTTGTGACGATGCAATTTTTGATTTGTTTAATTTTAATTAGTGTAAATATAACGATCTACATTTTTTAAGATAAGGTTTATTATTTGATTCTCATAAGAAATATTCCTATTTTAAGACAAATTGAGATTTAGAAGAGTATTCTATTTTTATTTTTTTCTTATATTTAGAGTAAGTATAAATTTTATTGAAGTTGTAAAAATTATATTTATTGAAAAAAAGGGTATGTTTTTCTATATAACTTGCCACGTATTTTTTACTATGTGTTTGTTCCGTGTAATATTGTATGCTCTAATAGCGTTTATATTGTAAGCAGCAGATATACATTTTCAGTAACTGCTTTTTTTAAGGGTAGGCTCAAATTTTTTGATGTCATTTGTTTAGGTAGGGTTTATATTTATATGCTTCACAATATATAACTGCTCATATATATCTATATGGTACAACCATATTTTTGAATATATGTATTTCGATATATAGATGAAAATATACTCATATTTAAATAAAGAAATATACAATCAGCAATCTGACCAATGAGGGAGCCAGAGAATATGGTCTACTCATATTTATTGTGCAGATTTTTTAAGCGAATTATATTTTTAAAAAATCTTCCATTTGATTTTTTTAGTCAGCCAAAAAAAAAATTGGAACACCATTTCGCTCCCATTCAATTTAATAAACGCTTCATGTATGATTTTTAGAATTGCATTATTTTTAGGCATATTATTTTTAAAAATTTATGTTAGCAAGACATGGAATGTCGTTAAGTTGATGTACTATTAAAAAAATTACCAACCCGTGAAGCGTTAGCTCCAGTCTTTTACCGCTGGGGGCAGCACTGCTAGAGCTAATTGTCGCGACAATAGGAACTTTTTTGGACCAACCGAACAGTGGCAACACGGCCGGCGGCCGCCGCCCGCGCATGCGCGGGCAAGAACAAAGACTTAGCCCTAAAACTTCCGGTAAACAAAGGCTGCTTTTCGACTTAACGTTTGGTTTTGACGGGCCAGAAAAGGAACTATCCCTTCATAAATTTTAATAATTGTTTTTGAATAACTTTTGTATTGATATTAATTTGTGTGATTTTTTAAAATAAATATTTCTTTCAATAAGCATTAATTCTTCATCACTGTTCACTAACTTAGGCCTCGTCATTCAACGTTGTGACACTTCTGATCCCTGCAACAAAGGTATTGATTTACCAATTTATAATTTTCAAATCAGTTTCCAGCATTACTGTAAAGCTGGGAACGTTTAGTTCAGGTTAAGCCATCGGGACCTTGTATTGTCTTTCTTTTTTTCAAATCTAAGACAAAGACAACATTTTGGCGCAGTCGACAGGATCAAGATTGAAGAATTACTGATTACACCAAGGTGCAACTGTGAACCAGTGATTACTTCTCAGGATGGCTGACCAACCAGTTAGTAGTGCTGAACTGAAAAAGCTTAGGACGCCAGTGCGTGCAATGTTCACCAAGGCGTTCAATGAGCTCGAAACAGAGATCAAGAAGAAGGAAGTCAAGAAAGCAGATGTAGAGAAAATCCTCCGCCGACTTCAGACCCACCATGAAAAGCTTTTAATATTGAACATGAGGATGGAAGAAGCTCTGCTACGAGAATCAGCGTCTGAAGACATTTTCACTGCTGAGTACGAATCCGTTTGTGAGTACGAAGATAATTTCAGTAACATTATGACTGATTACGAGGCTCTTGCGGAAGAGGATGATGTTAGTACTAGTACAATCAGCGGCACAGCAGCAATGAACTATCGACTACCGAAGCTGGAGTTCAAGAAGTTTGGGGGAGAACCAAGAGAATGGATTACATTCTGGAGTCAGTTCAGCACGATTGACCGGGATCCACAGATGCCTCCAGAAACTAAGTTTCAGTATCTCTTTCAAGCCACTGCCGAGAACTCCGAGGCAAGAGAAGCAGTCGAAAGTTTTCCACCGAGTGCCGACAACTACCCTAAAGTCATCGAGTATATCAAATCACGTTTTGGAGAGGATGAAATGCTTGTTGAGATTTATGTGCGTGACCTGCTTCAGAATGTGAGAGCCGAAGGTAAGATGTCTGTAGTGAAGCTTTACGATAGATTGGAGACACAACTGCGAGCATTAGAAACATTGGGCGTCGCTCGTGACAAGTTTGCGGCTATGCTGTACCCACTCGTCGAATCAGCGCTACCAGAGGACACCCTGAGAGTATGGGAACGAAGTCAATATACGGTGAGCGGAAGAGGAGTACAGGATAAGTTGACACAACTCATGACGTTTTTGAAGACAGAGGTGAAGGGCGAGAGTCGAGTGAATATGGCCAAAGCAGCGTTCAAGATCGACAACAATCAAGATGCGAAGGATGATCGATCAAACAGGAAATCTCTTTCTAAGAAGAATCCTGGAAGTAAAATGCCGTCGGCTACTGACCTCGCCAACACCACTCAGATCGCCAACACCACTCGGATGCGAAACAACTGCATCTTTTGTGGGAATGGTCACCCGAGTCAAGAATGCTACAGTGGTAGGCGGATGCATCTACCAGAGAAGAAAGATAAGGCTAAAGGGAAGAATGTTTGTTTTTGGTGCCTGCTTCCTGGCCACGCATTCAAGAAATGCCGGATTAAGCCACGTTGTTCTGTCTGCGGAGGGAAGCATTACGCCATTATGTGTCCTACTTTGGAAGCCCAGAAGACTTCTCAACTTCAAAAAGCGGAACTAAAGGTTTCAGGGGAAAGTCCTGCAACAGAGCAAGAGACCGCCAATCAATTCACGTCAACAACTTTAAACAACGCTACCGTGGGGGGAGTCTATCTACAAACTCTGATAGTCAAGATAAGCGGACCAAAGGGGAAGCATAATGTTCGAGTGTTGCTTGACTGTGGATCCCAGCGGTCCTATATTTCAAAGAGAATGGTGGACGCACTGGGCCTAAAGATAGTGCAGCAAGTTACACTTACCCACAATCTGTTTGGAGGCGGAGAAATTCGTCAAAAGAAGCACAATGTGTACAAAGTAAATGTTTCCAGCCTCAACAACGAATACATGGATGATCTCAAATTCTTGGATCAGGAAGTAATTTGCGGACACATCAGTCAAGTACAGGATCATACTATACTCAATGAGTTAAAAGCTCGAGGGATCAACTTGACTGACGTATACCAAGGCGAAGAGAGACCAATCCACATGTTAATTGGTTCGGACTTGCTCAGCAGCATTCTGACAGGCAGAATGAAAATATTGCAAAGTGGAGTTGTGGCGACAGAAACCAAGCTGGGGTGGACAGTAATGGGACCAGCAATAGGGAACGACATGGAAGATTCATGCCTGATCGTGACCTCATTACACGTTAACAGTTTCGACGTTCAGGATTTATGGAAATTAGATGTGCTTGGTATCATGGATGCAGCAGAAACAAAATCTAGGAAAGATTTAATCGAAGCATCCAACACTCATTTCAAGGAGACTGTGAAACGAGACGAAAGCGGAAGGTACATCGTGTCACTACCATGGATAGCTGGACACCCACCAGTTCCGATCAATCGCCGAACTACAGAAAATAGATTGCTGACTACAACAAGGAATGTCCAGGGCAAGATGCTGTATGAGAAGTATGATACTATTTTTGAGGAGTGGGAAAAAGAGAAAATCATCGAGGAAGTTGAGGATAAATGGGAGGAGTGCAATTATCTCCCTCATCGCCCAGTGCTCAAGGATAGTCACACCACTCCTATTCGTCCAGTATTCGACGCAAGTTGCAAGAAAAAGGGGGGTCCCATCATTAAATCAATGTCTGGAAAAAGGAGACAACCTGATTGAGCTCATTCCTGATTTGCTCTTGCGGTTTAGACTTGGAAAGTATGGCATCATTGCAGACATACGAAAAGCTTTTCTCCAGATTCAGGTTCGAGAAGAAGATCGTGAATTCCTTCGGTTCCTTTGGTGGAAAAAGGACCAGAAGACACTAAAATTTTACAGGCATTGCCGAGTAGTCTTTGGCCTACCTCAAGTCCTTTTCTACTAGCTGCAACCATTAAGTATCATTTGAGCCTGCCGCAGTTTCAAGATAATAGGTGCGCAGAACTTCTTGCCCGAAGTTTTTACGTCGACAACTGCATTCTTAGTTTGTCATCTACACATGATGTCAAAAAATTTATCAAGGAATCCTCCGACATCATGATGCAAGCCAAATTTGAGTTACGAGACTGGATGTGGAATGAACCTGGAATCAGAGAACAAGATCCAGCCTCTATTTTGGGTATGAAATGGCACCTTCAGATTGACACTATTGCCATTAATGTGCAGTCATTGAAAAATATAGATGAAGAAAAATCAATCACGAAGAGAAGTATCTTGTCAGCCTGCCATCGCATTTTTGATCCGATTCAATTTACCTGTCCAGCTACAATCAAAATTAAGAAGATGGTTCAAGATGCTTGGAAGGAGAATAAATCATGGGATGAACCGCTGAACGAAGACAGACGGGTCGAGTTCATAAAATGGAGGAAGCAAGCTTTAGAATTGGATCAGATCAAGATACCTCGATGGATCTTGCCTATCAAAGCAAGAACAACATTGCACGTGTTTTGTGACGCTTCAGCTATAGCGTACGCAACGGTGATCTTCATGCGAATAGAGAATGCGTCAGTCATAGTTGTGCGATTCGTTGAAGCAAGAAATCGACTGGCAACTATTAAGAGGATCACGATTCCACGACTGGAACTATTAGCCTGTTTGATTGGAGCACGACTGTTGGTGCATGTTCTGGAAAATTTAGAAGAAAGTCCGGAGAAGATTCAATGTTGGACTGACTCCAGTCCTGCCCTATACTGGATACAACAACAAGAGAATTGGGCTCAGTTCGTTTCCAACCGTGTCAAGGAGATCACAACACTTACGAAGAATGAAGATTGGAACCATGTCGCAGGGGAACACAATCCAGCAGATCTTCCATCCCGTGGTGAATCCCCATCGAAATTCATAAAATCCGGATGGTGGGAGGGACCAAAATGGCTTCAGGAAAAGAAAGAAGACTGGCCAGTATCAAAAGTACAGTATGATCTGGAAGCCATTGAAGAAGAGAGGAGGAAGACTGTGGTGGTTGGATTTGTAGCCAAAAAGCCCGAGGAGAATCCATGGTATCTGAATCTATACGAGGGAAAACGTGAAGTGACTCTAACACAAATACTGAGAGTAATCGCGTGGATGCTACGTTTCAAGCCCTCGGAATACAAAGGAGATGTCATCTCACAAGAGGAGCTAGACAGTGCTGAAAAGTCCCTAGTTAAGATAATACAGAGTGAATCGATCGGTGAGGAAGATCCCAAGATGAAGCAGCTACACGCGTTCCTGGATAAAGAAGGATTATGGAGAGTGAAAACGAGGATAGTGAATCGAAATGACGATGAACTGTTCCGATTGCCAATTTTGATCCCAACGAATCATCCGGTCACAGAGCTAATTGTGAAATCAGTCCACGAGAAAATGTACCACTGTGGAGCCCAGACGCTGCGATCAGTACTAAGAGAGAAGTTCTGGATTCCAAAAGCTCGACAACTAGTTCGTCATGTAATTCATAAATGTCCTCGCTGTCGACGATTTGAAACCAAGCGAGTCGACGTACCAGAGGCATCGTTGCCTCAACATCGCGTACGAGATGTTGTGGTTTTTGAGGTGACAGGAATTGACCTCGGAGGACCTTTATATCTGGAAGATGGACAGAAGGTTTGGTTCGTCATCTTCACCTGTGGCGTATACCGTGCGGTCCACCTCGAATTGGTAACTTCCTTATCGACGGAAGCATTGGTGGGAGCAGTAGAGAGGTTCGTAGCAAGACGAGGTTGCCCTGCAGTCATCTACTCAGATAATGGGACGAATCTAGTTGGACTCCGGAACGAGCTTTATCGAGTTAATTTTGGAGTGAAATGGAAGCTAAATCCTCCGGCAGCACCGTGGTGGGGAGGTTGGATCGAGAGAATTGTTGGACTCACCAAAAATCTGCTTCGAAGATTGCTGGGAAAACGTGTTGTCAACTACGAAGAAATGGTGACGATCCTCGAAAACTGTGAACGAGTTATCAACGCGCGACCACTCACCTACATTGCTGAGGACAATGATGATCTTGTGCCATTAACCCCAGAGATGTTTCTTCGAGAACCAAGAGCTGAAGGAGAGATTGATCTAAATGAATTCAGGTGTAATTTTGGGAAGAGCTATGAGAAACGCAAACGACTCCTGAAGGATTTCCGTAAGAGGTTCAGAAGCGAGTACCTAGGATTGTTGGTGCATCACGACAATCGCAAGAAACAACGACAGTTAAAAGTTGGAGATATCGTCCTTGTGGAGGTTGAAAACAGGAAGCAAATAAACTGGCCTATGGGAAAGATTACGAAGGTGTTTCCTGGAACTGACAATGTGCGAAGACTTGTGGAAGTTAAGACTAAGTCTGGATTCATGAAGCGTGCAGTGCAACGATTGTTCCCACTTGAAGTACCATCTGTGGACGTAGAGCAAGGCGACGGGGAGCTTAAGCCAGCGGAGGATGAGATCGTCAGGGAGAAAACACCCGGTGTGGAGTCCGTGTCAGTGCAAGAGAAAACTACTCCAGTAAAAGTAGGGAAAGTTTACACGCGTTCTGGAAGAAGAGTCAAGTTACCGATTAGGTTTAATTGAAGTTTGTTTTTTTTAATTAGTATTGACCTTATAGCAAAGTTCAAAAGGTCAAGGTGGGAGAGTGTCGCGACAATAGGAGCTTTTTTGGACCAACCGAACAGTGGCAACACGGCCGGCGGCCGCCGCCCGCGCATGCGCGGGCAAGAACAAAGACTTAGCCCTAAAACTTCCGGTAAACAAAGGCTGCTTTTCGACTTAACGTTTGGTTTTGACGGGCCAGAAAAGGAACTATCCCTTCATAAATTTTAATAATTGTTTTTGAATAACTTTTGTATTGATATTAATTTGTGTGATTTTTTAAAATAAATATTTCTTTCAATAAGCATTAATTCTTCATCACTTTTTACTAACTTAGGCCTCGTCATTCAACGTTGTGACACTTCTGATCCCTGCAACAAAGGTATTGATTTACCAATTTATAATTTTCAAATCAGTTTCCAGCATTACTGTAAAGCTAGGAACGTTTAGTTCAGGTTAAGCCATCGGGACCTTGTATTGTCTTTCTTTTTTTCAAATCTAAGACAAAGACAACACTAATAAATGATTTCGTTTGGTGCATACTTTTACATGATGTTTGTTTCTAGACTAAATTTATTCAAATCAAGATAGCTTTTTTTCATGCTTTTGAAAGTTAAGATTATATTTTTAACGTTTCATAATACTTTTCAAATTAAAGTCTTTGGAAATATTATTGCTTATTTCCCATCCTGCAGGTCAACATTACACTGCAACATGCTATCATAACTCTGGCTTTTGGCATTGATATTTATGTATTGTGAAAGTACTGTTTGCTACCTTAAACTCTGGAGAGATTATAATGTATATACAGATCCATCATGTGGAAATCACACCATAGTAAATAAGAACGCATGTAGCTGGTAGCAAAATTTGTGCCCTGTGTGAAGCTAGCGTTCACAATTTAATTTAAAAAAGATATTTCAATTGTTGGCCTTATTTTCACATGTTTCTGACCCATAACGCTCTTACATATAGGTTTAATTAATAACTCATTTGACATTTTACTTTTATTTAAGGTCTTAAAAATATATATTTTTAGGTAAAAAAATTGAGGTATATTTTGAAATATAGATAAGAATCACAAGGAAACAAGACCAAATTCAAATAAATAAATTATGTGTGGTTTCAGTAACAGCATTGTTACCATCTTCAGACAAAAGTACTGAATACATTCAGTAATTATGTCTTAATAAGGTAACAATGCTGTTACTGAAACATTACACATAATTCGTTTATTTTTATTTAGTCTTGCATTTTTGGTATTTTAAAAATTGTCCTTGACTATTAGAGAAATGATGCAAATTTCCTATTTTTTAATTTACCATTTTAAAAAGTACATTCTTTTGTTAAAATATCCAATTTCCCACACTTTTCTAAAACTGCCAACAATAACCTAATAAAAAATTCATCCAAGTCCGGGTATTTCAGTATTGCAGATATATTACATTTATAAAAGTTGCTTAACTATTTAGAGATGTAAGTGCCGGATTAGGTGCCCTTAAAAATGTTTAATCTGGCTGTTTCTTCTTGAACAGCCGAGAGTGAAGTGGAGAAAGTGAAATTTTTAGGTTACGAGGACCATTTTCCTTAATTCACACTAATCATTCGATTTTTTTTTTCATTTTTTAGATACCAAAGCCCAGTTTGGTTACTTGCACTCACTGGAGGGGTTGAACTTTTTAAAGAATCAGGGGCCATTGGGGATTTTTTTTTCAGAAAAAAGTGCCCAAAGCTGGATTCGATGATCCCGGGTCGTGGTTTTTAAAAATCAACAGTTTAGACCACTCCTCCAAAACAGCACTATTCATTAGATGTGTTTGTGAAATTGATCTTATATTTCATATTCTTTTTACCAGCATTTTCAATTTTGCTATTTTCAGTTATCTTCATTGTGCTGAAAAAAAATGCATTACTATAAGTTTTAAAACAGTTTGGGGCTCTATTCATTCATGAGTAAACCCCACTCGAACAATACCCGGGCGAAGTCGGGTCCAGTCGGCTAGTATATATATATATATGTAGAATCCTGTTGACTCTTGTAGAATCCTGTCGTTGTGGAATCCTGTCGACTTATTTTATGGTTTGAGATCCTGTCAACTCTCGCTTTACTTTGTTAACCGAGAGGAACAGTCAGGATGTAGAGAGTTTTCCAGTACCTCTCTGCACCTTGGAAGACCTTTAACAGTTCTCACAGAGTACAGGCAGTCGTGGTCGAGGCAGAGTGGAAGACTTGGAAATGCCCACACAGAAAAAGAAGAGACACAGTTGTACTATGAAAGTTCCGTGAACAGATAAGAGTCGAGCTAGGAGCGAAAGATGGACATTTGAGAAGAATCTTACTGGTCTACATGGTCGATGGTGCGGACCTTGGTGACAACTGACGAAGGCTCCCGCTGATGGTGAAGTGACTATTTATTTCTGTCCCTGTTGGAGGCTCATATATCTTTCCCGAGAGGAAATATTGGATTTCAGCGGATGCAACAAGGGCGTGGATCAGAAGAGATCATTGTACACTCGCAACGCCCTGATATCTTCTAGGCCTCGTTGGACTTATATCTCTATATCTTGCTTTAGCTCAGCTTTTAATCTATTACAGAGTTTTATTTATTTATCCTCAGTTTTTACAAAGTACATCACATGTGATGATGTAATGACACATGTCAATCATGCGTATACATATTTATAGATGTGTTTCTATTATACAACATACAACATATATACAATATGAGGTTGTTGCTTTAAATTACCATTTATATACAGTTAAAACTGTCTATGGCGCCCCCTCTTGGGACTCACCAAAATAGGGTGCTATAGAGAGGGGGTGCTATATACAGATCACTTTTAATGAAAATCACATCGTACTACGTATATAAAATCGGGCGCTATAGAGAGGAAGGCGCTATTTAGAGGGGACGCTATAGACAGGTTTAACTGTATATATATAATTATTAATAGAAGCTAAAGTATGTTATCTCCACATATCTGCTATCATTTGCTCATTAAAAAAATCAAGAACCATCAAAATGTTGAGAATCTCAAAACAGAAAATTCCAAGAATTTTTACCACAATAGATTTCAGAATATTTTATCCATTTTTTTTGCAAAAAAATATATATACACAATGGTCGCGAAGAAAAATAATTAATTAGGCTTCCGAATTACTTTAAATATTCATATAATTAGTTATAGGAAAGATATTTTTAAAAAGTTACTATGTACATGAGCCAAATCGACACAGCAGTTAGAGCAAGAGGGGAGAACTGAGTTTTACTGCCTTCCTGAAACAATCCTGGTATTTTGTAGCATGCTATTCCCACTCACTGTCAGTATTGACTTAACGAATGACTTGTTGAAGCAGAGTACCTATTGATTTATTAGCCTTCATTTACAACAAAATCAGATAGATCAAAAGAGGAAAAAAGCAGCAGGTAGAACTTTCAGCAGGCGGGAGCATGTTACATCCTATACCACAAGATGGATCCATTTGTCTTTAACATGCGTCATCGTTCAGCTTGGCGTCGTGAATGAAGTAGTCAAAGACAAGAGAATGTTTTAATAAATTTCACTTTCCTAATAGAACCTATTCCAATCCCAGAATTGTGGTTCTTCTTGTTTCCAAAATAACTTTATACCGCTCAAAAAGAGCAACCTAGTTTATGATATTTACAACAATGAAAGTTATTCACATATTGAAACAAAGGGTCCAACGCGGGATTCGATCCTGGTTCATGGCTGTCGGGAATCGAGGATTTTAACCATTCGTCCACCAGAATTGTGGTGAAGATTGGATTTTTAGGTAGAGAAGGATCCTTCTGGTTACCCTCTGTTACGACTACTAAAGTAGTCAGCTTTGTTTATGCAAATGTTTAACTTGAGACTAGTATGTAAATTTCTTTTGTTGTACAAATTGTTATTTTCTTTGCTGTATAGATTACTATGTAAATTTTCTTAGTGTATAAATTAACCGAGTTTTTAATAAAAATAGAGTTCTGAAAGAGGAGATTGTGCGCGTGGTGGTATCCTTTCTTTCGGGCCTTCCTCTCCCCTGGGATATAGATAGCTGGTGACGAGTGACCGTACAAAGAGGCACAAGGCGTCTCTCGAGGTTACAGAAGAGACAGCCTTTCTGTATTGAATAAAAAGGCCTCAGACAGGGACTCAATATTTGTGGCGAGCCTGCCAGGATCAGAAGATTCCAGGATTATAAGATACCAAGATTATAAGATTCCAGGACTCCAGGATGGAGACTCAATGGAACTTTGCGAATTTGAAGATATTAAAAGGATATAGAACTCCAAGGAGAAATATCTTCACTAGGGAAATTAATGAAGCTCTAGAAGAGCTAAAGGGAGTCTCCCCTGATGAGTGCCTATTGATGAAAAAAAGAAAGTTCATCGTCCAGTGTCACCAGCAAATTAAGGAATTGGATGGAAAAATAGAGACAGAAATGATTAGTACAGAAGAATATGACGAAGAGGCTGTACTGGAAGAACTGGAGTCCACTTGGCATTACGAAGAAATGTACATTGACGTACTGATAAAGATCGATAGGATCCAAAAATCTCTAGTTGAGAAAATTTCAGAAACAGAAACAGGTCTCAGCAAAGAACCTGAAATGGAAACAGGTCTCAGCACAGAACCTGAAATGGAAACAGGTCCCAGAACTGAAACAGAAACGGAGGAGAGTGAAAAGGCTCAAATTGAGAAAAAGTATTTTGCTGATGAAAGTGAAAAGGCCGAAGTTGAGAAAAAATCCATTGAAGTTGACGAAAGTGAAAAGGCTCAAGTTGATAAAAGGTCAGTTATAGAAACTGAAAGTACAGAGTCTCTTACGAAAGAGGAAACTGTTTCTAGAACTGTAATTGCTCCAATATTATATACTCCGGCCAGTTCTCCAAAGAAAACAAGTGCCTACTCCAGAGAAAATCTTAATTTAGGAGGCAAGTCTCCAGAAAAGTCTGGTAAAAGTGCTAACCTGGAAAGGATTGCGAATCCGGTAGATTGTAGGAATATTATATTGAGTGGTTTGAGATCTCTAAAGAAGATTTCAGAATCCTATGACTGCTCTAAACCTACGGACGAAACCTCTAATCCTTCAGACGATACCATCGGGTTTCATTCACCGGGAATAGCGCCTAAAATTTTGCTGCAGAAGACATGGAATAGCGCAGGTGGATGGGATGATCCCCTGGGAAAGGATATAAGTCAAGAGTCTATAGATTGGCATGAGAGGATAAATCATTGAGAAGACGGCAGTGTCGAGAGTCTCAAATGGAAGGCTGCTTGGTGAACTTATTTGAAAATCTGAAAGCAGAAGCATAATGAGATTTGATGGGCTCTTCTGGGGTAGAGAGTTAGTCCCTGTTGGAAAAGGCACATGGCCAAGATGTTTTTTGAGAGATGTTACTGAGAATGGCGGATCTCCTGTTTATAGAATTGAACAGATCTCTGAATATAAGAATCCTAATATTGATCACATAAAAAAATAAAAAAATTGGTTTTATATTTCTCATAGAACGATTAAAAAGGAAATAAATATTTTGATGCTATGAGAACCTTAAGGGTAGTGCTCAAGCCAATCTTTGTTATCCTAAAGATTTTTTGATTGTTCGTGATTTGGAATCTGAATATTTTTCAAATATTATTGAAGATAGTGAAAAGGATAATAATTTATATATGAATTTATCTTATTCTGTAGTTTTTCGTTCTGAATATGGAGGGAAATCTCTAAAGAAAATATTGGAAAAGGGAAATCTCTAAAGAAAATATTGGAAAAGGGAAATCTTTTGCTAGAACAATTAATGAGCGTTCTTTGTCAGATTTGTATTTTGATGAGTCATGCTGAACAAAACATCGGGTTGGTTCACAATGATATAAGTCCCAGAAATATCCTGATACGACCGACTGCTCAAAAGGTTTTGAACTACGACATTGGAGGAGAGAATTATGAAATCCCAACCCACAACTGCATTGCCAAGTTGAAAGATTTTGAGATATCTCGACTTGTAAAGAATGATAATCCTAATCCGAATGTTTTTTACGAGAATGCTTCTCAGCTAATTTGGACCCATAATGAAATGCGAGAATTTAACTCTGCTTATAAAATACATACTGAATTCATTGAAGAGAATTTGAAGAAATTTTCAAAAAGTATCCAACTGGAGATTTGTTCCTGGCCTTGAGAATCCCGCAGACCTCCCATCGAGAGGTTCAAAAATCGGACAATTTCTGCGGAGCAAATGGTGGGAAGGTCCTGATTGGCTGCGTCTTCTAGGGAATTCTGGCCTTCGGAAGAACCTATCATAGATGAAACTGAAGTGCTTAAGGAACAAAGGAAGACAACTCTGGTGGAAATTGTGATAAAACCAATCACCCATGGGATGTTCAAGAAGTTTTCTGAGTTCCAATCGAATGTCAGGCTGTTAGCCTGGATGACAAGATATATTAACAAATGTAGGAAGGCGTCTAATCAGAAAGGCGAATTGACGATAGAAGAAATTGAGTACAGTGAGAGAAAGTTGATCCAATTGATTCAGAGATAAGTTTTTGATTTAGGGAATCTGAAATTCGATAATCTAAAGATCGTGAAGAATGCAGAGGATATATATTCTGTTGAGACGAAATTAATTTTAGGTGATTTCCCGGAAAATTTTAAATATCCTGTGTTGCTGCCCAGTAGTCATTTTTTGAGTGAACAACTGATTAGAGAAGCCCATAAAAATTTAGGTCATGCAGGTGTTTTGGTTACCTTATTGAAATTGAGAGAAAAAATATTCGATTTTAAGAGGTAGAAAAAAAAGTCTCTAGAATTTTACGACAGTATGTCATCCGTCGAAGATACTCAGCTAAGCCGGGTAGTGTCGAAGCAGCTCCTTTACCGACAAATAGAATACATCTGGGCAAGCCCTTTCAGGTCTCAGGCATTGACTTATTTGGACCTTCATTATGGAGGAATAGTACGAAGACATGGGTTGCCCTATTCACCTGTGGAGTCTACCGAGCTGTTCATATGGAGGTGATACAGGGTCTAGATACCCCAAGTTTTTTGATGGCTTTGAGACGATTTATCTCAAGAAGAGGACGGCCCCTGGTGATTTACTCCGATAATGGAACAAACTTTGCAAAAACCAATAAGTTATTGAGTCACATTGATTGGGATCAAATGTCAAATTATTCTTCGGCTCAAAAAATAATATGGAAGTTTAACCCCCCTGTATCTCCATGGTGGGGAGGTTTTTGGGAAAGGTTAATTAGAATTATCAAAGGTATAATAAAAATAATGTTAGGCAACAAAAAGTTGAACTTTGTACAATTAGAGACTCAGATATGCCATATCGAAGCAATAGTCAACGAAAGACCTTTGACTTATATGTCAGAAGACTCTGATGATTTCCGACTCTGACTCCTGCACTGTTCTTACAGGTTAATGATGACAGCACCTTCCCGGAATTTGACCATATATGTAGAAAGACACTTGTAGAAAAATATAAAAATTTACAAACGTTAAAGGGAGAGCTAAAGATGAGATTTTATAAAGAATATTTAGGCGAACTTGTTCAGAAGAAGGAAGATAGCGATACTAGAGCTATTACTGCTGGGGAAGTAGTTTATGTAGGAAATGATTCTCAGAAACGGATAAATTGGCCTTTAGGCCTGGTAAAGAAAGTCTACCCGGGTGAAGATGGAAATTGTCGAGTGGCCAAGGTCAGAATAAAATCAGGAGAGATTGTGCGACCTTTACAACGACTTTACCCTCTCGAGATACGTTCTTCGGACATGGAGGCTTGTGGAGTTCAGAATTTAGTCAAAGATTCTTCAAGCCTGAACAACGATGACAAATAAATAACCAAATAGTAAAGGGGGACGGGGAAAGATAATTGTATTAATGATTTTGATTGTATACCCCACATACCTCAAAATTCTAGAGAAAAAATTTTCCAATCAAGAAGATTGTGAAAATGTGTATTTTTCACTCTTCTCTTCTGTTGAACTCCTGTTCAACAGCGGGGGGAGTATGTTACGACTACTAAAGTAGTCAGCTTTGTTTATGCAAATGTTTTATGGATTGCTCATTTTCAAATAGTTTAAAATATATCATACTACTACATCTAATTGCTCAATGACAGAAGATAAAATATTTTATATTTTCCTTTTTAGTGCTTAATTGCACATTTTATTTAAATGTAACATCTTTTTAATGTATTTTTTTTTTACTATTTATTTGGTTAGTTTTTAGTCATGAATTTATCAAACTTGAATCAAAAGTTCGCTGAGGATTAGGCCTTGAATAGGCGGAAGCCAGCTCGCGACAGATTGGTAAATTCCTTGTAAGAGGCGGGAAGTGACGAAAGCTAAAGCCTTCTGAAAAATGTATCTTTACCTTTGGTTTGAAGAACCCTAAATTTATTGTGAACTATATTACAAAGTTATAGACACATAATGGATTATTGTTGAGGGTGAACATTTAATATGGATTATGTGATTAATAAATTGAATAATTTTAATTATAAGTAATAAATGAAATTATAATTGGCAAGGGAAATTAATCGATAACGGTGTCATATAATATGTGTGTGATCCTATCTATATTAATAAAATCCAAATTTCATAAGTGTTGTTCGCTAAAAACTTTCGTTACAATGCATCAATTTCGACCATATTTTCAACATTTATGTAAAACGAGATGGAGCAGGTTTTGCTTAACATCAAAATATTTTTCCTAACATTAACATGCGTAACTTCGCTGTTATCGATTAAATACAAAAAAATCAACAGAGTTAATTTTATTTATATAAAATACAAAATTATATTTCAACAGAGTTAATTTTTTTACATACTAGCTAATAATCTCAATCTAAAAAAATATTCAAAACAAGCAATTTTAAGATAACCCCATATGTAAAACAGTCGGACAAGAAAACGACAATATAATATAAAAAGCCAACAATTAAGAATAAATGTAAGATAAAAAGCCAACAATGAAGAGCAAATATAATATAAAAAGCCAACAATGAAGAATGAATGTAAGATAAAAAGCCAACAATGAAGACTAAATATGATATAAAAAGCCAACAATGAAGAGTGAATGTAATATAAAAAGCCAACAATGAAGAATGAATGTAAGATAAAAAGCCAACAATGAAGAGTGAATGTAAGATAAAAAGCCAACAATGAAGAATGAATGTAAGATAAAAAGCCAACAATGAAGAGTGAATGTAAGATAAAAAGCCAACAATGAATAGTAAATGTAATATAAAAAGTGAACAATGAAGAATGAATGTAAGATAAAAAGCCAACAATGAAGAGTAAATATAATATAAAAAGCCAACAATGAAGAGTAAATCTCTATATATATATATAAAAGTCAATTTCTGTCCGTCTGTCTGTTTCGCGATAAACTCAAAAACTACTGAACCAATTGGTACCAAATTTTGCATGTCGCTTTTTATAAACCTGAGGAAAATTTTCGGCTGCATTTTGAATAGTATTTTTGGCTATTTCTTTCTTTCATTTGAAGAACTTTTTTTACGCGGACTAATCCGGAATGGAATGAATACCTAAATATGGCCATTTTTCTAAGCATCGGTGGTTCAGTGGTAGAATGCTCGCCTGCCACGCGGGCGGCCCGGGTTCGATTCCCGGCCGATGGATTTTTTTTTTTACAATTTTTAAAACTCATTTATATTATCTTATATATATAAAATTGAATGTCTGTCTGTCTGTCTGTACTCTATAGATTCAAAAACCATACATCCAATCTCCGTTAAATTTTGGGATATTATTAGGTATATCACCGGGAAGGTTTGTGAAAAATAATTTCAAGAATATCTTGAATATCCTTTGAGTTATTTGCAGATTTGTAGATTTAACTCGCAAGCAGCGCCCCCATTGTGACGATGATAACAAGTTTTCTTATCACTAAGTTTGTTATCTTAAATATTATTTATCAAAAGTAAGATTATCTCAGGATGACACGGCAATTTATTTGCGACAAGAATAATGATACAATTCCAAGGCAAAGATACTATTCCTTTAACTTCCAATTACCGAGGGAACCAATTAATATTGATTTTATTCAACTTATCGAGTATTTTCCAAGGGACCGAGAAAAAATGTTCACTAGATAAAATTATGATTTTCTAATGTAGAAAATTAGGAAAGACAAAATTCAGGATGACACGGCACACAGGGACCGGGAAAAAATGTTCACTTTATCGAGAGATTCAAATTTACGAGTTTCAAATTATCAAAATATATCTTTTTTTAAATAAGTTTTTAGAGAATTGTTTCAACAAATGTTCGCTAGACAAACCTTTACTCGGGTAAAACCCCAGGCGAAGCCGAGTACGTTTTATAAGTTTAAAGAGAATTGTTTTAACAAATGTTCGTTAGACAAACATTCACTCGGGTAAAACCCGGGCGAAGCCGGGCACATCCGCTAGTATTATCATATATATGTTAAGTCGGATTTAAGTCCTATTGAGGACTTTCGAACTTAAACTTGGTTCAGCTCAGCAATAATAGTGTTTTATAATTATATTCCAAAGTGGGTTAAACTTAGATACGCACACAAAAAGATGTAGCACACACTAAAAGGTTCATACATAGTTTGTCCATAGCATACATATACTTCCCCTTTCCCCTGCTTTACAAGTAGAATCATTTAAAGAAAATTATTAAACCAATAAAACCTCTGATGATTACTAGAAATTTCAACAATTTGTTTATAGTAGACATATATATTTGCTTCAAGGAGAAATTATTAAAAACACACATTAAAATTCCAATATATGAGTTTTTATTTTACCCCAACAAATTTACAAACTTTTCATCTGTAGATAATTCTAAATAGACTTAAGACTATTTCTAGTGAAATTTCCCGTTTCTTTGACGTATTATAGCATATAAAGTAAATTATAAAGCTTCATGCAAAGAAAATGATTTGGGAATATTCGACCTGGTAATTCAACCCATATACCGCATCTAGCTAGATGGATTAATAAAAAGAAAGATTTTTTTTGCAAAGTTACATAGGCTAAAACTTCTATACAATAAACGGGCTTTGTAGCCCCCATAAAAATTTAACAAAGCATCGTCTTACCTTATCAAAGTCTATACTTACATCCTAACGGCTATTTCTCTCGGCTCAATTCTCGTCCTCCGCCATCGGTTACTCGATCACGACTTATTCTTGTTTTTTTTAACTGCTAAATTTTTCAAAAGTGGCGTCCCTTCAAAAATTTATCATCTTCTTACAGAGTAAAAAGAAAAATTAATTTAATTTCGCAGATTATATTCGAAAATAAAAAAAATAAGAATACAGTAGAACTTGGATAATTCAAACTTCTTTAATTCGAAAACCTCTTTAATTAGAATATTTATCTTGGTCCCCAGAATTTCCTATAATTATAATATCCATTTTTAATTCGAATTTTTGGATAATTCGAATTTTTTTATGGTCCCTTGGGGTTCGAATTATCCAAGTTCGACTGTATTATTCTTTTTTTTTACTAAAAGAAAGTTTAAATTAATAATAAAATAATAAAAATATAACAGGTTTATTCCTTGAAAATTTAAATTATTAATTTCTTCTTTAAAAAAAAATTATATTGTTATCTAAAAAATATATATACCTAATTTATCTAAATATGTATATACTTAATTTTATTCTTTAGAATAAAAATAATTTTAGAATTTTCGAAATGGTAATAGAATTTTGGGCCTTTCATCTTGCATATAAAAGGTGATTGGTAATACACATATGTACATATGTACATTTTGAACATTCTCCTCTGGGCCTTTCTGCAGCGGGCTTTGGGATACACGCCCAGAGCCTAATTCCAGTTCTTCATCTCTTAATCCACCTCGTCGTTGTCCTTCTGTGGAGGGTTGGTCGGTTTGGACAGGGCCAGTGTCATCCCCAACTGGGTGTCTTCCCCGGCTTTGGCCTTTAGAGCATCGTCGGCCATCTTCTCGTCCTTTCCTCGTTGGGGGATTCTCCACCTGGACAACAAGCACTTTGGCGAGACACTGTGCATATATGATGTAAAAATGTTTACATCATTGTTGGGTCTGTTTTGTGAAAATATGGCCCAACAATTCCTCCCCTGCCAGAGTAAAAAAAAATGTGTTTTATTCCAAATCAGATCTGTTCATGATCTATGATAAATATGATTTTGGAAGAAAATACATTTCTTTTTTTACGATACCAGCATGAGCAATCACTGACACTCAGGCAAAGGGGAAACAAACAAACGGGCCAGGGTACCTAGAACAGGTTATCTTACAGTAGTATTGAAAGGAAATTTTATCCTACCATTCAGTGGGCAAAATACTAAGCCCATCTTTCGCTGCCTGTATGCTGGAGAATTTGGTCTAGTTGTGAGGTGAGTCCATACATTCCCTGCTGCAGTCCTAATAGGGGGAAAATGGGGTAGTGGTCTATACCCAGGTTCTCTACAAATAGACATTTAGACCATTCCAGATAAACATATTCATATGGGCGCCAAGGAATTGTGGGTGTAAACGTAGATATATCCAATTCCTAAAACATATCTAAAAATAAATTCTTTATTAACTATAAGTGATGAGGTACATGTGGCAATGATAGGATAAAAATAATGATTATATAAGGTTATATAAGGCAAATTAAAATGGCATATACGATCAAAATAACAATAATAATATGATAAACAAAACGAGGGGAATGAATATATATATCAAAATTGAATGAATAAGATATATGTAGAAAAGAAATGACGTAGATATATAAGATATACAATGATAAATAAACAAAATTATATGCTGTGGTTAAAAATTTCCATTCAGTAAATTTGTCTGAAGATGGTAACAACGCTGTTACCGAAATGTCACACACCATTTATTCATTTGGATTTGGTCCCGTTATCTTATGTTTATAGTCTATAATCCAAATTGTGCCTTATCTATATATAAATATACATAAATATAATAAAAAAGGAAATTACATGGTAAATGGTATATAACTGAATATAGAATACGTCAGGAGAATAAATGTGCACTGAGGTTCGTGGGTATTTAAGAGCATTTTAGAATATACATACACTAATTAAAAGTTTGCTCTCACTAATTTGTCACTGGGAGTGAGTGTCTGGCGTTTTCTTTCCGCCTCTCTAAACCATGAACGTAGTCTATACGAAAGAGAAATCCTAGTAGTCAATGATTCTCTAAACCAGGTTATTCCAAATTTACCTTATCTAGGGTGACAACCTTACTTCTCTATGTTTTAGATGATCACTGTTATCAACCATTATCATCCATTGTTGAACTTATCTATAGAATGTGTACCTATGCATTTAAACCTATAAAATTCACTTTAATAAAATACATGTAGTTAACTTCAAAGAGGATAAATGTTGATGACTAACAACCAATGTCTTACTTCTACCTTATGCTATATCTCCTTATACTTGACTTCTTTCTATCTCTTCTGTATTCTGACTCTTTGTTCCAAAACTTGCTGTCCTGGGCTACTTTTCAGCCCGAAAAAAAAAATTGATACTCAATCTTCCCTTAATTATCCTTCTTCTTCAAGTCTGGAATACTGGCCTGTTCTGGCAATCTGCTCTGAAGTTCGTTTTTGTTGTCCTACTGATTTAAACTTTATCTTATCATAGAATAAGTTATTCTCATTTAAAAAAAATTCTATTTACTAATTGGTATTTAGACTTGAACTCGTTCTAACTAAACGTATGGCAGACGATTGTATTTACTAGATGATTACCTTTTGCTAGCCTGGGACGATAAAAACACAAAGAATCTGGACAGTCCATCTGTCACCTTGTTAACTGGTACCTAAATTCGTAGACGTAATCGCCTCGTCTAATCGTAACTTGTCTCTTATATGCTCTAATTGTTAACTCTCATTAGAAACCCCCTTTGGACTTTTGACTTAGACAAGGAGTTATAGGGCATCCAATTTACCCACCGCATGTTCCAAGTTTGTCCGTGGAGGATTGGTTCCAAGCTGCGCAATATATAGAAGAGTATCCATCGTGCCAATCTCTCCCAACCTCTCATCTGAATCACCCTCATCCCAGCCACGCTTAAAGCGTCGTAAACTACGATGTCAGATCGGTTATCCGAGGTTTGTCGTTATGCACCTAGCTTTACGACATTGGCAACTAAATCCCCCACCTAGCACAAAGTTCACCTGATACCTCTCCGTTCCCTCTCTTGAGGAGAAGATTTGCAGTCTTTTGGTCTGACCGTGACCTCCCACAATCCCCCAGTCTGAGGTTCGAGACATGGTCATTATCTACGACCCTTAGCATTCAAGTTGATATAATGAAATAAAGTAATTAATTACACAAAAATAAAAGAAATTATACTTATACTCCTTTAAAAGGAGGCCTAACAAAAGGAGCGGATATCTTCCTATCAATAGAGTTGTACAGTCCTGTAAGGCTACCGATCCTAACAAATAAAGAAATCAAAATTAAAAATCGAACCTAATAATTCCCTAACACTATTCTAAAGTACCTTTGGTCTATCAGTATATTTGTTTTTAACTTTTTACAACAATCATTAGTCATTCCATCCATACGTATCACATTCACAGACTGTATACATACTATAGTTAAAAATTGTTACAAATGCCAAAGTACTATAACAGTCAATGGTAATATTTACCCTAACAATTACTAATTTCCAGGACTAAATGTGAAATCAAAAATTTATCAAATTAAAACAAATTGGGGACTAATGCCCTAGTTGACTCAAAAGAAAATGCCTCATACAAACTCTATATATATTACCTATACTTAAATAAATAAATAAAAAATATATTGATTGTCAACAATCAAATACTGAAATCTAACCTATCATTAAAATCGTGCATCTAATAGTTTGAAATTCTTCTTCTTATCTTGACACTTGGTGTCTAAACAAAATGAATCATCAAAGCTAGCACTTAAATTGGAGCGAATTGAACTTCAAGTATTTACCTCATTGCCATGTAGGATAAATTCCCAAGTGTTTGCCGACCTTACTTCCTGTTAAAGGTTATTGGCGTCTTTCTTTCCCTGCTATTCAGCTAAACTCTCCGATACTGGAATCACAGGGCTTTTAATACCCAACCATTTGGAGTTTAACAACAGAGATCACTTGTTTACCCTACTTATCAACCCTTAGACCGCAACTGCCCTACACACTCTCATTAGAAATTTTCCTTGGGCTATATCCTGGACACAAGGGATTATAGGGTGTTAATTTTACCCAACGCATGTTCCAAGTTTGTCCATAGAGAATTGGTTATAAGCACAGCAGTTATCTAGTGCATCTAAGTTCTCTTATATATACTTAAAGTTGAACCAGAGTTCAGATATTATTTACTTCAAATAAAAATAAAAATAAAATAAACCGTTGAACTCATTTCAATCTTAAATTACATTCTGTCACTAATACAGAATTGTAGCTTTAAAAAAAAGAAAAGCTGTAAACTCTTTACAATGACATACTAACACTAAAACAAGGTTGTAGCTTAAAAAAAAAGAAAACTGAAAACTCTTTAAGACCACATTCTAACACTAAATGAGGTTGTAGCTTTTATAAAAAGAAAAACTGAAAACTCTTTACAATTGACATTCTAACACTAAAACAAGGTTGTGGCTTTAATAAAAGGAAAAACTGAGAACTCTTTACAATGACATTCTAACACTAAAATAAGGTTGTAGCTTTAATAAAAAAGAAAAACTGAAAACCCTTTACAATGACATCCCAGCACTAAAACAAGGTTGCAGTTTTAATAAAAAAAAAGGAAAACTGAAAACTCTTTACAATTGACATTCTAACACTAAAATAAGGTTGTAGCTTTAATAAAAAAAGAAAAACTGAAAACTCTCTACAATGACATTCTAACATTAAAATAAGGTTGTAGCTTCAATAAAAAGAAAAACTGAAAACTCTTTACAATTGACATTCTAACACTAGGATAAGGTTGTAGCTTTAATGAAAAAGAAAAACTGAAAACTCTATACAATGACATTCTAACACTAAAATAAGGTGGTAGCTTTAATAAAAAAAAAATAAAAACTGAAAACTCTTTACAATCACATTCTAACACTAAAATAAGGTTGTAGCTTTAATAAAAAAGAAAACTGAAAACTCTTTACAATGACATACTAACATTAAAATAAGGTTGTAGCTTTAATAATAAAAAAAGAAAAACTGAAAACTCCTTACAATGACATTCTAACACTAAAACAAGGTTGTAGCTTTAATAAAAATATATCAAGGTCTGTCGTATTGTTCCTTTCTTTAGTCCAGCCTGAACTCTTTCAACTAAAATAAATTAAATTAAACATCATTGTATTAGACTGTTCTATTCGTTCTGCTAAGGATCACATTTGTTCACGACGCGGTGGTTCGTAAAAAAAAAATACTATTGATTGCAGGCTAACTTCTCTCACGCCTTCAATGATATTGTGTATATTGACTTGACCTGGTTTAACACAGCACGCTTTCCTATTGAAGTCTCATTAGAATGCGGAATTGAATGTTAAAAAATATATATATATATCGTTATGGTACTAAACCTTTGTCTCGTTAAGACATGGTTGTCGCAGTGGTTTCTCGTGGTATGACAGAGGTGAACCGAGCCTAGACACATCTGAGTAGGTGCAGGTTGGCACAACTATATCTCGCGTAGACTAACTTGGCATGTCGATTAGTCAATCTTGGAAATCTGAGCGAATTAGGTGCATCAGCCTTGCAGATGGATACTAGATAGAATATATCTCTGTATTTTATAACTGATGCATATTTTCAAAATATTCTCTTCACATCCCACCACAGTGACTCACTCTTCAATTGGTTCATGTCACGTGATTTTACGCTCGATGGCGTCCATGGGATATTATGTTGTATGTCATTCTTCACCTCACGTCCACCTTCGTGAGTATCTTTAAATCTTACTAAATAATGTGCAATTTCTTTACAGGCAAAAATTGCATGCTCCGACATCCATTGTTTAATACTACGCAAGATATTTTTCTTAATCTTCAAGATCTACTTTCGACCTCCCAGAAATGTAGTCTTTGCTACGGGTTACCATGTCTAATGCCACGCTTCATAAAACTACGAAAGCCGATGTTGAAACGAGTTTTAAACCTGCTATGATACTATAAGCCTTTATTTTTGTTATAGGCTTCTGCTGCCAAATATTCTGAAGGTGGATGTATAGATAAGGTTTTCTGGAAGGGCTTATCAAAACCAGTCAAGTGCAAATACACACGAGGTGCAAGGTTCTCTATCGCTGTTTATCTAAGGTTACCTGTAACTATATATCTGATAAATTGCTAAGTTCGCATTCCGAAATAGTGTTATTAATTTCCAAAGGATGCAGGATATAAAAAATGATTTCGTTCTTTGGCTGGAGTTAAAGAAAAGAAACAAATTTTACTAATTTCATTTAAAAGAACATAAAAAGAAAACTTTCCCCACCAGAACCTGTACATGGAATATCATACTATAAAAATCGTTGTCAGATTGAATATATAGGGTAGTCCTTATGATAGTAACTAAACAGTGTTGGGCATTAAAAAATTATTTTTCAATTAAATTGAAGTGCAATTAACAATTAATTAATTGTTAATTAGAAAAGTGCAATTAACAATTGATTAATTGTTAATTGTGAAAATTACAATTAACAATTAATCAATTGTTAATCTTTAATAAATCATTTTAATTAATATTTGCCCAACACTGCCTGAGATAAAAAGTGTTTTTATTAAATACAACACACCTTTACCATCGTCAGCTGCAGTTGAACGCCTTTTTTCTTTTGCGACAATGACAAATCTGCCAAAGAGTCACAAATTGTCGGACAGCATGTTCGAGAAGAAAGTGGTACTGAAATGCAGTGTTGGGCATTAAAAAATTATTTTTCAATTAAATTGAAGTGCAATTAACAATTAATTAATTGTTAATTAGAAAAGTGCAATTAACAATTAATTAATTGTTAATTGTATGAATACAATTAACAATTAATTAATTGTTAATTGTAAAAATACAATTAACAATTGATTAATTGTTAATTGTGAAAATTACAATTAACAATTAATCAATTGTTAATCTTTAATAAATCATTTTAATTAATATTTGCCCAACACTGTAACTAAATAATAGATTATAAATGGGAGAGATAAAATTATACGCAGTAACTATCTGTGATGTGCGTGACACACGCATACATGGCATGCGAATTAATATATAATCAAAGGTGACTCAAGAAAATAAAATTATCGAAAAAAAAACGTCATATCTAAAAAAAAACTGTATACTTAAACAAACGTACTTCCTGCATAAACTAAAGTAACTTAAAATATTCAAATGATGCGAAATTAATCAATCGCTATATTTAACTTTAATCTAAAATGGCAATAAGATATTTATTTTTAACAAGGATTTGCGCACCGATAAACTAACCATATTGGGATCCAGCAAAATATCCTTTCATAATGACATTAACAAATGTTTTAAAATATATTTTGGTATATTATACAATTGGAATTTCGCTCAAATAGGATAGCTACACTTTAACCTTACACATAAAATTGGAAGTAACATGAACTGAAAGTCGAGCATCGAACGCGTCCCATCGGCCGCCATCTTGAAATTTTATCGTGGCTATACCGTCACGTAAATATCTATATTGTAAATTGCACCACAACGGGATGGGAAGGTGACCTCTGTACGCTCCAGGAACCTGGGTTACTTAAATAAACAAAAATATGGGAAGGTGACGAAATCAAACACTTTCAGGAAGTAAAAAAAAAATTACAATATTATCATATCTGTATAATAATTAAAAAAAAAGAAAATAAAAATATGCTTGGATATACCTTAATAAAATCATTCAGACGAATAAAATAAAATGCGCTCATCTTGACAAAAACTAAATATTCTCAAGATAATAGAAGAATAAGAGAAAATAAACAATTGTATTAGCGAAAGAAAAAAAAATTCGGTACACTATTAAACTTGTCGAGCGAAATTACTTTGGCGAATAAAATAATTGAAAATATATAAAATTATTATAGTTTGGTATAATAAAATAAATCGCATGGCCTATACATTTTAAAATAAAATAGCAGGAAAGGCTCCGTAATTATGCTTATCTGAATCAAAACTAAACATTCTCGCTATAACAGAAGAATAAGAGGAAATAAACAATTGTGTTAGCGAAAAAAAATTCATTCCACTTTTAAACTTGTCGAGCGAAATCACTTTAGCGAATAAAAATAATTGAAAAAATATAAAATTATTATACTTTGGTATAATAAAAATAAATCACGTGGCCTATACATTTTAAAAGAAAAATAGCAGGAAAATTTAAAAGAGGATGAAATATTTAAGAGTGAAGTCCTCCCGCAAACGCGAGGAGGCAGAGGTAGTAAAAACCAACCTTTCGATTCGGAAGCTGGATGTAAACTGTCTTTTTGGCCATCGCCTGTTCCCGCCTAGAGTGACCACATGTGTTTTACATGTGTTATTTTCTACAAGTCCTGCTATTCTCGTCCCCCCACAGATGTGGCCCCCCCTTTACAGATGTGTCCCTTGGGGCTCTATATCTGGGATTTGTGGGAAGCCCTGAGGTGTGGGAAAACATTGTTCTAGGCCTAACTTCGCGTCCCAATATTTCAAGATCCTTATGAAAGGAAGAATTATTTGGCCATAGATTATTTCTATTAACACTAAAATAAAAGAAGCAAAATAACGTATTCGCTAAAAACAAATATAACTCGTGGAAATTAAAAAAATATATAACATATGCACTAAATATAAGATAACGCATATCGGCCATAGATTATTTCTATTAGCACTAAAATTAAAAAAAAAGCAAAATAACGTATAAGCTAAAAACAAATATAACTCGTGGAAATTTAAAAAATATATAACATATACACTAAATATAAGATAACGCATATCGGCCATATATTATTTCTATTAGCACTAAAAATAAAAAAAGCAAAATAACGTATATGCTAAAAACAAATATAACTCGTGGAAATTAAAAATATATAACATATACGCTAAATATAAGATAACGCATATCGGCCATTGATTATTTCTATTAGCACTAAAATAAAAAAGCAAAATAACGTATACGCTAAAACAAATATAAATCGTGGAAATTAAAAATATATATAACGTATACACTAAATATAAGATAACGCATATCGGCCATAGATTATATCTGTTAGCACTAAAATTTAAAAAAAGTAAAATAACGTAGAAAAATTAAAAATAACGTGTATTTTAAGGCCTAAAGATAAAAATAATTATTGAAAATTTAAAATATCATGTATACTAGAGCGTGGTTAAAATAGCGATTTTTTTTTAGGTAGAGACATGATTTCTTATATCAGAGGCCGTGTTCTACTTAACCCTAATGGCGTTTCGCTATGTATATAATTTTGAATATAATAGAAGGAGAGATTATATACATAATTCGGGCCCCGCGGCAGGCGCCAAATGTTAAGTCGGATTTAAGTCCTATTGAGGACGTTTCGAACGTAAACTTGGTTCAGCTCAGCAATAATAGTGTTTTATAATTATATTCCAAAGATGTAGCACACACTAAAAGGTTCATACATAGTTTGTTCATAGCATACATATACTTCCCCTTTCCCCTGCTTTACAAGTAGAATCATTCAAAGAAAATTATTAAACCAATAAAACCTCTGATGGTTACTAGAAATTTCAACAATTTGTTTATAGTAGACATATATATTTGCTTCAAGGAGAAATTATTAAAAACACACATTAAAATTCCAATATATGAGTTTTTATTTTACCCCAACAAATTTACAAACTTTTCATCTGTAGATAATTCTAAATAGACTTAAGACTATTTCTAGTGAAATTTCCCGTTTCTTTGACGTATTATAGCATATAAAGTAAATTATAAAGCTTCATGCAAAGAAAATGATTTGGGAATATTCGACCTGGTAATTCAACCAATATACCGCATCTAGCTAGATGGATTAATAAAAAGAAAGATTTTTTTTGCAAAGTTACATAAGCTAAAACTTCTATACAATAAACGGGCTTTGTAGCCCCCATAAAAATTTAACAAAGCATCGTCTTACCTTATCAAAGTCTATACTTACATCCTAACGGCTATTTCTCTCGGCTCAATTCTCGTCCTCTGCCATCGGTTACTCGATCACGACTTATTCTTGTTTTTTTTTAACTGCTAAATTTTTCAAAAGTGGCGTCCCTTCAAAAATTTATCATCATCTTACAGAGTAAAAAGAAAAATTAATTTAATTTCGCAGAATATATTCGAAAATAAAAAAATAATAATAATATTCTTTTTTTACTAAAAGAAAGTTTAAATTAATAATAAAATAATAAAAATAAAACAGGTTTATTCCTTGAAAATTTAATTTGGTAATTTCTTCTTTAAAAAAAAAATTATATTGTTATCTAAAAAAAAATATACCTAATTTATCTAAATATGTATATAATTAATTTTATTCTTTAGAATAAAAATAATTTTAGAATTTTCGAAATGGTAATAGAATTTTGGGCCTTTCATCTTGCATATAAAAGGTGATTGGTAATACACATATGTACATTTTGTACATTCTCCTCGGGCCTTTCTGCAGCGGGCTTTGGGATACACGCCCAGAGCTTATTCCAGTTCTTCATCTCTTAATCCACCTCGTCGTTGTCCTTCTGTGGAGGGTTGGTCGGTTTGGACAGGGCCAGTGTCATCCCCAACTGGGTGTCTTCCCCGGCTTTGGCCTTTAGAGCATCGTCGGCCATCTTCTCGTCCTTTCCTCGTTGGGGGATTCTCCACCTGGACAACAACAACTTTGGCGAGACACTGTGCATATATGATGTAAAAATGTTTACATCATTGTTGGGTCTGTTTTGTGAAAATATGGCCCAACATATACAGGGTGATCCAAAAGTCCCGCACAACTTTAAAAATTAATAACTCCGCGAATATTTGCGCTAGAGCAATGCGGTAAACACCATTGTGTTCGGGATGCAATGGGATTTTTATGGCAAATAATGAAAAATTCGAAATTGATTTTAGTTACAACTTTATTCGCTAGATGGCGCTCTACCAGAATCAGCGATTCAGCGGCCAAATTGTTTGATAAATTGAAAAATATAACTGAACGACACGTATTTTTCCTTTTTGAATACCAGGAAAGAACCCTAATAATATCAAATAAAAAATTAATAAAACACAATTTCGCGAAAAGTTAGAAGAAATGGTTAACGATTTTTAAATGCAATCTGAGATATGTAAAATAGGTATATGCAAATTAAAACATGTAGCAAAAAGAAAAAACTGATATTTTAGATGCGGTTTGCTGGAATCCTCTCAGCTATTTAAATTTCGAAAATAATAATTTTCTAAATTTTTAAATTCTACTCTCTCTCAATATCGATTATATTTATTTTAATTCATTTGAAAAATATTTATCTATCTCTGATGATTTATTTTACTCTGGAATGCCGTTGTTGTTTTTATCGTGTCCAATAAAGAGCCTCAGATGTCTCCATGCATCTCTATCACAGCAGCAGCAGCATTGTCCACTATCTCGGGTGTGTAAAGCAGATGCTCTGAGTCTATTTCATTTTTATGCAAGGCTGCGGGCATGAGAATATGTGGGTAGTTGTTAGTTCCACACCAGGACAGTTGTTGCATGTTCTATAGGTTCTTGTGCCATCTGGATGTATTGTCATCCTTTAAAATGTTTTGTTCTGAATCTTGTTATAGTTTTGTCATTTTTCTCTCGGAGTTTATTTCACATTTTGATCTTTTCTTATTTTTTGTTTAATTATCTTGTATTTTGCAAAAGCATTAGCGTCAAATAATGACTTTCTGGCTTCCTTTGCAAATTCAACTGCCATTTCATTACCCCCGATACAAACACTGGCAGGAATCCATTGTAGAATGCAGTTATTCTCCAATGATATCAGTTGAGTAAGTAACGAATGTATTTTCTGTGTGATTATAGTATTGCCCTTCTGAATTGCTTCTAGATCGGATATGAAGTCGTTGTACGGTATATTATAATTCCTTCTGCTTGATGCAGGGATGGTTAGTTAAGGCATACATCAAGAGCTTTCCAGACAGCTGTCAGTTCACAAGTGAAGTTTGACGAAATCTTTCTTGCTCCTTCTTTGATTTTGATGTATGTTCCATCTTGCAGTATTATGTTAATTCTAGTCCCTCCATTACTTATGGTAAGGTCTGATGATCCATCTGTATATGCTGTTAAATAATTTATCTGATCGCATAAACCAATTGTCTCAAGTCCTTTCTTTTTAAGCATGTTTTTGTTCTCTTTTTTTATTGCAGGGTTCATTCAGGTTAAGATTGATGATTACATTTGATGGCAATGGGGTATGAAATATTGATTATTCTCGAATTTGAAATTCATTATGTTTCATATTTATGCTCTTTCTAATATTGTTGTCGTACTGAAGTGTTGAAGATCTTTTGAGCCTTTCTTTTTGTGTCCAGTTTAAATAGGTTCTATGGGATATGTGTTCGGTTTCTTTAGTTTTTAAGCTATTGGTAAATTTTATTTTTTTTTAATTGTCCTCTGCTTTCAAGTAGGTCTAGACCACATTCTCTCTGAATTTTCTAATTGTTGGTATTTGAAACAGAACCAGTGATTAATTTGGCCGCTTTTGCTTGAACACTGTCTAGTCTTCTTTTTAGTGATGAACTTGAGGTAGCCCAAACAGGTGTTGCATATTCCATTATTGGCCTTATTAAGGTGATATATGTTGTTCTGAGAATTTTGGGTTTTGCTCCCCAATTTGTTCCACATAGCCTTCTCAGAATGTTTAGGTTTCTGGTAGCTCTATTTGAGGTGCTAATTATGTGTTCTGTAAATCGCAATTCCTCATCAAGTATCACACGTAGGTAATTTGGAGATCAAATTTTATCAATTATATGGTTGTTTATGCTTAATTTGGAGTTACATTCATGCCTTTTTTCTTGTCAGTGAAGGAGCCCTATAGGTTTGGGTTTATTGCCATTTTGAGTTTCATTGCCCACTTCTCCAGTCCTCTCATTGATGTGTTCAGTATTTTTCTGATATTCCTATACTGCTACTTGTGTGCCATATGGCTATATAATCTGCATAACAGGCAACTTTTGTGTCTTCAGTGAGGATGGATGTTGTTAAGGTTGTGTCGTAATTAGATGTACAACAACTCAAACTTGACCATGGCCAACAACAAATGTCCAATTTATATATACATATATTTTTACTTAATGAGGCTTTAAATAATACAAATAATATTCATCTATTTACATAAACAACAGTTAATATATAGCGAGAAGAGTAGAGGACTGAGCACAGATCCCTGAGGTACACCAACCCATGTTCTTCGGTCCTTGGAAAATGTTCCATTGACCCGAACCTTTATCCTTCTTCCCCTTAAGAAGTCTCAATCCAGATTAAGGTTTTTCCTCTTACTCCGATGTTTTGCAGCCTTTCAAATAATTTCTACACTCGATCAAAAGCTGAGGTCATATCCAGGAATACGGCCGTTGTCTTCTTTGGCGGTTTTTCCTAGAAATCTATTATTGGTTGACAGAAGTAGAACAGTTTATCAGTTGTACAGTGTCTGGATCTTTAGGCAGTTGGGTAGAAGTTTATTTTATTATTGTTAGTGAGCCAGACTATGAGCCAAGAGTGGATAATTCATTCTGTTATTTTACAAAGTATGCTGGTAAGAGCAATTGGCCGATAGTTCTTGCATTCCTTGGCATCTTTATTTGGTTTCAGTATTGGCACTATAATTGATATCTTCCAATTCTTTGGTAGTTTACCAGTTTGCCATGAAATCTTCAGTATTCGTAGGAGTTGATTTTTAGCGTCGTCTCCAAAGTGTTTAATCATTTGAACAAAGATTAGGGCATCTCCAGGTGACATCTTGGATTTAACTTTCCTATTGATGAGTTTAGCTCATTCAGTGTGAAGTCTCTCGAGTAAATATCTTGTTGATGGTAATTTCTTGCTTGTTTAACTAACCTGTTTACATTAATTTTTAGAGTCCTGCCTTCATTCGTATAGCTGAGTCTGGAAGTGCTTGAAAGATATTTAGCAATTATTTCAGCCATCTGTTTGTTCGTTCTTGCTATTCATATCGGTTAGAGTATTGGAGGATTAATGTTGGTTTTGATTGTTTTATAACACTAATTATATTCCAGTGATGGCTTTCCTTTTTTGGATCCATTTTTTTCGCAGAATTCTGCCCATTTTTCTCTTGTTTGAATATCCAAATTTCTTGTTCTATTTTGTGACTAATTTCAATGAGTTCCTTTATGATTTCCTCTGTTTTATTTGTTTTAAGAAGTTCATTGATATTGTCTCTCTCTGCAATCATTGCCTCGATATTGTGGTCCTTCCAGTAAAGTATTCACAGGTCTTTACGTCTACCTCTAGGTATCGATACTTTTGCAGCTTTGGATATGTTCGAAGATAATTTTTCCAATTATTTGTCAATCGTTCTGTGATTTAATTCTTCGTTGCACAGTTCTTCAAGCTTTTATGTGAATTTTTTTCCAGTGTTCTTTTATTCTGTTGGAAATTCTCGATTTTGAATTTTAGGGTTGTTAAAATTGGTCTGTGGTCACTGATTGCACTTTTCAGAATTTTCCATTGTGTTGTGGGTGCGATGTTGTAATTTATCGCTGTGATGTCTATTGCGGATTCTGTGCCTGTGGACTTGGATAGATAGGTGTTCCTTTTGTTATTTAACGGTGTAAGGTCGAGGTCGGTTAGCATGTCCTCAACCTGCTGACCTTTGTTATCCTGGACAGGTGATCCCCAAGTTGGTCTTTCGGCGTTAAAATCACCAAGTATGATTGCGATATCCGAAGACGCTTTACTTAATGTCTCTATCAGGTCTGTATTGATGCTTGTATTATCGTGGTGATAAACATTTATGAATGGAATCGTTTTATCTGTAAGATATATTTCTATTGCCTGAGCTTCTGTCGTGCTTTCCCTAGGCTTACTCTGATTATAGGCGATTTCCTTAAATTTGATTTCTAGAGTTTTAATCAAAACGGCAAGTCCTCCTCCGAATTTTTTCGGTCTGTCCTTTCGTAGTGTTGTATAATCTTTGATATTGAATCTCAGATTCTGATTCAATTTTGTCTCCTGAGGACAAGTAATGTGTACATTGTTGTCACAGAGAAGACAAGTCAGCTCTTTATTTTCCTCTGGGTACCATTTATATTGAATTGTAGTAGATTGAATTGTGTCCTCGTAGTAGATTTCTCATCATGAGCTTGAGCTGCAGCTCCTGACGCGGCGGTTACCCCGGACGCGGTAGCATTGCTGGATATATCAGTTTTGCTCTTCATTTGAAAATGGGTGCCGTTGCAACGTTATTCATCTTGGAAACGAACCAGAATTTGGTCAAATATTCCAAGGGTCCAGGGGGACCGCAAGGAGGTGTGGTCGAACTTCTCCCCTTCCCCCTGGAATGCCGGCACTACAGGATAAAGCACTCTTGGTGAATTTTTTTAATTGTGATTCATAATCTGCCACTGAAGCTTTACGAGCGTTTCGTTCCTTTAAAGATATTCGAAGCGGTAAAGGACCGATGAGTTGCTACTATCTAAAGCGATTGATTAAAAGTTTTGAGGAAACTGGATCTCTGGAAGCAAAACCTCGGAGTGGAAGACCATCGACATGCAAGTCAGTGGCTGTTACGGTTTTGCAGAATGCTGAAGCTATTGAAACGTTATCCACGTATAGAGAAGTAAGTGCTAGACAAGTTTATCGACAAACGGGGATTTCGTATGGGACAGTTTGGAGTGAACACACATTTAGAATTTTTCTATAAAAATACCCCAAAAAAATCGAAGTTTTCACGAGTTGAAAGTCAGCGATTTTGAGAAGCGTCAAGAATTCGCTGCATGGGTTTTCCGGCAAATTGATATTAATGAAAACTGGCTGTCAAATGTTCTAAGAACAGATGATGCTCACTTTTATCTAAAGGGAGAATTTAACATTCAAAACTGCCTCATTTTGGCAACAGAAAACCCTAGGAATTTTACAGAAATACCACTTCATCAGCACAGAGTTACAGTTTTGTGTGGGTTCACTTCTTCTTTTATTATTGGGCCATTTTTCTTTGAAAAAATCAACGGAAGAACTTTTAAAACCGTTTTTGTAACTGGTGAACGTTATGTTCAACTTTTGAGAGAAAAGGTTATTCCCATATTGCAGGACAGACAAGCACTAAGCGAAATAACATTCATGCAAGATGGAGGACCTCCTCATATCTCCCGCGGTGCCAAACAATTGCTGAAGGATACGTTCGGTGAAATTCGTTGATAAGTCGCCACTTTATATACCAGTGGCCTCCAATATCACCAAATTGACGCCTTACAATTTCGATTATGGGGGTACATCAAGTCGCGTTTTTATCGATGCCGGCCTACCAAATTGGCCATGTTTATAAATTTCAACTATTTAATTGTGATCATTCTGTCATCTATCGTCTGCAGCCGGTGTTTGAGAATGAAGGGCGCCACATTGAGCAAGGATGTTGACCTAATACAAGAGAGAAGGCAGTTACCTCATGTGTTATATTTTGCAGCTCTTTGTTTTGGGTTATGGGAATGTGGTGTGTCGATTTATTAGTCCAGCGATGGCTCAGAAAGTATCTCAAAGTTAGCGTTTTATTGGTATTACTTTTTAGCTACATTTTTAGAGGAAGACAAAAAGGACAACACCCTAGAATGTCTATTCTGGTTCTCCTTCACTTCCGCTGATCTGCCGCGCCGCACAGCGGTGGTCATCTCCTATTTCTTGTCCCCCGCTTGTATGTTTGCTGACGGCGTGGTCCGTCATCCCAGCAGGCAGGAAGGAAGTCTCTCGGCCCCTTCCAGTGGCGAAGTCACGATTCGGTGCACAAAGTGGTTAATTACAATATATAAACATCATCATCGGCCCCACAGGAATAATAAATGCTGTCCTCACATCTTGAATCTTTTTTTTCTGTGAACAGTAATTTTTTGTTTGTCATTTGTCCACATCTTATATTATGTCGTGCAGGCCAAAGTGTTATAACTTCTCGAATAACACTGGTATACACAATTTTACCCCTTATGTTTAGTTTATCGCTTTTCGCTCATTAGAAGAAATAGCATAAGGAATATTCTCTGTATCCCCCCACCCTCAACGTTAGAAATTTTGCGCAAAAAATATTACAAAATGATTTTACTACCACGTTTTTCAACGCAAAAGGTCGATAAAAATGATTTTTTTAGGGGATACATTTTCAAAATTATGTACAGTATAATAAACAATGATAACATTTGACAAACCCATAGGATATTTGGAATAAAGTACGACAAATATATTTTGTCACTCCCCTCTATATTTATTTTTGGATCATGACAAATATCCAGTTATTCAAGTGTCGCCAATTAGTCAAGAAACTATACATTCCTTATAGCACGAAATCCTATTAGTAGTGCCATCATAATTTTTGGTACTATATTAACATTTCAAATTTGATATCAGTAGTTATTTTCAAACATTCAATCTATTTCACAAAACTCCATCTAAAATATAAATATTTTTTGCTACATGTTTTAATTTGCATATACCTATTTTAAATATCTCAGATTGTATTTTAAAAATCGTCAACCAATTCTTCTAACTTTTGGCGAAATGGTGTTTTATTAATTTATCATTTTATATTATTAGGGTTCTTTCCTAGTATTCAAAAAGGAAAAATACGTGTCGTTCAGTTATATTTTTCAATTTATCAAACAATTTGGCCGCTGAATCGCTGATTCTGGTAGAGCGCCATCTAGCGAATAAAGTTGTAACTAAAATCAATTTCGAATTTTTCATTAATTGTCATAAAAATCCCATTGCATTGCATCCTGAACACAATGGTGTTTACCGCATTGCTCTAGCGCAAATATTCGCGGAGTTATTAATTTTTAAAGTTGTGCGGGACTTTTGGATCACCCTGTATATATGTTATGATTATTTTATTTTGTTTTTGAAAAAGATAGAGAATTGGAGGTTCAGCCGTGAAAAAATAAGGAAATAAATTATTTACCCATCAAGTAGTTTTTATTTTGAATTACTTGAAGTAAATTACACATAAAATTATTTTTCACAGTTATATAGAATTTATAAAATGAATTCTATATTCGTGAATTAAAAAATAGGTAAGTTAACTATACATATTTACAACAATATTCAAAGTGGTATCTTCTAAATCTATGGTCAAAAATGTAGAACAGTCAATGAATGAAAATAAAATATATATATTTTTAAAATAAAATAATTGCATTTTAGATTATATAATATATATTGTAGCGTAGAAATCTAGCCTTTAAATATCCTAAGATGTAAAAGTATTTATTGATGACGTCACAGAGACGAGTCGACAATTATTAACAAGTCAGCAAAACTATCTACAGCTACAGCTAATCTTAAGCAAGCAAGCAAAGAAATATTTTAAAGATGATTTCACAAATACAGAGTAATATTTATATTTTTATAATCTGTTGAATATTTTCATTGAATAATATTAAATTAAATAATAAAATATTTCTTCGCCACATAGCCTCCTCCTATAAAGAGCATCGACCCGATGCTCAGAAGGAGACTTACATCCTCAGTCTCAAGGCTCGAGAACGGGTGATAGGGCCTGAGATCTCTTCGCGGGTCTGTGGTTGTTGTGTTCGATCAGTGGGGATGTCTTCTTCCTGGAAGTTTGTCGAGTCATCTTCTGGGTCCTCTTCTAGGTGGTCCTCCTGGTCCTCTGGGTTTAAATAAGGTTTCATCCTACAAATGTGAACTAAATCTTTTGTTTTACGACGACCTTGCTGGTTTCCGAATGTTTCAACTTCATAGGTCACATCAGATATTTTTCGGGTTACTTTGTATGGGCCGAAGTAACGTCTCATTAGTTTTTCCGAATATCCCACTTGACGCACAGGGAAAAAAATCCATACAAGATCTCCAGGCTGATAAATTATATTTCTGTAATGGGCGTCATAGCGATGTTTATTGCTATCTTGAGATCTCATGGAGTGGATACGTGCCAGTTTTCGTGCTTCTTCGGCTCTTGCCCCTAGAGTTTGGATAAAATCGTCGTCTTCTGGCAATAACTTGGGGAATAACACGTCCAGTGGATTCTCGGCTTCACGCCCGTGTACAAGGAAAAATGGGGTGAACCCAGTAGACTCTTGTTTTGCTGTGTTGTATGCAAATGTAACAAATGCAAGAATCCTGTCCCAATCTTTCTGGTTGACATCTACATACATGGACAGCATGTCTGCCATGGTCTTATTCAACCTCTCCGTGAGTCCGTTTGTCTGGGGGTGATAGGCGGTCGTCTTCCGATGGGTTATTCTGCACTGGTTGTTCAGATCACTTATCATTGAAGATGTGAAGTTCCTTCCTCTATCCGTGATTAATTCCCTCGGCGCGCCGTGCTTTAAGATGACATCTTCAATGAAGAATTTGGCAACTTCCATGGATTCACTTGTGGGTAGGGCTTTAGTTATCGCATATTTCGTTAGGTAGTCCGTACATACAATTATCCAACGGTTGCCACCTTCTGATGTTGGAAATCTCCCCAGAAGATCCATTCCTACCTTTTCAAAGGCAACTTCAGGAACAGGTATTGGCTGTAAGTGCCCTGAGGGGATTTGGGGCTGATGTTTACGCCTCTGACAATCTGAACAGTGTGCCACATACCTTCTAACCGTTCTATACATTCCGGGCCAGTAATACTTTTTTCTTATTCGGTCATAGGCTTAAGTAAATCCGAGGTGACCAGCCGTGGGTGAATCATGGACATTTTTCAGTAACTCCTGCCTTAAATGGCGTGGAACCACCAAAAGCCAAGGTTTCCCCATTTGATCATAATTTTTTCTGTAGAGCGTGTTATCGATTTTTACAAAGGAATTATTAGGAGTACTTTGTAATTGGTCAGCAATTTTTCTAAGAGCTTTATCATTCAACTGCTCTTCGCTAAAGTTCTGCAAAGTCACTATGCTTGGAATATCTTCCTCCATATCTTCACTGTATTCTAATGGACTTCTTGATAAGCAGTCTGCGTCCTGATGTTTCCTTCCGCTCTTTTACACGACAGTGACGTCAAACTCTTGCAGCCAAAGTGCCCATCTTGCTAACCTCCCACATGGGTCTTTGAGGTTGGTTAGCCAGCACAAAGAGTGGTGGTCTGTAACAATAGTGAACGGCTGTCCAAAGACATATGGTCGGAATTTATTGATAGCCCAAATGATGGCAAGGCATTCCCTTTCTGTGGTTGAATAATTTTTTCTGCCTTATTTAAGGTTCTGGATGCATAAGCAATGGCTCTTTCCTTTCCCTTTTGTATCTGCAATAATACTGCTCCTATTCCGTAGTTGCTTGCGTCAGTGTGTATTTCGGTTGGGGATGAGTAATCAAAATGTCCAAGAGCGGGTTCGGAAATTAACGCTGACTTGAGAGCTTCAAATGCATTTTGCTCTTCCTGGTTCCAATTAAATGCTGAGTCTTTTTTCAAAAGGTCATTCAAGGGTTGGGCTACGTGGCAATAATTGGGTATGAAGCGGCTGTAGTAGGATGAAAGGCCAAGAAAACTTCTAACTTCCTTCAATGACCTTGGCGTAGCGAAGTCGCGGACTGCTCGAATCTTTTCTTGGTCGGGACGAATTCCATTTTCACTCACCTCATGTCCAAGAACCGTGATAGGTTTTGCACAAAACTTGCACTTCCTGGAATTGAGACATAATCCGGCTTTCTTAAGGCAATTTAATACAAGTTGAAGGCGTCTTAGATGTTCTTCAAAGCCATCTGAAAAAAACGATGATGTCATCGAGGTAACACAAGCAAATAGTCCACTTAAGACCCTTCAGAAGATTATCTATCATTCGTTCGAAGGTAGCTGGAGCATTACATAACCCAAATGGCATTACTTTGAACTCGTACAGTCCATCTGGAGTTATAAATGCTGTCTTCTCACGGTCCGATTCTTCTACGTCGATTTGCCAGTACCCTGATTGGAGGTCCATGGAAGAATAAAATCTAGCTCCCCGTAAGCAGTCTAAAGTGTCGTCGATCCTTGGGAGAGGGTAGACATCCTTTTTTGTTATTTTGTTAAGGCGGCGGTAATCGACGCAGAATCTCCAGCTTCCATCCTTTTTTCTTATCAATACTACAGGTGAGGCCCACGGACTTTCAGAGGGCTGAATGATGTCAAGTTTTTCCATTTTGTTTACCTCATCCTGAATAATTTGGCGTTCTCTTGGTGCAACTCGGTAAGGTCTTTGTTTGGTCGGTAGGTGGTCTCCAGCGTTAATTCGGTGTTTAACATTGACGTCCTTGAATTGTTTTCTTTTATTAAATTCGAAAATATCCGTATAGTTTTTTAAACAAATTTCTTAATTTTTCTTTTTGATATTCATCAGGTGAATCATCTATAAAAAATTCCGAGATTTTTGGGTCTTCAGAATGTTCCGCCTCTGTTTCAACTTGGTTACAATCAGCTAGAGTACATAATTGACTATCTTCGATGACAACACTATCGGCTACGTGCATCTCCTGTGGGATTAGTTTCGGATATGGACTCCAATTCACCACCCAAAGTTTACCTTGGTTATTGGTAAGTGAAATGACAAAGGAGGGAGCCGCTAGTTCTCTTTCGAGCAATAGCTCTTTTCGACATTCTGCCACCACAATTGTGTCATTAGGAATGTCACGACTTGCTACTTCTATTAACTGAATATAGGCGGGTTCGATTCTATATTCCAATTCCGAGTAGAGAGGTGAGCTGTTCTTAGGGGTATCCTCAAAAAGACATTTTTCTAAGAAGAGTGTGTCGTCAGCTGAATCAATAATCGCCCTAGATAACTTCAAAAAGTCCCAACCAAGAATAACTTCGCGACTACAGTCTATCATAACGACAAATTCAAAGCTTTCCTGTAGTGCATTCAAGTCCAGTTTCAGTCAGATATGACAGAATATGAGGCTCCTGAGTCGACGAGGGCACGCGTCATTTTTCCTTCTATTTTGATGTCTATGTAATTTTCTTTTAATTCTAATGTAGTCGATAAGGGAGGATTTATAACTTTTGCGGCCTTACCTCCAAAATAGGACGCATCTTCTAGTTTTCCTGACGGGAACGGCGATGCGACTGGCTGGGTCTTCTATCAGGAGACGAATATTGTCCTTTTCGGCCAGTGTAAGGAGAGGGGCTTCGGTAGCGGCGTCTATTTTCTCTTGGCAGGTCGTCGTTGGGCTCTTGGCTTCTCCGAGAATTATAGAATGTTCTAGGCTCTAGCCTATCTCTCTGTTTGTAATTCCAGGTTTGTTCTCCTTCATATTCTCTCCTCCTGTCACGGCAGTAGCGCACGACGTGGCCAGGGCGTTCGCAGTGGAAACAGATTGGCTTACCTTCCGTGGTTCGCCATTCGTTGGTATTGCGTCTTCCGTTTACTTGTTTCGGCTGCTGCGGTCTAGGTTGGAAATTTCTGGGTTGGAACTCGTACCTAGGGCTTGGTAATGGCCTTGGCGCTCTATTTTGAGGGAAACTTCTAGAAATTGGCGCAATGGTTTTTTCAATTTCTTGCTGCACCATATGTTCAATTGCAGAAATTTCTGGTTCTTCTCGAGGAGAGGCTAATGCTCGCTGTACCTCCTCGCGAACCATTTGCCTAATCATAGATGACAGATCTGCCCTGTCATCATGATCACTGAGAGACGCCACATTTGGTAGTCGCTCGTACCTGGTTGGGGTCACTCGCTTACAATGTAGCGCTTCAATGCGGCGACACTCGGTGACAAATTGTTCAGTGGTATGTGCATCTCTTGGGAGAAGTGCCTGGTAGAGCTCCTCTGCTATCCCTTTCATCAAATGGGATATTTTATCTTTCTCATTCATATGAAGGTCTACCTCTTTGCAGAGGCGCAGGACGTCTTGAATATAAAATTCGGTGCTTTCACCTTTTAATTGTGCGCGAGTTTTTAAGGTTTTCTCTGCTCGTAACCTCAAGTTTTCGTTTTTTCCGAAAACTGATTTTAACTGGGACATGAACTCCTTCCATGTCAGGATGCTCTCCTTATTGTTCTCAAACCATTTGAAAGCGGTGCCGGTCAAATAAAAGTAAACGTTGGCGAGACAAAGTGTTTCATCCCATTGGTTATGCTTCGCCACACGTTCGTACTTTCTCAACCAGTTATGGGGATCTTCAGCACCCTCACCAGAGAACATTGAGGGGTTTCTAGGTAAATTTTGCATAAAAAATGAACCTACCTGATTTGTTGCTTCTTTCTTGATGTTCATGGTTGTTTCTTCTTGCTCAACCGAATCAATTTTGCGTTTTTTTCTGAATGGGTATCGATCCAGCTTCTTCACCAGTTGTAGCGTAGAAATCAAGCCTTTAAATATCCTAAGATGTAAAAGTATTTATTGATGACGTCACAGCGACGAGTCGACAATTATTAACAAGTCAGCAAAACTATCTACAGCTAGGGAATCTTAAGCAAGCAAGTAAAGAAATATTTTAAAGATGATTTCACAAATACAGAGTAATATATATATATATTTTATAATCTGTTGAATATTTTCATTGAATAATATTAAATTAAATGATAAAATATTTCTTCGCCACAATATATATATATATGATGTAATCAGGGGGGAGAGTTACATCAGCCAAGAGTGCCATGACCTCGTTAAACTTGAACTGGGTTTCTTAAGCCTCGTTTCCAAATTGTACTAGGCCTGATTAGTTTCAGACTTAAGTTTCTCCTGTAATTCTCCATTCCTTATATCTGTACAGTTGCTATACTTTATTACAGTCTTAAGCGGTACAGATTGATGTTATTTGATATTTTATAGTTACAGTAAATAGCAGGTTATAAACATTCACGGGGTATTGCTATTCTATAGCACTTCTACTATTTATTATTGATGTACTAGTATATATATTGGCAATATAATAAGGTGGGGAAAGAGAAATAAGGACACCACAAGTTGGAAGAGGAATCCCAGACAACTAGAGAGAGAAAGACGGGCCCGGCAAAGCCGGGCGGCCGTTCGTCGCACACAATCACCAACTGTCTTAAAAGTCCCAAGGTGATAACGGACGGCCCCATTTGCCGCCCCTTGGAATTTCGCTGCTGTCTCAAGTGACCGGACTTTACATCCCGTCTCCCTCTGGGCTGGCTCTAGGTTTGCTTTATTATTCCTGGAAGAGTATATATTATGACATGTGGCCCCCATTGAAGAAGGCTGAACATGGTTTGAGCATACTCAAAGCGGAGAAGCCAGGAATAGAGAAAATAATTTTACAGTTGAAATTAATTAAGGTTATGGTGACATAGTTTTATGTAAATAAAATATTATATAATACACAGGTAAATATTATTTACAAGCATTTTAAAATCTAAGAAGAGTTTAAAATTTAAGGGATTGTTGAAAATATAAAAGTCATTAAAGGCTATATACAATAACATCTAATGTATTATAAGGGAAATGCTAGTGAGAGGTGTGAAAAACGAGAAGGTGAGTCACAAACACATGATGAAATTCTGAAATCCATCAAGACTGGGGAACTCTACACTTTAAGATATTTTTCAGGCGGACATGGCAAGGGGAAACTTGGCATGGGCTCTCTATAGGTGTAGAGTACGAGAAATGAGGTTGAGGCTGGAAATTGCGTGAGCTCAGGACTGAGGTAAATATAGAACTACATACAATGTTAGAATTTTGGCGAACTGAGCGAGGAAAAACTTGCTTTGGGCCATTCTACCTTATCTATGCAGTTACTCGTGTAGCGAGTCCGAGGGGAAAAGTCCCGTGTGTAGGTGAGGAAGTCGAATGGACTTATATTTAATTTGAGAAGATAAATAGTTCGAGATGCGAAGGTAGAATATAGGCGAACAGAGCGAGGGGAAACTTGCTTTGGGCCTTTCTACCTTAATTATTTAGATACTACTGGGTTCTAGTAGTGAGTCCGAGAGAAAGTTCTATGGGTTGGTTCCGAAAATAGTTTGGTAACTCCGAGATCGTAAAGTCTCGTTGTCAGGTTAGTAATTGGTAAAGATTTCAGGGGATAAGTGGTTCAAATATCTTTGATCATCTTGATTGTAAGTGTAGTCTTGTTGCTTTCGTGTGTTAATAGCCGGTTTAGTATGGATTAGAGTATGATTGAAGTGTTTATATGGGAAATTGAAGGTATTTTTGGGTTTGTCTCGATCATTTATGGGCGGTGAAATAAATTGTTCATTTTCCGTATAATGTTTCAATTTGTTGACATGAATTGTATCTGTCTCACGACTTAGAGGTTGGTTGGAGCGGTTGATCCGTACGATTTGAGGGGAAATTATCTCCAGTATTTCATATGGTCCTGAAAAGAAGGGTGCCAGTTTACCGGTGTCTGGATAGTGGTATTTTTTGGCCAAAACGAGATCGCCTACTTCAAAATCGGAAGCTCTATGTGTTTGGTCGAATCTCGCTTTGTCGTGTAAGTGTCGTTCGTGTGTCCTTTGATAGGCCAATTCTCTGGCGTCGTCGATTTTTGGGTAGTTTTATACATGATTCGATACTTCTAGCAGGAAATACCTAACATGAGGTATGACGGTGGATACCCGGTCAGAGAATGTGGGGTATTGTTATAAGCCTGAGAAGGACCTGAGGTAGTAGTTTGGTCCAGGCCGTCTTAGGTTGTTGGAAGCGCAACAGTTTAAGTTTGCCAGTAATCGTGGCGTTTAGTCGCTCACTTAATCCATTGGCCTGAGGGTTGTTGCTTGTCGTGAGAAGTTGGCCAATGTTATGTCTAATTAAAAATCTACGAAATTTCGGAGAGGTGAAGGCAGGAGCTCTATCCGTCAAAAGTCGTTTAGGAGAACCAAACTGCATCACCTTTTTGATTACTTGGGTATAGGTGAGAATGCTGGTGGACCGAGATGGAAATGCCCACGCCTACCGTGTGGCATGGTCCACTACGACATTTAAGAAGGTCTGAGAATTTCCATATTTAGCGAATCCAGAAATAGTATCTAGTGACACTAGTTCGTATGGCAGGCTCTTACATGTGTCCTGATGTCATTTGTCATGCCGTCCCAATAGTATTGGGGTGCGATCAGTCTGATCATCTGCGAAATGCCGAGGTGATTGAAATCGCGATGGGCTCGTTGTAGTAGGGTGCCACAGAGTGATGGTGGAACAATTATTTTAGTGACACCCCGTCGTGTGATGGTCATAAGGTCTTTGTCATTGAGGATATACCTTGTGTCCCTCCGTAATTCGCCCTGATGATCTTTTATTTGACCTGTGGATAGAACTCCATAGAAAGGGTTATGGGAGAGTAGGTCCGCCTCGTACTGACGCGAGCCCTTGAGGTATTTGACCTCATAGTCGTAAGCTGAGAGTCGAAGGCTCCAACGAAAGAGGCGTCCGGTGGGGTCTTTTATGGTCTTTAGCCATTATAAGGCATGATGATCCGAGTAGATGGCAAACCTTGTACCTAGGAGGTACACTCGGAATTTGTCAACGCACTCTACAAAGGCTAAGCACTCCAGTTCAGATATAGGAACGCAACGCGCGACTGAAATATTGTACAGGATAGATGTTACCGTCAGTAGATGTACTTGTTTGAGTACACCTGCGATGCCCTGCGTGGAAGCGTCGCAATAGACCTGGCATGGGAGCCCTTCTTGAAATAGTTGTAACACAGTTTGTGTGGCGAGATGTTGCTTCAATTTATCAAAGGCTTGTTGACAATTCGGGCTCCAAAGCCATTTGGCGTTCTTTTTAGTAATTGATTTAAGGGGTGGCGAAGTCTCGCATATTCTGGGATGAATTTATGATATACGTTGACGGCCCTTAAATGATTGTAGAGTTTTGATGTTGATAGGGGTTCTAATGGCGTTGATGATTTCGGTATTTTTAATATTAGATGTGTAAGTCCCTGCGGTGATGTGGTAGCCGAGAAAATCTATTTCATTTTGATAAAAATTACATTTTTAAGGTTAAGCTGGAGGTTTTCCTCTAAACAGAATTTAAAGAAAAGTCGAAGGTGGGTAAGGTGTTGTTCTGAGGAGTTAGAAAAAATAACAAAGTCGACATAATAATGGGCTTTGAAAGAGAGGTGTTGTTTTTGGATCAACTGGGTAATTACACGTTCGAAAATTTGGGGTGCTGATCTGAATCCAAAAGGTAAGCGTTTGAAATTATATTGTCTTTGTTGAGTCACGAAAGAGAGTAGTGGTTGACTCTCCTCCGCGATGGGGATTTGATAGTACGCATTGCTTCTTTTTTCTTCATATTCTAGTTGGTATGGGAATTTATTTCCCGGCCAGGTCTTATCCTGTCGACTTTTATATGGCAATATAATAAGGTGCGGAAAGAGAAATAAGGACACCACAAGTTTGGAAGAGGAATCCCAGACAACCAGAGAGAGAGAGAGACGGGCCGTTCGTCGCACACAATCACTAACTGTCTTAAAAGTCCCAAGGTGTTAACGGACGGCCCTATTTGCCGCCCCTTGGAATTTCTCTGCTGTCTTAAGTGACCGGACTTTACATCCCGTCTCTCTCTGGGCTGGCTCTAGGTTTGCTTTATTATTCCTGGAAGAGTATATATTATGATATATATATATATATAATAATGTGTTGAGATCCTGTCGACTCTCTGTAATAATACGTTGAGGTTCTGGTTGACTAGCTGTAATATTGTGTTGAGGTTTGGTAAGCCTGTTGTAGAACCTCGTCGACTCTCGCTATAAGTTGTGGCAACTGAGGGTCAAACCTGTAGTAACCGCGAGGGACAGTCAGGGGTGGAGAGTTTTCCAGTACCTCGCTGCACCTTGTAGGACCTTTAACAGTTCTCACAAAGTACAGGCAGTCGTGGTCGAGGCAGAGTGGAAAACTGGGGAATGTCCACACACACAAAACGAAGCGACACAGTTGAAAGAAAGTTCCTTGAATAGATAAAAAGTTGAGCCAAAAGCAAAGATGGAGATCGAGAAGGTTTCTTACTGTTTTACATGGTCGATGAGTTGGTGACAACCGGCGACACGCTGATGGGGAACTCACTGGAACTGACTGCTGTTGCTAAGGCCGGTCTTATTTATACGACAGCTCTGACAAAGAGAATTGGGTCATGCACGTGTCGAGGGACACCGGACACTGGCGACAGTCTGTCGCTTCCAATCTATCTTTAGAAGTTACTTTGTAAATCTCTCAATCTTGCTTTTAACTTAGTTTTTAATCTATTATATAATTTTATTTATTCATCCTCAGTACATTACATTTGGTGATGCAAGGAGACATGTCAATTATGCATATAATTAGTTATAGTTTATAATTAGTTCTATATACAACATGACAATCTTGTTATAAATATTATAATATATAGGGTTGTTGGTTTAAATTATCATATATATATATATATATATACACTAGACGAATGACCCGGCTTCACCTGAGATTTCTTCCGAGTGCAATTTCCTTCATACTGAAAGTACATCAATAATAAATAGAAGTGCCATAGAATAGCAATACAGAAGTAACACATAAACCACAGGCAAAAAGTGTGTGATGGCAAAAATTGTATTATATTAGGGTCTAGGTATTTGATTTAATTATTTTTTTGCAATCCATTTATTTGTTCAAAATCAATATAGTTCAAATAGATGGCAGCTTTACCACCCCGAGGTACCCGCCGCAGCGCATTAACCCTTGAAATTGTCTGAGTTGAGTGACTGCGATTGATCTTGACTGCGATGCCCATCTTCTCAGTGAGAATAAGAAAAAATAGGTTTATAAAAACAATTAATCCAAAATACTGGCATGTAAATATTTTTCTGTAAAAAATAAAAGAGCCCATGGAAATTAGGCAAACATACAGTATGTGTTTGCTAATGACTGCGACTGAATTTTAAACGATTTTTTTCAGAAAGAGATAAAAACAAAACAAAGGCCAGAACAAAAATTAATAAAAAATACAAAAGCCATTATTTACATACAGTAACGCTAATTTTGTAAAGCTTTTTCAAATTTCATTGTGTGCACTTACCGTAAATTAGTTAATATAAATTTCTCTCTCAATACTCAATACTTTGGTTTAAAAAGTAACACTCTTATAAAAAGATATTTAAAAAAAAGTACGCAAACAACTAGAAAAAAAAATGCAGAACGCTAATTGGTCGCTTAATTGGCCTGGTGTTGTTACTTCGCCTCGTATTTACTCCGCGTAAAAAAAGTTCTTCAAATGAAAAAAAAAAAAAAATAGCCAAAAATACTAACAAAATGTAGCCGAAATTTTTCCTCAGGTTTATAAAAACCGATATGCAAAATTTGGTACCAATTGGTTCAGTGTTTTTGGAATTTATCGCGAAACAGACAGCAGACATTGACTTTTATATATAAGAAGATATATGCGTGGTGATATTGAAATCAGATAACTGAATTGTAACAGATAAATTATTATATTTATTGACTTTTGGCATATTTCTGCTTATAATTCCAAGGAGGTTTTAAATAGGAACCTGAATATTTCTAACTCTTTTAGAGTCTTGAACAATCGCTGAAAAAATATCAATTCGCCACTTCCAACATTTTCCGATTAGACTTCGTGTAGCACATAAGTACATATCGAAATATAATAAATAAAGAATTTAATCTCCAATATTGATGTTAAAAAGTCTCTTGGGATAGATAGCATAAGCAATAATATGATCAAATATGCTTCCTCCAAAATTGTATCGTTGTTAAAAGAATTTTTAAATAAATGTATTCAAAAAGGATATTATCCTGATGAATGGAAAAAAGCCGCACTCAAAATAATTCCTAAACTTAACAAAACAAATTTAGAAATTGCTAAAATCTATCGACCTATATCTCTAATATCAAATCTCTCCAAGAGTTTTAAAAAATACTAAAAATTGAAATTTATGTATTTTATCAAGAAAATAATCTTTTAAACAATATACAGCATGGATTTATAAAAATGAAATCAACAATAACATGTTTGGAAAAAGTAACAGAGGTTATATTAGAACATGGACAGAATTATTTAGTGTCGCTAATTGCAATCGATAACGAGGGTGCATTTGACAATGCATGGTGGCCAGTTTTTTTTTTCAACAATAGATCAAGATAATATACCCGCTGATTTGATAAAAATATTGCAATCTTTCTTGAACAATAGAAAAACAAATTTTTCTCATGGTGATAAGAAGTTTAATAAAACAATATCAAAAGGCTGTCCACAGGGCGGACCACTTTCTACATTGCTATGGCTGATATTACTGAATGATTTATTAAATAAAATGCAGATACCCAATTCTGAAATACTGTGTTATGCTGATGATGTGACAATAATAGTTTGGAATAAAGACAAAGATACTCTTTAAAATTTGATAGAATCAATCTTGGAAGAATTCGATCAATGATGTACTCAAAATAAACTGAAAATCAGTCTTGAGAAAACGTACATTCTGCATTTGTACAATAAAGACATGTCAGTAATAAAGTTTAAAAACAAAATAATTATGCCAGTGCAGGAAATGAAAATATAGGGAGTCACTTTTTCAAATCAATTTTAGAAAGAAAAAACTCAATTTCAATTCTTACATAGATATTATACTAAATAAATAAAAAATATTTAAAAATCTGCTACTCTCAAATTTCAGAAAAGTTTGGGGTCTGAGTACCCTAAAGAGACTTATATTATACAAAACAATATTTAGGTCAATGCTTTCTTATGGATCGAAGATATGGTATAAATTCATAATAAGAAAAATATATATAAATTCATTTCAATACCAAATGCTATTATGGTGAACGCAATCATATGAAACGACGAGTTATAATTGTATACATAGCATAGCCAAAATGCCTATTGAATTCAAAGATATGAAATATGAATTAACTTTAGAAGAAAAACAAAAATACAATTTAGATGTCCCAAGCCTAATAGCAGATTTTATTAAATTTTAAATGGCTACTTTGAAGATCAATACAAACGAAACTTTTCAAAGCTTCTTCTCCTCTAACAAGATACCAAAATATTTCCGGTCAATCTTTCATAATTCTCAATTAATTTCTACTCATGGAAATTTCAGAAACCTTTTAAAAGAATTAAAGCAGTGGAAGACTCGAGTTGTTTTTGTGGACACAAGGAACAAACCTCGATACATCTTTTACTTGATTGTCCTGTTTTTCAAGACTACAGAATCGACAATCATTTAATAGTAACAGATCTAAGTATTTTCATTCCCAGTAAATAAATGTATGTTAAATTTAATACCTTTTGTAGATATACAGTATTTTAAATTATATTGCAACACACACAAATATATCTTTTAAGAAACTGATAATTTATATTATGTTGATTGTAGATATTGTCAGACATTTCTTTCTTTTGTACACAGTTCTCTGATATCGATTTTTTCTCTCTCTTTCGCCTTGTTAATATCATATGACTATTCTTTACAGCCTAAAATTATTGTAAAAATATGTATAGACGAATGTAAAGGCATACATGTATGACAGCGTAAGTGTCCCTAGGGGGACATAGCGCTTTAAATTGAAATAAATAAATTTAAAAAAGAAATATAGAAATGTTTTCATTCTTGGCCACTCCGACCACCCAGAGAAGTCTAAAAATTTGTAAATTTGCATTGTTCATTGAACTGAGTGAGTGACAAAAGTTTCATACTTCTATGTAATCTATAAAAACATATTAAAAATTAAATTTAAAATTTTGAAAGGCAATTTAGAAATTTGTCAGTTCCTGATCATTCTGAAAACCCCGAAGTCTGAACATTTGTCAACTTGCATTGTCACCAGGTTCTAATAAGTTTACAAAATTTCATATTTATACGTGCTCTAGAAGTATATTAGAAATCGATTACAAGATTTGTGGACAAAAAGACATAGCCATAGACATTCATCTTTACTTACTAAACTGAAATTTTAACTCATGTAAAACTGACTTTACTATGTGTATATAGCCATTGATATGTAAATACTACTATGTAAATAATGCTATGTAGTTAATAGTATTGTCTAAATAAAGAGTTTAAAACGTAAAAGACATAGTCGAACAGACAGACAGACATGGAAGAAAGTTAAATAAAAGCTTTTTAAAAATGAAAATAAACGTCTAGGGATACAAAAATAGGATAAAAATTCAGAGATAGAGTTTAGATAGAAAACAATATAATGCGGCTTGTGATTGTAAAACGGCATTTGAAAATTATCCCTCATGAGTTTCTTTTCAACTAAAAATCAGAATTTATTCCAAGGAGAAATAACGATTATTTCTAACCTTAGGGATGAGGTATGAATGGATGAATTGTGAAGAGTAATGATAAACGGAAAATAAACAAACACAAGCATCAAAGGTCAGTGCAGCAGGGAGAGATATAACATAAGGATAAATACAAGATAATCTTCACTCCTAGAATGACTCTTTCACGAAGTAATCATTCGCTCATCATGAAGCCCATCAGCGTTCATATTAGTTAGGAAACAGGATGGCAGTTGCAGGGTTTTCATTTGTCAACAGAAAGCTCAATGATATAACAATGAAGGACGCTTATCCTAACCTCAGAGTTATTGATGTAATGGACACCCTTAAAGGGCCGAAATAACTCTCAGCAATTGATCTTTAAAGATTTCAAAAAGAAGACAGTTTTCATTATATTTCTACAGTTTGTATGAATAGAATGGATTGCCAATTTGTCAATGTAAGTAGTATATGTCCCATACTCCAGCACACACCACATTTTTCATTTTGCATCAAAAAAACCCTTTTTTTCGAACAAAAATGCGATTTTTCACACACCATTTCTGTCCTTTTTTGACCATATTTATTTAAAAAACAAGGATATTTTAAATAAAAACAAAGGGTTTTTAAAAGAAAAAAATTAAAAATAACAAAAACAAAATTTAAGAAAAAAACACACAAAAATAAAGTATACAAAAAATTGAAAAATTGTTCCCTTTTTGATCAAAATAGAACAAAAAAACATTAAACAATTAACCACCCGTCGTATTTTTTCAAAGCATAGTTCTTTCATTTCTTTGATATATAGAAACTATTAATATTTCTGATAGTGATTTTTACAAGTCGGACAACGTGAATTTTTCTCTATAAATTCCATTCTAAATCTATAACGTATATTGGGTTCAATCCAATAAATATTTTCTTTAAATTCAACACAAAATTCTTCGGGATATTTTTGAAACCCGTGTTCTGAAATAAACACCCAATCAACCTTCTCACTAAAATCTCTAATGAATTCAATACTTAAATCTTGATATCTCGTCACTATGGAGAGATCCAAATATTTTATATATTGTCTCAATAAACCTTCAGATATTTTTTTATATTGTGAAAGAGAGAACGTAAATACATATGATCGCTAAAATATTCTCTAATAAGATCTTCATTTAATGTTTGATATTCTACAAGATTATGTTCTGGATCATAGTTATTACCATCCTCATAATATGGTCTAAACTTATCATGAAAATCACAAAAAAAGTTTCAGAAATTGTTTGATGTTGTGATATTAAAAACCATCTAAGATAGTCTATATTTTCTCTCATAAATTCTTCTGTTAATTTTCTTTTACTACAAATTATATCCCAATTAACATTATCACGAATAGCTGTTAAAATATCAAGATCACAATTTTCAGAAATACAGTATAATCCCAATCGAAAAACTTTTGTTAGATCGACAGAGTTCAATGAGATGAATCATTTATATAGAATTTTTTTTTATAAACAGTTAAAAGCTTCATAAAATTTATCTTGTATATTAGTAAAATTTTTCAAAAATTTGTAAACTGATCTACATTCATAATGAATCGATTACAGGAATCTTCAAAAATGACTTTTGTTTCCTCACCAGAACAAATAAACCTATTTTTAATATAATTTTGTTCAATTGAAAAACCCTGTAAGATTATAAATGAGTTAAAAAAAGCATCAAGGGCTGCGTATCTTTTTATACGCAGCACTTGATGCTTTGTTTAACTCATTTATAATTTTGTTCGTTGTTGATTATAGAAAGTTCCATTTTTATATAGAAAATATTTGTATAAATATTTAATTTCTGAAGACCAGCTATTAAAGCTATCAGGATATCCTAACCATTTAACAAAATATTCCCTTCTTCTATTTCTTGTTCTACTTCTAATTATTTTCTCAACTTTATAAAAATCATCTTCTTTATCGTATTTTACTAATTCTTCATTATAAAATCCACCTTCTACATCTTCATTATTCTTATCTTTAATTTTATATGTGACAGGTTCAGTAGACAAAACTTTACTTATTTCAAACACTTCGTTTGTAAAATTAGGAAAATATCCTTTATCAAAATGACCTTTATATTTTGATATTCTATCCTCATCTCCTACATTGTATTTTTATTTGAACTTTTAAATCTATCAATATAAAGATTAAAATAGACCTTATTTTCATTTTCTGGTTTACTTGCTTCAACAGGGGTCATTTTTTTAGAAGTATGAAAGGAATTATTATAATTTTTAACGAGTGAAGGTAAAATATCAACCCATTTTCTATTATTATTGTGTGTTGAATATTTATTCATTAACTCTTTTAAAGTCCTATTAAACCGTTCAACAATACTAGCTTTTGTAACATTTTGTGTAGCAAACCATTCGATATTATGTTTCTTTAGGATGTTCTGAGTCACATCCTTTCCGGTTTCCTTTCTTTGAATATATCACGGAAGGCATTTGTAATTTCGTCTCCAGTCTTGTTTCTTATTGGTATTGCCCAAGCATATTTGGTAAATGTATCAATAATTGTTAATATATATTTAAAACCTTTATCTTTTTGCATAAAAGCTAAATCAGACACCCATTGATAATCTTTATATGGTGCATATACTCTTCTGGTTTCAAATTTCTTTTTAATAGGTTTATGAAGAGTATATACGTCTTGTTTGTGAAGAAATTCACTCACTTCTTTTTGAGAATAACCTGTTTTTTCTCACGAGATCGTTGATTCCTCTGTATCCTGTTTCAGGGTTGTAGTAGATTTCTTCGAGGCTTTTTTTTTGTTTTTTTTTTTTAAGGTTCTTCTTCTTTTTTCTTTTTTTGCAAATCTAAATATTTTCCATCCACACTCTTTACATACTGATTTTATCATCAATCTTCCTTTCTCTGTTTTATATTCTTCTTCACTTTGACTTTCAGTATTCCTTCCGCACTTGAGACAGTAGTTCATTTCTATAGTATTAAATCCATTGATAGCCATTAAGTTTTGCAGCCTTCATATATTTTTCTCTTGGTAAAAATTGTAGAGTTTTAACAAATTCTTCTTCTCTTCTATAAATTTCTTGTTCATCGTTATTAATTTTGAAAGTATTCAATAAACCTTTATAAAATTTCATTGCCATTTTATATTCTTCTTTTCTCTCGTTTAACTTCAATTGTCTTTCAATAATATCTACAACTGAAGCACTTAAACTTAAATCAGCTAACGGAACAAACGCAAAAGCAGCTAAACCACTCGAAGATAAAACAAATTTAGAAATTAAAAGATAAATATTGATATTGCTGAAATAATTATAACTCTTTCTATAGACATAAATTCGTCTTTCAAGATAGGCTTCCATATTTGTATTTATTAGTATTACAACCCGAACATTTACCAGATATTCTATTTTTTCCTCTCTTATCTTTTTCTGTCTAAATATTTATAGTTTTTGTTTTCTTTCTACATTTAACACAATATATTAGAGTACCTAAACCGAATGTCTTTTTACTCCATATGATAGGTTTAACAATACCTCTTTCTATTCATTCCTTAAAAGAAGGATTTTGAATATTATCCAAGTCTTTAAGCATTTGTTTATCACATATCTCGTTTCTGATTTTAGTATTTTTATTTTTCAAATAACAGATATCGTGCTTGTAGGCTTCTTCATCCACTCTATTAATAGGCTTACTCCATGATTAATAACTCAAATCGGGATTCAATCTAGTTTTTCCAGTAAGTAATTGTGTTCCTGGACCTGTAAAATGGTGACCAGGTGAATGTATCTCAAATGGTAATTTGCTTATAGTTTTATTAATAATTCCTTTTCCTTTCCTCATTTATATTCAATCAAATCATAAGGACTAATATTCTTATTTCTTTCTTTTATATAATTCATACAATAATAACCACATTTTGTTGATTCTAAATCTTGTATCTGTCTAGTATTATATAAAAATGTCTTTTTAGAGGTTTTCAGATATTTAATTATTGATTCAGGAGGTGAAATACCAAACGAATCAAAATACTCAACATAAGGAAAATTAGGTGAATTATAATAACAAACCCAATGAGTTCCAGTATCATCATCTAAATTTACTATTCCATTTTCAAAATATTTTATATTCCCCGACATTTCATTTTTAGAATATGCACCCTTAAATCCTTTTTCAGTTTTCATATATTTTTCTAAATCTATATTACTCAATAATATTTTCGACCTGGAAGGTATAAACCAGAGCCTTTTTTTTACCTTTGCCTAGTAATATTTTAGCTCCATATGCACCTGCTGCACCTACAGCTCCTAATGTTGCTGCTTCAAGTGCAGCAGCAATTGCTGGAATAAATGGAGCTAAAAAAGGTAAGAAGCCTCCTACTCTTCCATTTCTAATAGAAACTAGCTCAGGATACATAAATTTAACAAGATGTCCTCCCAATTTCAATCCACATCCACATCTATGTCTAAAAACACTCTGAACTTTTTGAATTTGTGATTCTGTTAATTTTCCTATTTATATAATATTAATTTCCTAGATTATAAGCAAAATTATATGTAACATCATTTTCATAACATATAATTGATATAATATTGAATGCTGGAGGATTATCGTCTCTTAATTCGTAATGTAACATAAAATCTCTTTCTGAATTATCAAAATACTTTTCATAATAATTGAGATCAAAACAAAATATCGGATAGATGCGTTCAAATACTATTTTATCTAAAATAGCCGTTTCATTTCCAAATCTTCCACAAGCGTCTTCATAATTCTTATAAGCTTCGACATAATTCATAACGGTTGGTCTGAAGTCACATTTTAGAGGATATCTAGGATATTTTTGACCATTGCTTTCTAAATAAAGAGATGCAACATTCATATTATCAAAAATCATATTATTCTTTTTAATATTTCTTTGACGATCTGCTTTCTGAAATATTACGAATACCATCGAAGGTCTGATAGCTGTAGATGCAATTTTAGCATCCTCCCTTAATGTTTTATTGTAAGATATATTTAAATTCATTGTTTCATATTTCGTATTAACTTCATCTTTCAATTTAAGGGCTAAATCAGCTCTAATAATAAGACTCGGTGTTACTTTTCTATTCCACCATTCAATTTTTTCAATTATAAATTTATAATTTGTATCGTTTCCACAATTAGTATATTACTATCATCATTTCTAGTTAATTCTAGTTTATGTTCAAAACCAATTCTAGATTCATCATTATCGTGGAAATTACAGAATATATCACACAATTTTATATAAGCATTCAATTATTTTCCTGCTTTAGTTTGTATCCACCTATCTGTGTGGCCTTTATTAAAATTTACATTTCTTTTTATTTTGCGACTAATATTAGGAGCTGTTCCTGATTCTTCATATGTAAATTCTTCTTTATCCAACGAATCAGCTGTATCAAGATATAGCATAGACGGTGATGCATTAGTCCTTATATAATCAGGATTTTTATCAATTAAAAATCTAACTAGAGATGTTAATCCTGCTTCTCGAATATCTTCTTCCTCTTTATCATTATAAAGACTTTTTGCCATTTTAAAAATATTGATAATATTATTATTAACAGTAATCTCGTCGTTTTCAGTGATAGCACTTCCATCTGATTTTACTATTTTAGCAGTAATCTTAACTAAATCTTTAGAAGGTCTATAATAATTACTTCTATCTTTGTTAATAAAGGTTATGAGTTCATCAGTAGTATTTTGTATAGGATTTTCAGGTAATCTTTTTATATATTCTTGATCAGTTGTAGAATTATCTTCATAGACAGGCTCTTTGAAATTCCAATAAGGGGCAACAATTTCTTTCGTCATTTATATAAGTTTAAAACCTTTACCCCATAAAATCTTTTTAAGTTTACCATCATAATTTTTACCTGAACCATATAAAAACTCTTCTCTCATGTTTCTCTTTGGCTCTATATAATTTATTCTTTTCTGAATAAGTTTTTTCAATATTTTTTCAACGATCGGTTTTCCAATTATATTTTTAAATATAGTTCCAATTCCTGAACCATAGAGTCGATAATACTTTTTTCTTACTATCATTTATATAATTTCAAAAACAAGTGTAGCCCTTTCAACATTAAAATTCACTGCTTTACCTGATTGATCCGTTATTCTTATTCTCATTTCGCTTATAAAATCATTCTCATTAATATCTAAATATGGAATGTGCCAAGGTGTTATATTGATTTGTTCACCAGGATCTACTTCGGGGGAAAACGAAAATATTACATGAGATTGATTGCTATCTAAATAACTGCCTTTTACCAAACTATTATGAATTAAAAGACTATCAATACCGTTTGTTATATCTGGAGATAATGGAGCGATATGCTCACCTTGTTTGTAAATATTTTCTCGACGTTGTTCAAATTTAGGAAATCCTAATATTTTATGAAAATTTCCCTCATTTAAATCAATTTCTGTTTCAACTATTAAAATTACTCTAGATTTTGGTTCATGATTTCCCAATTTTTTGGGTAAAACTTTGAATTCTTAATTTAAATTGTTAAAATTATATAGACCTTCGGGAATCACAAATTCTTTCCATTCAGAATTTGTAGGATATTTATATTTGATTTTATTATTTTCTTCAGTTATATTATACCAAGAATACCATCCTCTAAAACCAATTAAAGCTATTTTCGATCCTGCTTTAATAGGAGGATTATAATAAACTGTAAAATCGTGGGGTTGATCTGAACTCACTGTTATTAGCATTTATTTAGTTTTAAATATTTATCGTATGCTTCTCTATGTATCTTTGCAGATATTTGTTTCTTCTTTTTCAAAATATCTGAAATTTCTAATGCTTCATTTTTTAGTTCTTTTGAATCATTTCCAGCTTCTATCTCGCCGTCTAAGATTTCGAGCCGATCGATCAATTCTTTTGGTTTATTATAATATTTTATTACGCCCATGCCCTCTAAATGGTTTATTTGTTTTATATCTATTATAGCGTTATGTTCTATCAACAATTTTACTAATTTATGATAATATTGTAAAGTGTTTGAATCTTCATAGGCCTCTTGTTTTATTTTTCGTCATTGGATTTATTTTTTTCCGCTTAATGATTGAATCGTTGACCCTAGTGATTTATCTAATTTTTTTTAATTCATCAATATCTTTCTGTTCTACTAATTCTTCAACATTTGGAAGATCATAATCTTTCAAGATATTTTTATCTATTTCTTTTTTATATCTAGCAATTAAATAACTTTTCTTTTCTATTTTCTTAGTTTGACTTCCTTCTTCTTTTACTAAAGGAGGTATAGAAAGGAGAGGTGGTGGTGGGGGTAATATTTGTTGCATTTTAGTTGAATAGGCTTTAGAAAATTACTCAGATTTTCTTGTGTATGTTGTTCATCTAATATTTTTGTTTTTAATTTCTGTATTATTTGTTTTTCTTTTTCAAATATTGCTTTGAGCAACGCTGCTTTTTCTTTTAATCTTTTTTCCATTTATATGGTCATAAATAAATTCCTCATGTTCATAAATAAATTCCTTGTGCTCATAAATAAATTCCTCATGCTTATGAATAAATTCCTTATGTTCACGAATAAATTCCTTATGTTCATAAATAAAATCATAATAAATGGAAATTAAAAAATAGAAATTCCTGAAACCGTCGATTGCTATAATCGAAATAAATATGCTCCTCAATGGCCTTTTAGACTCTTAATTGTAGGTCATACAGGATGTGGGAAAACCAATATGTTAATTAATTCAATTATTAAACACTTATATTTTGATAAGTTATTTGTCCATGCAAAAGATTTAGAGGAAAAATATTATAATTTTTTAAGAGAAAAAACGGACGAATTTGAGGAAGAGACAGATGAAAATATAGCTACATATAGTACTGATGATATCATAAATGTTGATGATTTGAATCCTGAAGAGCAAAATTTAATTACATTCGATGATTTTATAACAGAGAAAGAGAGAGAGAGAGAGACAATTTGACAATTGACATATTTTTATTGACATCTGGTCAATACATGTAAAGTGCACAGTCCGCACTAATTATGAGAAAATGAGAAATTTATAATGAGGATGATGGTTATAATAAAAAAATGATTTTAAAAATGATTAAAAATACAACTATGTACATGGCGCCTCTGCCACCGCTGCAGAGTTTGATGGAAGATCGCCAATGGGTCCCCAGCGATACCACGCATTTCGCGATCTACGAAGAAAACGTAAATGGCATGCTTTGCCGCTGAGGAGATGGTGATGGCGTGGTTCTCGAGGTTCACCGCGAAGATCCAGGATTGCAGGTCCGGCGGCCGCCCGATGATGGAGAACACCTCTCGGATGAGAGGGCGGACAGCGCTGCAGGACCAGTAGCGATGAGCCAGCGACAGGTCGCTGGAGCCGCAGGCGATGCAGACGGGCTGGCTCGACGCCGGGTGACCCGGATGAGGCAGGGCGTGCAGGGCTAGCCGCAGAGCGATGTCCGCTGCATGGCCCCCGAAGGAGCAGCGACGGAGAGATGAGAACGCCAGGCTGGTGGAGGGCACGTCGACGACAGGCGCCCAGCGCCGGAGATACCGCGAGATGGGAACGGCGGCCAGGCGGGGACACTCCAACATGCGACGCGCAGTGCGTGTGCTGATGCGCAAGAACGGCGTGGCCGTCCCGCGCAGCACCACGGCTTCCTCCAAGGTCCGCTCCCTGTAGACGCTCGTCGCGTTGTCCGCCACCAGGCGTTGGCAAAATGCCCCAAGATCAGTTGCATCTTCTCAGGCGCTTCTTGTAAGCCTGGCGATGGGCGGCGGAGCAGGGCCTGCCAGGTCGCGGACGCGAACTCCTCTCCATCTAGAGGGAGCCCGAAGCGATGGCGTCGCCAGGAACCTGCAGGCACCGACGAGGGGCAGGTTCAGTAGAGTGAGAGCAGGCAACACCCGATGGTTCAGGCCCAGGATGGAGGAGGCCTGCCCCCATAGATCCAGCAGCCGGCGGCGGCGAGGCAGCAACCAGGAACCCGAGGACAAGGGGGTCATCCAGGCTCCAGACTCCACCAGTCAAGAGTAGGCGTTCTTGCCTCCATTTCTGGATGCAGCCTGGGCCCCCTTGAAGCAGGCGAGCTGGAGTTGGGTCCTGATGTCGAGCAGTCCTACGCCACCGACGGACACAGGACGTGCCAGTAGACCTCCCGGGAGCCAGGCGGCGCGATGGCAGGATCCCCAGACGAACCGCGTCAGCCTGGCCTGCAGTTTGGCGATAGTGGCATCACCGGGCAGGTAGCCGTGCAGATGGTGGAGCACCGCCGCCAGTACTAGCGAGTTGGCCGCTCTCGCCCGCCCCACCAGGGAGAAGCCGCTGACAAATGGGGACCATCTGGAGATCGCCCTCTCCAAGATGCCCAGCAGGTGATTTTCCTGGACCGAGGTTCCATGGTCTGATGGTATTTCGCAGCCCAGCACCGTGATGGAGGATGAGGACCACGAGATGCCCAGCGGAGAGTCGGCACGGTCCCTCCAGGCGCCGCACCACAGTCCTTTACTTTTCGGGAAGTTGACGCTGACTCTCTCAAACTGCCAATCCTCGCGGATCGGCAGGAGAATGTCATCGGCGTACGCCAGGACGTTCCCTCTTCCGAGAATTCTCTCCAAATGGCGCAGGAGGGGACCCGTAAAGATGGAGAAAAGGGCTGCGCTGCAGGCACAACCCTGCCGAAGCCCTCTGCGCATTTTGAATGGGCGGGTGAAGTTTCCATTCACCTTGATGGTAGCGTCGGCCTCCGCGTAGAGCAGGTGGAGCCATTCCATGAAGGGCGGAGGCAGGCCGATGATGCGTAGCTGGGAGGCCAGGAACTCTCGGTCCACGTTGTCAAAGGCGGACTGCAGGTCGGTGGAGATGACTGCCAGCGGCGTCTTGTTCTTGAAGGCCAGGGCCACCTCGTCAGACACGCACGCGATGTTCCAGGAGGGACATCTTCCCGGAACGGCGTATGTCTGGCAATCCGGCACGATAGCTGGAAGGTGGCGACGTAGACGACCCAGAAGAACGCCGCTGACGATTCTGTAGTCCGCCGTCGGAAGTGATATGGGCCGGTAACCGCTTAGGCCCGGACCACCGTGCGCTTTGGGGACGAGGCAGATGATATTCCTCCTCGATGATTCTGGAAGAGTCTCGCGAAGCTTGGATTCGGCGAGGACTTGATGTATGACTCCACCGAAGAAGTCCTCGAAGCCCTTGACAAGCTCGCAGGGTATGCCATCCCAACCAGCCGCTTTCCCTTGAGGCAGACGGCTGATGGCAAATTCCACCTCATTCAAGGAGATATCTGCTCGATGGAGCGGGTCACTGTCCTCCAGAGTGATGCACTCAGTAGCTCCCTCCAAGAACCCAGCGATGTCCTCCGGGCTGCAGGTAGAGCCGTTGAAGCGCTCTCTGAAGGAGTTGAAGACGTAGCGCCTCAGGCTCTTTCCCTCGAAGAGGTTCCTCTGGGCGTCGAAGACGGTCGTCAGTTCCGCGCGGTGTTGTCGGACACGCAGGGCACGCCCAAGTTCAGGCAGTGAAGGGTAGTCCGCCTCCACGGTCTCAGCTTCGAGCCTGGAGCGAAGAAACCGACTTGCCCTGGTGACGTAGTCCTCATCTTCAACGCGGGAAACGTAGAGGCACTTGATGTCTTCAACGAGTTCCCGCTTCAATTTTCCCCATTTTCCCCATAGATCTCCAGTAGGGATGCCTTCGATTTCCTGCGAAGCTTCGCTAAGAAGCTCCTCAATCCTCTCGATGACTGGCGCTGATCGCAGTAGCGCGGAGATGGATGGCGCAGGCGGTGAAGGGGGATCCCCACTTGGAAAAGGATGTCACGGTGGTCCGAGTTGCGGTAATTGAGGGTCCAGTAACGGGTGACGCGCCCAGAGAGTCTTGATGGTATAAGGACTCGATCCAGACGGGCGGCGTCAACCCGGCTTCCATAACTGGCGACCCTGGTAGGCAGGTGCGCGGCATCGAAGATGGCGGCGATGTCGACGAGGGCGGTCCGGTCCAGGAGTTCCGCGAAGGCTTCCACGGCTCCAGACCCGATGTCGCTCGAAGACTCCTCGGAGATGTTGATGTCGCCGAGGGCCCACCCATCTTCTCTGATGGCTTCCTCTGCGATGATCTGCAGTTGGAGATGCCGTTCTTCGGGAGTGTGGGAGAGGTGGGAGTTGATGACGCGGGTCTCGAGATCCCGGATCTTGACGCTGGCGATGACAATCTTGCCTGGCTACAGGACACGATGCCAGAGGACGGTGACTCCCGGCGCCACGATGACGGCGAGGCCGGATCCCCTGGGTGTCGATGATGGCGCGAAGATGGCGCTGTAGCCCAGGCAAAGGTCCCGGACATTGTTCAGGGCCAGCACGTTCGTCTCCTGGACGAACGCGACATCAACTGCGTGCTGCTTAAGGAAGCAGCACAACTCCACACTCCTTTCGCGAACGGCAATGCCGCGCAAATTGAGGCATGCCATGCGGAAGCTCATGACATCCCTCTATTAGATGCAGCTCTGATGGTGGTGAGCCGCTTGTAGAGGTGGCAGGCCTTATCCTCTATATTGAATATCAACTTGGTGGTGAGGTCAGTCAGGCAGGCCGCCTGCTCGGGATTCAGGGCAACGATCAGCGCCTTCATAGGGCCTTTGTTGGTGATTGCCTGAATCACCCTTCCTCTCCCAACGCCCACCGTTTCAATGTCCTTGAATATGGTGTCAGGGAGTCGCTCAAGGACTGGCTTCAGCTGCTCAAGAGCCAAAGATGCCTTCTTCGGCGTTTCTTCCTCCCGAGAGCTTTCCTCCTGCACTCTGGGAACAGAAGGGAGGGGCAGGGTAGGAACAGCTAACTTAGCCTCGCTAACTTTGCTGGAGAAAGACACCCCTTCCGCTGGTGATTTTGCGGCGCTTGTAGCAGGCGTTGGTTGGACGGGAGTGGACGCCGCGGGAGCCGAGATACTTTTGGAGGGGGTCTCCTGAGGCCTGCCAAGCGCTGCTGGGGGAGTCACGGCAAGTGCTGCAGAGGACGGCGTCTGAGTGGTAGGAGGAAGGGGCGCTGGGTCCTGGCTGGGTGTTTGTTGATGAGTGGGGCGTTCCTCCCTGTCTCTCCTGGGGCAGCTGGCTCGCCGATGTCTCTGGCGATGGCACATGCTGCATTTCACGCCGTGCGTGATGAAGGCAGGTGTTGTTTCTCCCTTGGACTTGATATCCACTTTTCCAGGGAGCTGGTGGAGCTTCATGTCATCATTCATGAGGATGAAGGCCTCTCTATTGCCTGTGGCCCAGGAGTAGCCCTCGCAGTTGACAATCTCGAAGGCCAGAGAGACGACCCTGCAGTATGGCCGCAGGGTTGCGACTATATCCTCCTCCTTTACGGCGATGGGCAGGTTCCCGATAATTATTTTTTCTGCCCTTTTCCTATACGGGAACGCTCTGAGGATGGTGTCTCCGATTGTAAGTCCGTCCTCGATCAGGCGCTCGGCCTTCTCCACACTGGACAGACTGGCCAGCATGTGGCCAGACATTCTCATGAGCTGGAAGACGGATCCCCTTCCCAGCTTCTCTTCCAAGGCCCTCATGTAGCATAGGTGATCGAAATCCGGGCACCATTCAATAAAGCAGCCCTGATCGAAGGATGCTGCTGCAGATCTGGCCTTGTTGATCTGCTGCTGCTGCCTGGTGTTTTTGATGGCTGCCACGGGATTCCTGTTAATAACTCGTGGCTTCCCAGCTGGCTTTGGAGCGCTGGATTCTGACTTCGCAACCTTGGTCGGCTGGCTTTTAGGAGGTGACGCCTTCCTTTTTTTCACTTGGATGAAAGGTGTAGGATCTTCATCCTTCTCCGCGGCCTCCACTTGATCCGCCCAATTAGCATTCTTCTCGATTGTTTCCGCAGCCTGATTTGCATCGCTGCCGTTCTTTGTAGACGAATTTACATGGCCGTCTACTTTTTTTAAATTCATGCGATTTTCTGCTGAATTATTTTTCGTCGCTATCTCGACGTCCTTTTCTTCTACAATGATTGAACTAACACCATCTTGTAGGTCATGATGTTGGCTCTCCGCCAATACCCCATAGGGATTGCTTATCTCCACATCGCCCATCTCCATCCCGAAAAAACGCGGAGCTCGCGCGCCGCGTGGCCGCACGGCCGAGAGAGAGAGATCATAGTAAAATAATTGATCTATGCATAAGAGGCAGAAAGAAAAATGTTTCAATTATATATTTGTCGCAGAGTTATTATCCAGTTGAAAGAATTATGAGACTGAACTTTGATTATTTTGCCTTATACAATATTCCTGATTTAGGTGAGATAGATAGAATATATAGAAATGATGGAACGATAATAGAGAAAGAAGAATTCGTCAAGAGATATAAAGAGGCTGTTAGTAACCCCTATAATTTCTTCCTTATCGATCATAGGACGTAAGATAAAGATTTAATGTTCAGAACAAATTTTGATAATAAAATAAATGACAAGAGGATTTAGAACAACGAGAAGTGCAATAGGAAAAAGAGGACCTCCTGGAATTGGATATAAGATAACACTTGAGGGTAATTATGATATCGAAGATAAAAGATTAACCAATGTCAAAGAATCTAAAGAAGATAAAGATGCAATTACCATGAATTATTTTAGAGAAAACACAAAAATATCAAGCGATGATAATAACTCTATAATTAGAACAAATGATGAAATATATATTCCTAAAGGTTTAGAATTGGAAAATGATAAATATAATACATATAAAAATAATCGTAGGCTTAGAGAAACCAATAGATTCAAATGAAGCAGTAAATAAAGAATATGTAGACCAATTAACCTCTATAGAGGAAGATACACTAATTAGATAATCGAATCAATTAAAAGTAAATGAGGATAATGTTTTATCTGGAAATCTTGTTTTTGATGCTAAACATAAAAGAATTGGTAATTTAAAAGATCCTCAAAATGAGAGAAATGCTGCAACTAAAAATATGTAGATGATTTAATAAAACCAATTGAAGAAATTACTAAAGAAAATGAGAAAAAATTAGTAGACATAAGTACAGATAACGACTGGTTAGATGTGAAAAATAGAAGAATCACAAGCTTAAAAAATCCAAAATTTCATAATAATGCTGCAACAAAGGGATATGTAGATAGAAAGGGAATTCCTTTAGAACCACAAAATAATGCAATAAAGAAAACAAATAAGGGATTATATGTACCAGATATTGACAAAACATATCCAAATAATATGATGATGAAAATGATAATGGATATTTTGTTAAACAGACAGTGTGTGAAATAATATGTTTTGGTGATGAAACTCTTTCTGTAAAGAGCGCAGATTTTGGAAAGCATGGAGGAATAAATCTAAGAAGTTACAAAACTATTTTAGAGACGTAATATTCTTTTTAAAATAAAAGGACAGTAGAAATTGTTTTATTTTAAAAAGAATATTACGCCTCTAAAATAGTTTTGTAATTTGATAACAGATGGAGCGCTAGTGCATCGAAATCTAAGAAGTAATCCAATATTTGATAAGGCAACATATATATGTAATATACGTTGCTTTTTTGGGTGATTGTTGATCGAGTTGATTGATTGATTGATGATTGTTGTGGGCGCAGTCGTGTTTGCTGAAATAGTAAGGTATTCACACAGGGGAAAATAACGAGGACACAGGGTTGGATTGAAATAGGCCAGCGATCAAGGGAGAAAGGGGTTTAGACTATTGGCGTTTCTTGACTAATGTGGTTAGGCGATTCACATACTGAACAATGGACTTATCTGAGTGCTGAGAAGATGGTGGCGAGCTCCAACTTGTTGCCTGGCAGGTCCAGATGCTAACTCCGATGAGACTCCCGCTAATCCCTTAACCTGAGTCCGATATTTAACTCGTTAACTCCTCATTTTCCTCAGGGCTCTCATTGGATGATAGTCGTGTCGTGGCCGTTTCTCATTGGCCCTTAGCTAGTCCTGCTGGACTCTGATTGGACCTTAGTTATTCCTTTGTCTTTGTCTTGTTTTAACATGCTCCCGGAAGAAAAGGTTCTTGAACTCAGTTTTATGAGTTCCTGGGTAATAACCTTTGCTTCCTGAATAATGAAAACCTGCTAATGATCGTTTCTTCTATGATGGCCTTTCTCCCAGATTCGCTAAGCCTAGCTTTTATTAAAATCTTTAGACCATACATTGCATACATATTGTGGTGGGGTTACATCCAGTTATATACAAATTATGACATATATGTCCTTTTGATGGCAAGATTATAAATATCACAGTGCTTAATAAGCCTCCTTTTGTTTTTAATTTATCTATCAATTCTGAAATATATGAATATGATCCTACAAGAGGTCTATATAATCTTATAGAATTTAAAAAGAATGATAATTTGAAGATATTAACCAAAGGATTAGTTTTTGATTTATTTGATAATATTTTTCAAATACTATTGATTCTTCTATTTTTGATATATAAATGACAAGAGGTTTTAAGAAAAAAATAACAAAAGAAAAAAATTTCTTTGAGCTTATTCATTTTGGTTACGAAAGAAAACCCGAATTTGATAATCTAAGAAGTATTCCTTTACGTCTGTTCAAAACTAACAATGATATTTTTTAATAAAATTTCTCGATCAGGTAAAATTATTGATGTAAGTATAGCATATGACACAATAATAGATGAAAATATACTTTACGAAATAAAGTTAAATAATGAAAATATTAAACCAATAAAAAATAAAAAATTGAATATTCCATTCAATAAAAATCAAAATTTGAGTAAAAATTTAAATAATTATTCTTATGGAAATCTTAGATATGCTACATATTTCCGTTTGGATGTTCTTGTTGTTTATGAATAATTTTGTAGCATTAATATAGTCATTTTCTTTCATCATATTGGATATAACAAAATCTATCATCTATTTCTTTTGTTATTAATTTAGAAAATAATATATTATTCTAGGAACCGGTATTATATTGTGATAATCTTCCTTTCAATAAATTTTGATTTTCAACTCCTCTTATTTTAAATCTATTATGATTTGCATATTGATCTGTAGTAATTATATAAATTATTTGATCATTTTCTTTTTTTTATTTTATATTTCTTTTTCTTAATCTTAATGATTTTTTAAGAATTTGTTTTTTATCATTTTTTAATTGTTTAATTTGATTATCTTTATCTTCCAATTGTTTTTGTAATTTATATTCTCCGGTCTTTCTGATGTTAGGAATTACATCTTCATATATCCAATCTTGAAACTCTATTGCTTTAGGCATTTTAGATCTCATAATTAATCTATAAAGACCAGGTTCATTAATGAAAACAGTATGTGGATTTTGCTTTTTAAAAGGGGGACCGCCAGTCCCCCTTTTAAAATCTTCATAATTTTTACGATTTTTAACTGGAATATTCTTATCAATAGTTATCAATGTTTTTAGTGTCTTCAAACTCTAATGAATTAGCAACATCTTTGCCTTTAAATCAAAGATTATTACTTTGATCAAAGATAATACAAACATTATTATTATTAAAATTTAATTTATTATTTTTGATATCAATTATATTTTGCATTTTGATGATTTATTATAATAATTCAACTATTATATTCTGATCACATTTGATGTAAACTTACATCAATTTAATAATCTTATATATTAATCTTTTATATCTCATAATTAATCTATAAAGATTAGATTCATTAATAAATACAGTACGTTGATGTAGATTTATTGAAGGGTCTCTGGTGGAGACCCTTTGTAAATCTTCATAGGTTTTTTGATTTTTAATAGTTATATTATTATTTATTATTAGAAAACTTCAATAAATTAGCAATATCTTTCACTTTTATTTTGATCATATTTGATGTAAACTTACATCAATTTATCTAAATAATATATATATTCATCTTTCATATCTCATAATCGATCTATAAAGACTAGATTCATTAATAAATACAGTATGATTTTGTAGATTTCTATTAAATTTTATGGGGTTGCTGCAAGCGACCCTATAAAAATCTTCATAATTTCTTCGATTTCTAAGGGGTCTCTACTAGATACCCCCTTGTAATCTTAATAATTTATTCTATTTCTAATAGGTATATTCTTAATAATAGTCTGTCTTGTATTCTCAAACTCTAATAAATTAGCAACATCTTTTCCTTTAAACCAAGTATAAACAAAGCTTTCATTAATATCAGACAATTTTATAGATCCAATTTTTAAATTCTAGTAGTTTAGAGCTCATAATCTATATATAAATTAATAAATACAGTATGAAGATTTCTATTGAATTTCAGAGTATTTTCTACCATACAAAAGTATAACATCTATAAATGTTGTCATTTGTAATAAAATACATTGAATATTCTCCATTTTGCATATTTATATCCCAACCATCATATTCCTCAAAATCTCTAACAATATTTCTAAATTCAGCAAATCTTTCATCTTTCTCAATATATATTAATAGTTGTAATGACATGTAATACATTATCAGAATCATAAAAGGTTTTTGTATCTGTAATATTAAAAGGAATATTTAATTCTTCTAAAGTACTGAAGATCATTTATTCAGAAATAATTTTATTAAATCCATTTTTTATTGTTTCTTCAGAATAATAGTTGTTGGAAGGAATATCAACCTTTGGATCTGTTTCAAAATACTTAACAAATTCATCCCATATATTATTATTTTTCTTTTTATCTTTGAACTTATTTTCTATGTTATAATATTCACAAATCTTTTTTAAATAGAAGGAGTAATCTATATTTATTTTTTTATTATTCATAAAAACACAGAGATGGTTGAACATATATCTAACTTTCTCATATGGTTTGTGTATAAATCCTTATATTTCTTTATATATCTCATTCTATATTCTAGTCTAGTTTTAGGTTGTATTTTAAAGGTTTTCCATCCTTGACAAGTACAGAAATATATATCATGATCACTACAAAAATGTTCAGATTCTTCTGAATCACTACTATAATTTACATTTTTTGCAGGAATAATATCGTCAAAGAAATTCATTTATATACGACAGAATTTTTAAAGCAAGCGTGGTAGTAGAAAAAGAAAGTGTTGCAACCAGGAAGTCTGAAAGGCGACACATCTGTTATCCAGCGCTGACGTCACAGGTCACGTGACTTATAAAAAATGGCAAAACATGTTTCTGCATCTTTCATCAGGGAGGGTTTCAACTCTTCTAGGTCTTCTATTCTCAGAGTGTATGAGCTAAAGGGTCATATTGCAGCTTGTATCACATACATAGCTCTCGAGCCGCCAATTTTAAACTTTAAATGCTACTCACTAGTTGAGCTGCTGCTGTAAATTCTCTACACTCATTTCGTTATAGAAGCCAGAGATATTTAATTGGGACATTTGCTGGTTAGGGCCCATCCCCAGAGTTTCCACACAAACAATCTCTCTATCACAAGAACTATTCCAACAAGGATCGTAAGTATCAATTATTCCGCCTTCTACAAGCTTTCAGGTAAGCTTTTTAAGGCACATAAAAGGACACAGGACAACATCCAGACGACACGTGCAAACAGCCCGCCGAACCTGGCACAGCGCGCCGCTTGCGAAGGAACCAAGGCAGCACCAAGCACACCTAGAGCTCGAAGCCCCAAGGCTACAAAAATAGTGATCACGAGGATCGGAACTTCATCTAGGAGTTCAACAAGGATCGGGGGACTATTATTCCGCCTTCTACAAGCTTTCAGGTAAGCTTTTTAAGGCACATAATTAGACAGGACAACATCTAGACGACACGTGCAAACAGCCCGCCGAATCTGGTACAGCGCGCCGCCTGCGAAGGAACCAAGGACGCACCAAGCACACCTAGAGCCCGAAGCCCCAAGGCGGCAAAAATAGTGACCACGAGGATCAAAACTTCATCTAGGAGTGTTCAACAAGGATCGATTCGCCTTTTATACCCAGCATTTGCCATATGAATTTAATAAATGGTGTTTAAAGAAATATAGACTTATATAGCATATAAGTTATTAAATTGCATAGAAAATATATCATTTTCTAATAAACATTTTATCAGAATATAAAAAATAATTATATTTCTAAAGATTTTAATGAAAAATTCAAAAAACATCGTGGCGCCATCTATTATCAGAAAACATAACTATTTTGAAATTAAAAACCAATAAAATGCTTAAAATCCCTTTTATTCGTTAAAATGTGATAATATTATTCAATATAATTAAGTTAAAAATATTTATAAATTTATTTTTAAATAAATGGAGACAGGAAAGAAATGTTATTGCTGTAAAGATTTTCTCACATTTGATTGTTTCTATAAAAATAAAAATAAAGAAAAATATTATTCACGTTGTAAGAATTGTGAACACAATAGAAAATATAAAAAAAAATTGTGAGTGTGGTAAAACATATACACCTGCCCATTTTGAACGTCATATAAATTCAAATCTTCATAAGCGTCGACTTTCGGAAATCTATTCTTAAAATTTATACCCTAATAAATGGAGACTAAAATTCTGAGTGATGTGAAATACAAAAAAATTCAGGAGCTCGGCTAAAAAATTAAATATTAAATTAAATAAAAATACAACAAAAAATGATGTAATTAAATTACTTAGGAAATATCTGAAAAAGAAAGGTGAATATAAATCTTATTTAGTGTAGATATTTTAGAATTAGATGTCACCTAATATATAAATAAATTGAAAAAGAAATTCGTTAATTATCCTCTTTTGAGGAAGAAAATAAAAAGAAGACTCGATACATTTGGTAGCAGTACGTGGTTATTTGATATAAAGCTCAAAAGAGAAAATATTTAATCTGAAGATTAAGCAAGAGGTTTATTCTGATCAGTAAACTGAAGCACTTCTAAGAAGATTAAAGGTATTTATATAGATTAAGTTAAATTATATCTATATATTGAATGTTTAAAAGCTAGCCAATATTTGAATAAATTTAAAATATATATATTTGTATTTAAAATATATTGGTTTGTTTATATTAGCTCAAAAGGCGAAAATGGATGAATATAATTTTTTATGCCAAACAAAAATTGAACCATTAACAGGAACTAACTATCAAATATGGGCGTTGAAAATCGGCGCAGTTCTGAGAGGAAGAAAATTATTTAAATGTGTAATTTCCGATCCAGAACCTGATATAGAAGACAAAAGTTCTTGGGCGAGATTTGGAGTGTAAAAAATGATGAAGCTTTTGGGATAATCATCACAACATTGACTAATGTTTCATAGGTGAAACAAATGCTAAGAAAGTATGGGACTCACTGGAAAAAACATACACAGGCAATTTGGAAGATAAAATTATTGATATAGGCTTAGAATTAAAGAACATTAGAATGAAAGATAATGAAACTGTAGATGAATATATAACAAGGGCAAACAATATTGCTGCTAGAAGTCCATCATTAGGGCATCAATTTACCTCAAGAGAACTTTCATTTCATATTGTCAGAGGCATACATCCAAGGTATGAAAATATTACTATTGTCTTACGATCTAAGAGAGAGGAACAGTAGAAGAGATTCAACAAACTCTAAGAGAAGAGGAGTCAAGAAGAAATATGAGATTAAATCAATCGGTAGAGAATGGGCATGATAGAAAAGTTAAACAATTTAAGCAAAAAATATGTTTTGTTTGTAATAAAAAGGGACATCTAGCTAATGATTGCTGGTTTAGAGATAAACAGAAACAAGTATATATCGCAATATCGTTACGAAATCTTTTAATGTGAGATGATAATGGGTTTGATTGTTTTGAGCGCAGTCGTTTAAGTGGGAAGTGAAGCATACAGGGGAAAATAATCGAGAGTACACAATTGATGGGATTGAAATAAGGCAATTAATCGGAGGAGAGAAGGTTTGAGAGGTTGGGCGGATGAGGACTATTGGCTATAACTGTTCACATAGCGGTAGGATTGACTTAGCTGAATGGTTGAGCGGATGAGAATCTCTCCAGAGTACTAGGTGCTAACTCGATGGGATTCAGCTCCTAACTCTAGGTCCTAACTCGGTGGGATCCAGCTCTCAACTGTCAATTCTCTGTTCTCGATTTAAGAAGAAAGCTCTTCTCATTGTTCATTGGTTGAACATCGTGACGTGTAAGCTCGCGATAGGTCCGAGGCTAAATGAGCTGCTCCCTGATTGGTCCTTTCTAACTCTTTGTCTTTTGGACGTGTTCTGACTTGACCAGGAAGTGCTAAGTTGTTGAGCTCAACTTTTACGAGTTCCGGGATAATGAAACCCTTACTAATGATTGTTCTCTCTCTAGGCCTTCTCTCTCTCCAGATTTGTTAAGCCTTGTTCTTTATTAAACCTTTCAAAGCATACATTTCATACATATTGGGTCGGGTTGCATCTAGCTTTGTACAAATTATGACATATATCAAAAGAAATGGACTCCAGATTATAGAAATCACAAATACAGTAGGGAACATTCGAATAACTTAATGGATACTATGAAAAGTGGAATTAATGAGCAAGCATTTGAAACATATGTAAAAGAATTTGAAGATTCACCAGATGGGAGAAATAGTAAGCAAATATGGTGTATAGATTCAGGATGCACCGCACATTTAACCCCAAACTCAACTTTGATGGAAAATGTGGTAAATTATGAAAGTCAAATCAACCTAGCTGAGAAGGGCAAAACTACCCAAGCCACAGCCAAAGGAGATATGAGACTTACTACATGCACAAGTGAAGACCAAGAAAATATTCGCATCAAATATATCGTACATGTACCAAATTTAAGGAATAATTTCTTGTCAGTATATGAATTAGTCAACAAAGGAAATTCAGTTATTTTCAATAAGGATGGAGCAAAAATGTATAATGAAGGGAATGTTTTAGAGAGTTGCTGAAGCATATATTAAAGATAGAATGTTTATGATGGAAACAAAACTAAGAAATGTACCAATGCAAAAAATGAAAATGTCATGCTTATAAATACACATTTATCAAATAAATATAGCAATATAAGTTTATGGCATAAAAGATTAAGCATACTTTAGCCACGTTTTAAAAGTTAAAAAAGAAAACGAAAATATAACGTGGTGAATTTCTTTTTATTAAAAATACAAGCTTTCAAGCAAAACGCTTTTCTTCAGGTAATCTAAGAAAATATGCGGAGAGGTATATACACCCAACTAAGTAAGATTTGTATATTGAAGCGGAATTGCCACGAACAAGCACGTATTAACACACCTAGAGAGCGAGCGAGAAATTCAATTTAAAATAAGTTTAAAATAAATAAAATATATACATAAATCGGGAAAACACTTGAGGTTAAAATTCCTTATGCGGGATCCATGCTATTACAAAAAGCTATGTACTGCGGGGGTAGTTCTATTTTTCTATTGAGGCTCGGAATTTTATTGGAAACCAAAGCCTCCAGGACCAGTCGTTGATATTTTCCGCTTATGTTACTGTAAATACATTGGGTGTCTGTGAAATCAAATGAATGCTGTGTTTCTGCCATGTGCTGATAAATCTGGGAACGGCTGTCTTTGGTAATGATGTTTCTATTGTGTTCTTTAGTCCTGATTTCTATGGTTCTGCCGGTTTCACCAACATAATGTAGTTCGCAATTTGAGCATTTAATTTTGTATACTGCGTTAGAGGCGGATAGTGGGTCTTTCGGTTATCCCATATATTTTATCCGGCGCCATACATACCAACAACGTACATATACAATCCCAACCGTTTACAAATCGACTTGCGTTCTTCCGTATTCCGAAACCAACGTCGATATTGCCCGTTTCTTGAGAAAATACGGTGTTCGCACATATTTTAGTAATTCACCTTCCGTCGAACTCAAACTCCGGCATCCCATCACAAAAAGTTCTAAAAAGCAGGACCCACTATCCGCCTCTAACGCAGTATGGGAATAAGCATAAAATGACTAAGAGGAGTTTCTTTCAAATTTTTTTTTTCAAAATTACAAAAAAAAAAGTATACAAAAAGTATACAAAATTAAATGCTCAAATTGCGAACTACATTATGTTGGTGAAACCGGCAGAACCATAGAAATCAGGACTAAAGAACACAATAGAAACATCATGAACAAAGACAGCCGTTCCCAGATTTATCAGCACATGGCAGAAACACAGCATTCATTTGATTTCACAGACACCCAATGTATTTACAGTAACATAAGCGGAAAATATCAACGACTGGTCCTGGAGGCTTTGGTTTCCAATAAAATTCCGAGCCTCAATAGAAAAATAGAACTACCCCCGCAGTACATAGCTTTTTTAATAGCATGGATCCCGCATAAGGAATTTTAACCTCAAGTGTTTTACCGATTTATGTATATATTTTATTTTTTTTAAACTTATTTTAAATTTAATTTCTCGCTCGCTCTCTAGGTGTATTGATACGTGCTTGTTCGTGGCAATTCCGCTTCAATATACAAATCTTACTTAGTTGGGTGTATATACCTCTCCGCATATTTTCTTGGATTACCTGAAGAAAAGCGTTTTGCGGTGAAAGCTTGTATTTTTAATAAAAGATTAAACCATGTAAATGAAGAATACATGAAAAAAATGATTCAAGGACATATTGTAAGAAGATCGGATCTAAAATTTGAAAGGTTACCAAAGTGTGAAGCATGAATAATTGGAAAACTGGTGCAGAAGTAATATAATATTACAGAAAATTATACAGTTAAGCCCCTGCAGTTGATTCATATGGATTTATGTGGACCAATGCCATGTCAATCTTTAGGAGGATATAAGTATTTTCTTGTTATAGTAGATGATTACAGTAGAAGAATCTTTGTATATTTCCTGAGATCAAAAGATGAGACCTTTGAGAGATTTGAAGAATTTAAAGCAAGAGCCGAAAACGAATTAAGTCTTAGTATAAAAGATGTAAGAACGGACAATGGAACTGAATTTTATAACTCTAGTTTTGAAGGACTTTTCAAGAGAAGTGGGATCCATCACCAACTTACCACCACATACTCACCACAAAGTAATGGAGTCGCAGAGAGAGTAATTAGGACTCTCATAGATACAGCGAGAACCTTACTAATTGACTCAAAATTACCCATGAAGTTTTGGGCAGAGGCAATGGCTACAGCTGCATACATTAAGAAATGTACCCCCCACAGGTATATCAAGCACCATACACCTATGCAGAGATGGAATGGCAGGAAACCATCGGTCAAACACATTCGAATATTTGGATGTTTGACACATTGACTTGAGAGCAAACCAAGAAGAAACAAGTTTTCACCAAAGGGTAGAAAGGGAATATTTATTGGTTATTCCATTAAAAGAAAAGCCTACAGAATATATGATATAATGACAAAGAGAATTCATGAAGTCAGATCAGTAAAATTTAGTGAAGATAAGAGAGGAATTGATTATGCAAATGATATTCAGGAAGATACTAATTGTGATAATTTGACCTATAAAGGAAAATTTGAAGAAATAGTTGCTGAAGACTTTCTTATCTTGAAAGAAGACAATCCTGTCACAGAGAGTAAAATGAAGTCTCAGGAGGATTCTTCAGTATAACCAGGTGGTGACTGTGAAAATGACTCATCACAAGATGCGTAAAAAGAGGAAGAAAGAAAGGAGAAACAAAGAGCATCTTAGAAGAACGGCACAAAGCAAGACTTGAAGAACAAGAAAGAAAATTGATCAAAGAAGGAGTTCGACGCTCACAAAGAATAAAAGATAGGAATGATGCAAACTTAATTATGGAAATAGATCATTATATCCCGGAGAACTTTAAAGAAGCAATGGATAGTGGAGAAAGAAATGAATGGCACAAAGCAATGGAAAAAGAGCTCAGTGAGATAGAGAAGCATAAAGTATGGACACTAGTACCATGGGAAAATGGTATGAAAGTAAACAATAGTAAATGGGTCTACAGTATGAAGAAAACATCAAATGACGGCATATATAAAAGATAGGCCAGACCGGTTGTTGTTGGATGCAATCAAAGATATGGTGTGGACTATAAGGACAAACTACGGAAATGTGCAGATAGCCTTGGACTTGCTGATTAGGGCTTACACACAGGGGAGCGTGTGTTGTACATATATTAATTCTTTGTTACCACAGAGTGTGTGTAAGCTCACATGTAAATAGGCGCTAACCGAAACAGAGAAAAAAAGTTCCTTTGTTCAATATTAGTTTCCCTTTTATATTTTGTTCTCTCTCTTGTAAATCAATAAATATAATGTTTAATTAATAATTATTGGAATCAGTTTCATTAATAATTCTAAGCAAAGTCAACAACATTCGATTTAAAATTTAAAAAAGATACATTTATTGTAGGAAAACAAAAAAGAAACCTAAAACCGAAGTAAATCTTTAAAAAATATTCAAACCAGAATATGTATTAAGAGAAAAACAAGAATGTTTTGTAAAGAAATGGAATACTTATAGAAAGAAATTCACAGTAGAAGGTATTAATATAAGACCTGAACAATATCATAATTTCTTACAAGATTTGTTCAGAACTGCTATAGGGAAAATTGAAGGAAGGATTCAACTTAATGTACATAATCCTAAATTGGAAAGATCTTTTATTTCAAAATGGATGCCTACTAGTGAAGCATTTGGTATATATATATTTAGATGTATTAAATCATAAAATAGAATATAAAGAAATATATATTACAGATACTGAATTTGAATTTACTATAACCAATTTACCTCGAGGTGGTGCATTTAGAAAGTTGAAAAATGACGATGATATTATTAATAAACAGAGTATTTGTGTAATTAAAATCAATGATAATATATGTTTAGCTAGATCAATTGTAACTGCATTAGCTATTCAAAATCCAAAATATTTGAGTGAAAAACTTAAATTTAGAGAATTAACAAAAAATGATATACATTATATAAAAATGAATAGAGTTTTACAGAAAACATTAGCTGAAAAACTCCATGAATTATGTGATATTCCTTTAGAAAATTGTAGTTTACAAGAAGTGAAAACATTTGAGAAATTTCTAGATATTCAGATCAATATATTTTGTAGAGAGAATTTTAATGAAAGAATATACAGCGGAGAATACAAACCTATAAGTATTTACATATATAAGGATAAAAATAACTTTAATGTAATCACTACAATCACAGGATTTTTAGGAAAAATAAACTATTGTAAATTTTGTCAAGTTAGTTATGACAAAAAAGACAAACATAATTGTCCTCTCAAATGTAATAGTCGTTTTAGAGAACAAAAATGTGAAGGAGATGAAATTAATTGTGAAATATGCTTCAGAAAATTCAAAGGAGATGATTGTTATGAATATCATAAAACTGAAAAAGGAGTTAGTGTTTGTAAGGTTTTATGGAAATGTCTTAGATGTAAACAAAATATAAAACGTATTGATAGAGAACCAGATAAACACATATGTGGAGAAAAAAATGTAAAAATTGCAGTCAATGGGTAATAAATGATCATCAATGTTATATGAAAAGACTAAATATGAAAGGAGGTAAATGTGAAAAAGATTGTATTAAAAATATAAAAAAGGAAGATTGGTGTATGAAATGTAAGAAATATACTGAAAAGTATTTATTTTTTGATGTCGAAACAAAACAAGAGACAGAAATTCACAAAATAAATCTTGTTATTAACCACGATTTTTATGGAAACGAAAAGATATTCAAGAGTGGTAATAAATTCTGTAAATGGCTATTTGCTAATAGACACATAGGATATACGGTATTAGCTCATTACGGAAAAGGATTTGATTTTCAATTTCTAGCAAAATATTGTTTCAAAAATAAAATAAAAATGTTCACTATATATAGCGGAAATAAACTCAATTACATGCAGATACCTGAGTTAAATATGAGATTTATAGATTCTATCAATTTTACTCAAATTCCTTTGAGAGACTTCCCTAAAGCATTTGGATTAGAAGAATTAGCCAAAAAAAAGGTTATTTTCCTCATTATTTCAATAAGGATTGTAATCAAGATTATAGGAAAATATCCTAAAAAGAAATACAGGGTGATCCAAAAGTCCCGCACAACTTTAAAAATTAATAACTCCGCGAATATTTGCGCTAGAGCAATGCGGTAAACACCATTGTATTCAGGATGCAATGGGATTTTTTATGGCAAATAATGAAAAATTCGAAATTGATTTTAGTTACAACTTTATTCGCTAGATGGCGCCCTACCAGAATCAGCGATTCAGCGGCCAAATTGTTTGATAAATTGAAAAATATAACTGAACGACACGTATTTTTACTTTTTGAATACCAGGAAAGAACCCTAATAATATCAAATGATAAATTAATAAAACACCATTTCGCCAAAAGTTAGAAGAAATGGTTAACGATTTTTAAATACAATCTGAGATATGTAAAATAGGTATATGCAAATTAAAACATGTAGCAAAAAAAAAAAAAACCCTGATATTTTAGATGCGGTTTGCTGGAATCCTCTCAGCTATTTATATTCCGAAAGTAATAATTTTCTATTTTTTTAAATTCGACTCTCTCTCAGTATCGATTATATGTATTTTAATTCATTTGAAAAATATTTATCTATCTCTGATGATTTATTTTACTGTGGAATGCCGTTGTTGTTTTAGTCGTGTCCAATAAAGAGCCTCAGATTATTTTCGTTTGGCCAACAACAAATGTCCAATTTATATACACAAATATTCTTATATAATGAGACTTTAAAAAATGCAAATACAGTGGTACCTCGACATACGAGTTTAATTCGTTCCGCAACCTTGCTCGTATCTTGAATTACTCGTATCTCGAAGCAAATTTCCCCATACAAAGCAATTGAACTACCATTAATCCGTTCCAACCTCCAAAATGTCATCCCAGTTATTTTTGTTACGTGGTTTTAAATAATAAAAACGTATTTATAAATATCAAATATTTATTGCACAAAACAAAAAAGAGAATGTAAAGAAATAAATTAGATATCCTCACTGATCTTTGCCTTTTTCGCTACATTTTTCTCGCTTTCACCTGTAGGCCGTTTAGAAAAAAACATGTCAAAGGAGGTTTGTTTCTTCCTCCCTCTCAGAATGTTCCGGAAATGAGTTAGGCAAGTGTCATTAAAAAGGTCAGATGCACGACCTGTTGCAACTTTTTCTGGGTGTTTTTTTTCCACGAACTGTGAAACTCTCTCTCACATTCCTAAGATCTCCTTTATCTCACTTGTAGAAATAACCCCCTTCTCTGACTCCTCAAAACCAATTACTTGCATAACCTCAGTATGCTGCTGTGACTGTAACTCTTGTATCTCCTCAGTCGTCAGTTCCTGGGTGTGCTTCTCGATGAGCTCGTTCACGTCTCTCTCTTCCACCTCTAAACCGATGGATTTCCCCATAGATACAATCTCCTCCTCTACTGAAACACCGGGTTCCAATTCTTCATAGATCCTTTCAGCTACAGCTTCAGGCCACAGCTTTTTCCATTTCCAATACCGCTCCTCTTTTTAAAATTCTCAAACCAGCCCCGGCTGGCTTTAAATGACTCTTCCGATGCCTCGTCGATGGATGTCTGCGGGGTTTGCTTCAGCAAATCTCCGTAGATCGCTCTTGCCTTCTCACAAATGATGGTCTGCGTCAAGGTATGTCCTTGGAGCTGCTTTTCTGTCACCCACACCATCAGCAGTTTCTCCATATTTTCATGCAGGGAGGTTCGCAGCTTGGAAATTATCGTAAGGCCCTTAGCCGGCGTTACACTCTTTATCGACTCCTTCCGTTTAAGCACAGAACATATCATGGACGTACTACGGCCATACTGCCTCGACAAGTCAACAACTCGAACACCTTGCTCATGTTTTTCTATAATTTCACGTTTTAATTCAATACTCATCATCTTTTTCTAAGCACTTGACTTTCTACAAACTTTCTTCCGATCCATGGTTATAAAAATAAATGAACTAAAACTGAAAATGTAAACGCAACACAAAACACAACTTATCACAGCGGAAGCACGCTGCTAACTGATCGTGATAGCGCGACTGCGTGTTACTACCTGTTGTGTTTTAACTTTAAAAGCACACAAAAATATAATAAACTTGAATTTGTTTATTCAAGTCTCAAAAAACAAAGCTTTGCATATAGAACAAATAATAATAATAATTAAAAAAAAAGAAACATTTTAGGAAAAGCAAAAACAAAACAAAAGTGCTGGTCAAAAAGAAACATTTAAAATCACAGATTAATATCTTCAACACTACCGAACCGAACTCGTATCTCGAATTTCGCTCATACCTAAAAGCAAAAAATCACTTGCTCGTCGGCTCGTATCTCGAAAAACTCGTATGTTGGGGCCCTCGTATGTCGGGAACCACTGAATCTTAATCTATTTACATACACAACACATCTTCCCCCTTAACAATACTCCAGTCGGTCTAGGGGTTTCCTGGCTCTCTGAGGTCTAGGACTGCGGACGGGCACTTGCACAGCGGCAGCCTCCGGTTTAGGAGTGCGAGGGTACGTGCACAGAAGCAGTCTCCTCCTTGTTTCCTGATGTAACCTCTGGAACCTCCTATTCACTTTATTTCTGACTTCCACCTACAGGCTTCTCTCCTGATGTTCGAGGAAGTATCAAATTTCTTGTCTCCACTTGTTTCTTTCTCACAGGTCGCAATTGATTGATATGCCTCTTATACACGACGCCCTCGCAACTTATAAGGTAGTGACGGTAGCTCAATAATTTCAAAATGGTACCTTTTTACCGTTTAGGTCCAGTTGCATAGTTGCGGAAATAAACCTCGCAAACTGTAGTAAACTGCTCCTGCCTTCTTACGGCCTCATGAAATACCTCTCGCGGATTTCCCATCTTGGTATTAAATTCGAGAATCTTGATCTTAAACTTCTCTTCATTAGCAGTTCCGCGGGGGAATTTTTTTATTACAGTTTGGGGGAATTCTCTATGAGCAAATAGGAATCTTTGTAGATTCGTCTCTAAATCATCCTTCCCATTATTCTTTCTCAAAAGGTTTTTAAACTCTCTTACATATCTCTCAGCTAAACCATTTGTACTAGGATTATACGGACTGGTCTTAGTGTGCCGTATACCATTCATCTTGGTAAATTGCTCGAATTCACCGGAGACAAACTGTCTTCCGTAATCTGTAACCAAAAATTAGGGCAATCCAAATCTGGCAAAAATTTCTCTAAAATGGTTTATAATCGTTTTGCTGGTAATATCTTTGATGATAAAAATTTCTATCCACTTTGAGTATGCGTCCACGAGAACCAAAAACATTCTTCCCATGAACGGACCCGCTAGATCAAGATGAAGTCGATGCCACGGTTTTTCGGGCCAAGTCCATTCCGAGATGGTAGCCGGAGGCATGCTTGCCGATTCTTGGCATACTCTACATTCTCTAGCTAACTCCTCGATGTTACTATCTATGCCTGTCCACCAGAAAATACCGTCTGGCAATCATCTTCATTTTAACAATCCCCATGTGTATTTCATGCGAGTCATTTAAAAATAAAGATCTTAATTTTTGGGGAATTACCACTCTTTCACGCCATTGAAGACAACCAAACTCCAAACTTAATTCCTCATTGATCTTATAATGAGGAGCTAGTGGGTTTTCTCTCGGTACCCTTGTGAATTTCCACACACACACACAGTTGCCTTCTCTAACATTCCTTAATACTATAGACAGTATTTTATCTCGGGACGTCTCTCATATGCCACCTCCCTAAAAGAGAACGGTACCTCATTCAACTTCCTGAGAAGAAGTACCTGGTCTTCATCAAGAAACTCCCTGACACTCGGTTCTAAAGGAAGACGTGACAATGCGTCAACATTGGAATTATCACTACCTTTTCGAAACTCCTCAGTATAATTAAATGCAGCTAATTTTAAGGACCATCTTTTAATTTTGGATGCTGCACATATGGGAATTGGTTTCTGAGATGAAAATATATGACTAATACGAATTTTCGTCCCAGTAAGTATTGTCTTGATTTCTCATCGCCATAGGTTATGCTCAACGCTTCCTTTTCTAGTTGAGAGTACCGTTTTTTCGCTTCAGTTAATGTTCTAGAAGCAAAAGCTATAGGGCATTCTTCCTTTCTATCATTTCTATGACTCAGAATTACGCCTAGTCCATAAATAATGATTTACATTTTTTAAATAACCTTCGATATTTTTCGTCCAATTCCATCTACAATTTTTATTCAGAAGTTGATAGAATAGCGCTAAAATGTTTGCTATATTCTTTATGAATCTATAATAATAAATTAAGAGTCCTATGAAAGATCTCAATTGCGAAACATTCTTTAGGTTCAGGCGCCTCTATCACTGCTTTAATTTTATTTTCTAAGGGATGCAGTCCAAATTTATCCATTTTAAACCCTAAAAATTCCACCGATTTCTTTTTAAATTTACATTTATATCTGTTTAACTTTAAACCTTTTTCTAGCAATCATCTAAACACTAGATCCAACCTTTGTTCATGATCTTCAAAGTATTTTCCTGCAACCAAAATATCATCTATGTAGCAGGCCACACCTGGCAAATCAGCAAATAGACCTTCCATAATCCTCTGAAATTTATTTGGTGCTACCGCTACGTCATATGGTAGTATTTTATAAGAAAACAACCTCTTTGTTGTGTTTATATCAACAACAGCTTTGGCTTCTTCCGCTAACATTACTTGTAAGTAAGCCTGTGATAGGTCTAGAGTCGAAAGTACGGTGCTTGTAGATAATTTTGAAAAGATCTCATCGATCGATGGAATGGGATACCTATCTAATTCTATTGCTTTATTAGCTGTACATCTAAAATCACCACATATCCTTACACTACCATCCTTTTTTGATGCCGGTACTATTGGAGCGGTCCAATATGCATGAACTATAGGTTATAAAATGCAAGAATTAACTAAACGATCAATTTCAGTCTCTACTTTGTTTTTTGGAGAGAAAGGTAAACTTCTGGCCTTACAAAACACAGGAGTCACATCCTTTTTTAAATTAAAATTTATTCTAACGTCCTTTAGACAGCCCAAATCTTTGTTAAACAAATCTGCATACCTATCCATCAAATTTTTATATATTTAAATATATTTCTATTATATTCATTATTCAAAATTGTAATGCTAAACAATATAGAATAATCAAATTCCAACTGTTTAAGCCTTCTATTCCTAATAAAATTACCTGGAATTTTTCATTTACAATTATTAATCGTAAATATTGGTTGGCTTCTTTTACAAAAACATTTCTTTGATCTATAATCTCTATTGATTTACCACAAAAGGATTTTAATCTTAAATTTGTTGGAAATAATCTTTTACCTTGCCAATAATTCTTATAAATATCTTTAGGTATTAACGTAACTGGACTTCCTGTATCTATTGTAAAGCACAAAGAATAATCATCTACTGTTAAATTTATTGTGGCATCAGTTTCGCCCTGTACAGAATATATAGAGTCATCTTGTACAAATTTACATCCCCACATTCTTTTACTAGCTTTGCAGACCCTACTTAAATGACCCAGTTTATTACATTTTAAAACAAGTCTTTGTTCTATGAGGTAAAACAGATGCCACGTGTGAATGTCTTTCACCACATCTATAACACACTATTTTGCCTTTGCCACTTTTCCTGAAAGGCCTATACTGCGCCGTACTATTATTGTACTCGCCCTTTTTATTCTTTCAATTCACAGGGGATATCTTGGCCACTAATTTATCTTGAAATTCTCTTGTATTTATCTCCGCCAATTCGAACGAGATCGCCACTGCAAAAACTTTATCCAGGGTGACATCGTCGTCCTCTTGTAGTAGCTTCTTTTGCAGGATTTCCGACTTGATTCCAGCCACAAAACGGTCTCGCATCATGGTTCCCAACATATCGACGAAATTACCCTTTATTGCCAAATGTTTCAATTCTCTAAGATATTCCGAAATTGATTCTCCTTCCTGTTGAATTCTCTTTAAAAATCTGCATCGCTGTGGTATCACTTTCTTCTTTGGATCCAAATGCAGCTTAATTCTTTGAATGATAGTATCATAGGGTTGATCTTTCATTAGACCAGGAAGAAAATGTCGTTTCCCTGCTTCAAAGTTTCAGAATCTGGTAGCGAGGTAAAAATCAGCACTTTAATCTCCTTCTTCAGATGCCAAAAAGAAAGCATCAAATTTTTGTACAAAAATATCGAATTGTCCTCCACTGGGCAATAGCATCTAAAAGGTATTATTAACTTTGAACTTGTCATGCTGATCTTTTCTACTCCTTTGTTTTCTTGATTCAGATAGTTTAAAAGATGTAATCTTAACCAATTTTCTTATTTTTCCTCTCCATAATCCGAGAGTCAGATTTGTTTAAAAGATGTAGTTGTTATACTTGCATAGACGCCGTTTTCCTCAGATTTTTACTGGCTCTGTAGATCGCGCATCCTCGTCGCCACTTTTGTTGTGTCGTAATTAGACGTACAAGAGCTCAAACTTGACCATGGCCAACAACAAATGTCCAATTTATATATACATATATTTTTACATAATGAGGCTTTAGATAATACAAATAATATTCATCTATTTACATAAAAAACAGTTAATATATAGCGAGAAGAGTAGAGGACTGAGCACAGATCCCTGAGGTACACCAGCCCATGTTCTTCGGTCCTTGGAAAATATGTTCCATTGACCCGAACCTTTATCCTTCTTCCCCTTAAGAAGTCTGCAATCCAGATTAAGGTTTTTCCTCTTACTCCGATGTTGTGCAGCCTTTCAAATAATTTCTACACTCGAACAAAAGCTGAGGTCATATCCAGGAATACGGCCGTTGTCTTCTTTGGCGGTGTTTCCTAGAAATCTATTATTGATTGACAGAAGTAGAACAGATTATCAGTTGTACAGTGTCTGGATCTTTAGGCAGTTTGGTAGAAGTTTATTTTATTATTGTTAGTGAGCCAGACTATGAGCCTATAGTGGATAATTCATTCTGTTATTTTACAAAGTATGCTGGTAAGAGCAATTGGCCGATAGTTCTTGCATTCCTTAGCATCTTTGTTTGGTTTCAGTATTGGAACTATAATTGGCACTGCTATTGGTAGTTTACCAGTTTGCCATGAAATGTTCAGTATTCGTAGGAGTTGATTTTTAGCTTCGTCTCCAAAGTGTTTAATCATTTGACCAAAGATTAGAGCATCTCCAGGTGACATCTTGGATTTAACTTTCCTATTGATGAATTTAGCTCATTCAGTGTGAAGTCTCTCGAGTAAATATCTTGTTTATGGTAATTTCTTGCTTGTTTAACTAACTTGTTTAAATTATTTTTTAGAGTCCTGCCTTCATTCGTATAGCTGAGTCTGGAAGTGCTTGGAAGATATTCAGAAATTATGTCAGCCATCTGTTTGTTCGTTCTCGCTGTTCATATCAGTTAAAGTATTGGAGGATTAGTGTTGGTTTTGAGTTTTATAACACTAATTATATTCCAGTGATGGCTTTCCTTTTTTGGATCCATTTTCTTCGCAGAATTCTGCCCATTTTTCTTGTTTGAATATCCAAATTTCTTGTTCTATATTTTGTGACTAATTTCAATGAGTACCTTTATGATTTCTTCCGTTTTATTTGTTTTAAGAAGTTCATTGATATTGTCTCTCTCTGCAATCATTGCCTCGATATTGTGGTCCTTCCAGTAAAGTATTCGCAGGTCTTTACGTCTACCTCTAGGTATCGATACTTTTGCAGCTTCGGATATGTTCGAAGAGAATTTTTCCAATTTTTTGTCAATCGTTCTGTGATTTAATTCTTCGTTGCACAGTTCTTCAAGCTTTTCTGTGATTTTTTTCCAGTGTTCTTGTATTCTGTTGAAAATTCTCAATTTTGAATTTTAGGGTTGTTAAAATTTGTCTGTGGTCACTGATTGCACTTTTCAGAATTTTCCATTGTGTTGTGGGTGCGTTGTTGTAATTTATCGCTGTGATGTCTATTGCGGATTCTGTGCCTGTGGACTTGGATATATAGGTGTTCTTTTCGTTATTTAACGGCGTAAGGTCGAGGTCGGTTAGCATGTCCTCAACCTGCTGACCTTTGTTATCCTGGACAGGTGATCCCCAAGTTGATCTTTCGGCGTTAAAATCACCAAGTATGATTGCGATATCCGAAGACGCTTCACTTAATGTCTCTATCAGGCCTGTATTGATGCTAGTATTATCGTGGTGATAAACATTTATGATTGAAATTATTTTATCTGTAAGATAGATTTCTATTGCCTGAGCTTCTGTCGTGCTTTCTCTAGGCTTACTCTGATTATAGGCGATTTCCTTAAATTTGATTTCTAGAGTTTTAATCAAAACGGTAAGTCCTTCTCCGAATTTTCCCGGTCTGTCCATTCGTAGTGTTGTATAATCTTTGATATTGAATCTCAGATTCTGATTCAATTTTGTCTCCTGAGGACAAGTAATGTGTACATTGTTGTCACAGAGAAGACAAGTCAGCTCTTTATTTTCCTCTGGGTACCATTTATATTGAATTGTAGTAGATTGAATTGTGTCCTCGTAGTAGATTTCTCATCATGAGCTTGAGCTGCAGCTCCTGACGCGGCGGTTACCCCGGACGCGGTAGCATTGCTGGATATATCAGTTTTGCTCTTCATTTGAAAATGGGTGCCGTTGCAACGTTAGTCATCTTGGAAACGAACCAGAATTTGGTCAAATATTCCAAGGGTCCAGGGGGGACCGCAAGGAGGTGTGGTCGAACTTCTCCCCTTCCCCCTGGAATGCCGGCCTTACAGGATAAAGCACTCTTGGTGAATTTTTTTAATTGTGATTCAGAATCTGCCACTGAAGCTTTACGAGCGTTTCGTTCCTTTAAAGATATTCGAAGCGGTAAAGGACCAATGAGTTGCTGCTCTCTAAAGCGATTGATTAAAAGTTTTGAGGAAACTGGATCTCTGGAAGCAAAACCTCGGAGTGGAAGACCATCGACATGCAAGTCAGTGGCTGTTACGGTTTTGCAGAATGCTGAAGCTATTGAAACGTTATCCACGTATGGAGAAGTAAGTGCTTGACAAGTTTATCGATAAACGGGGATTTCGTATGGAACAGTTTAGAGAGAACACACATTTATAATTTTTCTATAAAAAAATATCCCAACAAAATTCAAAGTTTCCACGAGTTGAAAGTCAGCGATTTTGAGAAGCGTCAAGAATTCGCTGCATGGGTTTTCCGGCAAATTGATATTTATGAAAACTGGCTGTCAAATGTTCTAAGAACAGATGATGCTCACTTTTATCTAAAGGGAGAATTTAACATTCAAAACTGCCTCATTTTGGCAACAGAAAACCCTAGGAATTTTACAGAAATACCACTTCATCAGCACAGAGTTACAGTTTTGCGTGGGTTCACTTCTTCTTTTATTATTGGGCCATTTTTCTTTGAAAAATCAATGGAAGAACTTTTAAAACCGTTTTTGTAACTGGTAAACGTTATGTTCAACTTTTGAGTGAAAAGGTTATTCCCATATTTCAGGACAGACAAGTACTAAGCGAAATAACATTCTTGCAAGATGGAGGACCTCCTCATATCTCCCGCGGTGCCAAACAATTGCTGAAGGATACGTTTGGTGGAATTCGTTGATAAGTCGCCACTTTATATACCAGTGGCCCCCAATATCACCAGACTTGACGCCTTACAATTTCGGTTATGGGGGTACATTAAGTCGCTTTTTTATCGATGCCGGCCTACCACATTGGCCATGTTGAAGGCTTCTATCAGATGGCACGTTTTATAAATTTCAACTATTTAATTGTGATCATTCTGTCATCTATCGTCTGTTTGAGAATGAAGGGCGCCACATTGAGCAAGGATTGTGACCTAATACAAGAGAGAAGGCAGTTACCTCATGTGTTATATTTTGCAGCTCTTTGTTTTGGGTTATGGGAATAATAAATGCTGTCCTCACATCTTGACTCTTTTTTTTTTTCTGTAAACGGTAATTTTTTTGTTTGTCATTTGCCACATTTTATATTATGTCGTGCAGGCCAAAGTGTTATAACTTCTCGAATAACACTGGTATACACAATTTTACCCCTTATGTTTAGTTTATCGCTTTTCGCTCATTAGAAGAAATAGCATAAGGAATAATATCTGTATCCCCCCCCAACTTTAAATGTTTTGCGCAAAAAATAATACAAAATGATTTTACTACCACGTTTTTCAACGCAAAAGGTCGATTTAAAAATGATTTTTTTTAGGGGATACATTTTCAAAATTATGTACAGTATAATAAACAATGATAACATTTGACAAACCCATAGGATATTTGGAATAAAGTACGACAAATATATTTTTTCACTCCCCTCTATATTTCATTTTTGGATCATGACAAATATCCAGTTAAATAGTCAAGTGTCGACAATTAGTCAAGAAACTATATATTCCTTATAGCACGAAATCCTATTAGTAGTGCCATCATAATTTTAGGTACTATATTAACATTTCAAAAGTCGTGTATTGATATCAGTAGTTATTTTCAAACATTCAATTTATTTCACAAAACTCCATCTAAAATATAAATATTTTTTGATACATGTTTTAATTTGCATATACCTATTTTACATATCTCAGAATGTATTTAAAAATCGTCAACCAATTCTTCTAACTTTTGGCGAAATGGTGTTTTATTAATTTATCATTTGATATTATTAGGGTTCTTTCCTGGTATTCAAAAAGGAAAAATACGTGTCGTTCAGTTATATTTTTCAATTTATCAAACAATTTGGCCGCTGAATCTCTGATTCTGTTAGAGCGCCATCTAGCGAATAAAGTTGTAACTAAAATCAATTTCGAATTTTTCATTATTTGCCATAAAAAATCCCATTGCATCCTGAACACAATAGTGTTTACCGCATTGCTCTAGCGCAAATATTCGCGGAGTTATTAATTTTTAAAGTTGTGCGGGACTTTTGGATCACCCTGTACTATGACATAATTCTATGACCGAAAAAAATAGGAATGAATTTATAAAATGGTACGATTCTGTTAAATACAAAACATTTGATTTTCAAAAAGAATTTATTAAATATTGTAGAACTGATGTAGATATATTGAGAAGAGGATGTTGAGAATTCAGGAAATTATTTTTAGAAATATCTAATATTGATCCTTTCCAATATGTAACTCTTGCTGGTGTATGTATGGCTATTTATAGAGGTAAATTCTTGATGGAAAATACAATTGCTATAGACGATAATAATATTCAGAAAGATCAATATAGTAAGATATCAATCAAATGGCTAGATTATATTTCTCATAAAAATAGCATTAATATACAACATGCTTTGAAAGGAAAGGAAAATAAATTAAAAATTGGTAAAAAATATATTAAAGTAGATGGCTTTTACGAAAATACAGTTTTCAATTCCATGGTTGTTTTTGGCACGGCTGTCCTATTTGTCATACTAAAACTAAATCAATCCACAGAGTCAAATTTTAATGAAGGATTTATACGAAAAGACTAAGGTAATGGAAAATAAAATAAAAGAAGCAGGCTATAATTTAGTTGCTATTTGGGAACATGATTTCGATAATAATAAGAATATAAAAAAATTCTTTTGGAATAGAGATTTTGTAGAACCTTTAAATCCTCGAGATGCATTTTATGGTGGAAGAGTTGAACCAACTAAATTAAAATATGAATTCAAAGGAAAAGTAAAGGGGAGATATATCGATGTTTGTTCTCTTTATCCTACTGTAAATTACTTTGATTACTATCCTGCAGGACATCCAAAAAAGATATATAACCCAAAGAAATACGATGAGAAATGGTTCGATTGATAAAAATGTAAAGTTCTTCCACCAAGAAAATTATATAATCCTGTTCTACCTTATATGGGTGATAAACTTTTATTTTCTCTGTGTAGAGAGTGTTCTAAACCTACTAAATGTACTCATTTCAAAACAAACCAGATAGTAGATAAAAAGAAATGTAAAGATTGTTATGAGATTAGAAATAAAGAATGTAAACACAGTGAAGAAGAAAGAAGTTTTATAGGTACATGGACAACAACAGAAATGAATTTATCTTTGAAGAAAGGATATAAGATTCTAAATATTTATGAGGTATGGAATTTTAAAACTAAATCGAATAAATTATTCAGAGATTATGTCAAGATGTTTTTAAAAATAAAACTCGAAACAGATGACAAATGGAAAGAAAATTATAAAGATGAGAAAGAATATAGAAGAGATGTTAAAGAAAAATTGGATATAGAACTAGGAGAAATTAAGAAGAATCCAGGATTAAGGTTTATTGCGAAATTTTCTTTGAATTCATTATGGGGCAAATTTGGCCAAAGAAAAAATATTAAACAGACTGAATATGTAATGGAACTTGAAGATTTCTATAAAATAATATTGGATGATACAATCAAAAATTTGAATATGCTTTGGCATAATGACGATTGTATAGAAATTGTTGTGTTTTAACTTTAAAAGCACACAAAAATATAATAAACTTGAATTTGTTTATTCAAGTATCAAAAAACAAAGCTTTACATATAGAACAAATAATAATTAAGAAGAAAGAAACGTTTTTAGGAAAAGGCAAAAACAAAACAACAACAGTACTGGTCAAAAAGAAACATTTAAAATCACAGATTAATATCTTCAACACTTCCCCTTAATCAGATTTCAAATGTCCCTCATACCCAGTAGATATCTCAGCATTTGGAAACGCGGCTTAGGGAGCCCTTTGGTCATAATGTCAGCAACTTGATCTTTCCCAGAAATATGTTCTACATTAAAAATACCTTCTTGATACTTTCCTCTCACAAAATAGTGTCTTACTTCTATATGTTTGGTTCTCTTATGAAATTCAGGATTTTTGATCAATTTAATTGTACTTGCATTATCAACTTTTATAATTGGTTGTTCTTTTAGTGGAGAAATTTCACTGAAAAGTCTATTTAACCAAATGACTTCCTTTGCTGTATTGCTTGCTGCCACGAGTTCGGCCTCAGTTGTTGACAAAGATACTGATCTTTGTTTTTGGCTAAGCCAAGAAATAGCACCACCAGCCAGTTTACACACAACTCCACTGGTAGATCTTCTAGTTTCTGGGTCTCCAGCAAAATCTGCATCACTGAAAGATTCCAAAACTCCTACTTTATGACCCTTTTGGTACATAATTCCATATTCAGTTGTTCCTACAAGATATTTGAAGATTCGTTTAACTGCTTCCCAGTCATATTTTGTTGGTGCTGCAAGTTTTTGAGAAACTTTATTCAGTGCAAAAGTGATATCGGGTCTTGTTAAGCAGCTCAGATGCATCAGACTACCAATCGCTTCACGAAAGGGAACATTTTCTAGAATCTCTGCTTTCCCAGGAACAGTAGAATTATCAGTTGGTGTTCCCACTTTATTCGCTTGAGACATATTGAATTTCTCAAGAATTCTTTTTATATATGCCTTTTGATTTATAAAGATTGACCCATCCGGTTGCCGCTCTATCTCAATACCCAAAAAGTAATTTAATGGTTCACTTGTGATCTTAAATGAAAACATTAGTTCATCAAGAAATTCTTTGATTTCCTGTTCATTTGTACCAGCAATGATTCCATCATCAACATATATGGCAATAATGAGTAGATGATCATTTGTTTTTCTGAAGAATAAACAGGGGTCAGCTGTACTTTCCTTCAGACATCTTTCTTTCATGAAGTTGACTATTTTCTGATTCCAGCATCTTGGTGACTGTTTAAGTCCATAGAGACTTTTCTTCAATTTCCATACAAGATCTGTTCCATTGTTGAATCCTTCAGGTTGTTTGATATAAATTTGATCTTGTAAGTCTCCATAGAGAAAGGCTGTCTTTATGTCAAACTGTACCAATTTTAAGTCTTCATTAGCAGCAATTGCTAAAAGAGTTCTTATGGTGTCATGTCTTGCCACTGGACTAAATGTTTCTTCATAATCTATACCCTTCTTTTGTGCAAACCCTTTTGCCACCAGTCTTGCCTTATATCTTGTAATCTCTCCTTTAGAATTCAATTTGGTCTTTAATACCCATTTACAATCAATTGGTTTTTGGCCAGGTGGTAATGTTGTGCATTCGTATACATCATTTTCCGTTAAAGAATTCATTTCTTCATTCTCATTGCTTCTTTCCAAAATTGTGCATTTGGAGAATCCATTGCTTCTTTGTATGTCTTGGGTTCAAGACCTTCTGCAATATTTATTTCAGCATCAATAAACCTTTGAGGTTTTGATATATTTGATCGATCTCTTAGATTGTATACGTTTGATGTTTGAACATTGCTTTCAATTTTCTCAATATCTTGAGTATCATTTTGTTCATCAATCTGGTTACTTGAAAGTTCCTCATTTCTCTTTTCAATATCAAGGCTAAATGTTGGTATAGTTTCCTTGAATATTACATCCCTACTTGTGACAACTTTGTTTGAGTTCGGCATCCAGATCCGATACCCATCCTTGTTACTGCAATAACCAACTAAAATACCTTTTTCGCTTTTGGTATCTAACTTTCTTCTCTTTTCATCAGGCGCACATGAACAAAACATTCAGTTCCAAATATTCGAAGATGATCAACTGCTGGTTTTTTTATCAAACCATAGTTCATAAGGTGTCTTTCCCTCAATTTGTGTTGGTCCTGTTCTATTCAAAACATATGTAGCAGTATTAACTGCCTCTGCCCAAAGCTTTAGGCTCATATTTTTGGCATATATCATTGAACGAGCTGCTTCTATTAAAGTCCTGTTTTCCCTTTCTGCTGAACCATTCTGTTGTGGAGTATATGGCATTGTGATCCTATGATTAATACCATACTTGTTTGTAATTTTTGAGGTTTCTTTATTTACAAACTCCTTTCCTCCATCTGTGAGAATTTCTTTCACTATATGTCCAGTAGTCTTTGTTTCCAAGAGAAATTGTTCTAGCTTTTCAATGACTTGTGACTTTTCTTTTAGGAAATACACTGATCGGTATTTTGTAAAATCATCTTTGAAACACACAAAGTATCTCATCCCTCCTTTCGAAACCTCCTGCATAGGGCCACATACATCTACATGAATTAAGTTTCCAGGTTGAGTAGAAGCATATTGTTCACTTGATCCAAAACTCAGTCTATGTTGTTTGCCATAAATGCATGCCTCGCAAGGTTCATTGTCCATGACTGCATCTATTCCTTGTTCTTTAAGCCATTTTTGAACATGCCTTTTATTTTGATGTCCAAATCTTTCATGCCATAGTTGTAGCATATTGACATTTTGGGTTTTGGCTAAATTGACTTCTGCAGCATTTTCAGGTTTGATACTTGTTATTAACATACCATACAAGCCTCCTGGTAGTCTTTTACCTTCTACAATAACTTCTCCAGTTGTTGTCTTAAAATGTTTACAACCTTTTTTATCCATTTTCATTTCAAACCCTTTATCCAATGTGGACTGTAATGACATCACATTACGACTGAAATTGGGAACCTACCATACATCAGTTAGGTAGTGAGTTTGCCATTTACCTTTTACACAAGTTTCAATTGTTATAGTTCCACTTCCATAAGCTATCAATTTTTCATTACTTCCTACTTTAACAGTCTGTTGGGTTGGAAAATCCTTATAAGAAGTATAAAAACTTGCATTTCTTGTAATGTGGTTAGTAGCTCCTGAGTCACCAATCCAAATGTCTTCATCTTGTTCATTGAATCTTTCACTGATTAAACTTTCACTTAATTTTGAATTAAGTTTTAATTTAGTTTCATCCTTTTCTTTATCCTTTAGTTTCTTCTGTTTTGCATACCTACAATCTTTGGCCAAGTGTCCTTTTCTATGACAAAAGTAACATTCTCTTGTTTCTCTTGTTTTCTGAATTTTTCATTACTTTTGGTAGCTTTTCCTTTCATATTTTGCTTATTTTCATATGCATTTGCCATTAGTGCTGTCGAACTTGATGCGCTGCATTCATCTCGCTGTTGAATTCTTATTTCGAGTAACCGAAGCCTTTGTGTGAGATTGTCTACAGAACGTTCTTCTTTAGACACTGATTCCCAAACACTTTTAAAATCAAAATATTCATCAGGAAAGGTGTTTATGATTCTGCACATCAGCATGGATTCTGGCAATTTCAAATTTTCTTGTTTAGTAAGTTCATTTTGCATATCATTCCATAAACTTTCTAGTTTTGAAATGTGCTTTGAAATATCATCTGTAGGATCCTTCTTAAAATTAAAGAATTGATTATAGAGCATGTCTAATCTTTGACCAGAGCTTTGCTCATAGACACTTAACAATTTGTCCCACATATCTTTAGCACTTGAGCAGGGAATGATTAGTTGACTCACATCAGGCATCACACTTGTTGTAAATAACAATTGGGATATTGCATCTTCACTTTCCCATTTTACATATGCCTCTTTTTCTTTATTTGTTTCTTGTTTTACGGAGGGTGTTTCCTTTCAAATGAAACGATTTTCGAGCGCTCGCGTTTTGCACGTGCAGGCATGCTGCACACGACACTGGTTCCAATAGATCTAGAATCTTCTGGAGAATTCATTTTCATCAGGTATCATGATTTTTGCAACATGGGGGGAGAGAGACTAACGCTCCAAGTCGAACAAACAATTCGGACCCTTTCCAAAGAAGGAAACAGTTATAGCGTCATAGTGAAAAAGCTAAAAGCAGAAGGACTAGATGTTGGCAAAGCTACAATATGTAGGGTAGTAAATGGCATCGGAAAGAAAAGGGAAGCTGAATCCAATGGGCAAAAATATCAAGTCGATCGACCACGTCCGGTGCGGACCCCCGCCACGGTTTCCAAGGTAAAGCGGCTAGCAACTACTGAAAATCCACCATCTCAGCGCCAACTTTCCAGAATGTGTGGAATATCGCTAAAAACGATAAATAACATCATTCACAAAGATTTGGAACTGGATACCCGACGAAAAGGCAAGGTTCACAAGCTCACCCCTTTCCACATGAAAAACCGTGCAACGAATGCCCGGAAGCTCTACGAGGAACACCTGGCCGGTTCCAGATCGGAATATACTGCAACATTGGACGAAGCATGGATGTATGTGACGTATTGCAATGGAATCCGGAAGATCTGTTACATCAAAAGAGGCAATCAGGTCCCGGATAATTGGGTTCACCAATGCTCCGAAACTTTCCCTAAAGGTTTCATGGTTGTCGGGGTAATGACTGGCCGTGGAGTCCTTCCGCTCATAAAGGTTCCATCGAAGGTGAAGGTGAACTCAGAATTCTATATAGAATGCGTTCTGAAACCTGTCATCGGACAACTGAAGGACCTTTACCCAGGGGAAATGGACAAAGTGTTCCTTCATCACGACAAAGCCTCTTCCCATACCTCCAACAAAACCCAACAGTTCCTACAAGAAATGAAGGACACCCTAGGCCTAAATTTTATCAGGAACTCGGACATTCCAGTGAAGTCTCCCGACGCCAGCCCACTGGATTTTTACGGGTTCGGTATGTTGAAACAACGGCTCTTCAACCGACGTCCCAAAACTGAGGCCGGACTTTGGAAAGCCGCACAAGAGGAGTGGTCGAATGTTTCGCTCTCCAAAGTCAAGGAAGTGTTCGCAGCTTGGAAAGTCCGATGCAGGGAGATAGCCAAGAAGAAGGGGAAGCACATAGAACACATGAAAAAAATTCACGTTCGAAAAATAAAGTTCTAACGGACGTTTGAAATCGTTTCATTTGAAAGGAAACACCCTCTGTATTGGCTTTCTATATGTTCCATCAACAACGCCTATTACTTTGTTTATTGTTAAAAGCAATTTTATATTTTTCTTATATTCTGGCCAGTTTATTAATCCTTCCAATTTGGGAATATTCATACCCATTTTAATATTATTCATTCCAGCCATTACTAATATAAATTTTAACGTAATACACAAAATAGAATTATTTTTAGGCTTACCGTTGCTTTGTTATATTTCGCAGTGAATGCGTGGTTGGGTCCATAACCTGTTGTGTTTTAACTTTAAAAGCACACAAAAATATAATAAACTTGAATTTGTTTATTCAAGTATCAAAAAACAAAGCTTTACATATAGAACAAATAATAATTAAGAAGAAAGAAACGTTTTTAGGAAAAGGCAAAAACAAAACAACAACAGTACTGGTCAAAAAGAAACATTTAAAATCATAGATTAATATCTTCAACAGAAATGAATTACAATAAAAAGGATGAATATGTTGAGAATAATTTCAATACAAATATATTTGTAGCAGCTTTTACACCAGTTCAGCAAGGATAAGATTATATGAAATGTTAGATAAATTGGGAGATAAAGTGATATATTACAATACAGATAGTGTGGTATATATAGATGATGGAACAAACAAAATAAAAACAGGTTGCTCTTTGGGTGAACGGACAGATGAATTGGGTGATGATAAATATATGATTTCCTGGATTTCTGGAGCCAGTAAAGATTACGGATATATATTGAATAATGGTGAAGTAAAAGGAAAAATTAAAGGATTTAAGATGAGTTATAAAAATGAAAATGTATTGAATTTCGATGAAAGAATGAAAGTAATTACAGGTGAAACTGAATATTTAGATGTAAAAGATAAACAATTTAGAATTCAGAACGATAGAAATATCAAAACAACCGATATTACTAAAAGATACATGTTTGGCTTTGATAAGAGAAGAAATATATATGATTACTAGACGAATGACCCGGGCAACGCCCGGGTTTTACCCTATTAAATGTACCCTGTTTCGCCCGTGGTCTCTGTTTTTTGGAATTTTTCCCGATATAATTTTGTATCTGATAATCAAACATGATACAGCAAAATTTTTAAAATAGTCTATCGTCTTCCCAGTATTCTTTTACCTATGTATGGAAATTTTGGTTTGAATTAGTGAACTACTGCGAATTTGTAGACGAATGACCCGGGCAACGGCCGGGTTTACACGATTAAATGTATATTACATATGGAAGATGGACGTAGTTCCCGGAGGGCACCCGCGAGGTCACTCTGCCCCCGCGCAACTGTCCAACCGGGAGCGCCCCGCGCCGTCAAAATCGTCACGCGTTCTAGAGGGCGCTGCCCGTGAGCTCACGGCCGTCAGCCGGGAGATCTCATTTACTCGGCGGGGGGGCGGCGGGCAGGGAAGTCACGTGCTGCGCCGGCAGCCAATCGTCGCGCGCCGCCGTCGCCCGCCTGAGTGTTCTTAGAGGGCGCTGCTCGTGAGCTAAGTTGAATAATTTGAATATATAGTTTTAATAATTGATTTATATATTTTTAAAATAGCCTATCGTCTTCCCCGTATTCTTTTACCTATGTATGTAAATTTTGGTACCAATTGGTTCAGTAGTTTTTGAGTTTATCGCGAAACAGACAGACAGACAGGAATTGACTTTTATATATATAGAGATGACACTGTACCTTTCGGTTTCTAAAATATTTATTAAAATAATCCTATATAAATGATTGTTATTAATTGTTAAGGTTTTATTCTTCCCCTAATAAGAAGATCATAAGATAATTCAGTTGGCTTCATTTGGAATTGCCAAGTGCTGAAACCCTTCAGGTTTATGAATCTGATTATATTCTAAACGAACAAGAAAAGAATATCGTTTATAAAACAACAAGAGAGATATTACAGGTCTAAAATTTAAAAGATTTGCAGACGACAAAAATTTACGGATAAGTAATGATGAAGTTAAATATTATATAGAATATTTACAATCTTTATATGGTTGTAAAATTCTATATAAAGATTCAATTTCAAAAGAATTATTAGAAGGAATAGATTCTGAAGAAATAGAATGTCTGAGATGTCCTAGAGTATTAGGAGATTTTTAGATGTGTGTTTCATAAAAATATGTTTAATAAAAATGTTTCTAAATAAATGGAGATCTTCAATAGCATCAACTCTTACCCTAAAACCTATAAATTTAGCGAAATAGATCCTGGGAAATAAAAGTTGATTTCATTGAGAAAAATCACAACAAAATATGGGGAAACAGTAATTGCAACCTTAGAAATAAACGAAGAAGAAAGAGATTTTTATTTGCCTAGAAGATTCGAAAATTTATCAGATAAGGATATAAAGAAAATCAATAGAAGAGAATATGTGTTGGCATATAACGGAACTGTTGGAGATAAAAATGCTCATTACGATATCAAGGTGGAAAAATGCTTCTAATTAAATGATCGGTGTTTATTTAATGTTTTTGTTCTATTTTGATCAAAAAAGGAAACAAATTTTCTATTTTTTGTATACTTTTATTTTTGTGTTTTTTCTCTTAAATTTTGTTTTTGTTATTTTTAATTTTTTTCTTTCAAAAAACCTTTGTTTTTATTTAAAATATCCTTGTTATTTAAATAAATATGGTCACAAAAAGGACAGAAATGGTGTGTGAAAAATCGCATTTTTGTTCGAAAAAAAAGG
>CP092869.1:25277779-25419505 GCA_030710605.1 Cordylochernes scorpioides
CGATATTTTATAACAGAGGTACAGTAGATAAAGACAGAGAGGTACAGATATTTTTATAACAGAGGTACAGTAGTTAAAAGACAGAGAGGTACAGATATTTTATAACAGAGGTACAGTAGTTAAAGACAGAGAGGTACAGATATTTTATAACAGAGGTACAGTAGATAAAGACAGGGAGGTACAGATATTTTATAACAGAGGTACATATTAGAGAAGAGAGGATAACAGATATTTTATCAGACAAGTACAGGTAAGTTAAAGACAGAGATGTACTGATATTTTATAACAGAGGTACAGTAGTTAAAAACAGAGAGGTACAGACATTTTATAACAGAAGAAGAGTAATTAAAGACAGGGAGGCACAGAGATTTTATAACAGAGGTAAAATGTTAGAGACAAGGGAGGTACAGATATTTATAACAGAGGTACAGTAGTTGAAGACAGGGAGAAACAAATATTTTTTAACTGAGGTACAGTATTTAAGCCAAGGAGGTACAGTTATTTTAAAACAGAGGTACAATAGTTAAAGACAGAGAGGTACTGTTATTTTATAACAGAGGTACAGTAGTTAAAGACAGGGAGGTACAGATATTTTATAACAGAGGTACAATAGTTAAAGACAGGGAGAAACAGATATTTTTTGACAGAGGTACATTAGGTAAAAAAAGCGAGGTACATATTTTTAATAACACAGGTACAGAAGTTAAAGACAGTGAAAAACAGATATTTTATTGACAGAGGTACAGTAGTTAAAGACAAGGAGGTACAGATATTTATAAAAGAGGTACAGTAGTTAAAGATAGGGAGGTACAGATATTTTATAAAGTGGTAGAGTAGTTAAGACAGGGAGAAACATGTATTTATTGACAGAGGTACAGTAGTTTAAAGACAGCGAGGTACAGATATTTTATAACAGAGGTATAGTAGTTAAAGACAGGGAGCAACACGATATTATTATTGACAGAGGTACAGTAGTTAAACACAAAGCAGGTAAAAATATTTTAAAACAGAGGTACAGCATTTGATGGACAGTGAAGTACAGATATTTTATAACAGAGGTACAGTAGTTAAAGACAGTGAGAAACAGATATTTTATTGACAGGAGGATACAGTAGTAAAAAGAGGCGGTACAGATATTTTATAACAGAGGTACAGTAGTTAAAGACAGTGAGAAAACAGATATTTTTATTGACAGAGATACAGTAAGTTAAAAAGAGCTCGGTACAGATATTTTTAACAGAGGTACAGTAGTTAAAGACCTAGGAGAAACAGATATTTTACAACAGAAGTACAGTAGGTAAAGACAGGGAAAAAAACAGATATTTTATTGACAGAGGTTCAGTATTTAAAGACAAGGATTTACAGATATTTTAAAACAGAGGTACAGTAGTTAAAGACAGAGTGGTACATATATTTTATAACAGAAGTACAGTAGTTGAAGACAGGGAGGTACAGATATTTTATAACAGAGGTACAGTAGTTAAAGACAGGAGAAACATATTTTTTATTGACAGAGGTACAGTAGATAAAGAGAGCGAGGTACAGAATATTTTATACCTTGAGGTGCAGTAGTTAATGACAGAGAGAGGTACAGATATTTTATACAGAAGAAGATTAGATAAAGACAGGGAGGCCAGATTTTTTGTTGACTGAGGTACTGTAGTTAAAGATAAGGAGAAACAGATGTTTATTGACAGAGGTACATTAGTTACAGACAAGGAGGGTACGGATATTTTATAACAGAGGTACAGTAGATGAAGACAGGGAGGCACAGATATTTTTTTGAAAGAGGTACATTAGATAAAGACAGCGAGGTACAGATATTTTATAACAGAGGTACAGTAGTTAAAGACAGGAGATGTACAGATATTTTATAAACAGAGGTACAGTAGTTAAAGACAAGAGGTACAGATATTTTATATCAGAGGTACAGTAGTAGAAACAGAGAGGTACAGATAGTGTATAACAGAAGAACATTACTTAAAGACAGGGAGGTACAGAAGATTTTATAACAGAGGTACAATATTAGAGGCAGGGAGGTACAGATATTTTATAACAGAAGGTACAGAGTTGAAGACAGAGAGGTACCAGATATTTTATAACAGAGGTACAGTAGTTAAAGACAGAGAGGCACATATTTTTTTGACAGAGGTACAGTAGATAAGGACAGGGAGGTACAGATATTTTATAACAGAGGTACAGTAGTTAAAGAAAGAGAGTACAGATATTTTATAACAGAGTACAGTAGTTAAAGACAGAGAGGTATAGATATTTTATAACAGAGGTACAGTATTAAAAACAGAGAGGTACAGACATTTTATAACAGAAGAAGAGTAATTAAAGACAGGGAGGCACAGAGATTTTATAACAGAGGTAAAATGTTAGAGACAAGGGAGGTACAGATATTTATAACAGAGGTACAGTAGTTGAAGACAGGGAGAAACAAATATTTTTTAACTGAGGGTACAGTATTTGAGCCAAGAGCACAGTTATTTAAAAATCAGAGGTACATAGTGAAAGACAGAGAGGTACTGATATTTTATAACAGAGGTACAGTAGTTGAAGACAGGGAGGTACAGATATTTTATAACAGAGGTAAGTATGTTAAGACAGGGAGGTACAGGTATTTTATTGAAAGAGGTCAGTAGTTAAAGACAGCGAGGTTCAGATATTTTATAACAGAGGTATAGTAGTTTAGGACCAGGGTGCATCAGTGTTATTATTGACAGAGGTACAGTAGCTAAAGACAAGCAGGTAAAGAGATTTTATAACAGAGGTACAGAATTTGAGGACAGGGAGGTACAGATATTGTTATAACAGAGGACAGTAGTTGAAGACAGAGAGGCCCAGATATTTTATAACAGAGGTACAGTAGTTAAAGACAGAGAGGCACAATTTGTTTGACAGAGAGGTCCAGTAGATAAGGACAGGGAGGTACAAGATTATTTTATAAACAGAGGTACTGTAGTTAAAGACAGAGAGTACAGACTATTTTATACAGATGTACAGTAGTGTAAGACAAGAAGGCACAGATATTTATATCAGAGGTACAGATAGTGTATAACCAGAAGAACTTTATTTAAAAGACTGGGAGGTACAGATATTTTATAACAGACATACAGTAGTTGAAGACAGAGAGGTACCAGATTTCATAACAGAAGAACAATGTTAGAGACAGGGAGGTACAGATATTTTATTACAGAGGTACAGTAGTTAAAGACAAGGAGTTACAGTTATTTTATAACAGAGGTATAGTAGTTAAAGACAGGAAATACAGATATTTTATAACAGAGGTACAGTAGTTAAAGACAGGGAGGCACAGATATTTCTTTGACAGAGGTACAGTAGATAAAGACAGGGTGGTACAGATATTTTATAACAGAGGTACAGTAGTTAAGGACAGAGAGGTACATATATTTTATAACAGAGGTACAGTAGTTAAAGACAGAGAGGTATAGATATTTTATAACAGAGGTACAGTAGTTAAAAACAGAGAGGTACAGATATTTTATAACAGAAGTAGAATAGTTGAAGACAGGGAGGCACAGATATTTTATAACAGAGATACAGTAGTTGAAGACAGGGAGGTAAGGATATTTTATAGACATAGGTACAGTAGTTAAATACAGAGAGGTACAGATATTTTATAACAGAAGAAGAGTAGATAAAGACAGGGAGGCACAGATATTTATTGACTGAGGTACAGTAGTTAAAGATAAGGAGAAACAGATGTTTTATTGACAGAGGTACAGTAGTTAAAGACAAGGAGGTACGGATATTTTATAACAGAGGTACAGTAGATAAAGACAGGGAGGCACAGATATTTTATAACAGAGGTACAGTAGTTAAAGACAGAGAGGTACAGATATTTTATAACAGAGGTACAGTAGTTAAAGACAGAGAGGCACATATATTTTTTTGACAGAGGTACAGTAGATAAGGACAGGGAGGTACAGATATTTTATAACAGAGGTACAGTAGTTAAAGAAAGAGGGTACAGATATTTTATAACAGAGTACAGTAGTTAAAGACAGAGAGGTATAGATATTTTATAACAGAGGTACAGTAGTTAAAAACAGAGAGGTACAGACATTTTATAACAGAAGAAGAGTATTTAAAGACAGGGAGGCACAGAGATTTTATAACAGAGGTAAAATGTTAGAGACAAGGGAGGTACAGATATTTATAACAGAGGTACAGTAGTTGAAGACAGGGAGAAACAAATATTTTTTAACTGAGGTACAGTATTTAAGCCAAGGAGGTACAGTTATTTTAAACAGAGGTACAATAGTTAAAGACAGAGAGGTACAGATATTTTATAACAGAGGTACAGTAGTTAAAGACAGGGAGGTACAGATATTTAATACAGAGGTACAGTAGGTGAAGACAGGGAGAGGACCAGATATTTTTGACAGAGGTATCAGTAGCTAAAGAAAGAGAGGTCAGATTTTTATAACACAGGTACAGTAGTTAAAGACATGAGGAACAGATATGTTATTACAGAGGTACAGTAGTTAAAGACAGAGGAGGTACAGACATGTTATAAAAGAGTAGAGTAGTTAAAGACAGGGAGGCACTGAGATATTTTATAACAGTGGTAGAGTAGTTAGAGACAGGGAGGTAAACATGTATTTATTGACAGAGGTACAGTAGTTAAAAGACAGCGAGGTACAGATATTTCATAAGAAGAGGTATAGTAGTTAAATGACAGGGAGGCTACAGATATTTTTTTGAAAGAGGTACAGGTGTTAAACACAAATCAGGTAAAAAATAATTTTAACAGAGGTACAGCATTTGATGACAGAGAAGTACAGATATTTTATAGACTGAGGTACAGTAGTTAAAGACAGGAGAAACAGATATTTTATGACAGAGATACAGTAGTTAAAAAGAGCGGCGGTACAGATATTTTATAACAGAGGTACAGTAGTTAAAGACAGTGAGAAACAGATATTTTATTGACAGAGATACAGTAGTTAAATAGAGCGCGGTACAGGATATTTTATAACAGAGGTACAGTAGTTTAAAGACTAGGAGAAACAGATATTTTACAACAGAAGTACAGTAGGTAAAGACAGGGGAAAAACAGATATTTTATTGACAGAGGTACAGTATTTAAAGACAAGGATTTACAGATATTTTAAAACAGAGGTACAGTAGTTAAAGACAGAGTGGTACATATATTTTATAACAGAAGTACAGTAGTTAAAGACAGGGAGGTACAGATATTTTATAACAGAGGTACAGTAGTTAAAGACAGGGAGAAACAGATATTTTATTGACAGAGGTACAGTAGATAAAGAGAGCGAGGTACAGATATTTTATAACTGAGGTGCAGTAGTTAAAGACAGAGAGAGGTACAGATATTTTATAACAGAAGAAGAGTAGATAAAGACAGGGAGGCACAGATATTTTATTGACTGAGGTACAGTAGTTAAAGATAAGGAGAAACAGATGTTTTATTGACAGAGGTACAGTAGTTAAAGACAAGGAGGTACGGATATTTTATAACAGAGGTACAGTAGATGAAGACAGGGAGGCACAGATATTTTTTTGAAAGAGGTACAGTAGATAAAGACAGCGAGGTACAGATATTTTATAACAGAGGTACAGTAGTTAAAGACAGAGATGTACAGATATTTTATAACAGAGGTACAGTAGTTAAAGACAAGAGGTACAGATATTTTATATCAGAGGTACAGTAGTTAGAAACAGAGAGGTACAGATAGTGTATAACAGAAGATCATTACTTAAAGACAGGGAGGTACAGAGATTTTATAACAGAGGTACAATATTAGAGGCAGGGAGGTACAGATATTTTATAACAGACAGTACAGTAGTTGAAGACAGAGAGGCCCAGATATTTTATAGACAGAGGTACAGTAGTTAAAGACAGAGAGGCTACAATTTGTTTGACAGAGTACAGTAGATAAGACAGGGAGGTACAGATATTTTATAGACAGAGTACAGTAGTGAAAGAAAGAGGAGGTACAGATTTTTTATAACAGAGGTACAGTAGTTAAAGACAGAGAGGTATAGATATTTTATAACAGAGTACAGTATTTAAAGACAGAGAGGTACAGACTTTTATAACAGAAGAAGAGTAAGTTAAAGACAGGAGGCACAGAGATTTTATAACAAGAGGTAAATGTTAGAGACAATGGAGGTACAGATATTTATAACAGAGGTACAGTAAGTTAGAGACAGGGGAGAAACAGAATATTTTTAACTGAGGTACAGTATTTAAAAGCCAGTTATTTTAAAACAGAGGTACAATAGTTAAAGACAGAGAGGTACTGATATTTTATAACAGAGGTACAGTAGTTAAAGACAGGGAGGTACAGATATTTTATAACAGAGGTACAAGTAGTTAAAGACAGGGAGGTACAGATATTTTATAAAAGAGGTACAGTAGTTAAAGATAGGGAGGTACAGATATTTTATAAAGAGGTAGAGTAGTTAAGACAGGGAGAAACAGGTATTTTATTGACAGAGGTACAGTAGATAAGGACAGGGAGGTACAGATATTTTATATCAGAGGTGCAGTAGTTAGAAACAGAGAGGTACAGATAGTGTATAACAGAAGAACATTACTTAAAGACAGGGAGGCACAGAGATTTTAGAACAGAGGTACAATATTGGAGGCAAGGAGGTACAGATATTTTATAACAGAGGTACAGTAGTTAAAGACAGAAAGGTACAGATATTTTATAACAGAGGTACAGTAGTTAAAGACAGGGGAGGACGGATATTTTTTGACAGAGGTACAGTAGTTGAAGAACGGGAGGTACAGATATTTTATAACAGAGGTACAGTAGTTAAAGAAAGAGAGGTACAGATATTTTATAACAGAGGTACAGTAGTTAAAGACAAGAAGGTACGAATATTTTATATCAGAGGTACAGTAGTTAGAAACAGAGAGGTACAGATAGTGTATAACAGAAGAACATTATTTGAAGACAGGGAGGTACAGAGATTTTATAACAGAGGTACAATATTAGAGGCAGGGAGGTACAGATATTTTATAACAGACATACAGTAGTTGAAGACAGAGAGGCCCAGATATTTTATTGACAGAGGTACAGTATCTAAAGACAGAGAGGTACAGATATTTTATAACAGAGGTATAGTAGTTAAAGACAGAGAGGCACATATATTTTTTTAACAGAGGTATGTAGATAAGGACAGGGAGGTACAGATATTTTATAACAGAGGTACAGTAGTTAAAGAAAGAGAGGTACAGATATTTTATAACAGAGGTACAGTAGTTAAAAACAGAGAGGTACAGACATTTTATAACAGAAGAAGAGTAGTTAAAGACAGAGAGGCACAGAGATTTTATAACAGACGTAAAATGTTAGAGACAATGGAGGTACAGATATTTATAACAGAGGTACAGTAGTTAAAGACGAGGGAGTTACAGATATATTATAAGAAAGGTAACAGTAGTTAAAGACAGAGAGGTACAGATATTTATTTAAAGAGGTACAGTTGTTAAAGGCAGGAGGTACAGGTATTTCATAACAAAGGTATAGTAGTTAAAGACAAAGAGTACAGATATTTTATAACAGACATACAGTAGTTGAAGACAGGGAGGCCCAGATATTTTATTGACAGAGGTACAGTAAGCTAAAGACAGAGAGGTACATATATTTTATAATAGATGTACAGTAGTTAAAGACAGGGAGGTACACAGATTTCATAACAGAAGAACAATGTTAGAGGCAGGGAGGTACAGATATTTTATAACAGAGGTACAGTAGTTAAAGACAGGGAGTTTACAGATATTTTATAACAGAGGTACAGTAGTTAAAGGCAGGGAGGCACAGATATTACTATGACAGAGGTACAGTAGATAAAGACAAGGGTGGTACAGATATTTTATAACAGAAGTACAGTAGTTAAAGACAGAGAGGTACAGATATTTTATAACAGAGGTACAGTAGTTTAAAGACAGAGAACTATAGATATTTTATAAAAGAGGTACAGTAGTTAAAAACAGAGAGGTACAGATATTTTACAACAGAAGTAGAATAGTTGAAGACAGGGAGGCACAGATATTTTATAACAGAGATACAGTAGTTGAAGACAGGGAGGTAAGGAATATTTTATAGACATAGGTAAAGTAGTTAAATACAGAGAGGTACAGATATTTTATAACAGAAGAAGAGTAGATAAAGACAGGGAGGCACAGCTATTTTATTGACTGAGGTACAGTAGTTAAAGATAAGGAGAAACAGATGTTTTATTGACAGAGGTACAGTAGTTAAAGACAAGGAGGTACGGATATTTATAACAGAGGTACAGTAGATAAAGACAGAGAGGTACAGATATTTTATAACAGAGGTACAGTAGTTAAAGACAAGAGGTACAGATATTTTATATCAGAGGTACAGGTAGTTAAAGACAGAGAGGTACAGATATTTATATTACAGAGGTACAGTAGTTAAAGACAGAGGAGGTACAGATATTTTATAACAGAGGTACAGTAGTTAAAGACAGAGAGGCACATATATATTTTTGACAGAGGTACAGTAGTTAAAGAAAGAGGAGGCACATATATTTTTTGACAGAGGTACAGTAGATAAGGACATGAGGTACAGATTATTTTATAACAGAGGTACAGTAGTTAAAGAAAGAGAGGTAGAAATTTATTTTATAACAGAGTACAGTAGTTAGAGACAGAGAGGTACAGGATAGTGTATAAACAGAAGAACATTATTTAAAGACAGGGAGGTACAGACTTTTTATAACAGAGCTACAATGATTAGAGCAGGGAGGTAAAGATTATTGTTATAACAGACATACAGTAGTTGAAGACAGAGAGGCCCAGATATTTTATTGACAGAGGTACAGTAGCTAAAGACAGAGAGGTACAGTATATTTATGACAGAGGTACAGTAGTTAAAGACAGAGAGGCACATATATTTTTTTGACAGAGGTACAGTAGATAAGGACAGGGAGGTACAGAAATTTTATAACAGAGGTACAGTAGTTAAAGAAAGAGAGGTACAGATATTTTATAACAGAGTACAGTAGTTAAAGACAGAGAGGTATAGATATTTTATAACAGAGGTACAGTAGTTAAAAACAGAGAGGTACAGACATTTTATAACAGAAGAAGAGTAGTTAAAGACAGGGAGGCACAGATATTTTTTAACAGAGATACAGTAGTTGAATACAGGGAGGCACATTTATTTTATTGATAGAGGTACAGTTGTTAAAAAAGGAAGGTATAGATATTTTTTAACCGAAGTACAGTATTTAAACACAGTTAGGTATAGATATTTTATTACAGATGTACAGTAGTTAAAGACAAGTAGAAACAGATATTTATTGACAGAAGTACAGTAGTTAAAGACAAGCAGGTTAAGATATTTTATAACAGAGGTACAGTAGATAAAGACAGAGAGGTACAGATATTTTATAACAGAGGTACAGTAGTTAAATACAGGGAAGCACATATTTTATAACAGAGGTAAAGTAATTAAAGACAGAGAGGTACAGATATTTCATAACAGAGGTACAGTAATTATATACAGGTAGGTAAAGATATTTTTTTGACATAGGTACAGTATCAAATTATAAAACTATTTTTGAGGCGTAATATTCTTTTAAAAATAAAACAATTTCTACTGTCCTTACTGCGATGGAAAAATTAAAGGGAGGGCCTGGCTCATCAGTGGTTGACCCTCACAGCGTTTCGCCAGTTTAATCTACCATACCGCTGTTATATTGCATTTTTGGAACTTCCTTTTATAGGTGACTGTTGTAAGACTCTTGGAATGGGTATTTTAGAAGAACTATGGACATAAGCTTTTAGGACAGCAGAATTAAATATAATTATAAATATATAAATACATAGGTACAGTAGTTAAATACAGAAAGGTACAGATATTTTAAAACAGAGGTAGAGTAGTTAAAGACAGGGAGGCACTGAGATTTTATAACAGAGGTAAAATGTTAGAGACAAGGGAGGTACAGATATTTATAACAGAGGTACAGTAGTTAAAGACAGGGAGTAACAGATATATTATAAGACAGGTAACAGTAGTTAAAGACAGAGAGGTACAGATATTTTATTGAAAGAGGTACAGTTGTTAAAGGCAGGGAGGTAAAGGTATTTCATAACAAAGGTACAGTAGTTAAAGACAGAGAGTACAGCTATTTTATAACAGAGGTACAGTAGTTAAAGACAGGGAGGCACAGATATTTCTTTGACAGAGGTACAGTAGATAAAGACAGAGAGGTATATATATTTTATAACAGGGGTACAGTAGTTAAAGACAGAGAGGTATAGATATTTTATAACAGAGGTACAGTAGCTAAAAACAGAGAGGTACGGATATTTTATAACAGAAGTAGATAATGAAGACAGGGAGGCACAGATATTATATAACAGAGATACAGAAGTTGAAGACTGGGAGGTAAGAATATTTCATAGACATAGGTCCAGTAGTTAAATACAGAGAGGTACACATATTTTATAACAGAAGAAGAGTAGATAAAGACAGGAAGGCACAGATATTTTATTGACTGAGGTACTATTCAAAACAGAGGTACAGTAGTTAAAGACAGAGAGGAACAGTTATTTTAAAACAGAGGTACAGTAGTTAAAGACAGGTAGAAACAGATATTTTATTGACAGAGGTACAGTAGTTAAAGACAAGGAGGTACGGATGTTTTATAATAGAGGTACACTAGATAAAGACAGAGAGGTACAGATATTTTATAACAGAGGTACAGTAGTTAAAGACAGGGAGAAACAGATATTTTATTGACAGAGATACAGTAGATAAGGACAGGGAGGTACAGATATTTTATAACAGAGGTACAGTAGTTAAAGAAAGAGAGGTACAGATATTTTATAACAGAGGTACAGTAGTTAAAGACAGAGAGTACAGATATTTTATAACAGAGGTACAGTAGTTAAAGAAAGAGAGGTACAGATATTTTATAACAGAGGTACAGTAGTTAAAGAAAGAGAGGTACAGATATTTTATAACAGAGGTACAGTAGTTAAAGACAGAGAGTACAGATATTTTATAACAGATGTACAGTAGTTGAAGACAGGAAGGTACAGATATTTTATATCAAAGGTACAGTAGTTAGAAACAGAGAGGTACAGATAGTGTATAACAGAAGAACATTACTTAAAGACCGGGAGGCACAGAGATTTTATAACAGAGGTACAATATTAGAAGCAAGGGAGGTACAGATATTTTATAACAGAGGTACAGTAGTTAATGACAGAGAGGTACAGATATATTATAACGAAGGTACAGTAGTTAAATACAGGGAGGTATAGATATTTTATTGACAGAGGTACAGTTGTTAAATACAAAGAGGTACATATATTTTATAATAGAGGTTCAGTAGTTAAAGACAGGGAGGTACAGAGATTTCCTAACAGAAGAACAATGTTAGAGACAGGGTGGTACAGATATTTTATAACGGAGGTACAGTAGTTAAAGACAGTGAGGTACATATATTTTATAACAGAGGTACAGTAGTTGAAGAAAGAGAGGTACAGATATTTTATAACAGATGTACAGTAGTTAAAAACAGAAGAAGAGTAGTTAAAGACAGGGAGGCACAGATATTTTATAACAGAGATACAGTAGTTGAAGACAGGGAGTTACAGATATATTATAACAGAAGTAACAGTAGTTAAAGACAGGGAAGCACAGATATTTTATTGACTGAGGTACAGTAGTTAAAGACAGGAAGGTACAGATATTTTATTGACTGAGGTACAGTAGTTAAAGACAGAGAGGTTCATATATTTTATAACAGAGGTACAGTAGTTAAAGACAGGGAGAAACGAATGTTTTATTGACAGAGGTACAGTAGTTAAAGACAAGGAGTTACGGATGTTTTATAACAGAGGTACAGTAGATAAAAAGAGAGTGGTACTGATATTTTATAACAGAGGTACAGTAGTTAAAGACAGGGAGAAACAGATATTTTTTTGACAGAGATACAGTAGTTAAGGACAGCGAGGAACAGATATTTTATAACAGATATAGTAGTTAAAGACAATGAGAAACAGATATTATATTGACAGAGGTACAGTAATAAAAGACAAGGAGGTACAGATATTTTATATCGGAGGTACAGTAGTTAGAAACAGAGAGGTACAGATAGTGTATAACAGAAGAACATTACTTAAACACAGGGAGGTACAGACATTTTATAACAGAGGTACAATATTAGAGGCAGGGAGGTACAGATATTTTATAACAGACATACAGTAGTTGAAGACAGAAAGGCCAAGATATTTTATTGACAGAGGTACAGTAACTAAAGACAGAGAGGTACAGATATTTTATAACAGAGGTACAGTAGTTAAAGACAGGGAGGTACAGATATTTTATAACAGAGGTACAGTAGTTAAAGACAGAGAGGCACATATATTTTTTGACAGAGGTACAGTAGATAAGGACAGGGAGGTACAGATATTTTATAACAGAGGTACAGTAGTTAAAGAAAGAGAGGTAAATATATTTTATAACAGAGTACAGTAGTTAGAGACAGAGAGGTACAGATAGTGTATAACAGAAGAACATTACTTAAAGACAGGGAGGTACAGATATTTTATAACAGAGCTACAATATTAGAGGCAGGGAGGTACAGATATTTTATAACAGACATACAGTAGTTGAAGACAGAGAGGCCCAGATATTTTATTGACAGAGGTACAGTAGCTAAAGACAGAGAGGCATATATATTTTTTGACAGAGGTACAGTAGATAAGGACAGGGAGGTACGGAAATTTTATAACAGAGGTACAGTAGTTAAAGAAAGAGAGGTACAGATATTTTATAACAGAGTACAGTAGTTAAAGACAGAGAGGTATAGATATTTTATAACAGAGGTACAGTAGTTAAAAACAGAGAGGTACAGACATTTTATAACAGAAGAAGAGTAGTTAAAGACAGGGAGGCACAGATATTTTTTAACAGAGATACAGTAGTTGAATACAGGGAGGCACATTTATTTTATTGATAGAGGTACAGTTGTTAAAAAAGGAAGGTATAGATATTTTTTAACCGAAGAACAGTATTTAAACACAGTTAGGTATAGATATTTTATTACAGATGTACAGTAGTTAAAGACAAGTAGAAACAGATATTTATTGACAGAAGTACAGTAGTTAAAGACAAGCAGGTTAAGATATTTTATAACAGAGGTACAGTAATTATAAACAGGTAGGTAAAGATATTTTTTTGACATAGGTACAGTATCAAATTATAAAACTATTTTTGAGGCGTAATATTCTTTTAAAAATAAAACAATTTCTACTGTATTTACTGCGATGGAAAAATTAAAGGGAGGGCCTGGCTCATCAGTGGTTGACCCTCCCAGCGGTTTCGCCAGTTTAATCTACCATACCGCTGTTATATTGCATTTTTGGAACTTCCTTTTATAGGTGACTGTTGTAAGACTCTTGGAATGGGTATTTTAGAAGAACTATGGACATAAGCTTTTAGGACAGCAGAATTAAATATAATTATAAATATATAAATACATAGGTACAGTAGTTAAATACAGAAAGGTACAGATATTTTAAAACAGAGGTAGAGTAGTTAAAGACAGGGAGGCACAGAGATTTTAAAACAGAGGTAAAATGTTAGAGACAAGGGAGGTACAGATATTTATAACAGAGGTACAGTAGTTAAAGACAGGGAGTAACAGATATATTATAAGACAGGTAACAGTAGTTAAAGACAGAGAGGTACAGATATTTTATAACAGAAGAAGAGTAGATAAAGACAGGAAGGCACAGATATTTTATTGACTGAGGTACTATTCAAAACAGAGGTACAGTAGTTAAAGACAGAGAGGAACAGTTATTTTACAACAGAGGTACAGTAGTTAAAGACAGGTAGAAACAGATATTTTATTGACAGAGGTACAGTAGTTAAAGACAAGGAGGTACGGATGTTTTATAATAGAGGTACACTAGATAAAGACAGAGAGGTACAGATATTTTATAACAGAGGTACAGTAGTTAAAGACAGGGAGAAACAGATATTTTATTGACAGAGATACAGTAGATAAGGACAGGGAGGGACAGATATTTTATAACAGAGGTACAGTAGTTAAAGAAAGAGAGGTACAGATATTTTATAACAGAGGTACAGTAGTTAAAGACAGAGAGTACAGATATTTTATACCAGAGGTACAGTAGTTAAAGAAAGAGAGGTACAGATATTTTATAACAGAGGTACAGTAGTTAAAGAAAGAGAGGTACAGATATTTTATAACAGAGGTACAGTAGTTAAAGACAGAGAGTACAGATATTTTATAACAGATGTACAGTAGTTGAAGACAGGAAGGTACAGATATTTTATATCAAAGGTACAGTAGTTAGAAACAGAGAGGTACAGATAGTGTATAACAGAAGAACATTACTTAAAGACCGGGAGGCACAGAGATTTTATAACAGAGGTACAATATTAGAAGCAAGGGAGGTACAGATATTTTATAACAGAGGTACAGTAGTTAATGACAGAGAGGTACAGATATTTTATAACGAAGGTACAGTAGTTAAATACAGGGAGGTATAGATATTTTATTGACAGAGGTACAGTTGTTAAATACAAAGAGGTACATATATTTTATAATGGAGGTACAGTAGTTAAAGACAGGGAGGTACAGAGATTTCCTAACAGAAGAACAATGTTAGAGACAGGGAGGTACAGATATTTTAAAACGGAGGTACAGTAGTTAAAGACAGTGAGGTACATATATTTTATAACAGAGGTACAGTAGTTGAAGAAAGAGAGGTACAGATATTTTATAACAGATGTACAGTAGTTAAAAACAGAAGAAGAGTAGTTAAAGACAGGGAGGCACAGATATTTTATTGACTGAGGTACAGTAGTTAAAGACAGGGAAGCACAGATATTTTATTGACTGAGGTACAGTAGTTAAAGACAGGAAGGTACAGATATTTTATTGACTGAGGTACAGTAGTTAAAGACAGAGAGGTTCATATATTTTATAACAGAGGTACAGTAGTTAAAGACAGGGAGAAAGAATGTTTTATTGACAGAGGTACAGTAGTTAAAGACAAGGAGTTACGGATGTTTTATAACAGAGGTACAGTAGATAAAAAGAGAGTGGTACTGATATTTTATAACAGAGGTACAATAGTTAAAGACAGGGAGAAACAGATATTTTTTTGACAGAGATACAGTAGTTAAGGACAGCGAGGAACAGATATTTTATAACAGATATAGTAGTTAAAGACAATGAGAAACAGATATTCTATTGACAGAGGTACAGTAATAAAAGACAAGGAGGTACAGATATTTTATAAAAATGGTAAAGTAGTTAAAGACAGAGAGGTACTGATATTTTATAAAAGAGGTACAGTAGTTAAAGACATGGAGGCATAGAGATTTTATAACAGAGGTACAATAGTTAAAGATAGGTAGGCACATATATTTTATAACAGAGGTAAAGTAATTAAAGACAGGAAGGTACAGATATTTTATAACAGAGGTAAAGTAGTTAAAGACAGGGGATAACGGATATTTTTTGACAGAGGTACAGTAGTTGAAGAAAGGGAGGTACAGATATTTTATAACATAGGTACAGTAGTTAAAGAAAGAGAGGTACAGATATTTTATAACAGAGGTACAGTAGTTAAAGACAGAGAGTACAGATATTTTATACAGATGTACAGTAGTTGAAGACAAGAAGGCACAGATATTTTATATCAGAGGTACAGATAGTGTATAACAGAAGAACATTATTTAAAGACTGGGAGGTACAGATATTTTATAACAGACATACAGTAGTTGAAGACAGAGAGGCCCAGATTTCATAACAGAAGAACAATGTTAGAGACAGGGAGGTACAGATATTTTATTACAGAGGTACAGTAGTTAAAGACAAGGAGTTACAGTTATTTTATAACAGAGGTATAGTAGTTAAAGACAGGAAATACAGATATTTTATAACAGAGGTACAGTAGTTAAAGACAGGGAGGCACAGATATTTCTTTGACAGAGGTACAGTAGATAAAGACAGGGTGGTACAGATATTTTTTAACAGAGGTACAGTAATTAAGGACAGAGAGGTACATATATTTTATAACAGAGGTGCAGTAGTTAAAGACAGAGAGGTATAGATATTTTATAACAGAGGTACAGTAGTTAAAGAAAGAGAGGTACAGATATTTTATAACAGAGGTACAGTAGTTAAAGACAGAGAGTACATATATTTTATAACAGATGTACAGTAGTTGAAGACAGGAAGGTACAGATATTTTATATCAAAGGTACAGTAGTTAGAAACAGAGAGGTACAGATAATGTATAACAGAAGAACATTACTTAAAGACCGGGAGGCACAGAGATTTTATAACAGAGGTACAATATTAGAAGCAAGGGAGGTACAGATATTTTATAACAGAGGTACAGTAGTTAATGACAGAGAGGTACAGATATATTATAACGAAGGTACAGTAGTTAAATACAGGGAGGTATAGATATTTTATTGACAGAGGTACAGTTGTTAAATACAAAGAGGTACATATATTTTATAATAGAGGTTCAGTAGTTAAAGACAGGGAGGTACAGAGATTTCCTAACAGAAGAACAATGTTAGAGACAGGGTGGTACAGATATTTTATAACGGAGGTACAGTAGTTAAAGACAGTGAGGTACATATATTTTATAACAGAGGTACAGTAGTTGAAGAAAGAGAGGTACAGATATTTTATAACAGATGTACAGTAGTTAAAAACAGAAGAAGAGTAGTTAAAGACAGGGAGGCACAGATATTTTATAACAGAGATACAGTAGTTGAAGACAGGGAGTTACAGATATATTATAACAGAAGTAACAGTAGTTAAAGACAGGGAAGCACAGATATTTTATTGACTGAGGTACAGTAGTTAAAGACAGGAAGGTACAGATATTTTATTGACTGAGGTACAGTAGTTAAAGACAGAGAGGTTCATATATTTTATAACAGAGGTACAGTAGTTAAAGACAGGGAGAAACGAATGTTTTATTGACAGAGGTACAGTAGTTAAAGACAAGGAGTTACGGATGTTTTATAACAGAGGTACAGTAGATAAAAAGAGAGTGGTACTGATATTTTATAACAGAGGTACAGTAGTTAAAGACAGGGAGAAACAGATATTTTTTTGACAGAGATACAGTAGTTAAGGACAGCGAGGAACAGATATTTTATAACAGATATAGTAGTTAAAGACAATGAGAAACAGATATTATATTGACAGAGGTACAGTAATAAAAGACAAGGAGGTACAGATATTTTATATCGGAGGTACAGTAGTTAGAAACAGAGAGGTACAGATAGTGTATAACAGAAGAACATTACTTAAACACAGGGAGGTACAGACATTTTATAACAGAGGTACAATATTAGAGGCAGGGAGGTACAGATATTTTATAACAGACATACAGTAGTTGAAGACAGAAAGGCCAAGATATTTTATTGACAGAGGTACAGTAACTAAAGACAGAGAGGTACAGATATTTTATAACAGAGGTACAGTAGTTAAAGACAGGGAGGTACAGATATTTTATAACAGAGGTACAGTAGTTAAAGACAGAGAGGCACATATATTTTTTGACAGAGGTACAGTAGATAAGGACAGGGAGGTACAGATATTTTATAACAGAGGTACAGTAGTTAAAGAAAGAGAGGTAAATATATTTTATAACAGAGTACAGTAGTTAGAGACAGAGAGGTACAGATAGTGTATAACAGAAGAACATTACTTAAAGACAGGGAGGTACAGATATTTTATAACAGAGTACAGTAGTTAAAGACAGAGAGGTATAGATATTTTATAACAGAGGTACAGTAGTTAAAAACAGAGAGGTACAGACATTTTATAACAGAAGAAGAGTAGTTAAAGACAGGGAGGTACAGATATTTTTTAACAGAGATACAGTAGTTGAATACAGGGAGGCACATTTATTTTATTGATAGAGGTACAGTTGTTAAAAAAGGAAGGTATAGATATTTTTTAACCGAAGAACAGTATTTAAACACAGTTAGGTATAGATATTTTATTACAGATGTACAGTAGTTAAAGACAAGTAGAAACAGATATTTATTGACAGAAGTACAGTAGTTAAAGACAAGCAGGTTAAGATATTTTATAACAGAGGTACAGTAATTATAAACAGGTAGGTAAAGATATTTTTTTGACATAGGTACAGTATCAAATTATAAAACTATTTTTGAGGCGTAATATTCTTTTAAAAATAAAACAATTTCTACTGTCCTTACTGCGATGGAAAAATTAAAGGGAGGGCCTGGCTCATCAGTGGTTGACCCTCCCAGCGGTTTCGCCAGTTTAATCTACCATACCGCTGTTATATTGCATTTTTGGAACTTCCTTTTATAGGTGACTGTTGTAAGACTCTTGGAATGGGTATTTTAGAAGAACTATGGACATAAGCTTTTAGGACAGCAGAATTAAATATAATTATAAATATATAAATACATAGGTACAGTAGTTAAATACAGAAAGGTACAGATATTTTAAAACAGAGGTAGAGTAGTTAAAGACAGGGAGGCACAGAGATTTTAAAACAGAGGTAAAATGTTAGAGACAAGGGAGGTACAGATATTTATAACAGAGGTACAGTAGTTAAAGACAGGGAGTAACAGATATATTATAAGACAGGTAACAGTAGTTAAAGACAGAGAGGTACAGATATTTTATAACAGAAGAAGAGTAGATAAAGACAGGAAGGCACAGATATTTTATTGACTGAGGTACTATTCAAAACAGAGGTACAGTAGTTAAAGACAGAGAGGAACAGTTATTTTACAACAGAGGTACAGTAGTTAAAGACAGGTAGAAACAGATATTTTATTGACAGATGTACAGTAGTTAAAGACAAGGAGGTACGGATGTTTTATAATAGAGGTACACTAGATAAAGACAGAGAGGTACAGATATTTTATAACAGAGGTACAGTAGTTAAAGACAGGGAGAAACAGATATTTTATTGACAGAGATACAGTAGATAAGGACAGGGAGGGACAGATATTTTATAACAGAGGTACAGTAGTTAAAGAAAGAGAGGTACAGATATTTTATAACAGAGGTACAGTAGTTAAAGACAGAGAGTACAGATATTTTATACCAGAGGTACAGTAGTTAAAGAAAGAGAGGTACAGATATTTTATAACAGAGGTACAGTAGTTAAAGAAAGAGAGGTACAGATATTTTATAACAGAGGTACAGTAGTTAAAGACAGAGAGTACAGATATTTTATAACAGATGTACAGTAGTTGAAGACAGGAAGGTACAGATATTTTATATCAAAGGTACAGTAGTTAGAAACAGAGAGGTACAGATAATGTATAACAGAAGAACATTACTTAAAGACCGGGAGGCACAGAGATTTTATAACAGAGGTACAATATTAGAAGCAAGGGAGGTACAGATATTTTATAACAGAGGTACAGTAGTTAATGACAGAGAGGTACAGATATTTTATAACGAAGGTACAGTAGTTAAATACAGGGAGGTATAGATATTTTATTGACAGAGGTACAGTTGTTAAATACAAAGAGGTACATATATTTTATAATGGAGGTACAGTAGTTAAAGACAGGGAGGTACAGAGATTTCCTAACAGAAGAACAATGTTAGAGACAGGGAGGTACAGATATTTTATAACGGAGGTACAGTAGTTAAAGACAGTGAGGTACATATATTTTATAACAGAGGTACAGTAGTTGAAGAAAGAGAGGTACAGATATTTTATAACAGATGTACAGTAGTTAAAAACAGAAGAAGAGTAGTTAAAGACAGGGAGGCACAGATATTTTATTGACTGAGGTACAGTAGTTAAAGACAGGGAAGCACAGATATTTTATTGACTGAGGTACAGTAGTTAAAGACAGGAAGGTACAGATATTTTATTGACTGAGGTACAGTAGTTAAAGACAGAGAGGTTCATATATTTTATAACAGAGGTACAGTAGTTAAAGACAGGGAGAAAGAATGTTTTATTGACAGAGGTACAGTAGTTAAAGACAAGGAGTTACGGATGTTTTATAACAGAGGTACAGTAGATAAAAAGAGAGTGGTACTGATATTTTATAACAGAGGTACAATAGTTAAAGACAGGGAGAAACAGATATTTTTTTGACAGAGATACAGTAGTTAAGGACAGCGAGGAACAGATATTTTATAACAGATATAGTAGTTAAAGACAATGAGAAACAGATATTCTATTGACAGAGGTACAGTAATAAAAGACAAGGAGGTACAGATATTTTATAAAAATGGTAAAGTAGTTAAAGACAGAGAGGTACTGATATTTTATAAAAGAGGTACAGTAGTTAAAGACATGGAGGCATAGAGATTTTATAACAGAGGTACAATAGTTAAAGATAGGTAGGCACATATATTTTATAACAGAGGTAAAGTAATTAAAGACAGGAAGGTACAGATATTTTATAACAGAGGTAAAGTAGTTAAAGACAGGGGATAACGGATATTTTTTGACAGAGGTACAGTAGTTGAAGAAAGGGAGGTACAGATATTTTATAACAGAGGTACAGTAGTTAAAGAAAGAGAGGTACAGATATTTTATAACAGAGGTACAGTAGTTAAAGACAGAGAGTACAGATATTTTATACAGATGTACAGTAGTTGAAGACAAGAAGGCACAGATATTTTATATCAGAGGTACAGATAGTGTATAACAGAAGAACATTATTTAAAGACTGGGAGGTACAGATATTTTATAACAGACATACAGTAGTTGAAGACAGAGAGGCCCAGATTTCATAACAGAAGAACAATGTTAGAGACAGGGAGGTACAGATATTTTATTACAGAGGTACAGTAGTTAAAGACAAGGAGTTACAGTTATTTTATAACAGAGGTATAGTAGTTAAAGACAGGAAATACAGATATTTTATAACAGAGGTACAGTAGTTGAAGACAGGGAGGTAAGGATATTTTATAGACATAGGTACAGTAGTTAAATACAGAGAGGTACAGATATTTTATAACAGAAGAAGAGTAGATAAAGACAGGGAGGCACAGATATTTTGTTGACTGAGGTACAGTAGTTAAAGATAAGGAGAAACAGATGTTTTATTGACAGAGGTACAGTAGTTAAAGACAAGGAGGAACGGATATTTTATAACAGAGGTACAGTAGATAAAGACAGGAGGCACAGATATTTTTTTGAAAGAGGTACAGTAGATAAAGACAGCGAGGTACAGATATTTTATAACAGAGGTACAGTAGTTAAAGACAGAGAGGTACAGATATTTTATAACAGAGGTACAGTAGTTAAAGACAGAGAGGCACATATATTTTTTTGACAGAGGTACAGTAGATAAGGACAGGGAGGTACAGATATTTTATAACAGAGGTACAGTAGTTAAAGAAAGAGAGTTACAGATATTTTATAACAGAGTACAGTAGTTAAAGACAGAGATGTATAGATATTTTATAACAGATGTACAGTATTTAAAAACAGAGAGGTACAGACAGTTTATAACAGAAGAAGAGTAATTAAAGACAGGGAGGCACAGAGATTTTATAACAGAGGTACAATATTAGAGGCAGGGAGGTACAGATATTTTATAACAGACATACAGTAGTTGAAGACAGAGAGGCCCAGATATTTTATTACAGAGGTACAGTAGTTAAAGACAGAGAGGCACATATATTTTTTTGACAGAGGTACAGTAGATAAGGACAGGGAGGTACAGATATTTTATAACAGAGGTACAGTAGTTAAAGTAAGAGAGGTACAGATATTTTATAACAGAGTACAGTAGTTAAAGACAGAGATGTATAGATATTTTATAACAGAGGTACAGTATTTAAAAACAGAGAGGTACAGACATTTTATAACAGAAGAAGAGTAATTAAAGACAGGGAGGCACAGAGATTTTATAACAGAGGTAAAATGTTAGAGACAAGGGAGGTACAGATATTTATAACAGAGGTACAGTAGTTGAAGACAGGGAGAAACAAATATTTTTTAACTGAGGTACAGTATTTAAGCCAAGGAGGTACAGTTATTTTAAAACAGAGGTACAATAGTTAAAGACAGAGAGGTACTGTTATTTTATAACAGAGGTACAGTAGTTAAAGACAGGGAGGTACAGATATTTTATAACAGAGGTACAATAGTTAAAGACAGGGAGAAACAGATATTTTTTGACAGAGGTACATTAGGTAAAATAAAGCGAGGTACAGATTTTTAATAACACAGGTACAGAAGTTAAAGACAGTGAAAAACAGATATTTTATTGACAGAGGTACAGTAGTTAAAGACAAGGAGGTACAGATATTCATAAAAGAGGTATAGTAGTTAAAGACAGGGAGCAACAGATATTTTATTGACAGAGGTACAGTAGTTAAACACAAGCAGGTAAAAATATTTTAAAACAGAGGTACAGCATTTGATGACAGAGAAGTACAGATATTTTATAACAGAGGTACAGTAGTTAAAGACAGTGAGAAACAGATATTTTATTGACAGAGATACAGTAGTTAAAAAGAGCGCGGTACAGATATTCTATAACAGAGGTACAGTAGTTAAAGACAGTGAGAAACAGATATTTTATTGACAGAGATACAGTAGTTAAAAGAGCGCGGTACAGATATTTATAACAGAGGTTCAGTATTTAAAGACAAGGATTTACAGATATTTTAAAACAGAGGTACAGTAGTTAAAAGACAGAGTGGTACATATATTTTATAACAGAGGTACAACAGAAGTACAGTACAGTACAGAAGTACAGTAGGATAAAGACAGGGAAAAAACAGATATTTTATTGACAGAGTTCAGTATTTAAAGACAAGGATTTACAGATATTTTAAAACAGAGGTACAGTAGTTAAAGACAGAGTGGTACATATATTTTATAACAGAGGTACAGTAGTTGAAGACAGGGGAGGTACAGATATTTTATAACAGAGGTACAGTAGTTAAAGACAGGGAGAAACAGATATTTTATTGACAGAGGTACAGTAGATAAAGAGAGCGAGGTACAGATATTTTATAACTGAGGTGCAGTAGTTAAAGACAGAGAGAGGTACAGATATTTTATAACAGAAGAAGAGTAGATAAAGACAGGGAGGCACAGATATTTTGTTGACTGAGGTACAGTAGTTAAAGATAAGGAGAAACAGATGTTTTATTGACAGAGGTACATTAGTTAAAGACAAGGAGGTACGGATATTTTATAACAGAGGTACAGTAGATGAAGACAGGGAGGCACAGATATTTTTTTGAAAGAGGTACATTAGATAAAGACAGCGAGGTACAGATATTTTATAACAGAGGTACAGTAGTTAAAGAAAAGAAGGTACAGATATTTTATATCAGAGGTACAGTAGTTAGAAACAGAGAGGTACAGATAGTGTATAACAGAAGAACATTACTTAAAGACAGGGAGGTACAGAGATTTTATAACAGAGGAACAATATTAGAGGCAGGGAGGTACAGATATTTTATAACAGACATACAGTAGTTGAAGACAGAGAGGCCCAGATATTTTATAACAGAGGTACAGTAGTTAAAGACAGAGAGGCACAATTTGTTTGACCCGAGGTACAGTAGATAAGACAGAGGTACCAGATATTATAAATAACAGAAGGTACAGTAGTTAAGGACAGAGAGTACAATATTTTTATACGATGTATCAGTATTGAAGACAAAAGGGGCACAGATATTTTATTATCAGAGGTACAGATAGTGTATAACAAATAACAAAAATTAAAGACTAGAGTACAGATATTTTATAACAACATACATAAGTTTAAGACAGAAGACCAGATTCATAACAGAAGAACAATGTTAGAGACAGGGAGGTACAGATATTTTATTACAGAGGTACAGTAGTTAAAGGACAAGGAGTTACAGATATTTTATAATCAGAGGTATAGTAGTTAAAGACAGAGAAGTACAGATATTTTATAACAGAGGTACAGTAGTTAAAGACAGGGAGGCACAGATATTTCTTTGACAGAGGTACAGTAGATAAGGACAGGGAGGTACAGATATTTTATAACAGAGGTACAGTAATTAAGGACAGAGAGGTACATATATTTTATAACAGAGGTGCAGTAGTTAAAGACAGAGAGGTATAGATATTTTATAACAGAGGTACAGTAGTTAAAAACAGAGAGGTACAGATATTTTATAACAGAAGTAGAATAGTTGAAGACAGGGAGGCACAGATATTTTATAACAGAGATACAGTAGTTGAAGACAGGGAGGTAAGGATATTTTATAGACATAGGTACAGTAGTTAAATACAGAGAGGTACAGATATTTTATAACAGAAGAAGAGTAGATAAAGACAGGGAGGCACAGATATTTTGTTGACTGAGGTACAGTAGTTAAAGATAAGGAGAAACAGATGTTTTATTGACAGAGGTACAGTAGTTAAAGACAAGGAGGTACGGATATTTTATAACAGAGGTACAGTAGATAAAGACAGAGAGGTACAGATATTTTATAACAGAGGTACAGTAGTTAAAGACAGAGAGGTACAGATATTTTATAACAGAGGTACAGTATTCAAAGACAGAGAGGCACATATATTTTTTGACAGAGGTACAGTAGATAAGGACAGGGAGGTACAGATATTTTATAACAGAGGTACAGTAGTTAAAGAAAGAGAGTTACAGATATTTTATAACAGAGTACAGTAGTTAAAGACAGAGATGTATAGATATTTTATAACAGAGGTACAGTATTTAAAAACAGAGAGGTACAGACATTTTATAACAGAAGAAGAGTAATTAAAGACAGGGAGGCACAGAGATTTTATAACAGAGGTAAAATGTTAGAGACAAGGGAGGTACAGATATTTATAACAGAGGTACAGTAGTTGAAGACAGGGAGAAACAAATATTTTTTAACTGAGGAACAGTATTTAAGCCAAGGAGGTACAGTTATTTTAAAACAGAGGTACAATAGTTAAAGACAGAGAGGTACTGTTATTTTATAACAGAGGTACAGTAGTTAAAGACAGGGAGGTACAGATATTTTATAACAGAGGTACAATAGTTAAAGACAGGGAGAAACGAATATTTTTTGACAGAGGTACATTAGGTAAAATAAAGCGAGGTACAGATTTTTAATAACACAGGTACAGAAGTTAAAGACAGTGAAAACAGATATTTTATTGACAGAGGTACAGTAGTTAAAGACAAGGAGGGTACAGATATTCTATAAAAGAGGTACAGTAGTTAAAGATAGGGAGGTACAGATATTTTATAAAGTGGTAGGAGTAGTTAAGACAGGGAGAAAACATGTATTTTATTGACAGAGGTACAGTAGTTAAAGACAGCGAGGTACAGATATTTTATAACAGAGGTTAGTAGTTAAAGACAGGGAGCAACAGATATTTTATTGACAGAGGTACAGTAGTTAAAGACAAGCAGGTAAAAGATATTTTAAAACAGAGGTACAGCATTTGATGACAGAGAAGTACAGATATTTTATAACAGAGGTACAGTAGTTAAAGACAGTGAGAAACAGATATTTTATTGACAGAGATACAGTAGTTAAAAGAGCGCGGTACAGATATTTTATAACAGAGGTACAGTAGTTAAAGACAGTGAGAAACAGATATTTTATTGACAGAGATACAGTAGTTAAAAAGAGCGCGGTACAGATATTTTATAACAGAGGTACAGTAGTTAAAGACTAGGAGAAACAGATATTTTACAACAGAAGTACAGTAGGTAAAGACAGGGAAAAAACAGATATTTTATTGACAGAGGTTCAGTATTTAAAGACAAGGATTTACAGATATTTTAAAACAGAGGTACAGTAGTTAAAGACAGAGTGGTACATATATTTTATAACAGAAGTACAGTAGTTGAAGACAGGGAGGTACAGATATTTTATAACAGAGGTACAGTAGTTAAAGACAGGGAGAAACAGATATTTTATTGACAGAGGTACAGTAGATAAAGAGAGCGAGGTACAGATATTTTATAACTGAGGTGCAGTAGTTAAAGACAGAGAGAGGTACAGATATTTTATAACAGAAGAAGATTAGATAAAGACAGGGAGGCACAGATATTTTGTTGACTGAGGTACAGTAGTTAAAGATAAGGAGAAACAGATGTTTTATTGACAGAGGTACATTAGTTAAAGACAAGGAGGTACGGATATTTTATAACAGAGGTACAGTAGATGAAGACAGGGAGGCACAGATATTTTTTTGAAAGAGGTACATTAGATAAAGACAGCGAGGTACAGATATTTTATAACAGAGGTACAGTAGTTAAAGACAGAGATGTACAGATATTTTATAACAGAGGTACAGTAGTTAAAGACAAGAAGGTACAGATATTTTATATCAGAGGTACAGTAGTTAGAAACAGAGAGGTACAGATAGTGTATAACAGAAGAACATTACTTAAAGACAGGGAGGTACAGAGATTTTATAACAGAGGTACAATATTAGAGGCAGGGAGGTACAGATATTTTATAACAGACATACAGTAGTTGAAGACAGAGAGGCCCAGATATTTTATAACAGAGGTACAGTAGTTAAAGACAGAGAGGCACAATTTGTTTGACAGAGGTACAGTAGATAAGGACAGGGAGGTACAGATATTTTATAACAGAGGTACAGTAGTTAAAGAAAGAGAGGTACAGATTTTTTATAACAGAGTACAGTAGTTAAAGACAGAGAGGTATAGATATTTTATAACAGAGGTACAGTATTTAAAAACAGAGAGGTACAGACATTTTATAACAGAAGAAGAGTAATTAAAGACAGGGAGGCACAGAGATTTTATAACAGAGGTAAAATGTTAGAGACAATGGAGGTACAGATATTTATAACAGAGGTACAGTAGTTGAAGACAGGGAGAAACAAATATTTTTTAACTGAGGTACAGTATTTAAAGCCAGTTATTTTAAAACAGAGGTACAATAGTTAAAGACAGAGAGGTACTGATATTTTATAACAGAGGTACAGTAGTTAAAGACAGGGAGGTACAGATATTTTATAACAGAGGTACAATAGGTAAAGACAGGGAGGTACAGATATTTATAAAAGAGGTACAGTAGTTAAAGATAGGGAGGTACAGATATTTTATAAAGAGGTAGAGTAGTTAAGACAGGGAGAAACAGGTATTTTATTGACAGAGGTACAGTAGATAAGGACAGGGAGGTACAGATATTTTATATCAGAGGTGCAGTAGTTAGAAACAGAGAGGTACAGATAGTGTATAACAGAAGAACATTACTTAAAGACAGGGAGGCACAGAGATTTTAGAACAGAGGTACAATATTGGAGGCAAGGAGGTACAGATATTTTATAACAGAGGTACAGTAGTTAAAGACAGAAAGGTACAGATATTTTATAACAGAGGTACAGTAGTTAAAGACAGGGGAGGACGGATATTTTTTGACAGAGGTACAGTAGTTGAAGAACGGGAGGTACAGATATTTTATAACAGAGGTACAGTAGTTAAAGAAAGAGAGGTACAGATATTTTATAACAGAGGTACAGTAGTTAAAGACAAGAAGGTACGAATATTTTATATCAGAGGTACAGTAGTTAGAAACAGAGAGGTACAGATAGTGTATAACAGAAGAACATTATTTGAAGACAGGGAGGTACAGAGATTTTATAACAGAGGTACAATATTAGAGGCAGGGAGGTACAGATATTTTATAACAGACATACAGTAGTTGAAGACAGAGAGGCCCAGATATTTTATTGACAGAGGTACAGTATCTAAAGACAGAGAGGTACAGATATTTTATAACAGAGGTACAGTAGTTAAAGACAGAGAGGCACATATATTTTTTTAACAGAGGTACTGTAGATAAGGACAGGGAGGTACAGATATTTTATAACAGAGGTACAGTAGTTAAAGAAAGAGAGGTACAGATATTTTATAACAGAGGTACAGTAGTTAAAAACAGAGAGGTACAGACATTTTATAACAGAAGAAGAGTAGTTAAAGACAGAGAGGCACAGAGATTTTATAACAGACGTAAAATGTTAGAGACAATGGAGGTACAGATATTTATAACAGAGGTACAGTAGTTAAAGACAGGGAGTTACAGATATATTATAAGAAAGGTAACAGTAGTTAAAGACAGAGAGGTACAGATATTTTATTTAAAGAGGTACAGTTGTTAAAGGCAGGGAGGTACAGGTATTTCATAACAAAGGTATAGTAGTTAAAGACAAAGAGTACAGATATTTTATAACAGACATACAGTAGTTGAAGACAGGGAGGCCCAGATATTTTATTGACAGAGGTACAGTAGCTAAAGACAGAGAGGTACATATATTTTATAATAGATGTACAGTAGTTAAAGACAGGGAGGTACACAGATTTCATAACAGAAGAACAATGTTAGAGGCAGGGAGGTACAGATATTTTATAACAGAGGTACAGTAGTTAAAGACAGGGAGTTACAGATATTTTATAACAGAGGTACAGTAGTTAAAGGCAGGGAGGCACAGATATTACTATGACAGAGGTACAGTAGATAAAGACAGGGTGGTACAGATATTTTATAACAGAAGTACAGTAGTTAAAGACAGAGAGGTACAGATATTTTATAACAGAGGTACAGTAGTTAAAGACAGAGAACTATAGATATTTTATAAAAGAGGTACAGTAGTTAAAAACAGAGAGGTACAGATATTTTACAACAGAAGTAGAATAGTTGAAGACAGGGAGGCACAGATATTTTATAACAGAGATACAGTAGTTGAAGACAGGGAGGTAAGAATATTTTATAGACATAGGTAAAGTAGTTAAATACAGAGAGGTACAGATATTTTATAACAGAAGAAGAGTAGATAAAGACAGGGAGGCACAGCTATTTTATTGACTGAGGTACAGTAGTTAAAGATAAGGAGAAACAGATGTTTTATTGACAGAGGTACAGTAGTTAAAGACAAGGAGGTACGGATATTTTATAACAGAGGTACAGTAGATAAAGACAGAGAGGTACAGATATTTTATAACAGAGGTACAGTAGTTAAAGACAAGAAGGTACAGATATTTTATATCAGAGGTAAAGGAATTAGAAACAGAGAGGTACAGATAGTTTATTGACAGAGGTACAGTAGCTAAAGACAGAGAGGTACAGATATTTTATAACAGAGGTACAGTAGTTAAAGACAGAGAGGCACAGATATATTTTTGACAGAGGTACAGTAGTTAAAGACAGAGAGGCACATATATTTTTTGACAGAGGTACAGTAGATAAGGACAGGGAGGTACAGATATTTTATAACAGAGGTACAGTAGTTAAAGAAAGAGAGGTAAATATATTTTATAACAGAGTACAGTAGTTAGAGACAGAGAGGTACAGATAGTGTATAACAGAAGAACATTATTTAAAGACAGGGAGGTACAGATATTTTATAACAGAGCTACAATATTAGAGGCAGGGAGGTAAAGATATTTTATAACAGACATACAGTAGTTGAAGACAGAGAGGCCCAGATATTTATTGACAGAGGTACAGTAGCTAAAGACAGAGAGGTACAGATATTTTATGAAAGAGGTACAGTAGTTAAAGACAGAGAGGCACATATATTTTTTTGACAGAGGTACAGTAGATAAGGACAGGGAGGTACGGAAATTTTATAACAGAGGTACAGTAGTTAAAGAAAGAGAGGTACAGATATTTTATAACAGAGTACAGTAGTTAAAGACAGAGAGGTATAGATATTTTATAACAGAGGTACAGTAGTTAAAAACAGAGAGGTACAGACATTTTATAACAGAAGAAGAGTAGTTAAAGACAGGGAGGCACAGATATTTTTTAACAGAGATACAGTAGTTGAATACAGGGAGGCACATTTATTTCATTGATAGAGGTACAGTTGTTAAAAAAGGAAGGTATAGATATTTTTTAACCGAAGAACAGTATTTAAACACAGTTAGGTATAGATATTTTATTACAGATGTACAGTAGTTAAAGACAAGTAGAAACAGATATTTATTGACAGAAGTACAGTAGTTAAAGACAAGCAGGTTAAGATATTTTATAACAGAGGTACAGTAGATAAAGACAGAGAGGTACAGATATTTTATAACAGAGGTACAGTAGTTAAATACAGGGAAGCACATATTTTATAACAGAGGTAAAGTAATTAAAGACAGAGAGGTACAGATATTTCATAACAGAGGTACAGTAATTATATACAGGTAGGTAAAGATATTTTTTTGACATAGGTACAGTATCAAATTATAAAACTATTTTTGAGGCGTAATATTCTTTTAAAAATAAAACAATTTCTACTGTCCTTACTGCGATGGAAAAATTAAAGGGAGGGCCTGGCTCATCAGTGGTTGACCCTCACAGCGTTTTCGCCAGTTTAATCTACCATACCGCTGTTATATTGCATTTTTGGAACTTCCTTTTATAGGTGACTGTTGTAAGACTCTTGGAATGGGTATTTTAGAAGAACTATGGACATAAGCTTTTAGGACAGCAGAATTAAATATAATTATAAATATATAAATACATAGGTACAGTAGTTAAATACAGAAAGGTACAGATATTTTAAAACAGAGGTAGAGTAGTTAAAGACAGGGAGGCACAGAGATTTTATAACAGAGGTAAAATGTTAGAGACAAGGGAGGTACAGATATTTATAACAGAGGTACAGTAGTTAAAGACAGGGAGTAACAGATATATTATAAGACAGGTAACAGTAGTTAAAGACAGAGAGGTACAGATATTTTATTGAAAGAGGTACAGTTGTTAAAGGCAGGGAGGTAAAGGTATTTCATAACAAAGGTACAGTAGTTAAAGACAGAGAGTACAGCTATTTTATAACAGAGGTACAGTAGTTAAAGACAGGGAGGCACAGATATTTCTTTGACAGAGGTACAGTAGATAAAGACAGAGAGGTATATATATTTTATAACAGGGGTACAGTAGTTAAAGACAGAGAGGTATAGATATTTTATAACAGAGGTACAGTAGCTAAAAACAGAGAGGTACGGATATTTTATAACAGAAGTAGAATAATGAAGACAGGGAGGCACAGATATTATATAACAGAGATACAGAAGTTGAAGACTGGGAGGTAAGAATATTTCATAGACATAGGTCCAGTAGTTAAATACAGAGAGGTACACATATTTTATAACAGAAGAAGAGTAGATAAAGACAGGAAGGCACAGATATTTTATTGACTGAGGTACTATTCAAAACAGAGGTACAGTAGTTAAAGACAGAGAGGAACAGTTATTTTAAAACAGAGGTACAGTAGTTAAAGACAGGTAGAAACAGATATTTTATTGACAGAGGTACAGTAGTTAAAGACAAGGAGGTACGGATGTTTTATAATAGAGGTACACTAGATAAAGACAGAGAGGTACAGATATTTTATAACAGAGGTACAGTAGTTAATGACAGGGAGAAACAGATATTTTATTGACAGAGATACAGTAGATAAGGACAGGGAGGGACAGATATTTTATAACAGAGGTACAGTAGTTAAAGAAAGAGAGGTACAGATATTTTATAACAGAGGTACAGTAGTTAAAGACAGAGAGTACAGATATTTTATACCAGAGGTACAGTAGTTAAAGAAAGAGAGGTACAGATATTTTATAACAGAGGTACAGTAGTTAAAGAAAGAGAGGTACAGATATTTTATAACAGAGGTACAGTAGTTAAAGACAGAGAGTACATATATTTTATAACAGATGTACAGTAGTTGAAGACAGGAAGGTACAGATATTTTATATCAAAGGTACAGTAGTTAGAAACAGAGAGGTACAGATAATGTATAACAGAAGAACATTACTTAAAGACCGGGAGGCACAGAGATTTTATAACAGAGGTACAATATTAGAAGCAAGGGAGGTACAGATATTTTATAACAGAGGTACAGTAGTTAATGACAGAGAGGTACAGATATATTATAACGAAGGTACAGTAGTTAAATACAGGGAGGTATAGATATTTTATTGACAGAGGTACAGTTGTTAAATACAAAGAGGTACATATATTTTATAATAGAGGTTCAGTAGTTAAAGACAGGGAGGTACAGAGATTTCCTAACAGAAGAACAATGTTAGAGACAGGGTGGTACAGATATTTTATAACGGAGGTACAGTAGTTAAAGACAGTGAGGTACATATATTTTATAACAGAGGTACAGTAGTTGAAGAAAGAGAGGTACAGATATTTTATAACAGATGTACAGTAGTTAAAAACAGAAGAAGAGTAGTTAAAGACAGGGAGGCACAGATATTTTATAACAGAGATACAGTAGTTGAAGACAGGGAGTTACAGATATATTATAACAGAAGTAACAGTAGTTAAAGACAGGGAAGCACAGATATTTTATTGACTGAGGTACAGTAGTTAAAGACAGGAAGGTACAGATATTTTATTGACTGAGGTACAGTAGTTAAAGACAGAGAGGTTCATATATTTTATAACAGAGGTACAGTAGTTAAAGACAGGGAGAAACGAATGTTTTATTGACAGAGGTACAGTAGTTAAAGACAAGGAGTTACGGATGTTTTATAACAGAGGTACAGTAGATAAAAAGAGAGTGGTACTGATATTTTATAACAGAGGTACAGTAGTTAAAGACAGGGAGAAACAGATATTTTTTTGACAGAGATACAGTAGTTAAGGACAGCGAGGAACAGATATTTTATAACATATATAGTAGTTAAAGACAATGAGAAACAGATATTATATTGACAGAGGTACAGTAATAAAAGACAAGGAGGTACAGATATTTTATATCGGAAGTACAGTAGTTAGAAACAGAGAGGTACAGATAGTGTATAACAGAAGAACATTACTTAAACACAGGGAGGTACAGACATTTTATAACAGAGGTACAATATTAGAGGCAGGGAGGTACAGATATTTTATAACAGACATACAGTAGTTGAAGACAGAAAGGCCAAGATATTTTATTGACAGAGGTACAGTAACTAAAGACAGAGAGGTACAGATATTTTATAACAGAGGTACAGTAGTTAAAGACAGGGAGGTACAGATATTTTATAACAGAGGTACAGTAGTTAAAGACAGAGAGGCACATATATTTTTTGACAGAGGTACAGTAGATAAGGACAGGGAGGTACAGATATTTTATAACAGAGGTACAGTAGTTAAAGAAAGAGAGGTAAATATATTTTATAACAGAGTACAGTAGTTAGAGACAGAGAGGTACAGATAGTGTATAACAGAAGAACATTACTTAAAGACAGGGAGGTACAGATATTTTATAACAGAGCTACAATATTAGAGGCAGGGAGGTAAAGATATTTTATAACAGACATACAGTAGTTGAAGACAGAGAGGCCCAGATATTTTATTGACAGAGGTACAGTAGCTAAAGACAGAGAGGCATATATATTTTTTTGACAGAGGTACAGTAGATAAGGACAGGGAGATACGGAAATTTTATAACAGAGGTACAGTAGTTAAAGAAAGAGAGGTACAGATATTTTATAACAGAGTACAGTAGTTAAAGACAGAGAGGTATAGATATTTTATAACAGAGGTACAGTAGTTAAAAACAGAGAGGTACAGACATTTTATAACAGAAGAAGAGTAGTTAAAGACAGGGAGGCACAGATATTTTTTAACAGAGATACAGTAGTTGAATACAGGGAGGCACATTTATTTTATTGATAGAGGTACAGTTGTTAAAAAAGGAAGGTATAGATATTTTTTAACCGAAGAACAGTATTTAAACACAGTTAGGTATAGATATTTTATTACAGATGTACAGTAGTTAAAGACAAGTAGAAACAGATATTTATTGACAGAAGTACAGTAGTTAAAGACAAGCAGGTTAAGATATTTTATAACAGAGGTACAGTAATTATAAACAGGTAGGTAAAGATATTTTTTTGACATAGGTACAGTATCAAATTATAAAACTATTTTTGAGGCGTAATATTCTTTTAAAAATAAAACAATTTCTACTGTATTTACTGCGATGGAAAAATTAAAGGGAGGGCCTGGCTCATCAGTGGTTGACCCTCCCAGCGGTTTCGCCAGTTTAATCTACCATACCGCTGTTATATTGCATTTTTGGAACTTCCTTTTATAGGTGACTGTTGTAAGACTCTTGGAATGGGTATTTTAGAAGAACTATGGACATAAGCTTTTAGGACAGCAGAATTAAATATAATTATAAATATATAAATACATAGGTACAGTAGTTAAATACAGAAAGGTACAGATATTTTAAAACAGAGGTAGAGTAGTTAAAGACAGGGAGGCACAGAGATTTTAAAACAGAGGTAAAATGTTAGAGACAAGGGAGGTACAGATATTTATAACAGAGGTACAGTAGTTAAAGACAGGGAGTAACAGATATATTATAAGACAGGTAACAGTAGTTAAAGACAGAGAGGTACAGATATTTTATAACAGAAGAAGAGTAGATAAAGACAGGAAGGCACAGATATTTTATTGACTGAGGTACTATTCAAAACAGAGGTACAGTAGTTAAAGACAGAGAGGAACAGTTATTTTACAACAGAGGTACAGTAGTTAAAGACAGGTAGAAACAGATATTTTATTGACAGAGGTACAGTAGTTAAAGACAAGGAGGTACGGATGTTTTATAATAGAGGTACACTAGATAAAGACAGAGAGGTACAGATATTTTATAACAGAGGTACAGTAGTTAAAGACAGGGAGAAACAGATATTTTATTGACAGAGATACAGTAGATAAGGACAGGGAGGGACAGATATTTTATAACAGAGGTACAGTAGTTAAAGAAAGAGAGGTACAGATATTTTATAACAGAGGTACAGTAGTTAAAGACAGAGAGTACAGATATTTTATACCAGAGGTACAGTAGTTAAAGAAAGAGAGGTACAGATATTTTATAACAGAGGTACAGTAGTTAAAGAAAGAGAGGTACAGATATTTTATAACAGAGGTACAGTAGTTAAAGACAGAGAGTACAGATATTTTATAACAGATGTACAGTAGTTGAAGACAGGAAGGTACAGATATTTTATATCAAAGGTACAGTAGTTAGAAACAGAGAGGTACAGATAATGTATAACAGAAGAACATTACTTAAAGACCGGGAGGCACAGAGATTTTATAACAGAGGTACAATATTAGAAGCAAGGGAGGTACAGATATTTTATAACAGAGGTACAGTAGTTAATGACAGAGAGGTACAGATATTTTATAACGAAGGTACAGTAGTTAAATACAGGGAGGTATAGATATTTTATTGACAGAGGTACAGTTGTTAAATACAAAGAGGTACATATATTTTATAATGGAGGTACAGTAGTTAAAGACAGGGAGGTACAGAGATTTCCTAACAGAAGAACAATGTTAGAGACAGGGAGGTACAGATATTTTATAACGGAGGTACAGTAGTTAAAGACAGTGAGGTACATATATTTTATAACAGAGGTACAGTAGTTGAAGAAAGAGAGGTACAGATATTTTATAACAGATGTACAGTAGTTAAAAACAGAAGAAGAGTAGTTAAAGACAGGGAGGCACAGATATTTTATTGACTGAGGTACAGTAGTTAAAGACAGGGAAGCACAGATATTTTATTGACTGAGGTACAGTAGTTAAAGACAGGAAGGTACAGATATTTTATTGACTGAGGTACAGTAGTTAAAGACAGAGAGGTTCATATATTTTATAACAGAGGTACAGTAGTTAAAGACAGGGAGAAAGAATGTTTTATTGACAGAGGTACAGTAGTTAAAGACAAGGAGTTACGGATGTTTTATAACAGAGGTACAGTAGATAAAAAGAGAGTGGTACTGATATTTTATAACAGAGGTACAGTAGTTAAAGACAGGGAGAAACAGATATTTTTTTGACAGAGATACAGTAGTTAAGGACAGCGAGGAACAGATATTTTATAACAGATATAGTAGTTAAAGACAATGAGAAACAGATATTCTATTGACAGAGGTACAGTAATAAAAGACAAGGAGGTACAGATATTTTATAAAAATGGTAAAGTAGTTAAAGACAGAGAGGTACTGATATTTTATAAAAGAGGTACAGTAGTTAAAGACATGGAGGCATAGAGATTTTATAACAGAGGTACAATAGTTAAAGATAGGTAGGCACATATATTTTATAACAGAGGTAAAGTAATTAAAGACAGGAAGGTACAGATATTTTATAACAGAGGTAAAGTAGTTAAAGACAGGGGATAACGGATATTTTTTGACAGAGGTACAGTAGTTGAAGAAAGGGAGGTACAGATATTTTATAACATAGGTACAGTAGTTAAAGAAAGAGAGGTACAGATATTTTATAACAGAGGTACAGTAGTTAAAGACAGAGAGTACAGATATTTTATACAGATGTACAGTAGTTGAAGACAAGAAGGCACAGATATTTTATATCAGAGGTACAGATAGTGTATAACAGAAGAACATTATTTAAAGACTGGGAGGTACAGATATTTTATAACAGACATACAGTAGTTGAAGACAGAGAGGCCCAGATTTCATAACAGAAGAACAATGTTAGAGACAGGGAGGTACAGATATTTTATTACAGAGGTACAGTAGTTAAAGACAAGGAGTTACAGTTATTTTATAACAGAGGTATAGTAGTTAAAGACAGGAAATACAGATATTTTATAACAGAGGTACAGTAGTTAAAGACAGGGAGGCACAGATATTTCTTTGACAGAGGTACAGTAGATAAAGACAGGGTGGTACAGATATTTTTTAACAGAGGTACAGTAATTAAGGACAGAGAGGTACATATATTTTATAACAGAGGTGCAGTAGTTAAAGACAGAGAGGTATAGATATTTTATAACAGAGGTACAGTAGTTAAAAACAGAGAGGTACAGATATTTTATAACAGAAGTAGAATAGTTGAAGACAGGGAGGCACAGATATTTTATAACAGAGATACAGTAGTTGAAGACAGGGAGGTAAGGATATTTTATAGACATAGGTACAGTAGTTAAATACAGAGAGGTACAGATATTTTATAACAGAAGAAGAGTAGATAAAGACAGGGAGGCACAGATATTTTGTTGACTGAGGTACAGTAGTTAAAGATAAGGAGAAACAGATGTTTTATTGACAGAGGTACAGTAGTTAAAGACAAGGAGGAACGGATATTTTATAACAGAGGTACAGTATTTAAAAACAGAGAGGTACAGACATTTTATAACAGAAGAAGAGTAATTAAAGACAGGGAGGCACAGAGATTTTATAACAGAGGTAAAATGTTAGAGACAAGGGAGGTACAGATATTTATAACAGAGGTACAGTAGTTGAAGACAGGGAGAAACAAATATTTTTTAACTGAGGTACAGTATTTAAGCCAAGGAGGTACAGTTATTTTAAAACAGAGGTACAATAGTTAAAGACAGAGAGGTACTGTTATTTTATAACAAAGGTACAGTAGTTAAAGACAGGGAGGTACAGATATTTTATAACAGAGGTACAATAGTTAAAGACAGGGAGAAACAGATATTTTTTGACAGAGGTACATTAGGTAAAATAAAGCGAGGTACAGATTTTTAATAACACAGGTACAGAAGTTAAAGACAGTGAAAAACAGATATTTTATTGACAGAGGTACAGTAGTTAAAGACAAGGAGGTACAGATATTCATAAAAGAGGTACAGTAGTTACAGATAGGGAGGTACAGATATTTTATAAAGAGGTAGAGTAGTTAAGACAGGGAGAAACAGGTATTTTATTGACAGAGGTACAGTAGTTAAAGACAGCGAGGTACAGATATTTTATAACAGAGCTATAGTAGTTAAAGACAGGGAGCAACAGATATTTTATTGACAGAGGTACAGTAGTTAAACACAAGCAGGTAAAAATATTTTAAAACAGAGGTACAGCATTTGATGACAGAGAAGTACAGATATTTTATAACAGAGGTACAGTAGTTAAAGACAGTGAGAAACAGATATTTTATTGACAGAGATACAGTAGTTAAAAAGAGCGCGGTACAGATATTCTATAACAGAGGTACAGTAGTTAAAGACAGTGAGAAACAGATATTTTATTGACAGAGATACAGTAGTTAAAAAGAGCGCGGTACAGATATTTTATAACAGAGGTACAGTAGTTAAAGACTAGGAGAAACAGATATTTTACAACAGAAGTACAGTAGGTAAAGACAGGGAAAAACAGATATTTTATTGACAGAGGTTCAGTATTTAAAGACAAGGATTTACAGATATTTTAAAACAGAGGTACAGTAGTTAAAGACAGAGTGGTACATATATTTTATAACAGAGGTACAGTAGTTGAAGACAGGGAGGTACAGATATTTTATAACAGAGGTACAGTAGTTAAAGACAGGGAGAAACAGATATTTTATTGACAGAGGTACAGTAGATAAAGAGAGCGAGGTACAGATATTTTATAACTGAGGTGCAGTAGTTAAAGACAGAGAGAGGTACAGATATTTTATAACAGAAGAAGAGTAGATAAAGACAGGGAGGCACAGATATTTTGTTGACTGAGGTACAGTAGTTAAAGATAAGGAGAAACAGATGTTTTATTGACAGAGGTACATTAGTTAAAGACAAGGAGGTACGGATATTTTATAACAGAGGTACAGTAGATGAAGACAGGGAGGCACAGATATTTTTTTGAAAGAGGTACATTAGATAAAGACAGCGAGGTACAGATATTTTATAACAGAGGTACAGTAGTTAAAGAAAAGAAGGTACAGATATTTTATATCAGAGGTACAGTAGTTAGAAACAGAGAGGTACAGATAGTGTATAACAGAAGAACATTACTTAAAGACAGGGAGGTACAGAGATTTTATAACAGAGGTACAATATTAGAGGCAGGGAGGTACAGATATTTTATAACAGACATACAGTAGTTGAAGACAGAGAGGCCCAGATATTTTATAACAGAGGTACAGTAGTTAAAGACAGAGAGGCACAATTTGTTTGACAGAGGTACAGTAGATAAGGACAGGGAGGTACAGATATTTTATAACAGAGGTACAGTAGTTAAAGACAGAGAGTACAGATATTTTATACAGATGTACAGTAGTTGAAGACAAGAAGGCACAGATATTTTATATCAGAGGTACAGATAGTGTATAACAGAAGAACATTATTTAAAGACTGGGAGGTACAGATATTTTATAACAGACATACAGTAGTTGAAGACAGAGAGGCCCAGATTTCATAACAGAAGAACAATGTTAGAGACAGGGAGGTACAGATATTTTATTACAGAGGTACAGTAGTTAAAGACAAGGAGTTACAGTTATTTTATAACAGAGGTATAGTAGTTAAAGACAGGAAATACAGATATTTTATAACAGAGGTACAGTAGTAAAGACAGGGAGGCACAGATATTTCTTTGACAGAGGTACAGTAGATAAAGACAGGGTGGTACAGATATTTTATAACAGAGGTACAGTAATTAAGGACAGAGAGGTACATATATTTTATAACAGAGGTGCAGTAGTTAAAGACAGAGAGGTATAGATATTTTATAACAGAGGTACAGTAGTTAAAAACAGAGAGGTACAGATATTTTATAACAGAAGTAGAATAGTTGAAGACAGGGAGGCACAGATATTTTATAACAGAGATACAGTAGTTGAAGACAGGGAGGTAAGGATATTTTATAGACATAGGTACAGTAGTTAAATACAGAGAGGTACAGATATTTTATAACAGAAGAAGAGTAGATAAAGACAGGGAGGCACAGATATATTGTTGACTGAGGTACAGTAGTTAAAGATAAGGAGAAACAGATGTTTTATTGACAGAGGTACAGTAGTTAAAGACAAGGAGGTACGGATATTTTATAACAGAGGTACAGTAGATAAAGACAGAGAGGTACAGATATTTTATAACAGAGGTACAGTAGTTAAAGACAGAGAGGTACAGATATTTTATAACAGAGGTACAGTATTCAAAGACAGAGAGGCACATATATTTTTTTGACAGAGGTACAGTAGATAAGGACAGGGAGGTACAGATATTTTATAACAGAGGTACAGTAGTTAAAGAAAGAGAGTTACAGATATTTTATAACAGAGTACAGTAGTTAAAGACAGAGATGTATAGATATTTTATAACAGAGGTACAGTATTTAAAAACAGAGAGGTACAGACATTTTATAACAGAAGAAGAGTAATTAAAGACAGGGAGGCACAGAGATTTTATAACAGAGGTACAATATTAGAGGCAGGATGGTACAGATATTTTATAACAGACATACAGTAGTTGAAGACAGAGAGGCCCAGATATTTTATAACAGAGGTACAGTAGTTAAAGACAGAGTTGTATAGATATTTTATAACAGAGGTACAGTATTTAAAAACAGAGAGGTACAGACATTTTATAACAGAAGAAGAGTAATTAAAGACAGGGAGGCACAGAGATTTTATAACAGAGGTAAAATGTTAGAGACAAGGGAGGTACAGATATTTATAACAGAGGTACAGTAGTTGAAGACAGGGAGAAACAAATATTTTTTAACTGAGGAACAGTATTTAAGCCAAGGAGGTACAGTTATTTTAAAACAGAGGTACAATAGTTAAAGACAGAGAGGTACTGTTATTTTATAACAGAGGTACAGTAGTTAAAGACAGGGAGGTACAGATATTTTATAACAGAGGTACAATAGTTAAAGACAGGGAGAAACAGATATTTTTTGACAGAGGTACATTAGGTAAAATAAAGCGAGGTACAGATTTTTAATAACACAGGTACAGAAGTTAAAGACAGTGAAAAACAGATATTTTATTGACAGAGGTACAGTAGTTAAAGACAAGGAGGTACAGATATTCATAAAAGAGGTACAGTAGTTACAGATAGGGAGGTACAGATATTTTATGAAGTGGTAGAGTAGTTAAGACAGGGAGAAACAGGTATTTTATTGACAGAGGTACAGTAGTTAAAGACAGCGAGGTACAGATATTTTATAACAGAGGTATAGTAGTTAAAGACAGGGAGCAACAGATATTTTATTGACAGAGGTACAGTAGTTAAACACAAGCAGGTAAAAATATTTTAAAACAGAGGTACAGCATTTGATGACAGAGAAGTACAGATATTTTATAACAGAGGTACAGTAGTTAAAGACAGTGAGAAACAGATATTTTATTGACAGAGATACAGTAGTTAAAAAGAGCGCGGTACAGATATTTTATAACAGAGGTACAGTAGTTAAAGACAGTGAGAAACAGATATTTTATTGACAGAGATACAGTAGTTAAAAAGAGCGCGGTACAGATATTTTATAACAGAGGTACAGTAGTTAAAGACTAGGAGAAACAGATATTTTACAACAGAAGTACAGTAGGTAAAGACAGGGAAAAACAGATATTTTATTGACAGAGGTTCAGTATTTAAAGACAAGGATTTACAGATATTTTAAAACAGAGGTACAGTAGTTAAAGACAGAGTGGTACATATATTTTATAACAGAAGTACAGTAGTTGAAGACAGGGAGGTACAGATATTTTATAACAGAGGTACAGTAGTTAAAGACAGGGAGAAACAGATATTTTATTGACAGAGGTACAGTAGATAAAGAGAGCGAGGTACAGATATTTTATAACTGAGGTGCAGTAGTTAAAGACAGAGAGAGGTACATATATTTTATAACAGAAGAAGATTAGATAAAGACAGGGAGGCACAGATATTTTGTTGACTGAGGTACAGTAGTTAAAGATAAGGAGAAACAGATGTTTTATTGACAGAGGTACATTAGTTAAAGACAAGGAGGTACGGATATTTTATAACAGAGGTACAGTAGATGAAGACAGGGAGGCACAGATATTTTTTTGAAAGAGGTACATTAGATAAAGACAGCGAGGTACAGATATTTTATAACAGAGGTACAGTAGTTAAAGACAGAGATGTACAGATATTTTATAACAGAGGTACAGTAGTTAAAGACAAGAAGGTACAGATATTTTATATCAGAGGTACAGTAGTTAGAAACAGAGAGGTACAGATAGTGTATAACAGAAGAACATTACTTAAAGACAGGGAGGTACAGAGATTTTATAACAGAGGTACAATATTAGAGGCAGGGAGGTACAGATATTTTATAACAGACATACAGTAGTTGAAGACAGAGAGGCCCAGATATTTTATAACAGAGGTACAGTAGTTAAAGACAGAGAGGCACAATTTGTTTGACAGAGGTACAGTAGATAAGGACAGGGAGGTACAGATATTTTATAACAGAGGTACAGTAGTTAAAGAAAGAGAGGTACAGATATTTTATAACAGAGTACAGTAGTTAAAGACTGAGAGGTATAGATATTTTATAACAGAGGTACAGTATTTAAAAACAGAGAGGTACAGACATTTTATAACAGAAGAAGAGTAATTAAAGACAGGGAGGCACAGAGATTTTATAACAGAGGTAAAATGTTAGAGACAATGGAGGTACAGATATTTATAACAGAGGTACAGTAGTTGAAGACAGGGAGAAACAAATATTTTTTAACTGAGGTACAGTATTTAAAGCCAGTTATTTTAAAACAGAGGTACAATAGTTAAAGACAGAGAGGTACTGATATTTTATAACAGAGGTACAGTAGTTAAAGACAGGGAGGTACAGATATTTTATAACAGAGGTACAATAGGTAAAGACAGGGAGGTACAGATATTTTATAAAAGAGGTACAGTAGTTAAAGATAGGGAGGTACAGATATTTTATAAAGAGGTAGAATAGTTAAGACAGGGAGAAACAGGTATTTTATTGACAGAGGTACAGTAGATAAGGACAGGGAGGTACAGATATTTTATATCAGAGGTGCAGTAGTTAGAAACAGAGAGGTACAGATAGTGTATAACAGAAGAACATTACTTAAAGACAGGGAGGCACAGAGATTTTAGAACAGAGGTACAATATTGGAGGCAAGGAGGTACAGATATTTTATAACAGAGGTACAGTAGTTAAAGACAGAAAGGTACAGATATTTTATAACAGAGGTACAGTATTTAAAGACAGGGGAGAACGGATATTTTTTGACAGAGGTACAGTAGTTGAAGAACGGGAGGTACAGATATTTTATAACAGAGGTACAGTAGTTAAAGAAAGAGAGGTACAGATATTTTATAACAGAGGTACAGTAGTTAAAGACAAGAAGGTACAGATATTTTATATCAGAGGTACAGTAGTTAGAAACAGAGAGGTACAGATAGTGTATAACAGAAGAACATTATTTGAAGACAGGGAGGTACAGAGATTTTATAACAGAGGTACAATATTAGAGGCAGGGAGGTACAGATATTTTATAACAGACATACAGTAGTTGAAGACAGAGAGGCCCAGATATTTTATTGACAGAGGTACAGTAGCTAAAGACAGAGAGGTACAGATATTTTATAACAGAGGTACAGTAGTTAAAGACAGAGAGGCACATATATTTTTTTAACAGAGGTACTGTAGATAAGGACAGGGAGGTACAGATATTTTATAACAGAGGTACAGTAGTTAAAGAAAGAGAGGTACAGATATTTTATAACAGAGGTACAGTAGTTAAAAACAGAGAGGTACAGACATTTTATAACAGAAGAAGAGTAGTTAAAGACAGAGAGGCACAGAGATTTTATAACAGACGTAAAATGTTAGAGACAATGGAGGTACAGATATTTATAACAGAGGTACAGTAGTTAAAGACAGGGAGTTACAGATATATTATAAGAAAGGTAACAGTAGTTAAAGACAGAGAGGTACAGATATTTTATTTAAAGAGGTACAGTTGTTAAAGGCAGGGAGGTACAGGTATTTCATAACAAAGGTATAGTAGTTAAAGACAAAGAGTACAGATATTTTATAACAGACATACAGTAGTTGAAGACAGGGAGGCCCAGATATTTTATTGACAGAGGTACAGTAGCTAAAGACAGAGAGGTACATATATTTTATAATAGATGTACAGTAGTTAAAGACAGGGAGGTACACAGATTTCATAACAGAAGAACAATGTTAGAGGCAGGGAGGTACAGATATTTTATAACAGAGGTACAGTAGTTAAAGACAGGGAGTTACAGATATTTTATAACAGAGGTACAGTAGTTAAAGGCAGGGAGGCGCAGATATTACTATGACAGAGGTACAGTAGATAAAGACAGGGTGGTACAGATATTTTATAACAGAAGTACAGTAGTTAAAGACAGAGAGGTACAGATATTTTATAACAGAGGTACAGTAGTTAAAGACAGAGAACTATAGATATTTTATAAAAGAGGTACAGTAGTTAAAAACAGAGAGGTACAGATATTTTACAACAGAAGTAGAATAGTTGAAGACAGGGAGGCACAGATATTTTATAACAGAGATACAGTAGTTGAAGACAGGGAGGTAAGGATATTTTATAGACATAGGTAAAGTAGTTAAATACAGAGAGGTACAGATATTTTATAACAGAAGAAGAGTAGATAAAGACAGGGAGGCACAGCTATTTTATTGACTGAGGTACAGTAGTTAAAGATAAGGAGAAACAGATGTTTTATTGACAGAGGTACAGTAGTTAAAGACAAGGAGGTACGGATATTTTATAACAGAGGTACAGTAGATAAAGACAGAGAGGTACAGATATTTTATAACAGAGGTACAGTAGTTAAAGACAAGAAGGTACAGATATTTTATATCAGAGGTAAAGGAATTAGAAACAGAGAGGTACAGATAGTTTATTGACAGAGGTACAGTAGCTAAAGACAGAGAGGTACAGATATTTTATAACAGAGGTACAGTAGTTAAAGACAGAGAGGCACATATATATTTTTGACAGAGGTACAGTAGATAAGGACAGGGAGGTACAGATATTTTATAACAGAGGTACAGTAGTTAAAGAAAGAGAGGTACAGATATTTTATAACAGAGTACAGTAGTTAAAGACAGAGAGGTATAGATATTTTATAACAGAGGTACAGTAGTTAAAAACAGAGAGGTACAGAAATTTTATAACAGAAGAAGATTAATTAAAGACAGGGAGGCACAGAGATTTTATAACAGAGGTAAAATGTTAGAGACAAGGGAGGTACATATATTTTTAACAGAGGTACAGTAGTTGAAGACAGGGAGAAACAAATATTTTTTAACTGAGGTACAGTACTTAAAGCCAGATATTTTAAAACAGAGGTACAATAGTTAAAGACAGAGAGGTACTGATATTTTATAACAGAGGTACAGTAGTTAAAGACAGGGAGGTACAGATATTTTATAACAGAGGTACAATAGGTAAAGACAGGGAGGTACAGATATTTTATAAAAGAGGTACAGTAGTTAAAGATAGGGAGGTACCGATATTTTATAAAAGAGGTAGAGTAGTTAAGACAGGGAGAAACAGGCATTTTATTGACAGAGGTACAGTAGTTAAAGACAGCGAGGTACAGATATTTATAACAGAGGTACAGTAGTTAAAGACTGGGAGTTACAGATATATTAAAAGAGAGGTAACAGTAGTTAAAGACAGCGAAGTACAGATATTTTATTGACAGAGGTACAGTAATAAAAGAGAGTGAGGTACAGATATTTTATAACAGAGATACAGTAGTTAAAGGCAGAGAGATACAGATATTTTATAACAGAGAACAGTAGTTAAAGACAGGGAAGCACAGATATTTTATTGACTGAGGTAGAGTAGTTAAAGCCAGGGAGGTACAGATATCGATAGACAACGCAACTTAATGTACACCCATAGCCAAAATCGCAAGTCGTCAAGTTTGGTGATCTTGAAGGCCACTGGTGTATAAATTGGCGACTTCACCACGATCTTCACCGAACGTATCTTTCAGCAATTGTTTGGCACCGCGGGAGATATGGGGGGGGGGGGGGGGGGGGGGGGGTCCTCCATCTTGCATGAATGTATTTTCGCTTTGTGCTAGTCTGTCATGCAATATGGGAATAACCTTCTCAAAAGTTGAACATAACGTTCACCAGTTACGGAAACGGTTTTAAAGGTTCTTCCATAGATTTCTTCAGAGAAAAATGGCCCAATAATTAAGGAAGAAGTGAACCCACACCAAACTGTAACTCTGGGCTGATGAAGTGGCATTTCTGTAAAATTCCTAGGGTTTTCTGTTGCCCAAATGCGGCTGGTTTGAGTGTTAACATCTCCGTTTAAAAAAAAGTGAGCTTTATCTGTCCAAAGAACATACGACAGCCAGTTTTCATCGATACTAATTTGCCGGAAACCAACAAATGCAGCGATTCCTTGACGCTTCTTAAAATCGCCGACTTTTAGCTCTTGAAATCTTTGAATTTTGTACGGGTATTGTTAAGGTATGAGAGGTCAGATTAAAGAAACCTCCTTTAACAAGTAAAACTTTTACCCAAAGTCTTGATATTGTTTGGGCTGCTTCGGGTGATCAAGCAAGAAAGAAAATAAGGAAGACAAAACCAGCGGCTACACCTGTAAAGCTCTTCTGCTCTACTAAAATAAACTCTTTATTTAAACAACACGGCTGAGTTATATACATTCAAAAGGAAATTTACATAATAATTCATACATTCAATAGAAATCTACATTTCTAGTCATACATTCAAAAATATATTTACATACTATATGTCACGACTTTTAACATACCCCCACCTTTCTTTTTTGTAAAACAAGAAAGAAAAAATCCGTTCCACCGTGATGGGGGGATCCTGGTAGGTGGGACACCGTTGCAGGGAGCTCAGGCTCTTATCCAGGAAAACCATCTTCTCCTCGGCGCACTGCGGCACCCTCTCCATACACACCACCGGAGATTGCCCCATAAGCGTCCATCTTCTTCTTCCAAAGAAATCGGAGGTAGTCCCAATCATTTTCCCTGATGGCCATCGCCTGAAAATATCTCCTCATGTCGGCCAAAACTCCGAACTTATTTTCCCGGAATTTTATCCCTATTTCCGGATTCTTCTCAGCAGAATGGGTCCCCTCCTTAAATATCGTTTCAAGCAAAGTCCGTTATATCCCCGACAGGAAGCGTCGTCAAATACTGGCCGTATAGGCGTCGTTTTGGACCCACTCTTAAACAAAAAGTGACGGGGCAAATAGTGTCCTTTTACCTCAGGTGGATTTTCATCGACTCCTTCAATGAACCCCTCACTCAACCAATCTTTTGGATCAATAATTTTTTCTCCCACCTTTGAATCAGTACCCTGTTCTGCATCTAGCTTTTCTTTCACCTCTAAATCAGTACCCTGTTCTACATCTAGCTTTTCTTCCACCTTTGAATCAGTACCCTGTTCTACATCTAGCTTTTCTTCCACCTTTGAATCAGTACCCTGTTCTACATCTAGCTTTTCTTCCACCTTTAAATCAGTACCCTGTTATACATCTAGCTTTTCTTCCACCTTTAAATCAGTACCCTGAGCTACTGCTTTAGAATTGTTCACCGATTCATAACCTTTAATTGCTGTTCCAGAATCCTTTACTACATTACCCTTGGTTTCAGCTTCCGAATCCCCTATTCTATCGCCTTTGGACTCAGCTTCAGAATCTTCCTTATTCTTTAAATTTGCATCTTCACATTTTTCATTAGCAGTTTCCTCCTTCGTAAGAGACCTTGCGCTTTCCTTTATCTTAAATTCCGTATCTCCAGTTAGTCTTGCTTTCACCAATTTCCTCGATGCTGGAACTTTAAAACTCTTTCCTCATTATCATCAATCGATTCAGTTTCATCATCTGAAATCTTCACTTGATCAGCGCCTTCAGCTGCTGCTCTAGAATTGTTCACCGGTTCATAACCTTTAATTGCCGTTCCAGAATCCTTCACTCCATCGCCCTTAGGCTTCGTTTCAGAATCCTTTACTCCGTCGCCCTTAGGCTGATCTTCAGAATCCTTCCTTCCTTCGTCCTTAGGCTTCGCTTCAGAATCCTTCACTCCGTCGCCCTTAGGCTTCGCTTCAGAATCCTTCACTCCGTCGCCTTCATCTCCTGCTTTTTGACCTTCAGATTCTTTTACTTCATCTCCCTTATCTCCGTCTTTAGAATTCACTTTATCGGGTTTTGCTTCCGCCTCCTTTGCTTTGTCTTTAGCCTCAGCTTTCTTCACACCTACAAAGCTATCAACTGCAGTTTCAGAATCCTTCACTTCATTGCATTTAACTGCCGCTTCTGTTTCCTTCCCTTCACCGCCTTCAACTGCCGCATTCAATTCCTTTTCTTTAATTGCACTCACAGCACCTTTTTTGCCCTCATATTGGATATCTATTATAGAGGGAGCAGAACAAGCTTCCTTTAGCATTCTAGCTTTAGCTAGAGCAGGCTTCACATCCGTAGCTCTAGCAGTTTTTACAGAATCCTCTTTTTCCACGCCTTCAATTTCATCTTTCATAGACTCTGCTGGGCTTTTCGATAGAGACGTAGAAGTAGTCTGAAGTTTGATAACTTTCTGATTATCGGTATCTGAATTCGGAGAGGCACTAGACGCCCCTGGTGGAATTTGAGAAGTATTGGCCTGAGCATCCCTTTCCCGCTCACACATAACGCGAATTCTAGCCTTTAAATAAAATCTTTCCATTATGTAAACTTCACACTCCCCAAATTCCCTATCGACCTCTTCGTCAGTAGCCTCATTTTTGGCTAATATGACTGACTGGCATAGCTCGTCTAGATTCGTAAGTTCTACATAGAGAACCTCTATCCTATCGAATTTTGCATCCACCCTTATACTATCAATTGAAGGCTCTTTCAGCTCGATATTTAAATCATTAAATAATTTTGTAAAGCCACCTCTCACCGCCCTACGACGTCTCTTGTTCACCTCCTTCATTCCACCTCGCTAGCTTTAGTCTTGTCTTCCTAGATTTATCTTGAGCTTCTTCAACTTCTTTTCCCTTGAGCTTCTTCAACTTCTTTTCCTTTGAGCTCCTTCAACTTCTTTGCCTTTGAGCTCCTTCAACTTCTTTGCCTTCGAGCTCCTTCAACTTCTTATCCTTACTTGAGCCTCTTCAACTTCTTTATCCTTACTTGAGCTTCACTTTTCCCTTGAGCTCCCTTTAACCTTTAACAACGGGCTTTTTGAGCTCCTTTAAACCTTGGGCTTCACTTTTCCCTTGAGCTCCCTTTAACCTTTAACAAAGGGCTTTTTGAGCTCCTTTAAACCTTTAACAAAGGGCTTTTTGAGCTCCTTTAAACCTTGAGCTTCACTTTTCCCTTGAGCTCCGCAGATTCTCACTCTCCCTCTGCTACTCGGCAGGCTCTCCTACTTCCTCTGCTACCCGGCAGGCTCTCCTACTTGCTCTGCTACTCGGCAGGCTCCAATACTTCCTGTGCTACTCGGCAGGCTCCAATACTTCCTCTGCTACTCGGCAGGCTATTACTTCTTCTGCTACTCGGCAGGCTAATACTTCCTCTGCTACTCGGCAGGCTCCAATACTTCCTCTGCTTGACCAGCCCACGCAGCCCACCCGGGGACGCCACAAATGTTAAGGTACGAGAGGTCAAATTAAAGAAACCTCCTTTAACAAGTAAAACTTTTACCCAAAGTCTTGATATTGTTTGGGCTGCCTCGGGTGATCAAGCAAGAAAGAAAATAAGGAAGACAAAACCAGCGGCTACACCTGTAAAGCTCTTCTGTTCTACTAAAATAAACTCTTTATTTAAACAACACGGCTAAGTTATATACATTCAAAAGGAAATTTACATAATAATTTATACATTCAATAGAAATATACATTTCTAGTCATACTTCAAAAATATATTTACATACTATATGTCACGACTTTTAACAGGTATTTTCTAAGAAAAATTCTAAGTGCTCTCCAAACCTCCAAATCCCCTCTTGTCGAGAAAATTGTCGAACACTTACTCTCTATATAGGAATAACGTTTCAATAGCTTCAACATTCTGCAAAACCGTAACAGTCACTGATTTGCATGTCAATGGTCTTCCACTCCGGGGTTTTGCTTACAGAGATCCAGTTTTCTCAAAATTTTCATCATTCGCCTTAGAGAGTAGCAATTCATAGGTTCTTTACCGCTTCTAATGCCTTTAAAGGTACGAAGCGCTCGTAAAGCTTCAGTGGCATTTTCTGAATTGCAATAAAAAAATTCAACAAGAGTGCTCTATCCTGTAGTGACGGCATTCCAGAGTAAAATAAATTATCAGAGATAGATAAATATTTTTCAAATGATTCAAAATAAATATAATCGATACTGAGAGAGAATTGAAATAAAATATTTGAAATTTATTATCTTCGGAATTTAAGTCGCTGAGAGGATTCCAGGAAAGCACATCTAAAAAAATATATATTTTTTATACATGTTTATATTTGCATTTACCGATTTTACATATCGCGGATTGAATTTAAAAAATCGCTATCCAATTCTTCTACTTTTGGAGAAATGGTATTTTATTAATTTATCAATTGATATTATTTGTGTTCTTGTATTCAAAAAGGAAAAATACGTGTCGATCAGTTATATTTTTCAATTTATCAAACAATTTACCGCTGATTTTCCTATTCTGGTAGAGCGCCATCTAGCGAATAAAATTGTAGCTAAAATCAATTTCGAATTTTTCATTATTTGCTCTAAAAATCCCATTGCATCCTGAAAACAATGGTTTTTACCGCATTGCTCTAGCGCAAATATTCGCGGAGTTATTATTTTTTAAAATTGTGCAAGACTTTTGGAACACCCTGTATATAAATCTTTTTCCATTATTTAATATCAACTCTTGAGATTTTTTGGAATATCGGTTACTTTTGACCGTACCTTGTATATGATAAGATCTGCCACCCTATCCTCTCAATTTCAAAATCCCTATGAAAACGATTTATTTGAATTCTACTATTTCAGAATATTTTCAACGGGTATATACGCAGGTATATACAGGTAATAACGCAGGTCTACAAAAAAAATACTTTTTTTTTTTTTTTGCACAAGAGAACCTGATGGTGTTTCTAGCGTAACTTTTCATGCTGAACCCAGAAATCTAATCAGAAATTTTTCATCACCCATGGTTTTTGCCTGACGGTCTTTTTTTTTTTTAGTATTGGGATGAATACAGTAATAAATGCAACCAATGTTACGCAACCATTTTTTAAGTTACATCATTAACTAAGCTAGCGCTTTATTTTTGACAAGAAGAGTTGGTATGTGGAGCCAAAAGCTTTATTTTATTTGTTATTAATTAAATTTTGCTCTTTAAGAATCATAAATATTAATTTAAATAATAAATTATTGAATTTTTGATTGAATATATATAATTTATTATTATATAATATTAATAATTAATATATTATATAATAATCTGTTTTGCTTTCAACTCAAAAATAACGACAAGCTCTGTGATTATTATATATTTGCTCATTAACATTTTCAATATATATATTTATATTGGACCTAACGATTTGTTTAATAGATTTGCAGCAGAAGTGACAGGAAAATTTGAAGTGATTAGTTTATTCTTCTCTTTTTCGATTTGCTTTTATATATCGTGTGCACTTAGACTGTGTCAATATGCCGAGGCGTTGCATTAATATTCCTGATATTTTCTGTTATATTTGTGGGGAATTAACTTTCAAAGTTCAAAGGCGAAAGTTTACACCGCTCATCAAAAGTGCTATGAACTTTATTTTGGCTTTAAAGTCGGTGACCAAGATAAGACTTAGGCTCCTCACCATTGTTGTGTAATTTGTGTTCGACATCTTACAGGGTGGATTAAAGGTGAACGTCATATGCCTTTTCGGTTCCAATGATATGGAGGGAACCTAAAGACCATTCTTCAGACTATTATTTTTGTTTGACAAAGACTACAGGTATTACATACAAATCAAGACATACAGTTGAATATCCAGATTTGCCTTCTGCTATGAAACCGGTTCCTCATAGTGATATTTTACCTGTTCCACAGCCTCCTGAAAATGTATTAATAGCCATTGTCAATCCTTCTCCGAGAGATATAGAGCCATTCAACATAAGTTCAGTGTATATATCTGCTCCCAATATCATATCTATTGGGGCTTGTATGTAGAACTCTGGGTCTGCCAATTTGAGGTTCTTCAAAGTTGGCCAATTAGGGTCTTTTAACCTGAAGTTCGGAATTTCTGAAGTGAGCACTCCCGTGACTACTGCCTCCACCGAGAATTCCTCAGAATTATTCAGTGGACAAAATGTCACACTTACTGTCGATGAAGAATGCTGCACTGGTGTGTTTCCAACCCCTATAATCATCCGATCTGATTTCCTTTGGACAAGTCCCAATCTTTCGCAGCATTCTTTTGTTATCATGGTGACTTGGGAACCGCTGTCCAGTAGGGCTCTGCAGGTGCATAACTTTCCGAGTCCATTCTTTATCTTGATTCCTGCTGTTGCGAGTAGTACGTGGCTATCATTGCAGTTTGCCTGTTGAGTATTAGTCAAATTGATAGCACTTTCATGTTCCTTCGGAGTTGTGTTCTCCACTTGGGCCGAAGCGCCTTCCGTGCTCGGTTTATCATAATGAATCATCGTGTGGTGCTTTCCCTTGCATACTTTGCATCGTTGGTTCAGCCTACAATTCCATGAGAAATGGCCTTTCCTCAAGCAATTGAAGCACAATTTATGACCTTTTACTACATTTAATTTTTCTTTTAAAGGCATTTTGCAAAATAAGTTGCACATGTATAGTGGATGATGCTTAGATTTGCATAATATGCAAGTGTCCGATTTCTCAATTAGCATCCCGTAGCTTTGGCATTTGGGAAATCTCGATCCGGTGGTTTCTTCCTTTTTTGAACATTCCCTGACAGCACAAGACATGCTTCTCGCATGTCTGGAAATGAACGCTATGAACTTGTCATAAGAAGGAAGAGTGTTGTCCACTGACAGTTCCCAATCCAACCTTAGATTTTCATTCAACTTCTGCTGGAGGAAGTGCACCAGGATCACATCCACTAATTTATTTCTCTTCAATTCCAGCGTTTCTAAGTTTCTTATGGCTTCATTACAAACATCCATGAATTCATGGAGACACTTAGCCGATGGATTCTTAATTGCCCGGAGAGAAAATATTTTTGACACCTGGGCATAAGCTAGCTCTCTCGGGTTATCATAACACCGGTTTTAGCAAATTCAAACTCAGATAAAAAGCCAACCTGTCTATTTTAGTTTCGGGCTTTGGCTCTCATCAGTACAGGAGGGCGACTTTGATTTCAAAACATACTACGAGAGGGGTTGAGAAATCGGTCGAATATAACAAAAATGCTGGAGTTTTTGTACAATTGTTTTGTCAATAGATTGAAAGAGTGTACAAAATATTAAACTTATACAGATTCTGAAATTATATTAAAATTGCTTCAAAACTTTACAATTGCTGACACAACAGCAATGGGTCTAGGACTAATGTTCTAGGCATCAATTAAAGCAGGCCCGCTATTAAGAAGAGCTGAGAGAGATGCATACCATCGGTGGTCTTACCTGAATATCACTTAATGATTTCTTCGATTATGTTTCATATTTTTTTCTTTTCTGATTCATTGACAATGAAGACTCCGCTTTCGCAGGATCCATCATCAAGAAACAGGAACAGAAACAGGAGAAATTTGAATGAACGATTTTTATTGATGCAACCGCATCATGCAAATGCATTTTATTATGATGCAACCCCGGGCCACGCTGAAAAAGAACGCTTTCCAAATCGAATTCGTTCGGGAATTTTACTCAATTTTAATCTATCAACTTTGTATATTTTACTATATTATTATATTTTTTTGGGTCGGTGTTACAAAAGGAACAGCCAAAAAAGTGATTTTATAAATATGTGATTATTATTAGATATAAGGATACATATATTGACAAAAGAATAGCAACCGCACGCAAGCAGTAGAACAAAGGCGGCCTTTTTTTTTTGGTTATATACAAGAAAATAAACTGATGGTCGAGGTGGGGTGTTCCCATTTGTCAGTTATCTTCATGCAGCGCCTCCAAGCGGCGCCTGTGTCCACGCTTCTCTCATCATCCCCCCCCCCCCCCCCCCCCCCCCCACTAAAGCGCTGGACGGGAGACCAGTTTATGAAGTCACAGGCGTTCTTGTGAGCCACTTTGCTCAGGGTCTTGGTGAAGATGTCGGCCAGGTTCTCCTTTGTAGGGATGTAGACAATCTTGATCTCTCCGCTAATTATTCTATCTCTGACGTGATGGTATCTTATTTCAATGTGTTTAGATCTGTTGTTCTCCCCATTATTTTTGGAAAAGTCTATAGCGGATCTATTATCGCAATTAATTATCAAGGGAAGGGAAAATTCGATAAGAACTTTAATGCTTTCAAGATGGTAGCGATCCAAATGCTTCTTTAGTGGTCTGGGATAGCGCTAAATATTCTGCCTCCATTGTGGAAAGTGAGACACACTTCTGCTTGCTAGTCTTCCATATGACTAAGGAATGTTCTATAGTGATAGCGGTCCCACTATTGGACCGTCTGTCATCGATGTCGCTAGCCCAATCTACATCACTGTATGTACAAACATCATTGGAATCAGTCCGGCGATAAACGAGAGATAGATTTATGTTGCCGTGTGAATATCTTAAGACGTGTTTGGCAGCTTGCCAATGTCGACGTCCAGGGTTGCTGGCGAATTGAGCTAATCTCGTAACAGAAAACATTAAGTCTGGCCTAGTACAATTTGCAAGATAAAGGAGCGACCCGATTAGTTCCCTATATAGAATAGCTTTCATCCTCTCTTTCTCTTCTTCATATTTGGGGCAATCATTTTTGAGATTGGAAAACTAATTTCTAATGCCGGTCGACATTAAACCATGTTGAATTTTTGTAAGATTGGTTTATCATACGTACTTTGAGATAGTACTACAGTCTCCTCATCTGGATAGTCAATCTGAACTCCCAAGAATTTCCTGATAGCTCCCAAAATTTTAACTCTGAACTTTTCATTAATTTTCTGTTTTATATTCTGCAAAATCTCTTCACTCTCGCCAAATAAGGCCAAGTCATCTACATAAACGGCAATAATTGCCTTATCCAGATAAGTATAAATACAATTACAGGATTCTATTCGTGTAAATCCCATCTCTTGTAAAGCATGATCGAGTGTTAAATTCCAATTCCGCCCTGATTGTCGCAGACCGTAAATAGGTCGAAGCAGTTTGTAAACCTCGTTATCTTTCCTCTCGACTCCTTCTGGCAAAAGCATGTATATCTCTTCTTCTAAGTCGCCATATAGAATATAATAGAATATATATCTACGTCGAGATGTCTATTGTACCATTTCATGTTCAAACTTAACGTTATCAAAACTCTGATTACAACTAAGTTAATAACAGGTGCATAAGTTTCCTGAAAATCGATTCCTTGTTTCTGTCAGAAACCTCTAGCTACTAAACGTGCTTTGAAACGCTCTACATTTCCGCTCTCATTTGTCTTTACCTTATACACCCATCTTCTGCTAATCGGTTTCTTTCCCGGCGGTAATGTTAATAACTCCCAAGTGCCTCGTTCCTGAAGCACTCTAGGCTCATCGTCCATTGCTTTTCTCCAATACACTGCTTCGGTAAATTGAACTGCCTCTTCAAAACTTTGCGGCTCGGTAACATCTAAAAGATTTAACTCTACTCTTGGTTTACCTTTCCTCCCATATGGATTTCGAACAATGTTTTTAGAGGTGGAGGGTTGTGGTAGAGTGTCCTTTACCCCCACTGAATCCAAATTACTCGGTAATTGATTCTCTATATCGTTATTATCATTAGTCTCGGGTTCTAGCCAAACGTGGTTGTACCTTTCCGGTTATGTCTCTTCGACTATTTTGGTCCAATTTTAGACTCATCGAATCTAACATGTTTTGTGTTAATCACCTTTTGTGTTTCTGGGCACCAGAGACGGTATCCACGTGTTTGAGTGGAGTATCCTACCAGGAAACTTCTACATGCCCGATTGTCTAATTTTCGCCTTCTTTCCATCAGGTACTTTGTCTTTTAGAGCACTATTATAACATATGTTTTTAATGTAAGCGGCTGTGTTTACCGCCTCTGCCCAAAATCTTTGGGGGAGATTAGCGCTATGTAAACAAGCGCGGGCCATATCTAAAAGTGTTCGATTTACACGTTCTGCCCCACCGTTCATTTGCGGAGGATACCCGTTCGTGCGGTCATGCTTTATCCCAAGTTTTTGTAATTTGTCTTGGAATTCTCTATTGCAAAACTCAAGTCCATTATCCGATCATAACACTTTAATTTTATTACCAGTTTGTCTCTCTACAGTGGCTCTAGATATCGAAATGTTTTAATACTTCATTTTTGTTTTTCAGAAAATATACAGTAATCTTTCTTGAGAAATCATCAACAAAGGATAGAATTGCCTCCGGTTGATTTTACCGGCATTGGACCGCAAATATCTGTGTGGATGAGCTCCAAGGTCCGTTTTGATCTAATATTGCCTAGGTTTTTATGTGAAGCTTTAGTGCATTTGGCGATACAACAATCGTCGCATAGGCCTTTGTCTCTAGAGGAAATTTCTAAGCCTATTACCAACTCCTCTCGCGCCATCTTTTCAATGGCGTTACTGTCAATATGGCATAACCTTTGATGCTACGTTGTCAAGGAATTGTTCTGAAAATGGTCCCTTTCACTATTAAATACTGTTTTACTGGAGTTTAAGGTCTTACCTTTAACAATGTAGAGGCCATTTACATTTGTCGCTTCCGCTATAATCCTGTTTTCTAGGTTGAAAACGCGAGCTACCATATTACGGAAGGTCAGACGGTTGCCGTTTTCTTCTATCTTGCAGACTGACAGCAGATTCCTTCGCACATTAAGGACGTATAGCACATTGTTTAGCTTGATATCGATGCTTTCATTATGGATAGAAGTCTGGAGAAATATGTGTCCATATTACTTTGGTCTCAATTGTCTCACTCGCAGTCATGATAGGATCAGATGACACCTCCCGAAGGTCAACGAACCAGTCTTTGTTTCTGCAAACATGGTTGGTTGCTCCGCTGTCCAGTAGCCACGAATCCTCGTCGCTCGTTAGGTAGAGTGCAGCCAGGAAGTTATCTGATCTGTTTACCTTCCTCTGATAATGCTGATTATCGCGGTTCCCAGTAGTTGTTAGCTTCATTCCTCGGCAGTTGACGGCGATGTGACCGATCTTCCCGCAACGGTAGCATTTCTTCGACTGTTGGTGTTGCTGATATTTTGGTATTTGTTCACCTGTAGCACCTCCTTGGATGAATCCTCTTTTCTGGTTGTTCTCCTCTCGTGTTCCGTTAGCAGGAACTGCTTTACCTTGGATGACGTGAACTCATTATCCGTAATGTTTTCAAAGTTCATTATAATCCCATCATAGGAGTCTGGTATTCCAGCTAGCATAGAGTATGCCAGATATTCATCCTTTACTTCACATCCCGCTTCTCTGAGATGATCACTGCAGGTCTTCTTTCTTGATAGATAATTTATCATATTTTCTTCTTAGATGAACTTGATGTTCACGAATTGTTTTTTGAGTTGAAGAATTCGCGCCCTTGATTTCGGTTCAAATATTTATTCCAGGGTCGTCCAGGCTTCTCTTGCAGTATTACAGTCGATAATGTGTATTTGTTGCTATGTAGAAATTGATAGAGCAATCGCTGACAGTGCCTTTTCTTGTTTAATTTTTGTCTTCTCATATTTTCATTGATCCTCATCAGCGTCGATCGTTTCTTCATTATTTACACATTCCCATAATCCTCTTTCGATCAGAAGCATCTTCATGTTAAATTCCATGATCGATAATTTCTGCCGGTGAGCTTCTCGATGTTCAGGGCAAGCGCTTGGAAAGACGACGCCATCTTGGTTTCACTTACTTTTCGTTCTTTTTATGCAAATAATCACGCTCTGCTACCATGTTGTGGGTCGGTGTTATAAAAAGAACAGCCAAATAAGTTATTTTATTAATATATGATTATTATTAGATATAAGGATACATATGTTGACCAAATAATAGCAACCGCACACAGCAGTAGAACAAAGGCAGTCTCTTTTTTTTTTTTTTTTTTTTGGTTATATACAAGGAAGTAGACTGACGAATGAGGTGGGCTGTTCCCATTGGTAAGTTATCTTCATGCAGCGCCTCCAAGCGGTGCCTTTGTCCACGCTTCTCTCATCAATATTCAATACGGATTCTATTTTTCTATTTTGTCGAAATAGGTCCAAAAGTGTGGAAATATTTGTGGATTAGTAATACTTCTATGTCTCTCTGACAGGCATACGGATAAAGGAATCACTATTATATACGACTTAATCGGCTTATATGTAAATATTAGTGGGTAGATTTTATCAAAAAATATTTCAAAGGAAAGATATTTTAAATTCTATTTATTATTTATTTGGTTAACATCGGTTCCTTGATCGTACATATGTCGCCAATTACCCAGTTTATTCTTGAGACATAAATATTTTTTGTTTATTTACAATGATAGACGAGGCCCAATTAATGAGAGGGAAGCAAGCAGGTTTATTACTTGGGATATTATCCAGGGACGATGGCCATACTTTCGTGGTTCTTAGGAGAGTGGCTGTCGGGAATCTTTGGTATTCAATGGTTGGATAGGTAATATAGGAGGTACAGTCGACTCTCGATTATTTAAAACTCGTTTATTTGAAAATTCGATAATTCGACAAATATTTTCCTGGTCCCTTTTAAAATACTCGAAAAGTCGAATAAAATCAATATTCATTGGTCCCCTCAGTAATTTGAAGTTGAAGGAAAATTATCTTGCTGCAAATGAACATTTTTGAATAATTGTACAGATGTTAAAAATAATAAATCACGAATTTTATCCAGAATCTTGTTTACTTGATTTTATTTATTTATTATTTATTATCATTTACAAAGGACGCGATATCCGTCTTGGATATTTGCATGCATACACAAGTTTGGGAGCTATTTACAGTAATTATTAATATGATTTTAGTTATTATAATTGAAATTATTAACATATTTGTCAGTTTGTTAACGATTTAATTACCCTATAATGAATATTAGTGACCATCACAGATAAGAACAGAAATTTAGAGCTATTTACAGCATATAACTATATATCAGTTATTACAGCCCAGGCTATCTATTACTAAAAACATTCTACAAAATCTATTAAAATTTATATACATATATCTATTATTAACTATTTGATTTAGACAATTTATATTTATTTGATTTTTGACTCTCAAGTCCTCTACAAGTCGACAGTCCGTTAGAATATGTACAGGATTTTCTTCTTCTGCACCACATGAGCATTTAGGCGAATCCGTCTTTCTGACTTTGTACAAATATGATCTAAAGTCACCGTGTCCAGTAAAAAATTGGAAATTGTAAAAATTTGGCTTGACATATTTGGGTATTTGGGAATCAGTGAAGAAGGACTTGAAAATGGTATTAGGCTTCTCATAGTATTTCTGCAATTTTTCCCTTATATAATTAGAAATTATATTCCTACTTGAAGAGTCAAATCGGTTGTAATTTATTTCGTGTTTCAACATGTTAGATTCAATATATTCAGTAAGTTTGGGGACTTGTGCAAGTATATGTGTACAATACGATGATGTTGTACTGTAGGCCTGTATACAATGTTTTAATATACTATATTGAAGAGAATTTAGTTTTCCTTAGACTTTTTGTTTATGAATGGATACCATATTGGATAACCATAAGTAATCGATATAATGTTCATTAAAGTGAGGCGTAAAGTCCAGTTTGCTTCTGACTCGGTGATTTTTAATAGTCACTCCTAGGATCTTAAGTTCTTCAACCGGTTTAATTAACTTGCTACCTGAGACTATTATATCGCTATTGCATTTATATAAATATAATATTTTTGTCATATAAATATAATATTTTTGTTTTTTCATCTGAAAATTTTAATTTACGACTTTCACACCACTTATTGATTTTTCTTAATACATTATCTATTGTCTTTCTTAGTTGTTCAGGAGTTTTATTCCAACATATTAACGTAATATCATCTGTATATCCTATTGTTTCACAATTATCATCCAGATTATTATTCAGTATCTCATTAATAAGAATATTCCATAATGTGGGAGACAGTGGTCCTCCCTGTGGACATCCTTTACTTAGTTTCTTATTAATTTCAGTTGAGGAATATCTAAATCTTATTCTTCTATTATCAAAGTATGATTGTAGAAGTTTTATCATTGAAGCCTGCACACCATCTTCATCTAGTCTTTTCATCAAGGCCGACCACCATGCATTATTGATATGTAAGATTTATATCTTAACTAGGGACTTTTCAGCACTGTCTAGCTCCTCTTGTGAGATGATATCTCCTTTGTATTCAGAGGGCTTGAAACGTAGCATCCACGCGATTACTCTCAGTATTTGTGTTAGAGTCACTTCATGTTTTCCCTCGTATAGATTCAGATACCATGGATTCTCCTCGGGCTTTTTGTCTACAAATCCAGCCACCACAGTCTTCCTCCTCTCTTCTTCAATGGCTTCCAGATCATACTGTACTTTTGATACTGGCAAGCTTCTTTCTTTTCCTGAAGCCATTTTGGTCCCTCCCACCATCCGGATTTTGTGAATTTCGATGGGGATTCACCACGGGATGGGAGATCTGATGGATTGTGTTCCCCTGCGACATGGTTGCAAACTTCACTCTTCGTAAGTGTTGTGATCTCCTTGACATGAGTGTTGGAGGTTTCGATCAGACCTTTCCTATATTTTGCTTCTGCTGCATCCATGATATCGAGCACATCCAAATTCCATAAATCCTGTACGTAAAACTATTAACGTGAAGTGAAGTCACGATCAGGCATGAATCTTTCATGTCGTTCCCTATTGCTGGTCCCATTACTGTCCACCCCAGCTTGGTTTCTGTCGCCACAACTCCACTTTGCAAAATTTTCATTCTGCCTGTCAGAATGCTGCTGAGCAAGTCCGAACCGATTAACATGTGGATCGGTCTCTCTTCGCCTTGGTATACGTCAGTTAAGTTGATCCCTCGAGATTTTAACTCATTGAGTATAGCATCATCCCGTACTTGACTGATGTGTCCGCAAATTACTTCCTGATCCAAGAATTTGAGATCATCCATGTATTCGTTGTTGAGGCTAGAAACATTTACCTTGTACACATTGTGCTTCTTTTGACGAATTTCTCCGCCTCCAAACAGATTGCGGGCAAGTGTAACTTGCTGCACTCTCTTTAGGCCCAGTGCGTCCACCATTCTCTTTGAAATATAGGACCGCTGGGATCCACAGTCAAGCAACACTCGAACATTATGCTTCCCCTTTGGTCCGCTTATCTTGACTATCAGAGTTTGTAGATAGACTCCTCCCGCGGTAGCGTTGTTTAAAGTTGTTGACGTGAATTGATTGGCGGTCTCTTGCTCTGTTGCAGGACTTTCCCTTGAAACCTTTAGTTCCGCTTTTTGGAGATGAGAAGTCTGGGCTTTTAAAGTAGGACACATAATGGGGTAATGCTTCCCTCCGCAGACAGGACAACGTGGCTTAATCCGGCATTTCTTAATTCCGTGGCCAGGAAGCAGGCACCAAAAACAAACATTCTTCCCTTTAGCCTTATTTTTCTTCTCTGGTAGATGCATCCGCTGTCAACTGTAGCATTCTTGACTCGGGTGACCATTCCCACAAAAGATGCAGTTGTTTCGCATCTGAGTGGTGTTGGCGATCTGAGTGGTGTTGGCGAGGTCAGTAGCCGTCGGCATTTTACTTCCAGTATTCTTCTTAGAAAGAGATTTCCTGTTTGATCGATCATCCTTCGCATCTTGATTGTTGTCGATCTTGAACGCTGCTTTGGCCATATTCACTCGACTCTCGCCCTTCACTTCTGTCTTCAAAAACGTCATGAGTTGTGTCAACTTATCCTGTACTCCTTTTCCGCTCACCGTATATTGACTTCGTTCCCATACTCTAAGGGTGTCCTCTGGTAGCGCTGATTCGACGAGTGGGTACAGCATAGCCGCAAACTTGTCACGAGCGACGCCCAATGTTTCTAATGCTCGCAGTTGTGTCTCCAGTCTATCGTAAAGCTTCACTACAGACATCTTACCTTCGGCTCTAACATTCTGAAGCACATTCTGAAGCAGGTCACGTACATAAATCTCAACAAGCATTTCATCCTCTCCAAAACGTGATTTGATATACTCGATGACTTTACGGTAGTTGTCGGCACTCGGTGGAAAACTTTCGGCTGCTTCTCTTACCTCGGAGTTCTCGGCGGTGGCTTGAAAGAGATACTGAAACTTAGTTTCTGGAGGCATCTGTGGATCCCGGTCAATCGTGCTGAACTGACTCCAGAATGTAATCCATTCTCTTGGTTCTCCCCTGCTGTGCCGCTGATTGTACTAACGTCATCCTTTTTCGCAAGGGCCTCGTAATCAGTCATAATGTTACTGAAATTATCTTCGTACTCACAAACTGATTCATACTAAGCAGTGAAAATGTCTTCAGACGCTGATTCTCTTCGCAGAGCTTCTTCCATCCTCATGTTCAATATTGAAAGCTTTTCATGGTGGGTCTGGAGTCGGCGGAGGATTTTCTCTACATCTGCTTTCTTGACTTCATTCTTCTTGATCTCTGTTTCGAGCTCATTGAACGCCTTGGTGAACCTTGCACGCACTGGCGTCCTAACTTTTTCAGTTCAGCACTACTAACTGGTTGGTCAGCCATCCTGAGAAGTAATCACTGGTTTACAGTTGCACCTTTGTGTAATCAGTAATTCTTCAATCTTTATCCTGCCGATTGCGCCAAAATGTTGTCTTGTCTTAAATTTGAAAAAGAAAGACAATACAAGGTCCCGATGGCTTAACCTGAACTAAAAGCTCCTAGCTTTACAGTAATGCTGGAAACTGACTTGAAAATTATAAATTGACAAATCAATACCTTTGTTGCAGAGATCAGTAGAATTTGAGTCGCAACGCTGTATGGCGAGGCCTAAATTAGAAAACAGTGATGAATAATTTAATACTTATTGAAAGAAATATTTATTTAAACATCACACAAATTAATATTGATACAAATATTATTCAAAACAATTATTAAAATTTATGAGAGATAGTTCTTTTTCAGGCCTGTCAAAACCAAACGTTAGCGTCGAGACAGTTTGTTTACCGGAATTGCGAGGGTAATCCTTTTCTGCTCGCGCATGCGCGGGGGGGCAGCAGGTGCAGTGTTGCCAGGCTCGGTTGGCCCAAAAATACCTATTTTCGCGTCAACTATCGTCCCGTACCCCACCCAAAAAGGTTAAAGTGAGTCCTTTGATGTTTGATTTTTGTTATTATAATGAATTCGAGAGAGAACAAGTGTCCTTCCATAAGTAAACAAAGCGTGTGATATAAACTGAGGAGGATGGACAATTTTAAAAAATGTCGCTAAACATCTTCGTTTTTTACCATCGAAATTGTCAATGATTTTGAAAAACAAAGATCGCATCACTGGAAGTGCCTTAATTGCGAGTAGAAAAAGGTCACGCCAGGGTGAATATATAAATGAGCTTGTTTTGAAAGTAGGAGCTTATTACATATATACCATGTATATATTGAGAGAATAGGTGAACACTTTAAAGGGAAAAAAGTCATTTCTAATATTTTTTCGCGTTTAAATATATTAAGTAGTGTTAAAAAATCTATAATAAAAACATAAACTTTTAACATACTTTATTATTCAGGTTATTGATTGAGGTAAGGCTAAATATTAGTTTAACAAATTAATGTTCTATATATATATGAGAAAACAATAGAAAATCTAAAAAGCACATGTGCTCGTGGTCAGGAGATGCCTTCTTTATTTTTAATATACATATATGTGATGATTTAAGACCATGGAATTGTTGTAAATAGTCCAGATATCTACTACCACATGTTCCACCCCATGACTGTATATAACTTCTTATGTACTGCAAATAGAAAGCCTCAACTAACATCAATATGTACCGCATAAGAATCTAATAAAGTATAGCAACTGTACAGATAGAAGGAATGGAGACTAACAGGAGAAAATTAAGGTTAAAACTAATCAGGCTTAGGTGATAGTAGAAGTAAGGCCTAGCAAAGAAGCTTAAAGTTAGAACCACTATTAATAAATTTATAGTCAATTTTACGATCGCGGAAACCATAAAAGTCGAGTAACGCCCCGTATTTCCGGAGCAAGGCCGGATATATCTTCCGTCAAAGAGATAAGCCAGGCCCAATCAGAAGACAATACCTAAGTAGGTCAACCAATAGCCAACGGCCACGTGACATAGTCCCACCAATTAGGAAAGACTCACCTGAATAGGTCAACCAATTAGAAAGAAGAAAGGTCTTGGTGTTAAATCGAGAACCTAGGTTAGGCAGTCTTCGCTTGGATCTCACCGAGGTAACACTTGCTCTAAAGATCTCTCTCCCCTCATCCCATTCCTTCTTGACGTCAGACGCTTCTTAGTGGAATCTCTGTTTGTTTATTTCACCTTTGGCCCAGCTGTGTCGCCTTCCACCACGACTGCACTTTAGAGTTGACATCGAGGTTCGTCTAGCATCAGGTAACACTGGTCCCAGAGGTCCCAAGATATCACATATATTAATATATACAGGGTGTACCAGGAATATTGGGAATTTCAACAATGGTATTTTAACTGAAATTTTTTGCAAGTAAAAATTAAAATATCCGAATGAAATTTGACACAGTAGTAGATAAAAGGATATAGTTTTTATTTATTCAATGTAGTTTCCATTATTAGCTACAACAGTCTCGAGGAGAGTGCGGAATGAAGCACAGGCCTTGGCGACGATGACCTTGTCCATTTGGGTCATCACCGTGTGAACTGCTTTCTTGACAGACTGGATGGTGGTATGAGGAGCTTTGTTGACATCTCTCTCAACAACGCCCCATACATAGTAGTCGAGGGGATTGCAATCTGGAGAATTAGGGGGCCAAATATCAGGACCCCAGTGACTAGGGACGTTAAGTGTCAGCCACGATTGTGTCTTTTTTGCCTTATGGGCTGGAGCTGAGTCCTGTTGGAAGACATACTTCCTTCCTGCGGCCACCATGTCCATCCAACGGTCTCCAGAACATTGATGTAGGTGTCAGCGTTCATCCTAAGGCCCTTCTCAAAGAAATGGGAAGGCATGACATCACCTTCACTGCTGATAACGCCATGGACCATTACGGAGGCAGGAAATTTTGTGTGCATCACGACAGGTATCTCTGAGGGGTCTTTACAGATCCAGCGATCATTCCTGGGATTTACCTTTTGGTCCACGTCAAAGTTCTTTTCGTCAGAGAAGAACCTTAGCATGCCAAAAGAGTCGTGTTTCAGGTTGTTGAGGAGGGCAGCAGCCTTTCCTTTTCTGTTATTCTTCATATTCTCAGTCAGCAACTGACCTTTCCGAAGGGCATAAGACTTGAGACCAAGGTCCTCATGGATAGTTCTGACAATTGTCATAGAACCAACGTCCATTTCCTTGGCTATGGCCCTCATGCTCTTCCCAGGGTTTCCATCAATCTTCTCCTTGACATTTTTGACAAATTCTTCGCCTCTTACCCTGTCCGATCGACGCGAGTGCTTTTTCCTTGTAGCTATCCCCTCTTTGTTACTGTCGGCCTCATCAAACTGCTTCTTGACACGATAAATAGTGGTTTTGGGCAACTTAAGAAAATCCACTATCTCTTTGGGGCTCCTTCCGGCGCGCAGAGCAACGATGATGGCAGCTCGATTTTCAAATTCTCGATTACTCTTCATCACTACACTGCGCACACATGTACTGTTGCATTTTACATGAATATGGCTACGTAATGAGAAAAAAAAAACAAGTTTTTAATCTCAAGTAGTTTTTGTTTAATGGACTGTCAAAGTTAGTCCCAATTTACCTGGTACACCCTGTATATATATATATATTAAAAATTGGGAGCAAAAATATTTTTTGGTCGCAGTGGTTACAGCCTACTCCACGCTGACGAGCGCCAACAGCGCGAAACGCGTTCGTGGATGGCTTTTCTTGATTTATAAAGAAATTGGGTTGGCCAAATATCACGGAGCAGGCTAAATAAACGTTTAGTTTATTTTTGCTCCACTAAATGGCGCTCTGCCATCTAAAAAGCACATGTGCTCGTGGTCAGGAGATGCCTTCTTTATTTTTAATATCAACACCTGACCCACTTATCTTTTATTTTTTTCTAATATCTCAAAATCAATATGTATGTTCAGGTTCAACAAGTTGTAGGTTGGATTCTCACTGTCCTGATTCATAACCTGGTACTCTATGGAACCTACGAATGGAACACCAAAGACGGTCATTTGCCGCGGCTGGGGGAGACCCTGCTTTATGCCGGCCTCCACCGGACGGCGTGGTCGCTATCTCTGGCTTGGATATCTGCGGCGTGCGTGCTGGGGCAGGGAGGTGAGTCTGAGGTATAGGTCTGAATCTCTTGGTTAAAACGATGAACACTCATGGAGAGAACTTAAGAAGGTGGAAAGTGGATCTTGGATGAGGCCGGTCGTCTGTTTTTTGAAGGAGACAGAAGCAATTATTTTCACACTTAGTTATCTCGTGTCTTCACTTTAACACTTTTACAGAACTTTAACAAATTTGCTGATGTCGTACGCTATCTGTTGGAATAAATAAAAACTAATCGTTGACTGTAACTATTCCACAATTATCTAAAAATATTTCAGGGCATCTCAAATCTCTCGGTATTATTTTGTCCTGAAGTTGGCTTAACCCTTAATTAAACGCGCCCGTTTTAAGGACGTAGGTACTCGCGCCGAGCTTCCAGAGTTGGAACTTTATAATGATAAAAAATGATAAACTTATTTTTCAAAAAATAAAAATTGTATTTTACCTTATTAGATAGACAATAATGATTAAATTGATAGCAAAGTTCAAAATTTTATTTTCATAATTACCAAGTCATGCATAAAAATATAAAAACATGTGAAAAAGCAGAGATTTTCGCAGGCTTTGCGAAAATTCATTTATATCTAATAAATCGCCAATATTCACTGCCAATTTTGGCAAATTTGTTTTGAATGTTCTTTGCAAATGTTCTCAGCAAGTAAATGTCATGGTTGACATGTGGTTCTTGGCAAAAGGGAAAATATAGCACCGTTTTACTAGCCATTTTCAGATGAAAAAATCTCTAAAATTAAACTTTATATTTTAATATCAAAAAGAATCTTACGCCTTTAAAATAGTTTTGAATTTTTATAACAGATGGCGCGCTAGTGCATCATATTAAACGTTTATATTAAAAATTCAATATATTATAAATTGAAAAAATTAAATATGGATAAATAATTGAAAAACAAGTTTTAAAGGATTCCACAAAAACGTATCAGTGACAAGAGAGAGGCCAGGCAGCTAGGTGAAACCTAACCAAAAGTGTTGCGTCAGCACTCGCGACGCGCTTTTGAGGCACGCCGACAATTTTTTTTTTCACACGCTGCCATTGAAGTTCAAATATGGTTTAAAATGTCGAACTGCTGAATAAGTACAGCTATTAAAATTATCTTTTTTTTTCGCATTTTTAAAATTCTAATTTTAGATTTTTGAAAATTGAGATGAGCTTCGGAGGCTCGACGCGAGTAAATAAGGGTTAAATCGAATTTGTTTTCTGTAGCTTTAGTAAAGAAATTTTGTACAGTGGTACCTCGACATACGAGCGCCCCAACATACGAGTTTTTCGAGATACGAGCCGACGAGCAAGTGATTTTTTGCTTTTAGTTACGAGCGAAATTCGAGATACGAGTTCGGTTTGGTAGTGTTAATGATATTAATCTGTGATTTTAAATGTTTCTTTTTGACCAGTACTTTTGTTTTGTTTTTGCTTTTCCTAAAATGTTTCTTTCTTTTTCTTCATTATTATTTGTTCTATATGCAAAGCTTTGTTTTTTCGAGACTTGAATAAACAAATTCAAGTTTATTATATTTTTGTGTGCTTTTAAAACTCATTTCCGGAACATTCTGAGAGGGAGGAAGAAACAAACCTCCTTGGACATGTTTTTTTTCTAAACGGCCCACGGGTGAAAGCGAGAAAAATGTAGCGAAAAAGGCAAAGACCACTGAGGTTATCTAATATATTTCTTTACATTCTCTTTTTTTGTTTTTGTGCAATAAAAATTTGATATTTATAAATACGTTTTTAATATTTAAAACCACGTAACAAAAATAACTGGGGTTGCATTTTGGAGGTTGGAACGGATTAATGGTAGTTCAATTGTTTTGTATGGGGAAATTTGCTTCGAGATACGAGTAATTCGAGATACGAGCAAGGTTGCGGAACGAATTAAACTCGTATGTCGAGATACCACTGTAGTTTCAAATTTTGAGAGTTGTTTCAATTTCACAGTATTGCAAAATACTTTGAATGTTAGAGTTCTAGATAAAAGAAGGATAATTATGATATCTAGTATTTCAAAATAACTTTATTAGGTGCCGTTCAAAAATAGCAACCTAGCTTATGATAATTATAATATTGTAGCGAAGTATTCATTATTTACGAGCATTTATGATTTTACACTTGTATTAATAATCGCCCGTTATGCCGCCATGAACTTCCCGTCATGGGAAGCGCTCTAAAATCTGGTTGAATTTACACAAAGCTAGTTTCACGAGCTGGGAAAATATTGAAATCCGCCTCATTGAGGATTTCTCTCTGGACGCGAATAAAGAAGAACTTAGAATGAAGCTCAACAGAATGCAACACTGGAATGAACCAGCAATCAGGCTCGCGGAAGACATCCTAGTGTTGTGCAACAAGGTTGACCCCGCAATGGAAGAAGAAACGAAAATCGAACATGTTATTGGAGGACTGAAAAAATAGTACTCATTCGCGCTCTACCTAAACCCTCCTAAAACGACCGATGAACTTCTTGTCGTGTGAAAAAAAAAAGGATTTTTTTAGAAGTATCGGGAACGTTTGGAGAAATCCAGAAGCCTATATAACGGTCCACGCTATTCTAGACCCCAACAACAATCGAGGAACGTGCCGCCGACTGCCACGCGAAACTATCAGACCACTTCCAGGCCCCAGGCCCCTGCATCCAAATATTACAAGAACGACTCCCCTCCTACTCCCAGGCAGTATCGAAACAACTTGCCCCAGCCCTCTATCCCTAAACGTCCTTATAATCCAAACTTTGTGCCGAAACAAAACCTTCAGAGAAACACCTACAATAAAAGCCAAGAAGCGAGCAAAAATAGGACGGAAGATGGAAGACCAATCTGCTTCAGGTGTAACAAGCCAGGGCACGTGGATCGTTATTGTAGGGTCAAGTTTATAAGAACCCTAGAAGAGGATCCAACAGCTACCCAAAAGAAGGTCGAAGAGCAATTCCAAATGAATGAAATATCAGAGAAATCAGGACCTCGGCTTTATGCTGATGTATGTCATAACAAAAAGAGAAATATTCCTACCCGGAATAGATATTCCGTGTTGGAAGATTTAAACTAAGCGTCGCGCCTGAATCTGTCAATTAAAGCAAGTCGATCATAAACGGAATCAAGAAGTTGGACACTAAAGTAAACTCGCAAAAATTTGTGCAGGACCCGATGGAAAAAAATTAGACATTGTAGGAAATATATTTTTAAATATAAAAATTGATGACAAAAGCAATATCACACAAAATTATGATATTGAAAACGCATTTACGGACATTAATTCTTTGAAAATATTTCCTTAAGAAAATGAACGCGATAATAGATTGTAAGCAAACTACTATAAAATACGATTTGAAGAATAATCATAACGAAAGAAATTTTGAAATGTTGAAAATAAGAGTGCCAAGGATTCCATTGTATCGGAATGTTCCATTAAATCGATGAAGGCATTGGTAGAGGATGGGGAATATATTATCGAGGAGAGCAGCAAAATGTTTCAAACAAATGGATTTGGTCGTGATGCTTTTTGGACTTTGTAACCCGCCTGCTACCTTTGAGAGAAATATGGAGAATATGCTTGGAAATCTGAGATGGCAAATTTGTTTGTGTTATCTGGATGATGTTATCATATATAGCCCGGATTTTCCAACGCACCTCAAAAGACTCGAAACTGTTTTTAGATGTTTTCGTGAATATAAATTAAGGTTAAACGATAAAAAAAATGCCGATTTGCTTTTGAAGAATTGGAGATTCTCGGCTATATAACAAGCAAACATGGCATAAACCCGCGGAACATAGCATCAAAGCTGTCAGAAATTTTCCTCGGCCCACAAAGGTCAAAGAAGTTCAATTCTTTTTAGAAATGTGTTCATATTATAGAAAATGTATCAAAGATTTCTAAAAAAATTCTGACCCGTTGACCAACCTTATTAAAAAAGGTGTATCATTTACCTGGACAGAAAGGCAAAGAGGAAGCGTTTCAAACTCAAAGCAGCACTATTAAGTCCACCAATTTTAGGTCACTTCAAACCAAATGCGCCTAGTTATATTCATACTGATACCTCCAACATCGGTATAGATGCAACACTTCTCCAAGACATCGGTGGTGAAGAGAAGGTGATCTCATATTTGAGTCGTACCCTAGGTAAAGCGGAGCAAAATTATTCAACCACTGAAAAAGAATGTCTGGCCGTTGACTGGTCAATGTCAAAATAATGGCCCTACCTTTATGGAAGACACTTTAAAATAGTAACAGACCATAACGCCTTATGCTGGCTCAAAAACCTGAAGGATCCAACAGGTCGATTGGCAAGATGGGCATTGAAAATTCAAGAATATGACTTCGATATAATACATAAATCAGGAAAGAAGCATCTGGACGCCGATGGCTTATCTAGGGGACCCTTTTCAGAAACTGATTGGGATGAGGATTTTGAAAGGCTATTTTATAATATATATAGAAAGAAATTTTGCCGGGAGGATATTGATTTAAAGAGACAAAGGTCATCTCTCCCGTCAAAATAGACCTTAAAACTAGACGCTATCTATTGACCGTTGCCGCAAACTAGCGGCCTCGTGTCGGTAACAAAGCTACAACACCAGCTTTGGCAAGCTGAAAAGCTGGTGTTGTGGCTTTGTCACCGACCCGAGGCCGCTAGTTTGCGGCAACGGTCAATAAATGATGTCTAGTTTTTGACGTCTATTTTGACGGGAGAGGCGACCTTTGTCTCTTTAAATCAATATCCTCCCGGCAAAATTTCCATCTATATTTTAGCCATAGATTTGGCCCAGCCACTTTGCCAGCTAAACACCTCTTTGGCAGATTGTCAAGATCCCATTAGATCCCGTGTGGATCTCATGGAATTAAAGTCCGTCCTAGGCTGACGAGGGCCATTAGCCCGAAACGATGGTCTCTAGGTGGGCGCTTTTCAGTTTGCCAAAGCTGGTGTTGTGGTTTTCTCTCCGAACCGAGGCCGCTAGTTTGCGGTGACCATCAATAGATGGCGTCTAGTTTTGACGCATATTTTGACGGGAGAGGCGACCTTTGTCTCTTTATATATATATATATATTAAATATGTTGAAATTGTTCCGATAGCTAATTGAATTCTTCAATTGTTCTTGCTAGGGGAAGAGCTTCTGAACCAAAACTGGTTGAAATCTTTATTGTTGCAAATATGTTACCTATAATTTTGTGTAACATTTTTATTTAATATTTTAAAATATTCCTTATTGTTTTTGAATTTTAAGTATGATTAAAATTTACAATTATAAATAATATTCTATGAAAGAAGATAAACAACGCGAGAAGAACAAAAAAAAAAAAAGGAAAACAGAAGAACAGGCAAGAACGATACTTTACGTGGCTCTTATATATCATTTCTTTTAATTTTATATGTTAATAAATATTTTAATGATTATATAATTGACGTGATCCCTATCTTCCCATTTAAACACCCACAAAAAACCAACAATGGTTATGGGCCCAGCACGCTTCCACTGCGCCTAAAAAAAGGCCTAGCGTCGCTAATGCCAAAGGACTAACTTCTTTGGAATTCAACGGAAATTCGAATACCGAAAAGGTATCGGAATATCTTAAGAAAATGGAGAGTAATGTGCAAATACCAAAATTTGATAACAAAAATTTCGCCTCTTGGAAATTTCGAATTTTTTCAATTCTGGAAGGAAAAGAATTGGACGCCATTTTGGAAGCTGATCCACCCAAAGAAGAAGAAAAGTTTAAAGACGCACAAGCCAAAAGGTGTATTCTTACCTGTTCGATGACTGATTCCTTAGTTGCCCTGATTTTGACATGTAAAAACTAGCAAGGAAATTTGGAAAGCTCTACATGCAAGATATGAGGGCGATAAAAGGAAGATAATAATTGAAGCTAGAAATGACGTTTCTAGATTAGTAAGGAAAAGGGAAGAAAAATGGAAAGATTATCTCTACAGAGCAGAAAGACTTTTGGAACAAGTCAGAAATCTAGGCGCTGATATTGAAGACGAAGAGTTTATCACTTCAGCTATAAGAGGTTTGCCCCACAAATACAATCTCATCGTACTTAAACTCAGCAACCAAGAAAAATTAACAATTTTTGACTTAAGAAACTCATTAAAACTCTACCATGAAAGATTTTCTAATGATACAAAGGAAGAAAATTCCTCAGCTTTTAAGGTCTACAGCAAGGACAAATATGAACATTACAAAGAAATGAAAACACCAAAGACATACAAATGCTTCCTATGCCACAAACCAGGACACAAGGCAGCTGAATGCTGGCACAACCCTGAATACAAGAAAAATACAAATGTAAAGCAAACATTTGCATCACAAGGATCAAGTGGCTACAAAGCAAATACACCCAATAAATATTCAAAGGCTACATTTGCCAAAGATGAACAGAGAAATGACTTTGCTAAACTTGTGAAGCAGCAAGACAATCTGGAACAACAATGGATTCTTGACAGTGGAGCTTCCAGTCACATGACTTTTCACCTTGACCATCTGAAGAATATACAAGCCATGAATAAAAAATTACCTTGGCTGATGATAGCTACATCACATCAGAATCAATTGGAGATGTGGAAATAAAGAACAGTGATGAAGAATCTATCATTCTGAAAGATGTACTCTATGTACCAAAATTAAGTGATAATTTAATATCTGTAAGCAAGCTCATTCAAGACAAAAAAACAGATTCTTTTTGACAATAAAGGTGGACACATTCAGAATGAAGAAGGAGACACTTTATTAACAGCATCCAAGATTGAAGACTTATACATAATCAATGAAGGTACTGATACATATCTCCCACCAACCCCAAAAACTAAAAATCAGTGACACATCATGGGATATATGGCACAAAAGACTTGGACACATCAACGAAGAATGCATGAAAATGATGCAAAACAATGCACTAGTACACAAATTTAACTGCAATACAAGAAAAGAACTGAATTGTGTAACATGCACACAAGCAAAATTCTCTAGAAAACCTTTTAAAGAAGTCAAATTTGATCAATCATCTCAATCTCTTGATCTCCTACATGTTGATCTCATTTGGCCCTATACAACCAATTTCAATTGGCAAAGCAAAATACATTCTAACAATAGTGAATGATTATTCAAGAAAAATATTTACAAACTTTATTAAATCTAAATCTGACACTCCAGATGCCATCAAGAATTTCATAGAAAGAATTGAAAATTATTTAGAAAGAAAAGTAAATTCAATAAAAAGTGATAATGGCCTGGAATGCGTGAATTTTAATCTAGAATCATACTCTACAACCAAGGGTATTGAACACCAGAAAACAACTTTCTATTCTCCAGAAAAAAATGGAAGATCAGAGAGAGCAAACAGATCTCTTATAGAAGGCATCAGAGCACTCTTGATAGAAGCAGAACTGCCAACATTTTTTTGGGCTGAAGCCATGTATGCATTCACATACATTAAAAATAGAACCCCATCAAGACATAACAAAAGGTGCACTCCAGAAGAGCTTTTTACAGGAAGAAGGCCAACAATTGGACATTTGAAAATATTTGGTTGCTTAGCAGAAATGTGGACCCCCCAAACACAAAAGATCAAAATTTGAAAAAATCATCAAAACTGCAAATTTTGTGGGATACTCCAACAATAGAAAAACCTATAGAATTTGTAACTCCAAGGTTTCTCTATTACTGAAACCAGAGATGTAAAATTCTTTGAAACAAGAAAAGGATCAGAACTTTTAAATAAAGAAAAAAGATAAGATGACCCAAAATTATACCCTAATTAACTTGGGAGATGAAGATTCTGAGGAAAATTACCATTCAACTAAAACAGAATCAATCTTACAAGAAAATGCTTCATCACCAACTCAACAACACCATTATGATCTGAGACCTCATCTTCCTGGATCTGGATTCTATTATGAACCCTTCTTAAGTGATGTTGATGAAATGGATAATGACTCACCTGATTCAAGTTACCAAACTGGTGATACTGTTTTAAAAGACATATCATCAAAGATATTCTATACCGAACTGCTACAAAGAAGGTATGAATTTACCTGATTCTGAAAAGTGGATAGGAGCTATGGAAAAGGAGCTTGGACACTTCAACCTTTTTCCAAAGGCTATAAAGTAATCAAAGTAAATGAATTTACACCATCAAGAAAGATGCAACAACACAAGATAGAAAATACAAAGCTAGACTAGTTGCAACAGGCTACCAACAGAGCTATGGCCAAGACTATGAAGAAATTTTCTCACCAGTCATCAAGAATGACTCACTTAGAGTCATACTAGCATTTGCAGCCATCATGCAATATGACACATCAAATGTTTTGACATTGTTACTGCATACCTCTATGGGAACCTTGAAGAGACCATATACATGAAACAACCTGAAGGATTTGAAGTAAGTGATAATAGCTTAGTTTGTAAATTAAACCAAGCTATATATGGCCTGAAGCAATCAGGTAAAATATGGTATAACACTTTTACCCAATATCTTTTAAATAATGGCTTTAAAATATTTTCTGCTGATAAATGTGTATTTCGTTACCAAAATAACAATTCACTCTTAATTCTTGGAATCTATGTAGATGACATAATTGCAATTTATTCAAATGAGAAAATATTGTCTAATACAATCTCTAAATAAAAAATAAATTTACTGTTAAGGAAAATATTGGAGACATCCATTTCCTTGGTATGGATATATTTAGGGATAAAAAATATATAATATTTTCATCATTCAAGAGAGATTTGTTAATGAAATTTAAAAAAAAATTCAATATGCAGGAGTGTAAACTTGCTTTAACACCACTTGATTTAAACACTAATTTAGCTATATTTGAAAATTCACCTAAATGTGATATTAAAAAATATCAGGAAATTTTGGGCTCATTAATGTATTTGAGTGTAAGAACTAGGCCAGATATAGCTTTACCTTTAACACTTCTATCTAAATATTCAAATGACCCCAGAGAAATTCATATGTCTTCCTTAAAAAGAATTATCAGATATCTAAAAGGAACTAAAAGTCTAGGCTTATGTTATACAAGTGAATATAGTACATTCATTAAAGCATTTTGTGATGCTAGTTGGAGAGATGGAAAAAATAAAGAAAAATCGATTACTGGCATTACTACTCATTTAGGCTCATGTCTCATATCATGGATGTCAAAGTCACAAGACAATACTGCTTTATCAACCTGTGATTCAGAATGAATGCTTTATTGACTTGCTACAAAAGATGTGTATATTTGAAATACTTATTTGAGGAACTTTTTGCAAGAGTATATCATAAAAATGTTAATATTAATATAAAAATTAATTGTGATAACCAATTAGCAATCACCCTTTGCCAAACTGTAGTTACTTCTCTTAAAAGTAATCATATAATTAGTACTGTTAATATTTTTACATGAAAATTTAATTGTTAATAATTATACTATTTCATTCACGCCCTCATCTGATAATTTATCAGACTTTCTTACAAAAGCTGTATCCAAAGATAAACTAAGAAATACTTTAAATATGATTAATGTTGTATAAACAATTTTAAAAAGAGATTGTTTACTTATTTGAATATATATATGTGATGATGAGTTGCTGTCGACTTATCTGTGATGAGATCCTGTCGACTTCTGAAATATAATGTTGAATGTTTGGTTGTTGTCGACTTGTAGAATCCTGTCGACTCATGTAATGTGATGAGAATTCCAGTAGCTTTTGTAGAGATCCTGTCGACTAATGTAATAAGAAATCTTGTCGACTCACTGTAATGATTTGTTGAGTTTGATGTCGACTACTGAATTAAAAGATGACCCTGTCGACTAATGAAATAATAGTTGAAGTCCTGGTAGCTCTTGTTGTACTGTGTTGACCGAGAGGAACAGTCAGGATGTAGAGTTTTCCAGTACCTCTCTGCACCTTGGAAGACCTTTAAAAGTTCTCACAAAATACAGGCAGTCGTGGTCGAGGCAGAGTGGAAAGCTGGGGATATCCACACAAAAAACTAAGACACAGTTGCACTAAGAAAGTTCCGTTAACAGATAAAAGCTGAGCTAGAAGCGCAAGATGGAGAGAGACGAGTTCTTCCTAACTACATGTTGGATGAGATCGACATAACATACGACCGACGCGGCTTGCACTAAGGGTGAACTAAACTAAACTGAACTGAACTGTCAAGCCACTGTAAGGTGATGTATTTATAGGTTAAAGACGGGGCGACCTTATGTGACAGGGGCGTTTCTGAGAAAAGGGGGCCTTGGCATGTCCAGGTGTGAGAGGGGTCTCTGCATTCCACCACATGTGACAGTGTGGGTGGCCTTGTTTGTGGGAATTGTAAATCGACCTGATTTATGACTTCCATCTTTAGACTTTGTTGTTTTGGCAATACTATGCTCGATCTCTGCTTTAGCTCAACTCTTAAATCTATTACAGATTTTATTTATTTATCCACTTTGTACAAATTACATTACATATGGCGATGCAATGACACAGATTAATCATGCGCATAATTATTTATAGATGTGTTTCTATATACAACATGACAATCTTATTATAAGTTATATACACAGGATGGGGTTGTTGGTTCAAATTACCATAGATGGGCCCCGGGAGTGAAAGGGTTTATCCGGGTTTAGGCGGGTAGAGCCTCTCTAACACAGGTAAGTAATTAAAAATTCTTTTAATTAATTTAAACTGTGAGGGTTAAAAAGGGCTATAATAAGATGATAATTGTTGGATATATAAAAGTGAAATAAAAATGACATTTTGTTTGATTAACAAAAAAGATGATTAAAATAAAATGATGACATAAAAATTCACATTCTAAGAGAATATTGGTGGGCGTTGGACAGGGTTAGTAGTTAAAGAATAAGCAATTGTGAGATTTACACATGCAATCAAATACTTAGGTCCAGGTGCAAAGCGAGGATATGGACTTGAGCGTCTTCCTAGGCAATGTTTCACCTGTGATCCTGTATAGGGTAACAGTGCTTTGTCACAATTGTAGGGTTATTGCGTTGAAAAGTTGTTGAAGAATATGTAATTGTTAGAAGTGCCCATGTAAACCAAATACTCAGATCCAGGTGCAAAGCGAGGATATAGACTTGAGCTGTCTTACTTGGCAATGTTTCACTTGCGATCCTATATAAGGGTTACAGTGTTTTGTCACAATTTCAGGATTATTGGGTTAAAAGTTGTTGAAGAAAAGTTGCTTATTAATATGATTGAAAAGGAGTGAAATAGTGAAATGTGAGAACTTTTAAAGGTCTTCCAAGATGCAGAGAGGTACTGGAAAACTCCCCATCCTGACTGTTCCTCTCGGTTAACACAGTATAGCGAGAGTTGACAGGGACTCACACCATAGTTTAAGTCGACTGGAAAACTCATCACATTTTTAGTCGACAAGATTCTACAAGAGTCAACAGTAACTCAACTCATTAGAGTTAGCCGACAGGATGACCAAAACGAAGCATGACACAACGAAGAAGGTAAAGAAGACTGTCCGGATAGAAGCGAGAAAGAGCAAAGATGGAGGAGTAAATCGACCATTTCAACGATACGACTGAGCAATCTAGCCGAAACAAGAAACGACATTGGAGGAACAAACCCCGCCATTCCAACGAAACGACCAAGCAATCTCTCCCCCAAAAAGAGATATTCACGGAAGAAACGCCGTCCCTAGGGACCTCCGCAGACCCCGCTACAGATCGCCAGCGCCAGGAGCAAGCTGTCGACCACCCCAACGACACAGTCGAAATTCCCGCAGATCATGGAAATCGAGGAGCAGAATGATGCAAACCCTGTGGTAAGTTCTCCACCTTCGGCCTGACATCGTCGAGACAATGCTCAAGGCGACAAGCTGCAATCAACTTTGGAGAAGCTACAAGCTTCTACGAGCCTTACATGGAGCGCTTTCCACGTCAGCAGGAAAACATACAGAGAACAAATTTCCTGACAGAACTTTCATCACACAATTGCAAGTTTTAAAAACCTACCTTAACTTTATCCTCAAGTTCAAAACTTGATTCCCTATAAATTTTGTATTATATTTCACTTAAAAAATTTTAAAATCAATTTTTACCTTTTTTATATAATTTTCATTCAATTTTTAAAAAACTTTCACACTCTCATTTATCAAATGTACTTTAATTTTAATCAGATTATAAATTTAAAGTTAATACTCGTAATTTTTTTTTCTCCACATGAACAGTTAGCGGCTTCTCTTAAGGTCACTAGACTATTTCACTTCGTTTGCATGATATGGGAAAGTTCCAAAAGGAAGGAAAATGGTTACCTAACTAATTGTCCGAAAAGAATAAGGAAAACCAAAGAACGATATCTGAACTCCTGCTGGAAAGGTTTCGAAGAAAGTCGTTTCTCCGATTTTTTTTTTTTTTTTTTGTGACTGAGAATGAGAAAATGAGGGTTTTTGATAATTTGAAACTCAAGAAATTATGGTTAATCTCTGGACAACCGACAACTTTGACCGCCAAATCTAAAATCTACAGCAATAAGGTTCTGTGCTTATGATGGGATCAGCACGGGATTTTTCACTACGAACTTCTGCAACCAGGCGAAAAAGTCACTGCTCATCGCTATCAACAACAAGAAAAGCAGTTACGCCAATAAATAGCAATGGGCGCAACGACATGGCAAGTTGATACTGCTTGTTGACATCGCAAGGCTACATGTCGCACAATCGGTAAAAGACACACTAAAATAATTAAAATGGAAATTTATACCCAACCCGCCATACTCCTCGAACATCCCTCTATCGGATTATCATATTTTTTCGGCTTGTTGACCAGTTCTACCAGAATCACGAAAAAGTTGAAAATTTGATTGATGAATGAATTGCCTTGAAACCAAAATAATGGCATTCATAAACTACTCGAATTATTGAATAATTATGTGGCTAACAATGACAATTGTTTTAAATAAATGTCTAGTATATATCTTTTCGAATTTATTAGATTTTCTAGCCTGAAAAAAAAAAAAAAGAAAAAGAAAGAAACGCCGAGTCAAACTTACGCAACCAATAAAATCTGGTTATTATTTTATAACACAAGAAAAAATAGAATGATATGTTTGAGTGAAATATATCAGGCCTCCTGAGAAAAGTATATTTGAAAGCATTTTTATTCTCTAGCTTCGGGCACAAATGCCCTCCACAGAAGAAAAGATGGTATACTGTGGAGGGGCGTCCGTGCTCGAAAGCTAGAAAATAAAAATTTTCTGAAAAGATACTTTTCCCTAGAGGCATGATATATTTTACTCAATATTGATACAAGGGATCGTTTAAAAAATGATATATGTATATCAATTATTCTTCATACGAACCATTCTGCACCCAAAAATTCTTAAAACGTTGATTGGATAATATTTTAAAGGTTTTTAAAGAACTATTATAAATACGCAAATATTTCTTTACAATTAATAATTGATGTAATAATATTATTAGGCTCAAAATAACCTTAAAATATTGAAAAATATTCAATGCATACATTTTTTAAAAATATAATTACAATTATACATGATCAGTTAAAATATTTGCCGACAGATGTCACTAGGGGACTCACGCACTCTTGGCCATCAGAACTATTCCGTCACACATAGCCCGGCAGTTAGATAAGACCTGTCTTTGAAAGGTCGGAGTTGCGATGTGTGTGTCCGGAAAACATTTGCATTTATATCTTCAATGTTTGAAGAGCTCTTCAATAGAGAACAGTACTTGTTGTCTCGGGCTGAGCTTGGTCAAGGATGGATGAGGTGTTGCAACATTACTAACAACCTTGTCTCCTTTCCTAAATTCTAGATATGAGTGTTTGTTATCCTGGGTAGCCCTTCCTATCTCTTGTGCCAGTCTGGTGTTCTGATTTGGATGTTTTCTGGCTTCTATCAAGTAGAGTGTCAGCAAACAAGGGTTGGGGATAACTCAATACATTTATGACAAAGGTGCGGACTATTTTCATTGAAGGTTCTCTAACATAGTTGCCCTTAGTCTCGTGTTTATGGTAGGGTTAACTTTCTCAACTAGGCCACATCTCTGTGGATAGTAGGGTGATGTAAGTAAGTGTTTGATATTATTTTCAAATAAAAAGATTTTGAAATTTCTACTGGTATAATTTGAACCGTTGTGAGTTAGGATTCTTTGATTGGAACGCCAGATGACAGTGGTTGATGTAGAATTTTAACCCTCGAGCGCGCGCGCTAGAAATGTAACGTACTTGCGCGCGCTGGGTGAAATTTACCCGATATTAAAATTACATATTTTGAATATAAATATTATCTGAGGAAAAACAAAACCTTTTCTATTTCAAAGTAATAACATTTTAATTTTCAAAAAAGGCAATTATTAATAAAATATTTATATTTTTTACACAGATTAAACATTTTAAAAACTATTCTTGAATAATCCTCAAAATTGGTAATGGCATATAAAATATGAAACTATTGCTCCTTTTCAATATCAAATATATAAAATTCCATGAGGGTATTTTAGACAAATCATTGCAAACTGCAATTGTATGTCCTTTATAAATTGGCTTTAGGATATAAAGAAACGCATTGCCATCGTTTATTTTTATTTCATACTTTATAGCAATTCTTTTGTCTATTTACAATTGGCTTTGCACATTTATGGCACAAAGTCGAGGTCTTCCTGTCCTTACTGGAGGGACACACTACATCTGGTAGGAAGCTTTATCTTGCGGTTCCTGACCTTCTTTATGGCTTGAAGTGCCTTCGAAAAATAATTGAAATAAATATTTAGAGTATACATTTATGATTTAAATTAACTTAACTGTAAAAAAAGGAAATTTTTAATAGTCTTTTAGGCAGTGAAGAAATGATTTTTCTTTGATTTAGTTGCTCTTTGATGAGTTCAAGGGCCAAAACTTTCAAGAATTTTCTTCAAAAGAGCTTCTAAAGGTGTATTTTAATTTTTGCTTCTTCACCTTTCAAGCCTAGTAAATGTGTAAGCTTTACTGTTTGTAAAGGACAATTTTTGAACCATTTGATTTTCGAGGCTCTCCCTATATAAAAATGTGTTTGTGGGATAATTATTCCACAAAATTCCTATATCTGAAAATATTCCAATGTCACTTCCATAAAAATGTTCATTTAGATGATCTTCAATATCACCTTCTACAATAATCTCTTCTTGATCTAATAAATATGACCTTCTTCCCTCCATTTTATATAGAATTATAGGTTGATAAATATATCAACCTATTATAGTTATATTTTAATTATTAATTCGAATTATTCATCTCACTTTAAAAAATGTTATTTAAAAAATGCAACAAAAAAATTATGTGAGTACGCGCGCCGGGTAATTTTTACCCGACAGTGACAATAGATGGAATTTCAGTGGGAGCTGTCAAAATGTGAAACCAAAACTTTAGGCTAATTGATGAGTAAGGAAGCTAAACGAAACAACATCTCGGCCAACCGATTTTTTATTGGTTAATTCTCCATTCAAATGTTGCCATGGGTAATTTTCACCCGGCGCGCGCAATGCCGGGTTAATAATGACTGCTGAGTTATTTGAGGCTGTGGGGTATGCCCAAAAAAACCTGGACTGATGATTAACCAGTACTTGTATGTAATTGTGCCGCGTGTTTTGCGCTTCGCATCCCATCACAATCGTATCAATTTTAATTATATAAAAGGTTGTAAGTTACTCTCAGATGTTTGATGATGACCTATGGTTGGTTGATTGGGGTGTTTAGCAAGCTAGTATGTTTTACATGAAGAGACATATGCCTTGATAGATTGGCACATGTTTAACCACCAGTATTGTTCAATAAGTATTTTCAAAGTTTCATTTTCACACGGATGTGTGTCACATATATTTTTAAATATAGCAATCCATACTTAATTCATTAGATAATAAAAGGCATATATTGGCAAAATAAATATCTCATAAAATCCAATATATGCCTTTTATTATCTAATATATTTTTAAAGCTTAAAAGTAATTTGATCCGAATTTGTTAGGAAATGACTGATTTTGTTAACCCACGAATGCGTGTAGTGACAATGTCATTTCTGATTCGGGGATTTTTGACAAACTAAGTCCCCTTGCTATTAGGAGGACTTCAGTTTATCTTCGTTTATGAACATCGTAAAAGGATTTCTGGACAGTACAACAACATAGTCTTCTGTCCGGCCGAGCGGTGTAAATGTTTTGGACGACAAATCTATGAGCCATCTAAATAGTTTGCCATTAGGGTTTTTATGGCTTAAAAGCCATTGCTATGTCCGGCTAGTCAAAATAATTGCAGAAATGCCTCAAAGCATCAATAATTGCATAAAATTCCAACTCAGAGGATCAAAAAATGGACTGAGTTGGATTTAGTTTCTTTGAAAAATGGGCAACCACAGGTTTCATTCCATCGGGATGCCGTTGGGAAGATGGCTCCAATCCCAATCTTGGAGGCACAAACACAAGGTAGTGAAAGATAATTTAGTGGCTGAGAGATTTGATCACATAGGGTGATGAAGGCATTCTGATGAGATTCTGTCTCCAGGTGAAGGGCTCATTTTTATTAAAAAGATCAGTTGATTGAACTGAATTTTCTAATAAACTTTCTTTAGTAACTGCAGATGCTATTAAATCGTTGGACTTCTTTTGTAGTTTTACGGACAGGAAAATTTTTACCGCCTCGGTTTTTCGTGGTGAAGACTTTAGATAATTTTGGCTGATGACAAGATCTGAGCATTCGATTTCATTCATGGTAAAAAAATACTTCTTGAGTTTAAGTTTGATGTTCTGGGTTTGTATGCGATGGAGTGCATATCGAGAAATATCATGTGTTGATCTAAGGTCTTGAAGTAGATGATGACATTATCTAGGTGCTTGATGCAGCCCTTGTACACAAGGGGTCCTAACGTTTGCTGTACTATCCGTTAGAAGTTACAGCGGTATTTTTGAGGCATGTCTAACCATTCGTACAGACCTTCCTTGGTAATAAATGCCGCTTTCTCTATCCTTTCTGTGCCATTACTTTTGCTATCCCCAATTATGCCCCTTTTCTTGAGGTCTTGGACCTGACGTCTGAATTTATATATCATATTCAGAAATAGATCTTCTGTTTGAACGGAGTAGTATTAGTGGATATGGAGTGGTATGAATGTGACAAATCAGCACAAAATAGATTATTTTTACCTCAACATGACTTTCAAAGAAAATGGCCTTAAATTTTGAAGAATAGTCTAACTTTCAATTGGTATCAGGCGAAATGTGGTTGGCCTTGAACCTGCAATTTCGTAGGGAAGGTCCTTTCATGGTAACAACTTATCCTCAACATCAATCTGAATGTCAAATATCTGTCCCGCATAAAGCTCTTGTAGCAAAATATATTGAAACTGTTTATGGGTGGAAGTGAATGAGATGCGTTTGATTTCGAATGGAAAGGTTCACCTCTTTATGCGACCAATGATTCTAGTAACCGAGTTTGCTTGTTAAATATGGTTTGAAGATATTAGTTCAAAAGATTATTTAGAATTTTAAATTGTTGTAATAAAATAATTCTGTTTGTAGAACCCGTGTCAATGAATCCCTGAAAAGAGGCTGAGTTTCTATTGTCTTTATGAATTAGAAGATCGATAGCTCTCTTAGTTTAAAGAAACTGTCGACGATATGTCCTAGATGAAGAAGGAAACGAGGTATTATTGGTTGAAGAAACGTTTTGAGGTTTATGTTGGGATATTCATTAGGCCGATGATATTCAAACATTTTCTTTTGAAAATTCTGCAAAGATATTGGGGCATTGGCCTGTTAATATTTTGAAAAGATCGGAAGGCGGCTTCCAACCTTTGGGCTGACCGCAATCAATCTTCCCTCTCTCTAAAAGAAATTGGTGACAGATAAACTTTCCAATGAATTGAAAGTCCGTCAATGAGCATTTATATTTGTTCTTCTTCAGACAAACAAGTTTAAAAAGACGAATCATCTCCTGAAAGTAATATTCAACTGCATGGCCACGACGTAAATACATGCGTTGGACATCAATGACCGGTGTCGCACATTCTAACTGGAATCTGGTGTGAGTAATTTCTTATTTTTATTTCGGTAGTTTTCCAAAATGTGATGTTGGAAGATGCCTTTTCATCCTCTTACAATTCACTTGTTCTATCCATATCATCCTTGACGGATAACTCATAAAGTTGACCCAGCTTTGAACACAATTGGCTTGTCTCCTGACATCATATTTTTGTAATTCCAATTTTAAAGTCATCGAGTAATGTTAAGTTAATAGATAAGAATACTCACAGGTTTTTTCGGCTGCGCCAAATTGTAGCGGTGGTGAACGTTTGAAATTGAAATTCGGCTTTTCTTTTGTGATGTTAGGGTTGAATTGTAACGTGAGTGATTTGGTTTAAAAATAGATTTAAAACATTATTAAAGTTCTTAGTTATCTTTTAATAACAAAAGAAAAAAATTCAGAATGATATGTTTACAAATTATATTTTCTTCACACGAACCAACCTGCACCCAAAAATTCTTAAAACGTTCTAATTGGATAAACGAATTTGTCGAACTATTATAAATACAAAAATATATTAAAATCAATATAGTAAAAATAATAAAATAATTGGGACCAATTAGAACCTCAAAATATTAAAAACATAATAATATATGAAATAAGTTGAGGTCTGGTAGCCTCTTGTAGAATCCTGTCGACTTTGCTGTGATAAAGGAGTTGCTGTCTACTTATCTGTGATGAGATCCTGTCGACTCTCGCTATAAGCTGTGGTAACCGGTGGTCAAACCTGTAGTAGCCGAGAGGGACAGTCAGGGCGTGGAGAGTTTTCCAGTACCTCTCTGCACTTTGGAAGACCTTTAACAGTTTTCACAGAGTACAGGCAGTCGTGGTCGAGGCAGAGTGGAAAGCTTGGGAACCACACACACAAAACGAAGAGACACAGCTGTAGTAGGAAAGTTCCATGAACAGATAGGAGTTGAGCTAAGCAAGATGGAGATAAGAGTTTCTTACTGTTTTACATGGTCGATGAGGTGGACCTGACTACAAGCGACAAGGGCTTGCGCCGACGGTGAAGAGACTAACTGCGGACTAACTCTGGTCGGCTAAAACCGAGGTGTTTATATACCATTCCCGAGGAGGGGGGGAGACATCTGCGAATTTGAACTTTGAACGTCTGGGGCATTCTGCACCCTTTGGACCAGATGGCAACGGGCTGCCGAATTCCTTTAGAGTTGTCTCGATTGTAGACGTTTTTTGAACTTTTCAATCTTGCTTTAACTCAGCTCTTAATCTATTACATAGTTTTATTTATTTGTCTTTAGTTTGTACAAAGTACATTACATATGGTGATGCAATGACACAGATTAATCATGCATATAATTATTTATAGATATGTTTCTATATACAACATGACAATCTTGTTAGAAGTAATTATACAATATAGGGTTGTTGGTTTAAATTACCATAGATGAGCCCCGGGAGTGAAAGGGTTTATCCGGGTTTAAACGGGTAAAGCCTCTCTAACACAGGTAAGTAATTAAAATTTCTTTTAATTAATTTAAACTGTGAGGGTAAAAAAGGGCTATAACAAGATATTTTGTTTGGATATATCTGCAAATTATAAAAAATACAACTTATGTTTAATTTAAAAGTTATGATATTCATATAAAAGAGAAATTAAGATAAAACCTTTGTTTGATAAAAAATAATGATGATGTTTTAAGAGATTGTTTGCGGGCGTTGGAAAGGGTTAGTGGTTAAAGAATATGCAATTGTAAGTATTACACAGGTAATCAAATACTTAGGTCCAGGTGCAAAGCGAGGATATAGACTTGTGCGTCTTCCGAGGCAATGTTTCACCTGTGATCCTGTATAAGGGTTACAGTGCTTTGTCACAATTGTAGGGTTATTGCGTTGAAAAGTTCTGGAAGAAAAAGTCGTTCATTAATATGATTGAAAGGGGTGAAATAGAGTCATGCGTTAAGTAGAATTGTTGTAGCGACAGTAGGTGATTTGACTTGACTTAAAATCAAAGGTTGATTGTGGTCCGCTAGAGCTAAAAAATTTGAGTTGTGAGAGTTGTGGACGCTTTGTGTTTGCGTGGGTGATTATGCTCTAGGGATGATTGTAGTAAACTTTGAAACGTGTTCAAGGCCAGAAGTTGGGATTTTTAATTCTGGGGAACTTTGATCAAATAGTTTGTTGAAATTATGAAATCAAAAAATTGTCAAGCAGTACTATCATTTTTCTACGTTGATGTGAAGCAATGACTAAGAAGATAGTAGTATAAAGTACACTGAAGTGTTTAGAGAAATAGATTGTTGTATGCCCGAAAGTTAATGATAACATAGTCATTTTATAAAAAGGTATAAAACAAATATAAAATGAATAAAATATAGAAATATCATTGTGGTTGAATAAAGTTTAAGTGGATAAAATCAAACAATCAATATATAAAAGTGATAATAATGAAGAATTAAAGTGATTTTTGACAACAAATATATCTTTTGTAATATTAAAATAATATTATGAAAAATAAAATTGATTTTTTTATATATACTAATGTAGGATTAAAAACTAGTGATTATATAATTGAAAGGCAAAAATAAAAAATAAAATTTAAAATATTTTATACAAAAATTATATTATAGTTAAAGATTGTGATCTCAATTTAACATGTAAAATGTTTGATATGTAGCAAAAATTAGCGATTTACACTGGATCAAAATATCAAAAATGTTCAATTTAAGGCAGGTCTTGTTCAAATTCAAATGTCCAAATGTTTTAAAAAGTTAGGTTAAGATATCGACTGTTAATGTAGTAAGAGGAATGCGGGACACGGGGAATGTAGGACTGGGGGCCTCTGGGGGAAGAGTGGCGATGGATTTAGGTGTCCATTCTTACGACCGGGGTGCAATGTATTGTTTTTAAAGGGGCGATATGGGGGAAGTCTGCGTCGCACGTTCTTTACATTCTTTCTCATCTAGTCTGGTTATTTCGGGGTATGGATTAGGATGAGTTATCAGATTTGGGGGTATAACATTGAACATTAAATAGGTGGGTGGAAAACTTGTGACAGAATGGGGTGTGTTATTAGAAATTTGTGAAATTTTTCTGAGGTAAAAGCGGGCGCTCTGTCAGATAACAGACATTTTGGAAATCCTTGTTGTAGTACAGTTTTGAGAGTTTGAATGTACGTTAGGGTACTGGTTTACTGGTTAAACTCCCTTTGAGAGTGGTGAAAGCTTGTTGGTAGTTTTATGGTGTATTTGAAAGATGTAGTTTTCTCGGTGTTCGTAAGTGTTGTCGTTCGACGCTGTTGCGGTAAAAAAATTTATTCAATGATGTCAGGTTTAGATGTGAGTAAAAGTGCTATTTTCTACGTGGACACGCTTTGGGGTTAGATGTGTCACAGGCATTTAGGCATCTTTGTGGCCTTTTGAGTGAGAAAAATTGTTGTGATGCGCTGTGTGACACGAGTGAGTGAATTGAATCGAAAGGCGACACGTGAAGTCGTTGTTTTAGGTACAGCATCTAACTTGTTTCATCATGAACAACAAATTTACTAGTCATGAGTGGTGGTTGTACAAAACACATCGAGATATCTTGGTTGTTAGTGATTGTGGCACGTTTAGTGGCGACGGAGCTTGTGTTGCTCGAATTCGATTTGTTGCTAAGTCGCACGCTAATAGATGGTGGCCAATTGTAGAAAGTGATGGGAAGTGTGTTGTAGTTTGTTGAGAGAGATGTGTGGATAATTAATAATTATGCATGTAAAAGGAAAGGACGGGGGAGTGTATCTATGTTGGAATTTAACGATTGTAATAGTTTTGGAAGACTGTGACTTAATTTAGCTACTGACGTGGTAGTTGATGGGATTTTTATTTTTAACTTTTTTTGGGAAAGATAGTTACTTTTCTAGTTGTGATTTTGAATATATTGTATCTTTCGATTTTTGCAATTTAAAAAAAAAATGCGTCTCACCTATGTGTATTAAAATTTGAATATATTTTTTAAATCGTTGATTATGGTAGTGCAAAAATTATCCTTGTAAAAGGGGTAATGGCGTTATAGTGATTTATAAATTGAATGGGGCGTTTATATAAAATATTGACAACAAAAATGATTTTTGCAAAGTTTTGAGCATTTGATTAAAAAATTGGTGTTTTGGTATAAAAATAAGATATTAAGAAAAACACACAAATAAGTTTAGAATTATGATTCGAGTAATTAAAAAAAAATAATGATTTTTAAAAATGTAAAATTTAAAGTAATGAATTAAAATTTATAGGTTGCTTAAAATAAAGTAAAAATTGATAAATGGGGTTGTAAAAGGTTTAAAATTTGAATTGAAATGATATAAAAATGGTAAAAATTGATTTTAAAATGATTACAGTGAAAATAAACATTAAATTTATGGAGAATCAAGTTGTGAGCATGAGGAGAAAGTTTTTTAAAAACTCACAGTTTTGAGGATTGTTCCGTCAGGATACTTGGTCTTTGGTTGTCGTCCTACTGATGACGTGGAAGACGCTCCAAGTAGAGCTTGTAGAAGCTTGTAACTTCTGTTTAGTGACGGCGGCATGTTGCCTGGAAGATGGTTGCGTTGTAAGGCCGAAGGGGGAAAGTCTCACCGGCTTATTTTGCGGGATTTTCGGCTGTGTCGTTGGGGGGGGAAGATTGATTGGTCGTTTCGTTGGACTGGCGGCGGGTTTGTTCCTCCATCTTGGCTCTTTCTCTCTTTTCTATCTGGACAGTCTTCTTACCTTCTTCGCTGTGGTGTCCTTCGTTTGGGTCATCCTGTCGACTCTCTGAATAAGTTGAGGTCTGGTAGCCTCTTGCAGAATCCTGTTGACTTTGCTGTGATAAAGGAGTTGCTGTCTACTTATCTGTGATGAGATCCTGTCGACTCTCGCTATAAGCTGTGGTAACCGGTGGTCAAAGCTGTAGTAGCCGAGAGGGGACAGTCAGGGCGTGGAGAGTTTTCCAGTACCTCTCTGCACTTTGGAAGACCTTTAACAGTTTTCACAGAGTACAGGCAGTCGTGGTCGAGGCAGAGTGGAAAGCTTGGGAACCACACACACAAAACGAAGAGACACAGCTGTAGTAGGAAAGTTCCATGAACAGATAGGAGTTGAGCTAAGCAAGATGGAGATAAGAGTTTCTTACTGTTTTACATGGTCGATGAGGTGGACCTGACTACAAGCGACAAGGGCTTGCGCCGACGGTGAAGAGACTAACTGCGGACTAACTCTGGTCGGCTAAAACCGAGGTGTTTATATACCATTCCCGAGGAGGGGGGGAGACATCTGCGAATTTGAACTTTGAACGTCTGGGGCATTCTGCACCCTTTGGACCAGATGGCAACGGGCTGCCGAATTCCTTTAGAGTTGTCTCGATTGTAGACGTTTTTTGAACTTTTCAATCTTGCTTTAACTCAGCTCTTAATCTATTACATAGTTTTATTTATTTGTCTTTAGTTTGTACAAAGTACATTACATATGGTGATGCAATGACACAGATTAATCATGCATATAATTATTTATAGATATGTTTCTATATACAACATGACAATCTTGTTAGAAGTAATTATACAATATAGGGTTGTTGGTTTAAATTACCATAGATGAGCCCCGGGAGTGAAAGGGTTTATCCGGGTTTAAACGGGTAAAGCCTCTCTAACACAGGTAAGTAATTAAAATTTCTTTTAATTAATTTAAACTGTGAGGGTAAAAAAGGGCTATAACAAGATATTTTGTTTGGATATATCTGCAAATTATAAAAAATACAACTTATGTTTAATTTAAAAGTTATGATATTCATAAAAAAGAGAAATTAAGATAAAACCTTTGTTTGATAAAAAATAATGATGATGTTTTAAGAGATTGTTTGCGGGCGTTGGAAAGGGTTAGTGGTTAAAGAATATGCAATTGTAAGTATTACACAGGTAATCAAATACTTAGGTCCAGGTGCAAAGCGAGGATATAGACTTGTGCGTCTTCCGAGGCAATGTTTCACCTGTGATCCTGTATAAGGGTTACAGTGCTTTGTCACAATTGTAGGGTTATTGCGTTGAAAAGTTCTGGAAGAAAAAGTCGTTCATTAATATGATTGAAAGGGGTGAAATAGAGTCATGCGTTAAGTAGAATTGTTGTAGCGACAGTAGGTGATCTGACTTGACTTAAAATCAAAGGTTGATTGTGGTCCGCTAGAGCTAAAAAATTTGAGTTGTGAGAGTTGTGGACGCTTTGTGTTTGCGTGGGTGATTATGCTCTAGGGATGATTGTAGTAAACTTTTGAAACGTGTTCAAGGCCAGAAGTTGGGATTTTTAATTCTGGGGAACTTTGATCAAATAGTTTGTTGAAATTATGAAATCAAAAAATTGTCAAGCAGTACTATCATTTTTCTACGTTGATGTGAAGCAATGACTAAGAAGATAGTAGTATAAAGTACACTGAAGTGTTTAGAGAAATAGATTGTTGTATGCCCGAAAGTTAATGATAACATAGTCATTTTATAAAAAGGTATAAAACAAATATAAAATGAATAAAATATAGAAATATCATTGTGGTTGAATAAAGTTTAAGTGGATAAAATCAAACAATCAATATATAAAAGTGATAATAATGAAGAATTAAAGTGATTTTTGACAACAAATATATCTTTTGTAATATTAAAATAATATTATGAAAAATAAAATTGATTTTTTTATATATATAATGTAGGATTAAAAACTAGTGATTATATAATTGAAAGGCAAAAATAAAAAATAAAATTTAAAATATTTTATACAAAAATTATATTATAGTTAAAGATTGTGATCTCAATTTAACATGTAAAATGTTTGATATGTAGCAAAAATTAGCGATTTACACTGGATCAAAATATCAAAAATGTTCAATTTAAGGCAGGTCTTGTTCAAATTCAAATGTCCAAATGTTTTAAAAAGTTAGGTTAAGATATCGACTGTTAATGTAGAAAGAGGAATGCGGGACTCGGGGAATGTAGGACTGGGGGCCTCTGGGGGAAGAGTGGCGATGGATTTAGGTGTCCATTCTTACGACCGGGGTGCGATGTATTGTTTTTAAAGGGGCGATATGGGGGAAGTCTGCGTCGCACGTTCTTTACATTCTTTCTCATCTAGTCTGGTTATTTCGGGGTATGGATTAGGATGAGTTATCAGATTTGGGGGTATAACATTGAACATTAAATAGGTGGGTGGAAAACTTGTGACAGAATGGGGTGTGTTATTAGAAATTTGTGAAATTTTTCTGAGGTAAAAGCGGGCGCTCTGTCAGATAACAGACATTTTGGAAATCCTTGTTGTAGTACAGTTTTGAGAGTTTGAATGTACGTTAGGGTACTGGTTTACTGGCTAAACTCCCTTTGAGAGTGGTGAAAGCTTGTTGGTAGTTTTATGGTGTATTTGAAAGATGTAGTTTTCTCGGTGTTCGTAAGTGTTGTCGTTCGACGCTGTTGCGGTAAAAAATGTTATTCAATGATGTCAGGTTTAGATGTGAGTAAAAGTGCTATTTTCGACGTGGACACGCTTTGGGGTTAGATGTGTCACGGGCATGAAGGCATCTTTGTGGCCTTTTGAGTGAGAAAAATTGTTGTGATGCGCTGTGTGACACGAGTGAGTGAATTGAATCGAAAGGCGACACGTGAAGTCGTTGTTTTAGGTACAGCATCTAACTTGTTTCATCATGAACAACAAATTTACTAGTCATGAGTGGTGGTTGTACAAAACACATCGATATATCTTGGTTGTTAGTGATTGTGGCACGTTTAGTGGCGACGGAGCTTGTGTTGCTCGAATTCGATTTGTTGCTAAGTCGCACGCTAATAGACGGTGGCCAATTGTAGAAAGTGATGGGAAGTGTGTTGTAGTTTGTTGAGAGAGATGTGTGGATAATTAATAATTATGCATGTAAAAGGAAAGGACGGGGGAGTGTATCTATGTTGGAATTTAACGATTGTAATAGTTTTGGAAGACTGTGACTTAATTTAGCTACTGACGTGGTAGTTGATGGGATTTTTATTTTTAACTTTTTTTGGGAAAAATAGTTACTTTTCTAGTTGTGATTTTGAATATATTGTATCTTTCGATTTTTGCAATTTAAAAAAAATGCGTCTCACCTATGTGTATTAAAATTTGAATATATTTTTTAAATCGTTGATTATGGTAGTGCAAAAATTATCCTTGTAAAAGGGGTAATGGCGTTATAGTGATTTATAAATTGAATGGGGCGTTTATATAAAATATTGAACACAAAAATGATTTTTGCAAAGTTTTGAGCATTTGATTAAAAAATTGGTGTTTTGGTATAAAAATAAGATATTAAGAAAAACACACAAATAAGTTTAGAATTATGATTCGAGTAATTAAAAAAAATAATGATTTTTTAAAAATGTAAAATTTAAAGTAATGAATTAAAATTTATAGGTTGCTTAAAATAAAGTAAAAATTGATAAATGGGGTTGTAAAAGGTTTAAAATTTGAATTGAAATGATATAAAAATGGTAAAAATTGATTTTAAAATGATTACAGTGAAAATAAACATTAAATTTATGGAGAATCAAGTTGTGAGCATGAGGAGAAAGTTTTTTAAAAACTCACAGTTTTGAGGATTGTTCCGTCAGAATACTTGGTCTTTGGTTGTCGTCCTACTGATGACGTGGAAGACGCTCCAAGTAGAGCTTGTAGAAGCTTGTAACTTCTGTTTAGTGACGGCGGCATGTTGCCTGGAAGATGGTTGCGTTGTAAGGCCGAAGGGGGAAAGTCTCACCGGCTTATTTTGCGGGATTTTCGGCTGTGTCGTTGGGGGGGGGGGGGGGGGCAGATTGATTGGTCGTTTCGTTGGACTGGCGGCGGGTTTGTTCCTCCATCTTGGCTCTTTCTCTCTTTTCTATCTGGACAGTCTTCTTACCTTCTTCGCTGTGGTGTCCTTCGTTTGGGTCATCCTGTCGACTCTCTGAAATAAGTTGAGGTCTGGTAGCCTCTTGCAGAATCCTGTCGACTTTGCTGTGATAAAGGAGTTGCTGTCTACTTATCCTGTCGACTCTCGCTATAAGCTGTGGTAACCGGTGGTCAAACCTGTAGTAGCCGAGAGGGACAGTCAGGGCGTGGAGAGTTTTCCAGTACCTCTCTGCACTTTGGAAGACCTTTAACAGTTTTCACAGAGTACAGGCAGTCGTGGTCGAGGCAGAGTGGAAAGCTTGGGAACCACACACACAAAACGAAGAGACACAGCTGTAGTAGGAAAGTTCCATGAACAGATAGGAGTTGAGCTAAGCAAGATGGAGATAAGAGTTTCTTACTGTTTTACATGGTCGATGAGGTGGACCTGACTACAAGCGACAAGGGCTTGCGCCGACGGTGAAGAGACTAACTGCGGACTAACTCTGGTCGGCTAAAACCGAGGTGTTTATATACCATTCCCGAGGAGGGGGGGAGACATCTGCGAATTTGAACTTTGAACGTCTGGGGCATTCTGCACCCTTTGGACCAGATGGCAACGGGCTGCCGAATTCCTTTAGAGTTGTCTCGATTGTAGACGTTTTTTGAACTTTTCAATCTTGCTTTAACTCAGCTCTTAATCTATTACATAGTTTTATTTATTTGTCTTTAGTTTGTACAAAGTACATTACATATGGTGATGCAATGACACAGATTAATCATGCATATAATTATTTATAGATATGTTTCTATATACAACATGACAATCTTGTTAGAAATAATTATACAATATAGGGTTGTTGGTTTAAATTACCATATATATATACTGAGTTATTAATTACAGTTTTAATCCGTTAAAATGTTTGCCGATAGATTACATTAAGCATGTGCTCCTTTTCAGGATATGCCTTATTTATTTTTCTGATCAACACCTGACCTTTTTATTTTTATATTTTTCCCATTATCTTTTCACCTGTTAAGCGTATTTGCTCAAGTTCTGCTTGAAATACCCATTTCTTGGTTTCTCAAGAAGCCTCTGGAATAAAAATATTTTGGTCGCAATGGTACAGCCTGCTCCACGTTGACGAGCGCCAACAGGGCGAAACACGTTTGTGGATAGCTTTTCTTGTTTTACCAAGAAAATGGGTTGACCAAATATCAGGGAACAGGATAAACCAATGTTTAGTTGATTTCTGTTCCACTAGATGGCGCTCTGCCATCTAAAAAGCACATGTTCTCCTGGTCAGGAAATTCCTTTATTTGTTTTTAGATATCATTATATATAGAGCCTCACTCACGCTTTAAAACCATTTCGCCACATCATAAAACTTATATTATTGATTGATCAAAATAATAAATAAATATATATTAACTATTTTTGACGTTAAATTTATGATGATATAAAAACACTATTTTTTTTTCAGGTAACAATAAATATTATTTTACTTTATTTATATATTTACAAATCTCTGGAGCAGTCTCCCTTTTTGTAGATCCATAAAATGAATAGTATTGGGTTAACAGCGGTAGTTATAAGAGGGTTTAGTAGGACAAGGGTGTGGCACATTTGTCTCTATAAAATATAAATTAACCCAGTGACGATACCTAAAGTCTCAAGTGGATTAAAATCTTCAGTTAGAATTCAAAGTTTAAAACCAAATTTAATATGAATGGGGTGTGGTAATAAAGTGCAGTGAAAAAAAGGTTGTATTTAATATCAAATGGATAGAAAAAAAGTGGTAATACTTAAAATAGAATCAAGGCAAGATTATCTCTTCCTAAAACCAGCCTGATTATCAGTAATTATTCTATATTTTTCAGCCATTTAATTGATATTTTTTGCATAGACCCCTCAATAGTTTTGATACATCATATATTGACACAATTTATATATTGTTAGAGGTATTATTTGAATCATATATTTCATATATTTAGACCACTGGTACCACTTGCGCCGTTTTTTAAAACCTTGTCGTGAATATTCCGTTGAAAAATATATTATCAGTGCCCGCTGTTATGTGTGTTCTTCATTCTTTTATAATCTAGAATTTTTCCAACTCCAATTTTCTCAAGTGTTATTTCTCCATCTACCAAATGGGGAGTCATAGTTTAATAAAATGTTATGTAAAATAAAAGGATTTAAAAGCGCGAATGTTTCTTTTATACATAAAACGAACTTCTACTGTCCTTACTGCGATGAAAAAATATATTGGGAGGGCTTGGCTCATCAGTGGTGAACCCTCCCAGCGGTTTCGCCAATTTAATCCACCAGACCGCTTCTCAGAGCTCTAATATTGTATTGGATAATTCTGCTTTTATATGCTACACTGAAGGATGGAATCTTAGAAATGGTTTTCAAGTAAACTATGGATATAAGCTTATAGGACAGTAGAATTATATTCAAATATTTGCTTCGAGCAATGCTCTTCAGCAAACTATAAAGACAAGGCCATTAGGAATAAATTAACACAAAGCAATAACGCGCCATCTATACATATAAAATAATTAATTATATATTGTTAGAGGTATTATTTGAATCATATATTCCATATATTTAGACCACTGGTACCACTTGCGCCGTTTTTTGAAACCTTGTCGTGAATATTCCGTTGAAAAATATATTATCAGTGCCCGCTGTATGTGTGTTCTTCATTCTTTTATAATCTAGAATTTTTGCAACTCCAATTTTCTCAAGTGTAATTTCTCCATCTACCAAATGGGGAGTCATAGTTTAATAAAATGTTATGTAAAATAAAAGGATTTAAAAGCGCGAATGTTTCTTTTATACATAAAACGAACTTCTACTGTCCTTACTGCGATGAAAAAATATATTGGGAGGGCTTGGCTCATCAGTGGTGAACCCTCCCAGCGGTTTCGCCAATTTAATCCACCAGACCGCTTCTCAGAGCTCTAATATTGTATTGGATCATTCTGCTTTTATATGCTACACTGAAAGATGGAATCTTAGAAATGGTTTTCAAGTAAACTATGGATATAAGCTTATAGGACAGTAGAATTATATTCAAATATTTGCTTCGAGCAATGCTCTTCAGCAAACTATAAAGACAAGGCCATTAGGAATAAATTAACACAAAGCAATAACGCGCCATCTATACATATAAAATAAAAGGAATTAAAAGCGCGAATGTTTCTTTTATACATAAAACGAACTTCTACTGTCCTTACTGCAATGAAAAAAAATATAGGCCCTCCCAATATATTTTTTCATCGCAGTAAGGACAGTAGAAGTTCGTTTTATGTTTAAAAGAAACATTCGCCCTTTTAAATTCTTTTATTTTATATGTATAGATGGCGCGTTATTGCTTTGTGTTAATTTATTCCTAATGGTCTTGTCTTTATAGTTTGCTGAAGAGCATTGCTCGAAGCAAATATTTGAATATAATTCTACTGTCTTATAAGCTTATATCCATAGTTTACTTGAAAACCATTTCTAAGATTCCATCCTTCAGTGTAGCATATAAAAGCAGAATTATCCAATACAATATTAGAGCTCTGAGAAGCGGTCTGGTGGATTAAATTGGCGAAACCGCTGGGAGGGTTCACCACTGATGAGCCAAGCCCTCCCAATATATTTTTTCATCGCAGTAAGGACAGTAGAATTTCGTTTTATGTATAAAAGAAACATTCGCGCTTTTAAATCCTTTTATTTTATATGTATAGATGGCGCGTTATTGCTTTGTGTTAAGTTATGTGAAGTTTCTATATTTCATAAAAAGTAAGGTAATTTAATATAAAAAACTATATTATTCTAAGATTCATAATTCTCCAGCTCTATTTTTCTTATGTCTACCTCAGAAGCGCCCTGAAACATTTTTAAAACAAGGCTGAATTTCTCAAAATATATTTTTTTCGATAACTGTAAATATATTTTCTCACTTTCTCTCTCACTTTGTCTCGTAAATCATTTTCAACAAACCTTTCAGAAAAATTATTTTCTTCATCACTTTTCTTTTTATCAATATAGTCTTTAATTTACCTGCCTAATACAAAACAAGCTGCTTGCAATAAAGACCAATACATAAAGTTTAATAGATTCTGCAGGATGTATATTTTGAGGCGAAAGTATTGACTGTACATATCTCAAGCTACTATTTATAATTAATATATGCAACATTTGACATCGAACTTTTAATTTTCATGATTCCCAATGTTCAATTGTATTAATTGTATATAATTTAAAATATACACGCAATTATACAAATTGTGGAAATGGCGTGTCTCTCCCAACTGTTAAATAAAATAAGTTAAAATAAATCAATATAGCATTCTTTATAAAACTATAATTTTACCTATGTTTGTGAGTCTTAAACCCACTTATATGTTTTCTTATTTTTATCTAATTAATTTACTCATTCGTATCTATATTTATCAGAGACACCATACTGGATTGTGTTACCATAACATCACCTTTTATGCGACTTTAAAATTCGAAATATTTTATTCTATGGTAAATAAATCTGTGCCTACAGACATCTGACTTTGATATTAAGTCTTCATAGGTATAATATCTGGAATTCTTGGTTGTATACTCGCTGAAATCTTATTTTGAAATAATCACACACACACACAAAGCAAATAATTGAATTGGTGTACAGGCCTTTCTCTTTGTGGGGCTTCTGACCTCGGTGTACCTTGTGTCCTTCGCCTTCACCCTCATTCTGGACCTCCCCGTCCTCAACCTGCGCCGCCTGGCGCTGCGTGGCGTGGCTTACACAGCCTCGAGACCCAGGCTGCAGCGTCTCACCTCCAATCTCTAACTTTCCTCTTATTATAATAAACACCTATTTTTTCTTAAATCTCTTAAACAGCCTATTCTAGTTAACACTCACTTTCGTCAAACTGGTAATTTGATTTGTCCATTCATGAATAGCTTGTATATGGCTTGCATATTTACTTTATAAACTTGTCATATATACTTTATAATCACAATTTACATTTTATAAATCAGCAGACTCTTTTATCTAGTATGTAAACATAATTATAACAATTTTTTTCTTCAACATGCTATTTAATTAATTCTTTTACAAATATAAACTTTAGTAATTAACATTTTCTGATAACTAAAAGAATATTTTAGAAATTTGGTATACACTGGCCTGAATATTGAACATTTAACGAAGTAATTTCATGCACAAATTTATTATTCCATTATGGATTAAAATACCCGAAATCAAAGAAATATAACACCAATATTATGCAAATTAGCATGTCAAGGAATGATCTTCTTGCATTCAGTGCATAAATATCTTGGATATTTTTTAAAATACAATATAACGCGGCTGATGATTGTAAAACGAAAATAGCAAATATACCGCGAATGTTTCTTTTACACAAAAATTTATCTTTTAAATAAATTTCGATTTTTGTGTAAAAGAAACATTCGCGGTATATTTGCTATTTTCGTTTTACAATCTTGGATATTGTTGTTAATATGGGGTGTGATCGCCTTTAATTAATAGACAAGCTCTACATCGGCGACCCATACTAAGAATTATGGAATTTTTCATCTCCTGTGGATTTAATGCTCACTCTTGTGTTAAGGCTGTTTCTAGCTCATCAGTGTATTTAGGAGGGGATTGGAAGGATGAGATCCGCCGTCCTAGATAATGCTAGAGGCATCACATATGCTGCCAAGATCTCGGACCTCTGTCCAGTCAGGGTTCTTCGCCGATAAATATGGAGTTCTTTGCGACCGCCCAAGAAGATTCCAGCTCAGACCATAAAACCTTGGCTTCTGTAGTACCTCCATGAGAGAACACTCTCACTAAAGGACACCTCTCTAGTACAGTAGAACCTTCTTGAGAGAACACTCTCACTAAAGGACACCTCTCTAGTACAGTAGAACCTCCATGAGAGAACACTCTCACTAAAGGACACCTCTCTAGTACTTTAATATAATCATATCCCGAGGATTATCTCTGGGTCCTACTATAGTATCTTGATTCTAAGGAGAATGACGTATAATATGAGCTCTTTTAATTTTTAAATGTTTGCTTAGCCAGTGGTGAACCCTCCCAGCGGTTTCGCCAATTTAATCCACCAGACCGCTTCTCAGAGCTCTAATATTGTATTGGATCATTCTGCTTTTATATGCTACACTGAAAGATGGAATCTTAGAAATGGTTTTCAAGTAAACTATGGATATAAGCTTATAGGACAGTAGAATTATATTCAAATATTTGCTTCGAGCAATGCTCTTCAGCAAACTATAAAGACAAGGCCATTAGGAATAAATTAACACAAAGCAATAACGCGCCATCTATACATATTAAATAAAAGGATTTAAAAGCGCGAATGTTTCTTTTATACATAAAACGAACTTCTACTGTCCTTACTGCGATGAAAAAATATATTGGGAGGGCTTGGCTCATCAGTGGTGAACCCTCCCAGCGGTTTCGCCAATTTAATCCACCAGACCGCTTCTCAGAGCTCTAATATTGTATTGGATAATTCTGCTTTTATATGCTACACTGAAGGATGGAATCTTAGAAATGGTTTTCAAGTAAACTATGGATATAAGCTTATAGGACAGTAGAATTATATTCAAATATTTGCTTCGAGCAATGCTCTTCAGCAAACTATAAAGACAAGGCCATTAGGAATAAATTAACACAAAGCAATAACGCGCCATCTATACATATAAAATAAAAGGAATTAAAAGCGCGAATGTTTCTTTTATACATAAAACGAACTTCTACTGTCCTTACTGCAATGAAAAAAATATAGGCCCTCCCAATATATTTTTTCATCGCAGTAAGGACAGTAGAAGTTCGTTTTATGTTTAAAAGAAACATTCGCCCTTTTAAATCCTTTTATTTTATATGTATAGATGGCGCGTTATTGCTTTGTGTTAATTTATTCCTAATGGTCTTGTCTTTATAGTTTGCTGAAGAGCATTGCTCGAAGCAAATATTTGAATATAATTCTACTGTCTTATAAGCTTATATCCATAGTTTACTTGAAAACCATTTCTAAGATTCCATCCTTCAGTGTAGCATATAAAAGCAGAATGATCCAATACAATATTAGAGCTCTGAGAAGCGGTCTGGTGGATTAAATTGGCGAAACCGCTGGGAGGGTTCACCACTGATGAGCCAAGCCCTCCCAATATATTTTTTCATCGCAGTAAGGACAGTAGAAGTTCGTTTTATGTATAAAAGAAACATTCGCGCTTTTAAATCCTTTTATTTTATATTTATAGATGGCGCGTTATTGCTTTGTGTTAATTTATTCCTAATGGCCTTGTCTTTATAGTTTGCTGAAGAGCATTGCTCGAAGCAAATATTTGAATATAATTCTACTGTCCTATAAGCTTATATCCATAGTTTACTTGAAAACCATTTCTAAGATTCCATCCTTCAGTGTAGCATATAAAAGCAGAATTATCCAATACAATATTAGAGCTCTGAGAAGCGGTCTGGTGGATTAAATTGGCGAAACCGCTGGGAGGGTTCACCACTGATGAGCCAAGCCCTCCCAATATATTTTTTCATCGCAGTAAGGACAGTAGAATTTCGTTTTATGTATAAAAGAAACATTCGCGCTTTTAAATCCTTTTATTTTATATGTATAGATGGCGCGTTATTGCTTTGTGTTAAGTTATGTGAAGTTTCTATATTTCATAAAAAGTAAGGTAATTTAATATAAAAAACTATATTATTCTAAGATTCATAATTCTCCAGCTCTATTTTTCTTATGTCTACCTCAGAAGCGCCCTGAAACATTTTTAAAACAAGGCTGAATTTCTCAAAATATATTTTTTTCGATAACTGTAAATATATTTTCTCACTTTCTCTCTCACTTTGTCTCGTAAATCATTTTCAACAAACCTTTCAGAAAAATTATTTTCTTCATCACTTTTCTTTTTATCAATATAGTCTTTAATTTACCTGCCTAATACAAAACAAGCTGCTTGCAATAAAGACCAATACATAAAGTTTAATAGATTCTGCAGGATGTATATTTTGAGGCGAAAGTATTGACTGTACATATCTCAAGCTACTATTTATAATTAATATATGCAACATTTGACATCGAACTTTTAATTTTCATGATTCCCAATGTTCAATTGTATTAATTGTATATAATTTAAAATATACACGCAATTATACAAATTGTGGAAATGGCGTGTCTCTCCCAACTGTTAAATAAAATAAGTTAAAATAAATCAATATAGCATTCTTTATAAAACTATAATTTTACCTATGTTTGTGAGTCTTAAACCCACTTATATGTTTTCTTATTTTTATCTAATTAATTTACTCATTCGTATCTATATTTATCAGAGACACCATACTGGATTGTGTTACCATAACATCACCTTTTATGCGACTTTAAAATTCGAAATATTTATTCTATGGTAAATAAATCTGTGCCTACAGACATCTGACTTTGATATTAAGTCTTCATAGGTATAATATCTGGAATTCTTGTTTGTATACTCGCTGAAATCTTATTTTGAAATAATCACACACACACACAAAGCAAATAATTGAATTGGTGTACAGGCCTTTCTCTTTGTGGGGCTTCTGACCTCGGTTGTACCTTGTGTCCTTCGCCTTCACCCTCATTCTGGACCTCCCCGTCCTCAACCTGCGCCGCCTGGCGCTGCGTGGCGTGGCTTACACAGCCTCGAGACCCAGGCTGCAGCGTCTCACCTCCAATCTCTAACTTTCCTCTTATTATAATAAACACCTATTTTTTCTTAAATCTCTTAAACAGCCTATTCTAGTTAACACTCACTTTCGTCAAACTGGTAATTTGATTTGTCCATTCATGAATAGCTTGTATATGGCTTGCATATTTACTTTATAAACTTGTCATATATACTTTATAATCACAATTTACATTTTATAAATCAGCAGACTCTTTTATCTAGTATGTAAACATAATTATAACAATTTTTTTCTTCAACATGCTATTTAATTAATTCTTTTACAAATATAAACTTTAGTAATTAACATTTTCTGATAACTAAAAGAATATTTTAGAAATTTGGTATACACTGGCCTGAATATTGAACATTTAACGAAGTAATTTCATGCACAAATTTATTATTCCATTATGGATTAAAATACCCGAAATCAAAGAAATATAACACCAATATTATGCAAATTAGCATGTCAAGGAATGATCTTCTTGCATTCAGTGCATAAATATCTTGGATATTTTTTAAAATACAATATAACGCGGCTGATGATTGTAAAACGAAAATAACAAATATACCGCGAATGTTTCTTTTACACAAAAATTTATCTTTTAAATAAATTTCGATTTTTGTGTAAAAGAAACATTCGCGGTATATTTGCTATTTTCGTTTTACAATCTTGGATATTGTTGTTAATATGGGGTGTGATCGCCTTTAATTAATAGACAAGCTCTACATCGGCGACCCATACTAAGAATTATGGAATTTTTCATCTCCTGTGGATTTAATGCTCACTCTTGTGTTAAGGCTGTTTCTAGCTCATCAGTGTATTTAGGAGGGGATTGGAAGGATGAGATCCGCCGTCCTAGATAATGCTAGAGGCATCACATATGCTGCCAAGATCTCGGACCTCTGTCCAGTCAGGGTTCTTCGCCGATAAATATGGAGTTCTTTGCGACCGCCCAAGAAGATTCCAGCTCAGACCATAAAACCTTGGCTTCTGTAGTACCTCCATGAGAGAACACTCTCACTAAAGGACACCTCTCTAGTACAGTAGAACCTTCTTGAGAGAACACTCTCACTAAAGGACACCTCTCTAGTACAGTAGAACCTCCATGAGAGAACACTCTCACTAAAGGACACCTCTCTAGTACTTTAATATAATCATATCCCGAGGATTATCTCTGGGTCCTACTATAGTATCTTGATTCTAAGGAGAATGACGTATAATATGAGCTCTTTTAATTTTTAAATGTTTGCTTAGCCATTCTAGCGGTGTGGGGCTTGGCATTCTCTCTATGAAGCTAATTGATATTATATTTAGTTGTTGATACAATAAATTTCTGTATTCATAGACTTTCCATTAGGTTCAAAGGTGAAATGCAAAATTAATTCAAAGTGCACACAGAATAGCAAAATATGAACCCAGAATACTCTTATTTCGAAACCTATTTTGATGAGAAACTGAGGGGTGGAATGTAACTCACGAGGTTTTGATGGTTTTATTTATCCCCGAATTTTCTGACACTTAAAGCCTGTCGTCTTGTAAATTTTGTAAATAAGTAGACTCATTCCTGTATCTTCTTTAAACCTTTTTCTCCGAAGATATAACTAGCGAAAATATATATTATTCGGAAGTATCTTGGTATAATAAATATATTTTTACCTAACCTTTATAAGCCGCAAGTAAATTTCTTTGAAACATTTGAAGTTCAGAATCATTAAGCAAAATTTAATGTCCAGTACAACATATATTTCCAGGTACTAAATACAAGTTTTTATATTTAAAGCCATTTTTCAACTCTTTTCAGACAATAGTTTTATCTCTTTTTTTTTTTTTTTTTTGCATATTACTTTGACAGGAATTATTGTGCTTCTTTCTGCTTATTTTTTATATAATAATGAGACACACAACAATACATGTTTTTAAACTTTTGAAGAATTGCTTCAGTTGATTGATATTTTATACTATTTTGAAATACAAATTTACTTGCAAACTATGTTTTTTTTTTAATTCATAAAAAAATGTATACTTTAAAAAAATGTTGGTATAATAAAAAATGAGAGAATTATTTTTAAAACCTAAATTGAAACTTGAAATTTCATATTTTTTATTAAAAAATAAAATAAAATATAAAGCTTTCCAAATGAGACACCAAACTTTCACTTCAACCATATTTAATAAAATTGGATTCTTCTGCTAGGTGGCCTTTAGTGACTTCGCCCTCCACTACAAGGCAGAAAATATATTTTTTTCTATTGAAATTTGCTACTTAATATATTTTGTTAGCTTATAATCTGAAAATATTATCCAACTGTTTAATAATATCTTGCCAAAAATATGAAATTGCTCATTATATTTTGTCTCTATTCAGTTATATTTTGTTAATATTCGAAATTTAACGTTGATTTGTATAATATTAAAACGGATAACGACTATGAACAAAAGGCATAAATATTTAATACTAAAAAATTGTCATCAACTCAAAATTTAGAAATATTTGCATAAACTAATATGTATTATCCTGATGCTATTGATTAGGTTGGGAATTGAGCAAAACCCAGGACCAGAAGGAGTAAAACAAACCACTTCCAGACTTGCTCTGATAAAGATAGGGAATTGCGCGGAACTCTAGCAGCATTAGACGATAAAATTGACGAGTGGGGAGAAAGGTTGGAAATAAAGCTTTCTGTGATAAAGGAGAGAATGGATAAAACGGATCAAAGAATACAAAGCCTGAAGAGTTCGTTTAAAAAGTCAATAAAACGGTAACACAGATTACAAAGTAAATAACGGTACTCGAGAATCGATTGGAACTTATGAAGCCGAGAATCAGAGATATTAACCTGATATTTTACGGGATACAAAACGAAGGAATTAATTATGTAGCACTAATAGAAGATGTATAGAGATAAAAATGCAGACCAATGAGAAACTAAATATAACAAAATGTTTATTAAAACGGCCTAATACTCTAATACTGGTTGAAATGCCGAATCACGTTGATAGAATAGCAATATTTAAGTCCGTTTATATATAAATTGGGACAGTATAATATTCTGTTTCGAAAGACTACAGTCCGAAGGTTGGAGAGAAGAGACGTGTACTATATAAACGCCAAAAGTAAATAACTATTAGAGAAGGAGATGAGATATAATATTCTCATCCTCAATGGATTGTTCCTCGTGTCTCCAAAGGACAAAATACTAATGCTAATGGAGATATGTTTTAGCAATTTTATGATGACCTAACAAATGTAAATAGACAAGCGTGCAACGCTATTAAAACCCCAATTTTATAAAGAAATTATCAAAACTTGACAGCAATTATGCGAAAATTGTATATTGAAAATTCAAAGGTTTCATTAGAAAAAAAATCCGTTTCTCCTTCATCGACTATTCAAAGCATTTTAACATATTTACTGTAACGGACCATTGTGTAATAATATATTTAAAAACTATTGGATGTTGCTCATATTCTGATAAACTACCTTTATTGTTCTAAATAATGATGTTTCAAACACCAATTTAAAAAATACAGAATCAATTTATAGCAAAATTATTTTTTTCATTATTTCATTATTCAAGAGAAATTTGAAATATTTGACCAGAACACCACTCCCTTTAGATTCTGATAGTGACCAAGCGTTATTGTCGGCAACTTCGTCAAAGGATGAGCTATTCAATGATATATTTTATTCTATTCCTGATGCGGATTGTAGGATATTTATTAAAGAAGTGCATAAATAAATACACAACATTAAGAAAAATGTAGATGCGGGAGACTAGATAACATACCAAATGTAAGTAACAGTCATGTCAGTAACTGTGCAATGGTCCGAAGCTGGGATCCACCCGATATTTTGGAATGGTGATCCAGGTGACTTTTTACAATAATTTTAAAGGTGGTATTATATAATTGGATCAAAAATAGAAAAATTGTGCCCGAAATTCAGAGTGGTTTTAGAAAAGGATATTCCTGCTGTGACCATATTTCTACTCTATCCTCTATTATCAACCTTACTTTCAGCCATGAAAGAAGAAAGCTTTATGCCCTACTTTTATGACTTAAGAAAAACCTTTGCTACACACAGTACCACTTTATATACTATAGCAGAAACTGTCAAACCTAGGTTTAAGTAAGAATATTATCAAAATCTTATAAAATTATTACAAGCAGATAACAGTCGCTGTTAAATGTAACGGAGCACTCCACGATAAAATAAAGATACAAGAAAGATACATCTTTCAAAACTCGAAACTATTATAGACGCGTATGATTATTTTCAAAAATAAACAATTTATACTTTCCTTACTGCAATGAAAAAATTATCGGGAGAGCCTTTCTCATCAGTGGTAAAGGCCAATTTAATTACTATACCATGGTTCACCACTGATGAGCCAGGCCCTCCCATTAATTTTTACATTGCAGTAAGGACAGTAGAAATTGTTTATTTAAAAAAATAATCATACGCGTCTATATTATTTTCGAATTTTGATAACAGATGGCGCGCTAAAGCATCACAACTATCTTTATATAAATTATATTTAATTCAACTTTACTGTTCAGTAATAGCTTGCCATACTGACATTATACTATCATTCGACATCAAAAATTTCTATAAACTTTAGTAAATATAATAAACCTTATATATATAATACAAGTTATAAATAGTAGTTGAAGAATAAGATTAATTTAGGCGGGCAGTTGGCGTTTCTTGCGCACCAAGGGCCCGGGATATCCTTATTTCTCTCTAAGATTATTTTTTTCTTATACTCCTGTAAAAAGGGTTTATAATACCCGAAAGTTTGATTGATATAATGTATGAATAGAGTGAGAAACCTATTCTTGGCGCCTGTTCAATTTCAGAGGATTCTTTCTCTTGAGGTCATCAAATTATCATTTACTAGCCGAGTGACCCGGACAATGCCCCGGGTTTACCCGAAAGGTCCACAGAGACATTAAGAAAATAGATAGTGGCTTAAGATAGAAATGAACTGAATTTATAGAACAAGCTATTAAAGTATAAGGGTGAGTAAAAATACTTTTTAAGTAAATTATATACATTCGGAAGGATCTTATATATGCTTATATCAAAATGAGAATGAAATAATATCATCCACAACAAACCTTATAATTAACAACATATTAGACAGCACAGTGAAAAAATATTTTAAAAAATAATGTATAGAGCAGTGATGAAAAAAGTAAATAAAGAGAAGACCGAAAAATAAAATAATTCATGAAAATTCCTTTGATGTGAGAAACTATAGGCATTGGTAAAAGCTCTAAATGAATTTATTTAAAATGAAAAAAATATATAAGAAAATAAAATTTGAAACTATATTGAAAAGACAACATATTAAAGGTATTCATTTAAAAAACCTCATTTAAAAACATTTAAATACATGGGTTCAACTTTACACGTATACTTACCAAAGATCGTACACACGAAAAAGCCACATAGAGCTGTCCATGCGTAAACACAGGCTCTTGAGGCAGGAGACCCCCCCCTCTTCAGAGTAAAGGGAAGGTTGGTATCTGAAGGAGCCAAATATATTTTTGACACCAATACTGAGTGTTCAACTTTTGTCAGTGTTTTTGTTCTAGGACATGAGAGCACATGCGCTTAATCACCATACGTTTATATACAACTTTACCGCTAAAAAGGTATTACAGAGGCAAGAGGCGGCTATCGAAAATGTACAAAATTTATGTATAGAGCAGTGGGAAAAATAGGTTAAAAAAAGAGAAGCCAAAAAATCGAAATAATTGATAATAGTTTATTAGCAAACAAATAATACAAAAATTCCTTTCAGGTGAGAAACTATAGGCATTGGTGAAAAAGTTTAGATGAATATATATTCAGAATGAAAAATATATATATATCCTTATATCTATAAAAATGAAATCCAAAATTGATGTTTGTTATCGCGTTTCGCAAAATCTACAGAATCAATCATTATGAAATTTCGCGAAGATTTCGTTTAGGCTATTCAAAAAACTAAAAAGTTTAATGTGCTTTATTAAAAAAAGGTAAAACCAAATATCGTTAGTTCAAACCTTGGCGCTGCACTGCGTGGATAAGGCTGTACCCCTGCGAATATATATTTTTTAATACCCATTTCTTGATTCCTCAAGAAGCCTCTGGGACCAAAAAGGTCGGCCATTGACGTCAATAACGGATCTCAATATTGGGCAGGTACGTGATTTAATTGTTGCTAATAGAAAAATTAATTTTGCTAATATATCAGAAATACTTGGAATTTCGTATGGTAGTTGCCAAAATTTATTGGTGACAATTTAAACGTGAAAAAACTTTTTGGGTTTTTTGTCCCGCGAAATTTAACAGATCAACAAAGAGAAGCCAGATTATAAATTTGCAAAGATATAATTGAAACTGCAAATAATGATTCTGATTATTTAAAAACAATAATAACTAGTTAAAAATTTACACAAATAAATTTACTGGCAATGCGTTTCTTTTTTTTAAATCTCTACAGACCTTACTGCAATGATATGATTTAATGAAGTCTGTAGAGATTTAAAAAAAAAAAAAGAAACGCATTGCCAGTAAATTTATTTGTGTAAAAAAATTTTTAACGATAGAGGGCAATAAAATTTAATTTAATAATAACTAGTGATGAAACATAGTGCTTTCTTTTTATCCACCAACCAAAAACAATCACTCTAATGGCACACACCAAGTTCTCCTAGGAAGAAGAAAATTCGTCATGACAAGTCCAAAGGAAAAGTAATGCTTGTAGGGTTTTTCGATTATCAATAACTTGTCTATTATGAATTTATTAAAGAGGGGGTTACTTTTAATAAAAAAGGCACACAAAGAAATACTTGTGCGCCTTCGTAATGCGATAAAAAGAAAAAAATAAACCAACTCTATATCAAAACAGTGGAAATTGCTACATGATAATGCCCCTGCTCATAGAGCCATTATTATTCAAGACTAGTTAGTCAAACACTCTCTGTCTTGCCGCATCCTCTTTACACTCCTGATAACGCCCCATTTGATTTTTTCTTATTTCCAAAACATAAAATAACGTTAAAAGGGTGGCGCTTTTCGTCGTCATCAGAAGTAATTGAAAATGCGTCGGTGGAGCTAAATAAGCTTTGAAAAATTGACTTTGAACTAACATTTCAATAGGTTTTTCACGCTGTTGTGGTGTCTATATGAACCCAATTGTTTCAAACACAATGTATGGTACAGAAATAAAGACAGAGAAATGTATATAAAATATCATACAAGTAAATTATTATATTGAACTTCAGAATAGAGAGGTATAATCGAGGCAATAGACGCTGCAGCACATCAGCTGACATTATAGGCTTTTCTCTCGCCCTGAACAATCCACATGAAATTGAACATATAGTAGAGAACTTGCGCAAGCTAATATATATCCCTATCGCCACGAAAGTGAGAAAATGATACGCAGCCTTTATGGTTCTACGTACTAATTCTAAACAGACAGAAAAACATGTTGCCACACAGGTACTGGATAAAGATTTAGAACAAAAGCCTATCTACAGATGTCTCTCCAAAGGGCGCATATCCTGTCCCTGGTGGAAGAACCTGCATAAAAGTCCCAAATGGAAAGGGGACATCCATGGGATAGAAGAGGGCTGAGCCAACCATTGCGGGGATGGCTTTAGGCCTGGTATGTCTTTCTGTTGGCGGTGTTTTAGAGGCGAGTCGCACCTTCTGTTACTCATTCCTTTTAGGGCGTTTTTAAAAAAGAACAAAGCGCTGGCTGCATTCTTATATGAAACTCAAATGTCCTGCTTTGGTTCACCCACCATTTCGAGTGCCCAGGATGCGTTTGGACCCTTTCAAGAACATAGATTTTTTGGTTCAAAGTTAGCTGTAGGCGTGAAAACCAAGGGCAGGTCACAATCCGCAGACTTAAAAAAATGATGATGATAAACTGAGTGGACTCCACCAAACAAAGTTTGGAAGAGGATTCATCTTGACTATTTCTATTTTGCGGGAGAAACCTTTTTGATATTAGTGGATGCGCATTCTAATTGGATAGAATGTCAAATGGTTCCAAATACATCGGCGGGATTATGCATATACTTTTTGAGAGAATGTTTAGCGAAATATGGTATCCCGGAAGTGGCGGTAATGGATAATGGGCCCCCGTTTAGAAGTTATGAAATGAAGACATTTTTCGAAAGAAACGGCATACATGCGATGTTTAGCCCCGCCTACCATCCAGGAGAGAATGGATGTTTCGTCATCAGAAGAAGGAATAAGCTACCCAAGGCCTCAGACGTCAAGTCCCCTGACTCCTGCTGCAATGGTAGCAGAACCTACACCTGGACCACCGACTGAATCTACACCTTTTACCCCTTCCCGGAGATATCAACTACGAGAAAGGAGACCACCGGATAGATATGTACCTCAATAAGTGTTGCTATCTTAAAAAAGGGGGAGTTGATGTAAATGGACTTAGAGTTACGCAGACGTATAAAAATAATTAATTTGTGTATATATTTATTTATTGGATTTTGACTAGAGACTAGAGTAAACATATTCTGTCGAGAGATATGTAAATCAGTTTTTGTTTAAATTTGAGATTAAATTTGTTTTGTTAAATTGATTCTATGTAGATATTTTTAAAAAGGAAAATGAACTTTTTTTATAAGTTCTGATATTTTTATAGTTAGAGGGATACATCTTCAAGTAAATAACAGTTAGTACATCATATTCAACTCTTCTAAAAATATAATAAAGAATATTTAATTGTTTTAATAATTTGGATAAACATTTTATCACGCGATTTTAATATAATTAATTACTGGAATTGTTTTCAAAATATTAAAAATAGAAAAACGTGTTGAATGAAATAAAAATATACTTATTTTGATGAAAATTTAATTTTCAAAGGCAAAAAAATAATTTTTCTAATATTATAATTATTTTGAAACAAATTTAATCTAAAAATAGAATTTTTGAATATTAATGTTTAAAATGTATTAGAATCGTTTATACAAGACAAAAGTTGGAACCCATAGGAGGTTATAGATCGCGCGCTTTTTTTAGCGACCCTGCCTGGCAAACCATACCGAAAATCAAACGATCGTGTTTGATTAGCGCGCGATTATAAATTATGGCGTCAAGTTAGGGACCACGACTGTTTAGTCTCTGCGCCCTTTCGCGATAATATTTAACTATCTCCTACCCATTTTCGAAAACGACACTGGATAGGGACTAATAATTTTCAACGATCCTTCCCTGTTTGATAAAACGACTCTTAAAAGTTAGCCGCTAAAAATTAGAGTATAAAAGCGCATGTAGAGTATGCGGAAACTTTAGCGAACAGGTCCTTTCAAGCCAAAAGCCCCCCCGCTTTATGAAGACTATGCTTATTGAACGCTGAGTTGAGGACTTCGCTGTGATTAATCAAGCAGCCCTGGTAACAGCATTCGGTCCTCGAGTTGGTGCCGGCGTAAAACCTGCTATGAGCGGTCTCTGTTCTAGGGCGAGTGTGCGCAAAATAGTATTTATGGGTGTATTTATACTGTGCGTGTTTTGAACGAGGTGAAGCGCTCCTTCAATTTTCTACGGAACTCAGCTTAATAGAAAGTCCCAAATGGAAGAGGGACATCCATGGGATAGAAGAGTGCTAGGCCAATCATTACGGGGTTGCCTATAATAGGCTAGGAAGATCTTTCTGTTGGCGGTGTTGAAAGGCGAGTCCTATCTTCTGTTACTCATTCCATTTAGGCATTATGGAAGGTAACTTCTAGCAAACTTTACGAAATAGGATGATGATAAACTGAGGGTAGTGTAAGGACCTTCACTACGAAAATATTTATAACCTAAACATACAAAACAACCAGACGAGGGCGTTTTGCTTGGCAATTAACATATCATTCGATTATTTTATAGATATGAAGGACAATTCTCTCCAGTCAAAATAGACCTTAAATCTAGGCGCCATATATCGCAAACGAGCGGTTTCAGGTCGGTGACTAAACTACATCATCATTTTGGCAAATAGAAAAGCTCCAACCTGGTGACCATGTTTCGGGGTAATCTTTTTCAACAGTCCAGAAAAAGGAGAGTTCATTTAGATATAGAAAAAAAAAAGGCATCACATGTAGGCCTCCAATCCCGGGATCCCGCTTCCCGGGATTCTGCTCGAAAAATCCCGGGATTACTGGTTTGTGCATGAAAACCAGCGCAAAAATATATTTTTTCTTATCTAGCATTTTGGTAATCAAACAGATGATGAGATAGCACATTTTTGACGTTTTGTTTATACAGCTGCATTATCGGGTCTTTTTTTTTTTCTGCGAGATTTGAAATTATTTTCATGCACTAATAACGAAGGGTTATTCCGCAAGATCTTTCCAAAATGGCAGCCTCTAGAATGAGAGTATGCAGCAGTATACAATGGAGGGGGCCCCAGTTTTTGTTGACCTGCAAATAGTGGCTTTTTAGATAGTAGTGGCATCCCTTTTATTTTTGTGGCGGACCTGCGTGTAACATGGACCCGCCACTAACCTCTTATCTGGGCTCCAAATTGTTTTATATATTTTTTTTATCCTATGTGTTATACTCTCCATCCTTCTCTGCTGTTCATTTTGTGAAACCCTCGCTAGCTTTTTTGTCATTTAATTTAAATTAAATTTGTTCAATGTCATTTCATTAAATGCTTCGTCACTATCAAGCATCAGCCTAAAGTAGTTTTCAACTTATACGAACATAAAACAAAGTCTCTAAAACAATATTATCGGACCTTGTTATTTCTCAATAGAAAACGCGTCGGACATTTTTGGTAAGCTTATCACTTCTTGATTGTGATGGCGAAGTTTATTCCTTTCAAATCAGAAGGAATCTGGTGTTATTACCTACGAGACGAATCTGGCCAAAATACACAGTGTATAGCGTGCAAAAGGATTTTGAAATGCGTCGGTGGGTCTACAAAAAAGCTGCATGTACACCAGAAAGCGGTCCACGGAAACGAAACTTCGAAAATAAATGTTAAATACGAAGTTGATACACAGACTCTTGTGAAAAAGAGCCCCAAGATATCAATTCTCGATCATTTTTCGTATGTTTCCATCGATCGATCGACTGATGCTGTGTTAGCTAGAATGATAGCTCTTGACGGATTGCCATTCTCCGTATTTGTCACATCTAAGGATCTACGCAAGTGCCTAAATGCTCTTGGACATGAAATTCCTCTCTCCGCTGAGAACATTAAGATTAAAGTGTGTCGTTATGCGGACACATTTCGTGAGATGGTCGTTCGAGAGCTTCAGAGGAGAGAGAAAGAAAAGGGGCAACTTTTCAGCCTTACGCTGGATGAATGGACGTCAATCAGAAGCAAGCGTTACCTGAACATTAATATTCATAGCCGTACCAAGGTGTAGAATCTTGGCTTGACTCGAATATCTGGAGTATTTTCCTCTGAACAATGCAAATATGTCATTGGTGCTAAGATCTTGGAGTTTGGAATCGACTTCGAAAATGATATTGTGTGTGTTACAACTGATGGGTGCGCAATGATGGTAAAATTGGGTCACATTATTGGTCCACTGCAACAGCTCTGCTACGCACATGGTCTCCATCTGGCTGTGATGTATGTACTTTATGCTAAGAAAAAAGATAGGGTTGTTCCTGAATTCGTTTCCGCAACAGTAAATGAAGCAGAATCTGACCTTTCCAGGAGGACACTTCTCCATTTAACGTTAGCATAGAGGTAGCACATCCCTCATTCCCTGAAGCATTTTATCCACAATCTCCAGTATTTTCAAATAAAAATATAAATGAAGTGACGAAAAAAACTCGTGTGGTTGTGAAATTGTTCAAACGATCGCCGCTGAAGAACGAGATCTTACTGAACTACATGCGGCAAGATAATCGCATTTCCACCAGTATTTGTCTCATTTTCGACTGCAGAACGCACTGGGATAGTTTATTGAACATGTTTCGTCACTGGCACTATATAAAAGAAAAAATGAAAATATAACGAACGAAACGATATACCTCTTGGCGTAGAAAGACGAAAATGTTTTTCAATTCCCGGATTGAGAAAAAAAGCAATCCCGAATCCCGGGATTGAAAATATGTACCGGGATTGGAAATCCTAATCACATGAAATCATCTCATTCCCCATAATAGGTGTCTGAGATGGCAAATTATTTGCCTGATTTTGAAGATTCCGTTTGATCCCTTGTGTGTTTTATTGAATATACCCCGTCTTTGGTCAAAGAGGGCCATCTGTCCTGAACTTTGTGCTCAAGGTGTGGGCTTCTCAAATTGCCAAAGCTGGTGTTAAAGTGTCTATATGAACCCAATTGTTTCAAACACAATGTATGGTCCAGAAATAAAGACAGTGAAATGAATATCAGAGATCATACAGGTAAATTATTCTATTAAACTTCAGAATAAATGTATAATCGAGTCTATAGACACTGCAGCACATCAGCTTCCATTATAAGCTTTTCTCTCGCCCCGAACAATCCAAATGATAATGATCATATGGTAGAGAGCTGGCGTGAGCTAGCATATGTACCCTATCGCCGCGAAAGTGAAAATGAAGCGTAGTCTTGATGGTTTTTCGTTCTTGTTCTAAAAAGCCAGAAAAACATGTTGCCACAAGTACTGGATAAAGATTTAGAACAAAAACCTATCTACAAAAGTCTCTCCAAAGGGCGCATACCCTGTCCCTGGTGAAGGCACCTACATAGGAGTCCCAAATGGAAGGGGAACAACAATAGGATAGAAGAAAGCTTAGTCAACCATTGCTGGAAGGCCTACCTATAGGCTAAGTAGCCTCTACTGTTGGCGGTGCTAAGAGGCGAGTCCCACCTTCTGTTACTCATTCCATTTTGGGCCTTTTTAATAAGGCACAAAAGGCTGGCTGCATTCTTATATAAACTCAAATGTCCTTATTTGGGTCACCCACCATTTCTAATGCCCAGGATGCGTTTGGACCCTTTCAACAACATAGAATTTTTGGGTTCAAAGTTAGCTGTAGGCGTGAAAACCAAGGGCAGGTCACATTTCGCAGACTTTACAAAATATGAAGATGATAAATTGAGGGTTTTGTAAGGACCTTCACTGCGAACATATTTAGTACCTAAACACACAGATCAACCAGACGAGGGCGTTCTGTTTGGTCATTGGGATATCGTTTGATTAAATGTATAGAAATGAAGGACAACTATCTCCAGGCAAATAAACCTTAAAACAAGGAGCCATATATCGCAAACGAGCGGCCTCAGGTCGGTGACTTAACCTACATCATCATTTTGGCAAAAAGAAACGCTCCAAACTGGTGACCATGGTTTCGAGCTAATGATATTCATCATTTCACAATAAGGATAGTTCATTTAGATTTGGAAAAAAAGGCATCAAAATTAAAATAGCACATTTCCCTAAAGAGGTGTGTCTAACTGGCAAAATAGTTAACTGATTTTGAAGATTCCATTTGATCCCTTGTGTGTTTATAATTGAATAAGCCCCGTCTTGGGTCAAAGAGGGCCATCTGTCTTGAATTTTGTTCTCCAGGTGTGGGCTTTTCATTTTGCCCAAAGCTGGTGTTGTGGTTTCTATTAGAATCCTATTGTTTCAAACACAATGTATGGTCCATAAATAAAGACAGAGAAATGAATTTCAGAAATCATACAGGTAAATTATTTTATTCCACTTCAGAATAGGTGAATAATATAGGCAATAGACACTGCAGCCCATCAGCTTTCTTCATAAGCTTTTTTCTCGTCCTGAACATTCCATATGAAATTGAACATATGGTAGATTGCTTGCGTGAACTGGTATATGTATCTCAATCGCCCCGAAAGTGAAAACGGAGCGCAGCCTTAATGGTTTTTCGTTCTTTTTCTAAACAGCCAGAGAAACATGTTGCCACAAGTATTGGATAAACTTTTAGAATAAATACTCATCTTCAGAAGTCTCTACCAATCCTGCGCATATCCTGTCTCTGGTGGAGGCACCTGCATAAGGGAAGTTTTTTTTTTTAATTTTTCTAGGCAGATTAGTCAAGATCAGGTATTGGCATCTCCTGGGCTTGAAATTCCATAGATATATTCACGTTGGGAAATGCCAAAGCCAATATTTTCCAGCCCATATCCTTTCTATCATGGTCCTAATATAATAATATTTCGCTCGGCTATTGATCTAATGTCCAGGTCCCTATTTTCAACCTTGATTCGCTCAACATGATTACACCGTGATCTCGCCAAGAGCCATATTTTGCAGCTCTGGCTACACCATATAAGTTTTGACACGTCCCTTTGCGAAGGCCAGATTTTGCAGCCCTCGCGGCTTAACGTTTTTCAATGCGACTTAATTTCTTCATGAACTGTGACAATAAAATCCCATCTGCAATTTGACGCGAACATTCCAACGTTGCCATTATACTCCAATCTTCTCATCTCACCCCTATCGTGAAAATATTTTGCAGGTACGATTTTAATTGGCGCTGTTAATTTAAAGCCGTTGCATATATTTTATTTCGCGGAGCAATTATATCAAGCGAAGAACAAGAGAACCTTTCAAAAGACATAATCTGAAAATTATAATTCAATCGTTATATGTGGTTTCTCGATAATGTCAATTTCATGTTTGGATGTGTCATACACTCTGGAAAGATTTGTCTGCATATTGGGATGCATATCAGCAAAAAATAGAAGCAATCATAAGCTTTTCTGATGGCGAAATATATTCTACGCTCATTTTCAATTAGCAATGAATTTTGACAGCGACAGCGTGAACATATGGGTTCTTCGGTTTGCGGATGATATTCAAGCTTTGAATTGGACATCTGGCAATATATCGTCCAATTATAATTGATCAAATAAGATGCAATGATAACACATATTGGTGTTCAGATGAGCGTTAATATTTCGATAAATATATGGCAAAATAATTTGGTCTACAAGTCAGTTTCAATCTGTTTATATTGGTTGACGCCTTATATTGTGCGATATAGAAATTGAATACATCCTATTCAAGAGTAACGCAGAATGGTTCGCGCATAGGTGGCGATATTGTGACAGCGGAAGGAATCGCGAAACAAATAATGGCCTAATATATATTGGAATTTGAAATAAACTATATGAGTTAATAGTCCTTATTTAAGCTTGTCTCATATTAATTACCATTAACTCTGTACCTACCAGCCTTCATCACATATTTCGCGCGTGTAAATAATTATAACTTTAATAATATAACTTAAATCTTTATTATATTTGTACCACAGAACAGGCCATAGTTGAATTAGTATAAATCCATATAAATTGTAACACTATTGATTATTTTTAACCACTCTATTTTCGAAAATATCGCAATCTGCCTTTTGTAAGTTATATAGTATGACGTCTTTCCAGTCGTCCCAAAGTGACACCAGTTTGCCACCGGATCGCAGGAGAGGAGAGGATGACCCACATACATTGCATGACATTGAAAATGGAACACCAAGAAATAGTGGCCAGAAAGTGATGAAACTCGGCAGACAGAGAGAGACAGGGACGAACAATAAGTGATCTTTATTTCAAAATGATAGTCATAATACAGAGCGAGAACGGCGTCGGCTTAGTAGCAAGTGTTCTACCGCGTTAGGGTAAAGGTTTGAGCTGCAGTGAGAACTATAAATTAATAATTTATATTTTAATAAGTGTCCAAAAATTACATACAATTATAAGAGGCAGGTGGAGTACAGTTTTTACTCCACCAGCGCCTAGAGTATTAAATAATGGAAGAAACCGCCGCAGATTGTAGCGACGCCAGGTAAACAGCCGGCGATATCAGGCGGTGTTCGAAAAGTGCGCGCGCAGCCTGCGCGCGCAGGCCGGCTGGCCAGCCGCCGTCCCAGGCCAGTGTCGCCCGCTGGCATCCTCTTATCTCATGCCCCCCCTGGAGATTGGGACTTGGGACCGATCCAACGTAGTTGCTATAACGCGGGTTCGGTTCTCGGGTTCGAGGGGATAAGGTCTGCTGATGTTGAGCTGAGTTGGGTGGGGTGGTGTACGGTGGAGGCACGAAAGGGCGTAAGAATCTGCGATTACGGCGAAGAAGGCGTCCGGCGTCGGTCCGGATGAGGTAGCTGCGACCGCGTGGAAGTTGTTCGAGAACCTCAGCAAGGAGGGTCCAATGTTTTGTGCGGTGATCCTGGACAAGGACTATTGCTCCCACTTCCAAATGTGAGAGTGGCTTGGCGTTGCGATTGTATCGCTTCCGGAAGGAATGTTCTCTTACATTTTGCTGCAAGAGGTACTGGGCCATCTGGATCTGCTGGGGCGTGCCAGAGATGGTGATGACCCGTTCGTTGCTACCAGGTTGAGACTCATCTATGGTGATCCCCGCACCAGACTCGTGCCGGATCTTCCTGATGCGTTGACCACCTTTCCCAATGATGGCACCGGCGAGATCATTTGGTATAGTGACTTGTGATGAGCCTTTTTCCGGGACGACTACCATAGGATGGCACCAATCGATGGCTTCGCCGACGGGTACCTGTTCGATTATCCCTTTCGCCAACATGGTATCGAGTTGAGTTTTGACGGGGTCTCTCCAGTGAAAGGGAACGTTGTATGCCCGGTAGCGTTTGCAAGGAACGGCATCTTTAACTAGTTCGATAGACATGGGGGGTCCTTGCATGGGTTTTAACACTGTGTCTTCGAACGCTCTAGCATAATGGGTAAGGATAGACTGCTTATCGATCTCATTGGCTCCCACCGGGGTCGGCGGGAACGTTAGAACTTGTCCGTTGGTTATGGCATTGACGATCATTGAATGGGGCCAGTTATCCGGCAGAAGTCCTAAGGCTTTGCATCCGCTCTTGCTCAAGAGAGGGGCGTTCAGGTGCTTGCAGACTCCAACGGTAGTACTGTATGTTTTCCCGTTGAGATGCAGTGCCGCGACGAACGATCCACAAGGACTTAAGCTGATGCCGTTGGCTCCTACGCAAGGGACGTTCTTCGGGTTGAGTGCTGATCGGGTCTGCTCATCCAGTAACAGGAATTCTGATTCTGGGATTAGATCCAGATCTGACCTCGGGTCCGCCAGCCAACGGATTTGGTGTAACTTATGGTTGATATCGGTCGGAATGGTTATGAGTTCGTTGCGTACTCCAGCTGCAACAACTGTGTTTGAGGGTCCTGGTTGGGACTGATTGTTTCTGGTTGCGGGTGGCGGGATATTAGGTTTGGTTGTGGGTTTCCGTTTCAGTTGTCGGCAAACCCTTCCGTAATGCCCGGTGATGCCGCATTTGTTACACTCTATGTCTTTTGCTGGGCACTGGTCACGGCGGTGTCTTGGGTTCGCCCCACATCCGGAGCAGGGGTCATTAGGATCATAGGGTTTCTGAAAGAAACGGTTGGCCTTAGGTGAGGTTTCAGACGAGCTGGCTTGTTGATGCTTGTAGGTTGATGGTGCACGTCTGGTTGCAATGAAGGCTTCGGGGAGGTGGTTGGGGAGGGTGAAAGAGTCGCGCTCACGGCGGTAGCACTCTCATGTGCGATGCAAATTGAGAGGACTCGGTCCAGGGAGAGGTCGGAATTGTACTGCTCCGCCAGTACTTTTCGTTGGAGGTCTTTATCAAACAGGCCACATATTAACCTGTCACGGATACGGAGTTGCTGTTGATAACCAGCAAGGGCAAACGTTTTCCCACAAGCTCTTTTTGTGCATATTGTAATACACGGGTCGCCGCATGTGCTGCACTTAAAATCCAGCTCATGTGCACACGAGTCATCAAGAGCTTTAAGGGCTGCGAAGTAGCGATCCACCGATTCTCCGGTTTGTTGGTCCCTACGATGAAAATCTTGCCGATCAAGGAGGGGGTTTCGCTTCTTGCGTAGGTAGGCCTCGAGAGCGTTCACGGCTTCATCGAGGGTGGTGGTGGTAGAAATATGAAGGCGGCCTGATTGCCAAAGGATGGTCCATTCGGAATGGAGGGCGGCACGCAAAGTCACTTGCTGTGTGGATAGCGGGAAGGTGGCTACTTGTTGGGCGTCCACGTAGTCGTTCCAACGTTGTTTCCAAACGCGGAAAGAAGACATCGTTAACTCCTCCGGGGAAGCCAGTTTAGGAAGCTGGATGATTTTTGTGGCGTGGTGAGGAGGAGCTCCTAATGGGACTGTCGGTGTTGGATTCCGAGTAGCCATCTGCTGCAACAGTGCGGCCATGGACCTGAGGATGTCGGTGCTGGTCGGCGAGGCAGGGTTCTCTGGAGGGGTTTGGGATGGTCGGCGATTCCTTCTTGAGGGCATCTTGATTACTAATTGTCACTGAGCTGTCACTTAAAAAACGGCTATATTTAACCGAATGTCGACTGCGCCATGTTCTACCGCGTTAGGGTAAAGGTTCGAGCTGCAGTGAGAACTATAAATTAATAATTTATATTTTAATAAGTGTCCAAAAATTACATACAATTATAAGAGGCAGGTGGAGTACAGTTTTTACTCCACCAGCACCTAGAGTATTAAATAATGGAAGGAACCGCCGCAGATTGTAGCGACGCCAGGTAAACAGCCGGCGATATCAGGCGGTGTTCGAAAAGTGCGCGCGCAGCCTGCGCGCGCAGGCCGGCTGGCCAGCCGCCGTCCCAGGCCAGTGTCGCCCGCTGGCATCCTCTTATCTCAGCAAGTAGGACCACCGCGGACGGCGATGCACGCAGCAACACGTCTAGGTAGAGAGTCAATCAGAGTACGGATGGCGTCCTGAGGGATGGCTCTCCATTCCCTCTAAACCATTTGCCACAGTTCGTCTTCTGAATGCGGCTGTGGCAAGGCATGCAAACGGCGTCCAATGATGTCCCAGGCGTGCTCGATTGGTGAGAGATCAGGAGAGTACGGTGGCCAGGGAAGCATCTGTACATCTTGCAGAGCTTGTTGGCTAATGTGAGCAGTGTGCGGTCGGGCGTTATCCTGCTGATAAAGGGCATTGGGTACCCCCTGAAGGTAGGGGAGTGTCACCGGTCGCAGCACATCATCAACGTATCGTTGGGCCGTCATAGTGCCCTGAATACGGAGTAAAGGTGACCTGGAATCATACGCGATTGCGCCCCAAACCATGATTCCACGTTGTCGCACGGTGGGGCGTTCCACAATTGCTGCCGGATTGGACCTTTCTCCACGTCGACGCCACACGCGTACATGGCGACTATCACTGGACAAGCAGAAACGAGACTCTTCTGAGAACACGACCCTGTGCCATTCCGTCATCCACGTCGATCTAGCCCGGCACCATTCCAAACGTTGGCGCCTATTCGGTGGGGTCAATGGCAGTCTTCTTAGCGAACGGCATGAGTGCAAGCCATTAGCAACCAATCGACGGGAAATGGTTCTGGTCGAGATGGAATGATCTAGGGTGTCTTGCACATGTTGCAGGATGGCGGTACAAGTGGCTTGTGGGGCCGCCACTGCTTGTCGAAGGATACGCCGATCCACACGTGCTGACGTCACTCTGGTTGCACCGACATTCCTATAAATTGCCACATTTCCTTGTTCCAACCATCTTCTCCACAGTCGGTGCACCGTGGACGCACCAAGGTGTGTATCAGCTGCGATTTGACGTATGGACCAACCTGCCCTTTTCAGTCCGATCACCATGCCCCTCGTAAAAGCGTCTGTCTGCTTGAACTGCCTCCTTTTACGATGACCTGGCATTCTCTGTTATTACACGTGTCTTTTGAAACAAGAACCAAATTTATACAATGATTTTCCTTGAAGAAATAACGACACGAACTGTCCTTTCTGCAAGTTCCTTCCCTTATATCTTACTCCATGTGCGCACGAGAGCTGCGCATTTTACATCATTTGCATAACTCGGTTAGGCGCGTCTACCCTGAAATTTGCATAATTTTCTGGCCACTATTTATTGATGTTCCATTTTCAATGTTACGCAGTGTATGTCTCTCACCAATGAGAATCAATCCCCGGTGATCCGGGGAGGGAGGAAAAGGGAAGGTTGGCCGACGGTCGACAGTTAGTTAGAGTAACAGTTGATATTTATGACAGGCATGCTGAGTACTAGGTCCGTTGTCATCTCACGGCGGCCCTCGCGGCTTCAGGCAGGATGCCGAGCTTTCCTCTGGTAGTTCTCAACTTTTCCCCGGTCCTGGTGCGACTTGAGACGTCCTGGGAAAGCGCCTTTCGATCCCAAACTTTGTCCTTACTGTCCCGTGCGGACTTTCCTCTCTGCACGCCTTGCCACTCAACCCCGACTGCTTCCAACTCACTTGTTGGCTTATCCGGGTTTACGACAGTAGAACTCTATAGGTCGATAGGTTTATGATGGCGGACAGTGGACAATATGACTATGGACGGGAAACGCTAAGTGGACGTTTCTGAGGTGCCTGCCACTTTCATCTGACCCAGCTTGGACACCTTGGTAAACCGACTGACCGAGGACCTCCACGAAGTGACGGCGCCACTTGCCTTTGCCCCCCCCCCCTCCCCCTTATAGCACCCTACGACAGGACCTATCTGGCGAAAAACTTCTTCCGTCAACTGGAAACCGTACGGAACGACATCGGGTACCCGTTTCAATAGTTTCAGGAAACTATTTTAGAAGCCTTACAGTTTTATTAATATTGGACAATTTCTACTGAAGGAGAGATTTAAATAATTCAAATAATAATTACATTATATATATTTTGAAGTCAGATAATTGTTAATTAAATTTCAGGTAGAACATGAGAATTACTCACTCAGAGGTTGAGGCTTACTTCTTACAAATTTTAATAATTTGTAAATTTCAAAAGTTGTGGCCCCACGTTGAAAGCGCCAATTGTAAGGGGAAAGTTTGAGTTATTGAGGGTGGAATTTCGGGCCAGACTTTGCTAGTTAGCTCAACAGTCATATTCAAAGACTTCATCACACTTTGTGTTAAAATGATTTAGGTATTATTTGTTTTGAAAAAAAGGGTTAAAACATACTATTCTCGAAACTATTATAGACGCGTATCATTCTTTTATAAATTCATAACGCCTCTATAATAGTTTTGAATTTTCATAACAGAAGGCGCGTTAATGCATCATAACATACCATTTTAATTGAATGAAAATAGTTTATTAAAATTAAACAAAAAAAAACAAAACAAAAAATTACAACTTATACTTGAGTTGTTGACATTCTTATTTTTTACGGCAATTTACGAGAAATATTTTTTAAAACGTTTAAAAGAAATATTATTCGAAAGTCTCACGCAATATGTTTCTTCATTACGAAAACACCACGAGCTTTCGAGCACTCGCTCTTCAACAGGCAAAAATTATCATTTAATAGTGAGCAAGGAAGGAGAGATGGTTATTTATACTGAGAGTAAAACTTGACGCGAGGTTTGCATAGATGGCCAATTATACTAAGAGTGAGCATGTGAAATGAGATTTACATAGATAGATATTTATATTTAGAAAATAAGGTGAAATTTGCATAGATGGATATTTATACTAAGAGTGAGCAAGGTAGGCGAGATGGCTATTTATACTGAGAGTAAAACTCGAGGCGAGGTTTGGCTAATAATACAAGGTAGGATCAATAAATAAGGTGAATTATAATTTATTTTAAAAAAAAGAACGATATTAAAAATTAGGACTTGATTTATTCAAAATAATCACCTTGGCTTTCTATACATCGTCTCCCTCGTTCTGGCAACTTGTAAATACCCTCTTTATAGGCACTCTTAGGAAGCGTGTGAAAAGAATCTTGCACCACTTTCTGGAGATCTTCATCCGAGTCAAATCGCTTTCCCTTTAACTCCTTCTTTAGTAGTCCAAAAAAATCCGGGTAGTTGGCGACTTCTGTACGCTCCAGGAACCTGGGTTACTTAAATAAATAATAGACCAAAAAGGAAAAAAGTCAGAGTGGGCTAGGTCTGGACTATATGCAGGATGTTCTAAAACTTCAAAACCTAATTTAATGATTGTAGATACAGTTTTACATGATGTATGCGGCCTTGCATTATCATGAAGGAAGAGAACACCTTTACTAAGCTTCCCTCTTCTTTTGTTTCTTATACCGGGCTTTAGCTTATTTACAAGAATGTCACAATAAAGGTCGCTGTTCATACGTTGCCTTGAGGATAAAAAATCAAGACAGATTGGTTCATCAACATCCTAAAAAAATTGTTAACAAAACTTTACCGGCCGAACGTTTAGACCTGAGGAACATGTAATTCGTCCATTTTTGAACTCGTTAACTCATTTATAAATGTTTTTTTTTTTTAGACAAACAAGACTCACCATAGATATTTTTCATTCTTTGGCATAGTTGAGATGTTTGAATACCTTCTGCATTCAAGAAACGAATAACTGCGCGTTGTTCGAGTGTGGTGCAATCCTTCAAGGGAGCTTCCATTTTAGTTTATTTATAAGCCTCGCGCCGCGCGTGGGAAAAAAGAACAGTACACCTTAAATAGTCTCTCGATGTTATATTTTAATATTCTGTGGTTTAAATTATTTTTGCTACTTTAATTTTTAAGAAATAAGATAATTCACCTTATTTATTGATTCCCCTTTGTAGATAATAGATGGCTAATAATGAATGGATAATAGATAATAATAGATGGCTGATTATTCTAAGAGTGAGCATGTGAAGTGAGATTTACATAGATAGATATTTATATTTAGAAAATAAGGTGGAATTTGCATATATGGATATTTATACTAAGAGTGAGCAAGTGAGGTGAGTTTGCATAGATAGCTAGATTTTCTATTTAATGGCTATTGATTTGGGGTACGGCAGAATTAGAATTACTCTGATATATTTATTCTTCTGTTGATGCAGTTCTTATTTTTCGATATGAGCGATTTAAGTATCAATATTTAAGATTTAAACGGAATATTGTAGTAGTGACATGTAGGGCTCTTTAAGTTGAATGTATGGCCTGTATCCGTGATATGCTGGTATATTAGTTATCTTGGGTTATTGGTTTTGATATTGTACATGTGGTCTTATATTCTGGTTACTATTTTCCCGCAGGTTTCGCCCACATAAATGGCTTGGCAATCTGAACATGGTATTGAAAATATGGCATTTTTCTTCTGTTGGGGATTATGATTTGTAAAGGACTTTGTGAAATGATTTCTGAGAATATTTCAAATTGTTCTAGGGCTGCGGAAAATAATTCTTATGCCTGTCCTCTAAAGTTATATTTCTATTTTTTTTCATTGTTAGGTGAATAATAGGTTAATTTGGGTTGAGTTAAAAAAAATTACCTTTTTATATAATTATTTTATTTAAGATCCAATTTAAAAACAGGAAAGAACAAAAAATATTATAAACTTCTTGTTTACAATTTACAAGTTAGAAGCACCCAAAACATAGAGTTGTCAAATCATTTTTGGTCATTTATATATATATATTATATAATCTAAAATACAAATATTTTATTTTTTTTTTAAACATATATTTTATTTTTTCATTCATTGACTGTTCTGCATTTTTGACTATATATTCAAAACATACCATTTTTTTATTATTATTTTTGTTGTAAATATGTATATTTAACCCTACCTATCTTTTATTCACGATTATAGAATTCATTATATAAATTCTATATTCCTGTGATATAAATAATTTTATGTATATTTTTACTTCAAGAGATTCAAAATAAAAATCTGCTTGAAAGGTAAATAATTATCTTTACTTTTCCACGACTGCATCTCTTTTCAACAATCAAATAATGATAATTTACAATGATAATTTATATCAAGTAGATTTGATTAGATTAGCAAGCTAAATCTAAATTAATTATAAAAATAAATAGTTGTTTAGTTTTATAGTTTAGTTTTGTATTAAAATTATCTTTATTATTTTGATTATTTAAATTCAAATTATAAAATTTGTAAATTGTTATTATTTAGTAGAGAGAGAGAGAAAAAAAACCTTTACTTCTTACACATCATCCAATTAATTATATATTTATAATTAATAACAATAAAATTTAACAACGTAACGTCTTTTGCATCGGCTTTTACACGTCATTTAGACATACTCTAATTTGTATATAGAATAATAGAAGTGAGAATATATTTAATATTATAAATTTTAGTAGTTAGAGAAAAGAGAGAAAGACAGAAACATACACTTATAATCAAACTAATAATAAGAAAAAGTAAAATTTTTGTAAAGAAGGTAGATAAGATTGTTAGTATATATATATAATATATTTATTAATATATATATATTTTATAATTTTAAATTTTATCTTTTTTTTTTTAAACATTTTAAAATATTTTTTATTTTATATAATGAATATATCTAGTTGTATTTAGTGAAATATCTATAATATGAATTAACTTTTGTTATAAAATTGGTTATTATGTTTTGAAACCCTAATGGTAAGACCAGACATATACAAAAAAAAATTAAAATTAATTAATTAATGGAAAGAGAGATATGCTGGACCGGGGATTATCAAATAGAAATCCAGCTGATATTTCACCCCTGCTCTATTATATCATATATCTTTCTTAGACCGGATTATATGTGTTAATATTAAGTTGTTTTAGTGAAACATTTATATATAAAGATCCAACAAACATAAGTGTTAAGAAATTCTAAATGTTACCTACCTAGTCTGTGACGCGTTATTTTTTAAGCAGCTATTTCTGGATAACATCTGTTGCGGGGGGGGGGGGGGACCCGTGTTCCCCCCTTCAGAAATAGATTGTTTTCAGAATAATAAGTCAACTGAAGAAGAAAGAAAATAGTTAAGGGAAGAAAGCCAAACTTTATAATCTTTACAGTTATTTATATTAATATAACTGATTCAATTATTATTTATCTTTTAATTTTCCTTTAAAAAGGTAAATTATTAGATGATTAATAAAGCTATTAATTTTGAAAAATTCATTAATATTTAATTTCCATTTTCCTCCCCACAGAAATTGGAGATTAAATAAAATGAATTCTATACAATATTACTTTTAAAATCTTGTGAAATTTTTTTTTAAATCAGTTATATAATTTAAGTTTAATTAACTGTTAAATATTATAAGTTTGTATTAGTTATTATTGAGAGAAATTATAAAAAGTTGATTTAATAAATGGATACTTCCATTTATTTTTTAAAAAGTATTTTATAATTGATATACTGTTGAAGTATTTTACTTGTTTAATACTAAATTTGTTTTTAATAAATTCCCTGTTTAAATTTTTAATATCTTCTATGAAATTTTCTAATATATTATTTATTCTATAAAATCTTAGAAACTGACCAAAATATATACCTTTGCAGCAGTTCAATGATATATTAGAATTTATATTGCAGTATTTTATAATATTGAAATTATAATTACTTTTTTTATTATAAATTTTAATAGCATTATTTGTAAGGTTTATATTTAGGTCTAAAAAGTTAACTTTTTTGTTTCTATTAATTTTTTCATTGTTCTTAAGTTTCAAGTATTTAGGATATATTTCAGGTATTATGTTTTTTAAACTGTGGATTATTAAATATTATGATGTCATCTACATAACGGAACATTTGCCAATTAACATTATTTTGTAGAAAGTATTCTCTTTCGTACCAGAATAGTATTAGGTTGGCTAATAAAGGACTTGAAGAAGTTCCCATGGGAACGCCTTCTGATTGAATATATATTTTATTTTTAAATTCTATATAATTAAAATTTAAAAATGTTTCCAGTAGAGTTTTTGCTGTTTTAAGATCTAATTTAATTGTTTTATATCTGTTATGAATAATTTTAATGTGGAAAGTTTTGTCATTAATGAATTCGTTAAATAAATTGGTTATTTTATTATTTAGATCTCTTAAATTTATTTTAGAATATAGGTCCTCAAAATCAAATGTGTGTACTGAATCAATGTTTGTCCAATTGTTCATTAAATAGTTAATGATTTTTTTATTTGAGTCGATAAATTTATAATTATATTTATTAGTTAATTTATTTATAATAAATTGTAGTGTTGAAGCTAATTGTATATCAATATTTTTTATAACTGAATTTATACCAGATGTGATTGTTCTGAAAGAAATTATTTTTTGTGTAGTTTAGGAATTATATAGAATTTTGGTATGTTTGGATTTTTGTTGTAGTTATAAATCTTTAGTGAATTTTCCACGTTTTTGATGTCTTTTTTGATTTTTGTGGCTGTAGTTCTATCAAAAGTATATTTATTATTATTATCAATTTCCTTTTTTAGAATATCGTGGTATAGATTTTTACAAATTATAAATTATTGGGACATTTATCTATAGGAGTGATAATAAAGTCCTTCTGTAATTTAATTATATTTTCTTTAAAAGAAGGAATATCTGAATTAGGTTTTGTGTATTTAAGTGTATTATTATAATAATTTATAATTTCCTTTTTAATATTATGTTTCCATTCCAGAAAAGTAAATTCTGGAATACTGTATTTTATACTAGTTTTATTTATGAAAATATCTATATCTTTTAATATAGATTTAATTGTATTATTATAATTGTGTTTAATTTGAGGTATATATTTATACCCTTTATTTAAAATATCCTGATATTCTGGATTTAAAAAAGAAAAATTGCTAGTTAATATATGACCTGAGAACTTATATCTATCAATATAGTTGTTGCAATTACATTTAATTTTTTTAAAATTTGCTAAATTATCAATAAATTGGTTATAATTGCAAACTAAATTACCTATATTTTTGTTGTATCTCCAGATTGTTTTGAAATTTAAATTTTTTATAGAGAAAAGATTATTAATGTTTTGGTTATTAAAAATATCATTAAACTTAATATGATTAAATAAATTGTTATTAAATTTAATGATAATATTAATGTTATTAGTAGATTGTTTAATTTTTCTGTATTTAAAGATGTCGTGTGTGATATCTATTAATCTGTTAGTCAGATTATGAATTTTAATATATTCTATGAGTTTGATAAATTTATTATTATTTAGTTTAAATAATGTTTTAATAAATTTATCGACGAAGTTGTTAGTATACATTTGTTTTGGGTCCAGTAATTCTTCAAATTCAATGTAACCTAATTTATTGGTAGTTTTACCTCTAGTTTTATTAGGTTTAGTTTTAAATTCTTTTTTTTTTTTTTGTATTTGCAGCTGATTTCATAAGTTGAAATTTCTTCTGTTTGTGGTTTGTATGTGTAGTTTAATTCGTCATTAAGTCCATAGGGGAATAATGTGTTGTGTTTATAAATGTAGTTGTTTTCTAATAATAGTCGTTGTTTTTTGTTTTAACATATGTCTAGTATTTCTATCTTAAAGTTGTTAAAAGTATGTAATTGATTGTGTTCTTTCATATATATATTACCAATTGATTTTTTAGCGTGGTTTCTATGTAGGTTTATTCGTATATTTAATGGATTACACGTTTGTCCTATATATGATAATTGACAAATTTGGCATGTTAATTTATAAATAGTATTTACTAATTTACAACTAGTCGTTTGAAATGTGTCATGGTTCTTAAGAGAGGGACAAGTTTGACAATTCTTTCTTAGGCAATTCTTAGCAAGTTTAAATTAACATAAAAGAGGTGCTAACCCTAATATGCTGGTAGTTTTTTTAGTTTTTTAGTTTGTTATTCAATTGAGAAATTTTTTTTTTTTTAAATATATTTATCTTAATTGTTTTTGTGGTGATAAAATTTGTAATAAAATGAATAATTAATCTATAAAAATATAGATATTACTGTTTGTTATCTGTTATATTTTTAAGAATAACTAATAAAAAACATCTTTAAACTATCTAAACACTGAAAAAAACAAAAGTTCTGAAGTTATTTTTTCTAAAATTACTTTTATAATTTACTTTTTCATAATCAAACAATAAAAGATAATTAAAATCTGTATGGAGTTTTATTTATATTAGAATATCTAATATAATTTAATTTGTATATTATATTATATATAAAAAATATATCATAGAGCAAGCTCATATGAATTAATATAGTGTAAAAACTATATGATAAATATATAATAGTGATTCCACATTTAAAACTCAAGGAGCAAACTGATAAGAATGATAACTCATATCAAGTAGATTTGATTAGATTAGCAAGCTAAATCTAAATTAATTATAATAATAAATAGTTATTTAATTTTATAGTCCAGTTTTGTATTAAGATTATCTTCACTATTATGATCATTTAAATTCAAATTATAAAATTTGTAAAATGTTATTAATTTGTAGATAGAGAGAGAAAAAAAAATCCTTTACTTCTAATACATCATCAAGTTAATTATATATTTATAATTAATAACAATAAAAATTAACAACGTAACGTCTTTTACATCGGCTTTTACACGTCATTTAGACATACTCTAATCCTATATATAGAATAATCGAAGTGAGAATATATATAATAGTTAGAAAAAAGAGAGAAAGACAGAACCATGCACTTTTAATCAAACTAATAATAAGGAAAAAAAAAAGTTTTGTAAAGAAGGTAGATAAGATTGTTATTATATATATATATATTTTTATAATTTTATATTTTATCCTTTTTTTTTTTTAAAGATTTTTAAAGGTTTTTTTTATTTTATAATATGATTATAAATAGTTGTATTTAGTAATATATCTAGAGTATGAATTAACATTTATTATAAGTTTGGATATTATGTTTTGAAACCCTAATGGTAGACCAGACATACACAAAAAACTTTAAATTGAAATAAATTGGAAAAAGAGATCTGCTGGACCGGGGATCTTCAGATAAAAGCCCAAAGACATTTCACCCCTTCTTTATTATGTCATAGATCTCTTTTAAACCGGATTTTATGTGTTAATATTAAGTTGTTTCAGTGAAATATTTAAATGAACATATATAACAGATACAAGTGTTAACAAATTCAAACTGTAAACCTACCTCGACCGCGGCGTCCTCCATTGTGAATATCTATTTCTGGCTGACACATGTTGCGGGGGGGGGGGGGGGGGGGACATTTCAAATTTAGACCATTTATTCAGAATTTTTTGAACAACAAGAATATTAAAGAAGAAAGGAAAAATAGTTAAGGGAAGAAAGCTGAATTTCATAATCTTTACAGCTAGTTATATCAAAATAACTGATTCAACACTTATTCATCTTTTAATATTCCTTTAAAAAGGCAAATTATAAGAGTTTTATAAAGCTATTAATTGTGCAAATTCACCTTTATTTCCATTTTCCTCCCCAGAAATTGGAGATTAAACAAAATGAACTATATACTATAACACTTTAAAAATCTTGTGAAAAAATATTTTAATCAGTTATTTAATCAAAGTTTAATTAACTGTTAAAGATTATAAATTTGTATTAGTTATTATTAAGAGAAATTATAGAAAGTTGATTTCATAAATGGATATTTCCATTTATTTTTTTTTAAATATTTTATAATTGATATACTGTTGAAATATTTTACTTGTTTGATACTAAATTTGTTTTTAATAAATTCCATGTTTAAATTTTTAACATCTTCTATGAAATTATCTAATATATTATTTATTCTATAAAATCTTAGAAACTGACCATAATATATACCCTTACAGCAATTTAATGATATATTAGAATTCATATTACAGTATTTTATAATATTGAAATTATAATTACTCTTTTTATTATAAACTCTAACAGCACTATTTGTAAGGTCTATATTCAAGTCTAAAAAGTTAACTTTTTTGTTTCTATAAATTTTTTCATTGTTCTTAAGTTTCAAGTATTTAGGATATATTTCAGGTATTAATTTTTTAAACTGTGGATTATTAAATATTATTATGTCATCTACATATCGGAATATTTGCCAATTAATATTATTTTGTAGAAAGTATTCTCTTTCGTACCAGAACAATATTAGATTGGCTAATAACGGACTAGAAGAAGTTCCCATGGGAACGCCTTCTGATTGAATATATATTTTATTTTTAAATTCAATATAGTTAAAATTTAAAAATGTTTCCAGTAGAGTTTTTGCTGTTTTAAGATCTAATTTAAATGTTTTATATCTGTTATGAATAATTTTAATGTAGAAAGTTTTGTCAATAATGAATTCATTAAATAAATTGGTTATTTTATTATTTAGATCTCTTAAATTTATTTTAGAATATAGGTCCTCAAAGTCAAATGTGTGTACTGTTTCAATGTTTGTCCAATTGTTCATTAAATAATTAATGATTTTTTTATTTGAGTCGATAAATTTATAATTATATTTATTAGTTAATTTATTTATAATAAATTGTAGTGTTGAAGCTAATTGTATATCGATATTTTTTATGACTGAATTTATACCAGATGTGATTGTTCTGAAAGAAATAGGTTTTTTGTGTAGTTTAGGAATTATATAGAACTTTGGTATGTTTGGATTTTTGTGGTTATTATAAATTTTTAGTGAATTTTCAACATTTTTGATGTCTTTTTTGATTTTTGTGCCTGTAGTTCTAGCAAAAGTGTATTTATGATTATTATCAATTTCCTTTTTTAGTATATCGTGGTATAGATTTTTACAAATTAAAGATAAATTATTGGAACATTTATCTATAGGAGTGATAATATAGTCCTTCTGTAAATTAATTATATTTTCTTTAGAAGAAGGAATGTCTAAATTAGGTTTTGTGTATTTAAGTGTATTATTATAATAATTTATAATTTCCTTTTTAATATTATGTTTCCATTCCAGAAAAGTAAATTCTGGAATACTGTATTTTATACTAGTTTTATTTATGAAAATATCTATATCTTTTAATATAGATTTAATTGTATTATTATAATTGTGTTTAATTTGAGGTATATATTTATACCCTTTATTTAAAATATCCTGATATTCTGGATTTAAAAAAGAAAAATTGCTAGTTAATATATGACCTGAGAACTTATATCTATCATTATTGATATATAGTTGTTGCAATTACATTTAATTTTTTTAAAATTTGCCAAATTATTAATAAATTGGTTATAATTGCAAACTAAACTACCTATATTTTTGTTGTATCTCCAGATTGTTTTAAAATTTAAATTTTTTATAGGGAAAAGATTATTGATGTTTTGGTTATTAAAAATATCATTGTAAAACGAAAATTAAAATTATACCGCGAATGCTTCTTTTTTTAAAAATCGAAATTTATTTTCAAAGAGAAATAGCGACATTTCTAACTTTGAGGATGAGGTATGGAAAGGTGAAACATGAAGAGTAATGGAGAACGGAAAAATAAAAAGTGTCCAGGGGCGGGAATCGAACCCACACCCTTCTGCTTACCGGGCAGGTGCCTTGTCCACTCGGCTACCCTGGACGTATTTTTCCGTTCATAACTTATATTTAAAGTAACATTTAAAATACAATATAACGAATGCTTCTTTTTTTAAAAATCGAAATTTATTTTCAAAGAGAAATAGCGACATTTCTAACTTTGAGGATGAGGTATGGAAAGGTGAAACACGAAGAGTAATGGAGAACGGAAAAATAAAAAGTTTATTAAAATTCGGAATCAAAACCTATTTCACCAGCGCACTTACCTCAGGATTTCTTCTCCAAACCAAGATAATAAAACTCAAATATAATGAACCTGCACGGCACGAAACGTTATTTATTCCATAGAATGTTCAAATTGCCCAAAAATCTACGTAGGTGAAACTGGGAGACAGGTCAACATTAGAATTCACGAACACAAAAGAAATATCGATAACCTAGACCATAGATCCCTAATATTGCAGCATATAAATGAAACTGGCCATTTCTTCAACATTTCATCCCCTAAAATTCATTATTTCAATATCTACAGCAAACATCAAAGACTAATCATCGAATGCCTCCTGTCAAGTAAATTCCACAGCCTTAATAGAAAAATTGATTTACCGGAAATTTATAATGTAATATTCCCTACAGCCACCCAACCCCCCAATGTATCATGAACGCATGAGGCACGAGTAGTCTCACGAGTGTTTGTTCCTGATATTTATTTTTATTTTCTATAGTTCGTTTTACAGACCATCTACCGATCCTCACTACAATCCAAGATACAATCTCCCCAGCGCAAAATACTTCCTGGACTGAATCGACGTGTGTGGAAAGCGCCTTCACTGCATTCCTTGGCTCCTCTCTGCAACATGCAGTCTCACGTCTCCATGCCGCATCAACACACCAGGATATAGATGATGTGGTGCATATTCTTACCAAAATCCTTCAAGAGGCCTGCAACATATCCATGAAAAGGAAAGACAACAGAGCATTAAAACCCTGGTGGAATAAAGACTTAGCAAAACTCAGCAATGTAGTATTTTCTCTAAGGCGCCTTGACCGGCCATGGTTACATTCAGGCAGACCTTGCAACGGTATCCAAAGAAGACCCAACTTGCCCCCACTGCCAAGATGAAGACCAAACCGCAGACCACCTCCTCTTCACTTGCCCAACCTTCCAATACCAAAGATTCCAGACAGCCACTCTCCTAGGTATCACCAACATATCTCCAGCATCCCTAAAAAATCTCCCAAGAAATAAATCTGCCTTGGCGACACCTCATTAATTGGACTTCTACTGGCATTGTATATAAATCCAAGAAGACTTAGGTCAGAAGGACATCCCGGGTAGTTGGCAACTTCTGTACCCTCCAGGAAACTTCAAGTGTCGTTTTATAATCATAGGCCGCAGTGCATTATAATGTACTGTATCTCTGTTATAAAATATATGTACCTCGCTGTTTTTAACTACTGTACCTCTGTAAAATAAACATCTGTTTCTTCCTGTACCTAACTACTGTACCTCTGTTATAAAATATCTGTACCTCCCTGTCTTTAACTACTGTACCTCTGTCATAAAATATCTGTACCTCTCTGTTTTTAACTACTGTACCGTTGTTATAAAAGATCTGTACCTCTCTGTCTTTAACTACTGTTACTCTGTTATGAAATATCTGTACCTCCCTGTCTTTAACTGCTGGACCTCTGTCAATAAAATATCTGTACCTCCCTGTCTTCAACAACTGTACCTCTCTATCTTTAACTACTGTACTACAGTTATAAAATATTTGTACCTCTCTGTCCTTAACTACTGTACCTCTGTTAATAAATTACCCGTGCCTCCTTGTCTTTACCTACTGTACCTCGGTTATAAAATATCTGCACCTCGCTGTCTTTAACTACTGCACCTCTGGCAATAAACTAGCTGAGCCTCGCAGTTTTTAAATGCTGTACCTCTGTTATTAAATATCTGCACCTTCCTTTTTTTAACTACAGTACCTCTGTTATAAAATATCTGTACCTCTCTGTCTTTAACTACTGTACCTCTTTTATAAAATATCTGTGCGTCCCTGTCTTTAACTACTGTACCTCTCTTATAAAATATCTGTACCTTCCTGTCTTCAACTACTGTACCTCTGTTATAAAATATCTGTACCTCTCTGTCTTTAACTACTGTACCTCTTTTATAAAATATCTGTGCCTCCCTGTCTTTAACTACTGTACCTCTGTAATAAAATATTTGTATCTCCCTGTTTCCAACATTGTTCTTATGTTTTAAAATCTCTGTGCCTCCCTGTCTTCAACTACTGTACCTCTATTATTAAATATAGTACCTCCTTGTATTTAGCTACTGTACCTCTGTCAATAAAATATCTGTTTCTTCCTGTACCTAACTACTGTACCTCTGTTATAAAATATCTGTACCATTCTGTCTTTAACTACTGTGCCTCTATCAATAAAATATCTGTACTTGCTTTTTTTTAAATAATGTACCTCTGTTATAAAATATCTGTGACTCCCTGTCTTTAATTACTGTACCTCTGTTATAAAATATCTGTACCTCCCTGTCTTTAACTACTGTACCTCTGTTATAAAATATCTGTACCTCCCTTTCTTTAACTACTGTACCTCTGTTATAAAAAATCTGTACCTCTCTGTCTTTAACTACTGTACATCAGTCAATAAAATATCTGTGCCTCCCTGCCTTTAACTACTGTACCTCTGTTATAAAATATCTATACTTCTCTGTCTTTAACTACTGTACCTCTGTCAATAAAATATCTTTGCCTCCATGTCTTTAACTACTGTTTTTCTGTTATAAAATATCTGTACCTCCTTGTCTTTAACTACTCTACCTCTGTCAATAAAATATCTGTTTCTCCCTGTCTTTAACTACTGTAACTCTGTTATAAAATATCTGTTTCTCATTGTCTTTAACTACTGTACCTCTGTTTAAAAATATCTGTACCTCCTTGTCTCTAACTAATGTGCCTCTGTAAATAAAATATCTGTTTCTTCCTGTCTTTAACTACTGTACCTCTGTTATAAAAAATCTGTACCTCGCTCTCTTTAACTACTGTACCTCTGTCAATAAAATATCTGTTTCTCCCTTCTTTAACTACTGTACCTCTGTTATAAAATATCTGTACCTCCCTGTCTTTAACTACTGTACCACTGTTATAAAATATATATACCTCTCTCTCTTTAACTACTGTACCTCTGTTATAAAAAATCTGTACCTCGCTCTCTTTAACTACTGTACCTCTGTCAATAAAATATCTGTTTCTTCCTGTCTTTAACTACTGTACCTCTGTTATAAAAAAATCTGTACCTCCCAGTCTTCAACTACTGTACCTCTGTCAATAAAATATCTGTTTTTCCCTGTATTTAACTAATGTACCTCTGTAAATAAAATATCTGTTTCTTTCAGTCTTTAACTACTGTACATCTGTTATAAAATATCTGTACCACTCTGTCTTTAACTACTGTACCTCTGTTATAAAATATCAGTACCTCTTTTTCTTTAACTTCTGTATCTTTGTTATAAAATATCTGTACCTCTCTGTCTTTAACTACTTTACCTCTTTTATAAAATATTTGTACCTCCATGTCTTTAATTACTGTACCTCTGTCAATAAAATATCTGTTTCTCCTTGTCTTTAACTACTGTACCTCTGTTATAAAATATCTGTTTCTCACTGTCTTTAACTACTGTACCTCTGTTATAAAATATCTGTACCGCGCTCTCTTTAACTACTGTACCTCTGTCAATAAAATATCTGTTTCTCCCTGTCTTCAAATACTGTACCTCTGTTACAAAATATCAGTACCTTTCTGTCTTCAACTACTGTACCTCTGTCAATAAAATATCTGTTTTTCCCTGTCTTTAACTACTGTACCTCTGTTATAAAATATTTGTTTCTCACTGTCTTTAACTACTGTACTTCTGTTATAAAATATCTGTACTTCTCTTTTATTAAATGATGTACCTCTGTTTTAAAATATCTTTACCTGCTTGTCTTTAACTACTGTACCTCTGTCAATAAAATATCTGTTTCTCCCTGTCTTTAACTACTATACCTCTGTTATAAAATATCTGTTTCTCCCTGTCTTTAACTACTGTACCTCTGTTATAAAATATCTTTACCTCCCTGTCTTTAACTACTGTAGCTTTGATATAAAATATCCGTACCTCTCTCTCTCTCTTCAACTACTGTACCTCTGTTTTAAAATAACTGTACTTCCTTGGCTTTAACTACTGTACCTCTGTTTAAAAATATCTGTAAATCCTTGTCTTTAAATACTGAACCTCTGTCAATAAAATTTCTGTTTTCCAAGTCTTTAACTACTGTACTTCTGTTGTAAAATATCTGTTCCTCTCTGTCTTTAACTACTGTACCTCTGTTTTTAATATCTGTACCTCCTTGTCTTTAACTACTGTACCTCTGTCAATAAAATATCTGTTTCTCCCAGTCTTTAACTACTGCACCTCTGTTATAAAATATCTGTACCTCGCTCTCTTTAACTACTGTACCTCTGTCAATAAAATATGTTTCTCCCTGTCTTTAACTACTGTACCTCTGTTATAAAATATCTGTACCTCCCTCTCTTTAACTACTGTACCTCTGTTATAAAATATATGTTCCTCTCTGTCTTTAACTACTGTACCTCTGTTTTAAAATATCTGTACCTTTCTGTCTTTAACTACTGTACCTCTGTTTCGAATATCTGTACCTCCTTGTCTATAACTACTGTACTTCTGTCAATAAAATATCTGTTTCTTCCAGTCTTTAACTACTGTACCTCTGTTAAAAAATATCTGTACCTCGCTGTCTTTAACTACTGAATCTCTGTCAATAAAATATCTGTTTCTCCCTGTCTTTAACTACTCTACCTCTGTTTAAAAGTATCTGTACCTCCTTGTCTTTAACTAATATGCCTTTGTCAATAAAATATCTGTTTCTCCCTGTCTTTAACTACTGTACCTCTGTTATAAAATATCTGTACCTCGCTGTCTTAAACTACTGTACCTCTGTTTAAAAGTATCTATACATCCTTGTCTTTAACTAATGTGGCTCTGTCAATAAAATATATGTTTATCCCTGTCTTCAACTACTGTACCTCTGTTTTAAAATATCTGTACCTTCCTGTCTGTTCCTACTGTACCTCTGTTATAAAATATCTTTACCTTCCTGTCTTTAACTACTGTACCTCTGTTAAAAAATATATCTACCTCTCAGTCTTTAACTTCTGTAACTCTGTTTTAAAATATCTGTAAATACTTGTTTTTAAATACTGAACCTATGTCAATAAAATATCTGTTTCTCCCTGTCTATAACTACTGTATCTCTGTTATAAAATATCTGTACCTCGCTGTCTTTAACTACTGAATCTCTGTCAATAAAATATCTGTTTCTCCCTGTCTTTAACTACTCTACCTCTGTTTAAAAGTATCTGTACCTCCTTGTCTTCAACTTATGTGCATCTGTCAATAAAATATCTGTTTCTCCTTGTCTTTAACTTATGTGCCTCTGTCAATAAAATATCTGTTTCTCCCTGTCTTTAACTACTGTACCTCTGTTATAAAATATCTGTACCTCCCTATCTTTAACTACTGTACCTCTTTTATAAAATATCTGTACCTCCTTGTCTTTAACTACTGTACCTCTGTCAATAAAATATCTGTATCTCACTTTCATTAAATACTGTACCTCTGTTATAAAATATCTGTACTTCTCTGTCATTAAATGCTGTACCTCTGTTTTAAAATATCTTTACCTGCTTGTCTTTAACTACTATACCTCTGTTATAAAATATCTGTTTCTCCCTGTCTTTAACTACTGTACCTCTGTTATAAAATATCCGTACCTCCCTGTCTTTAACTACTGTACCTCTGTTATAGAATATCAGTACCTCTTTTTTTTAACTTCTGTATCTTTGTTATAAAATATCTGTACCTCTCTGTCTTTGACTACTTTACCTCTTTTATAAAATATTTGTACCTCCTTGTCTTTAATTACTGTACCTCTGTCAATAAAATATCTGTTTCTCATTGTCTTTAACTACTGTATCTCTGTTAGAAAATATCTGTACCTCGATGTCTTTAACTACTGTATCTCTGTCAATAAAATATCTGTTTCTCCTTGTCTTTAACTACTGTACCTCTGTTTAAAATTATCTGTACCTCCTTGTCTTTAACTAATGTGCGTCTGTCAATAAAATATCTGTTTCTCCCTGTCTTTAACTACTATACCTCTGTTATAAAATATCTGTACCTCTCTGTCTTTAACTACTGTACCTCTGTTTTAAAATATCTGTAAATCCTTGTCTTCAACAACTGTACCTCTGTCAATAGAATATCTGTTTCTCCCTGTCTTTAATTACTGTATCTCTGTTATAAAATATCTTTAGATCGCTGTCTTTAACTACACTACCTCTGTCAATGAAATATCTGTTTCTCTTGTCTTCAACTACTGTACCTCTGTTATAAAATATCTGTACCTCCATGTTTTTAACTACTGTATCTCAGTTATAAAATATCTATACTTCTCTCCCTTTAACTACTGTACCTCTCTCAATGAAATATCTGTACCTCTCTTTCTTCAATTTTGTACCTCTGTTATAAAATATCTGTGCCTCCCTCTCTTCAACTTCTGTACCTCTGCTATAAAATATCTGTACCTCCCTGTCTTTACCTACTGTACCTCTTTCAATAAAATATCTTTGCCTCCATGTCTTTAACTACTGTTTTTCTGTTATAAAATATCTTTTTCTCTCTCTATTTAACTACTGTACCTCTGTTTTGAAATATCTGTACCTCTCTGTCTTTAACTACTGTTACTCTGTTATAAAATATCTGTACCTCCCTTTCTTTAACTACTGTACCTCTGTTAGAAAATATCTGAACCTCCCTGTCTTTAACTATGTACCTCTTCAAAAAATCTCTGTGCCTCCCTGTTTCCAACTACTGTACCTCTATTTTTAAATTTATGTACCTCCTTTTATTTAGCTACTTAACCTCTGTCAATAAAATATGTGTTTCTTCCTGAACCTGACTACTGTACCTCTGTTATAAAATATCTGTTCCTCCCTGTCTTTTACTACTGTACCTCTATTATAAAATATCTGTGCTTCCCTGCTATTAACTACTGTGCCTCTGTTATAAAATATCTGTACCTCCCTGTCTTTACTTACTGTACCTCAGTCAATAAAATATCTGTGCCTCCCTGCCTTTAACTACTGTACCTATGTTATAAAATATCTATACTTCTCTGTCTTTAACTACTGTACCTCTGTCAATAAATTATCTGTACCTCCCTGTCTTCAACAACTGTACCTCTCTGTTTTTAACTACTGTACCTCAGTTATATAAAATATTTGTACCTCTCTTTCTTTAACTACTGTACCTCTGTCAATAAATTATCTGTGCCTCCTTGTCTTTACCTACTGTACCTCGGATATAAAATATCTGTACCTCGCTGTCTTTAACTACTGCACCTCTGGCAATAAAATTACTGTGCCTCGCAGTTTTTAAATGCTGTACCTGTGTTATTAAATATCTGTACCTCCCTGTTTTTAACTATTAAACACCTGTTATAAAATATCTGTACCTCTCTGTCTTTAACTTCTGTAGCTCTTCAATAAAATATCTGTGCCTGCCTGTCTTAAATCGCTGTACCTCTGTTTAAAATATCTGTACCTCTCTGTCTTTAACTACTGTACCTCTGTCAATAAAATATATGTGCCTCCCTATCTTTGACCACTGTACCTCTATTATAAAATATCTGTGCCTCCCTTCTATTTACTACTGTACCTCTGTTATAAAATATCTGTACCTCCCTGTCTCTACTTACTGTACCTCTGTCAATATAATATCTGTACCTCCCTGTCTTCAACAACTGTACCTCTCTGTTTTTAACTACTGTACCTCAGTTATATGAAATATTTGTACCTCTCTGTCTTTAACTACTGTACCTCTGTTATAAAATATCTTTACCTGTTTGTCTTTAAATACTGTACCTCTGTCAATAAAATATCTGTTTCTCCCTGTCTTTAACTACTGTACCTCTGTTATAAAATATCTGTACCTCCATGTATTTAACTACTGTACCTCTGTTATAAAATATTTCTACCTCTCTGTCTTTAACTACTGTACCTCTGTTATAAAATATCTGTACCTCCTTGTCTTTAACTACTGTACCTCTGTCAATAGAATATCTGTTTCTCCCTGTCTTTAATTACTGTACCTCTGTTATAAAATATCTTTAGATCGCTTTCTTTAACTACTGTACCTCTGTCAATGAAATATCTGTTTCTCTTGTCTTCAACTACTGTACCTCTGTTATAAAATATCTGTACCTCCATGTTTTTAACTACTGTATCTCAGTTATGAAATATCTATACTTCTCTCCCTTTAACTACTGTACCTCTCTCAATGAAATATCTGTACCTCTCTTTCTTCAATTTTGTACCTCTGTTATAAAATATCTGTGCCTCCCTCTCTTCAACTTCTGTACCTCTGCTATAAAATATCTGTACCTCTCTTTCTTTACCTACTGTACCTATTTCAATAAATTATCTGTACCTCTCTGTATTTAACTACTGTAACTCTGTCAAAAAAATATCTTTACCTCCCTGTCTTTAACT